>JARQOC010000003.1:134128878-134789915 GCA_033576535.1 Allobates femoralis
AAAATATCATTTACACTTATGTTATATATACACAAAATTAAATCCAGAATTTTTGTCCGATATGAAAAAGTCATGTTTTGGCACTGAACCTTAGTCCTGTGAGACAGTGACTATTTTGGGCTTTCAGGAAAAAAAACAAACACTTTTTGCATTTCTATATCACTGCCTTTCAAAACCCATATATTCTTTTCACAAGTATAACTGTATGAAGCTTTGTGTGGCGCCCTGCGGACCGGTGGCCACAGAGAGGTACAGCAGCTGGGACAGGTGAGCTAGATACCGGACACCAACACCACATACACACTCTGATCCTGAGCCTAAGTCACTTCATGTCAGGTGAGGGATGGTGGGAGAAGCTAAATGAAGGGTGGAACGGAGAACAGAACCCAGGAAAGGGGTGGAGGAACTGGATGAAAAGGACCTAGGAACACTAAGTTGAGGAGAATTCCCTGGAGGGTGAAGAAGAGGGAAGGTTCCCCAAGCCGAGACACCCATCAGCTGAGTGCCAGAGGCAGAAAGAACAAGGGGGCCCGGCGTCCGACACCACTAATGGCTGGCCGGGAACCCAGGTTGATCTCGTGGAAGACAGGGAGCCAGATGAACCCGACTAACCCGGGGCACTGGTGGCTGGGCCAAGGAACCAGAGTGCCGGCTCTGTAGATGTGGCAGGGTAGCTCCAGGCCCCAACCACAAGATCTACGGCGGGGTACAGGGTCTTCATGTCCGGGATCCAAACACCTGGCACCTGAAGGAAAGGCCGTCATATAAGACTAGGATTCCTGGAGGGGTACGTCCATGGAGAGTCTGTGATGGCTGGCCCGAGGCAGATGCACGGGAGAGAAAGAGAGAGAGGTCCGAAAGGACTAGAAAGGCGATGCCTCTAGTAACCTGTTCCAGCTGTAGACTGGTCACCAGGACCGAGAGTGAGCTACTGTAGAACACTTATGACTGTGTTAACCTGTAAGCCGTGCAGTGGAGTAAAGTACTCAGTCAAACTCAAGCCTGCGTGTGAGAGACTTATTGCTGTGGTGCATAGTCGGGGCTCGCCTGCACCTGCAGAGCCGCTGACTACATTTGCTGGGTAGGCAGAGACAGCCTGCGGGAACTGAGAAAATCATGTCCGGACAGGAGCCGTGGGAGCTCCAGAGACGCCAGTAAGTGTCACCACTGTACCTCCACACATACGCTACTATCACACATAGACTATATACCGGCCCAGGGGATAACCAGCCCTGCCCATGGAGGGCTGAACACCTCGCTGCCCATTGCCATCATCCCCGGGACCGTGACAAGCAGCGGTGGCTTATATTGGCCATGAACCACGGGTGGCTTCACAAATTACTTTTACAAACTTTATTCCCTTTTATCATCCCCCTTTTATTGCCGCACCTGGGCATATGGAGCCGGGTCACGTCGCCGTGGCAATCCCCCGCAGACTGAAAAGAGGGCCCGGTTCTGAGTACCCCTTCCCTGGGGTGCGACACTTACATTTTGATTGACTATATAAAAGGAAAATAATTATGCAAGTGGTTTAGGATTTTTTTTCACAGCATCCATTTTGGAATTCGACACATCAACTTCATTCTGTGGGTCAGTACCATAATAGTGATATCAAACCTGCATACGGTAGATTTCTTTTTTTTACCCTACCACTTTCAACATAAAAAAGCGGTGTAGTACATTATCTTGTTGTATATGTTGTTTTGCCTAATTGGTGGCCTGCAGCATGTAGTTAGCCGGTGGATGGCATTATCTATTGTGTCAGCTCATAGTAGGAGGAGATTAGTGGACAGAGGAAGTTATTTCCTGGTTGTTAATCAGGCGTTAAGAAGCTCAAGTAAGAGAAGGACCTATGGTCAACAGAGCAGCATGGTTTAAAGGGAACATGTCATCTAATTTATGCCCCCAAGCTATTGCTATCTGTATGTGAAGCTTCATAGTACTATACTAAGCGTGTCTGTCTAAGCTAATACTGTAATGTTAAAGTGGAAAAAATGCATTTGTACCCTTACATTTTTGTATGTACGTGAGCAGTGGTGTAACAATAGTCACTGAAACACACAAGTTGGTCAGATGCATGGGCCCTTGTAGTAGTGTTATATATGATCCCCATCCTGGTATATACAGTGAATTAAATAATTATTTGATCCCTTGCTGATTTTGTAAGTTTGCCTACTGACAAAGACATGAACAGACTATAATTTTAAAGGTAGGTTAATTTTAACAGTGATGGTACCTTTACACGCCGCTACAGAAGGTTAGAAACAACCGGGTGTTTCACGTGCACGAGCACGTACCAACGGTTGAAAACGGTACCCAATACCGCCTTTACATGCCGCTACAAGGTGCTCTACAGAAGGTTTAATCTACAGTGGTGTTCAAAAGTCCTGCATAGGCATAGCATAAATTGATTTTTCAAGTTATAAACGTTTTCTGTCGAATATCTTTGATGCTAATATGACTTATTATATATGGTTTTGTTCAGAATACAATTTTGCATTCTCTCCCTGTAATATTTTTAGCTTTTGAAGCAGTTTTGCCTGAAATTATTGCAACAATATGGGAATTGAAAATACAACTAAATATTGTACAGCTTCAGATCCAAAATTAGCCAATCACAGATGAGGTTCTTGTGACCAATCATAACCTGGATATGGCAGCCAATCACTTTCCATTACATTGCATCACATCTGCTGCTTTGTTTGTTTGTTTTATCTGTTGGTCTATCTAGTGAATCATACTGTAGAGCTCTATGATGGGAGCCTTCAGATTTTTGTTAGCGGAGGATCGTGTGCGAGTTGTGGTGCTACATGAAGAGGGTTATACTGGCCCCCAGATCGCAAGGAAGGTCGGCTGTAATCAGAGTACAGTCATAAGTATTTTGCAGAAACATAAGCAGCTTGTAATTACCCAGGACAGGCCCAGATCTGGTCGGCCCAGAAAGTCAACTAAAAGGGAGGATAGAGTACTGATAACAACATCCCTTGCCAATGGAAAGCTCACCTCTCCTCAGCTTCTGTGAGTATGGCAAGAAAAGTGCAATATTGAGGTAGCAACATCAACTGTTAGGAAGAGATGTTTGGAAGCAGAATTGAGAGGGTGCAAGGCCCGAAAGAAGCCATTGATGACAGTTATACAAAGACAAAGGTGAAAACTGTGGACATTGAAATATTCAAAATGGAGGAAAGAGGAGTGGGAAAAAGGGCTATTTAGTGATGAAAGCACTTTTTGCATTTTAGGAAATGATGGCAAGTCTTATGTGAGAAGGTTTCCACATGAAGAGTACAAGCCAGAGTGTTTGAGCTTCTCTGTGAAACATCCGATGAAAGTAATGGTCTGGGGCTGTATGGCAGCCAATGGTGTTGGAAGGCTTCATATTGTGGAGGGCATGGTTAATGCAAAAAAATACATAGACATCCTTAATAAGAAAATGCTGCCTTCTGCTCAACACCTGTTTTCAGGGAATTATATCTTCCAGGATGATAATGCTCCTTGTCACAGAGCAAAAACAGTAACGGAATGGGAAAAAAAGAACAAGGTGGCTACTATTGACTGGCCAGCCCAGACCCTGGACCTCAATCCAATTGAAAATTTGTGGCACAAGGTATCGATAGAGATATCTAAAAAACAGCCAAGGACCAAGAGAGAGTAGATTGAGGCTCTGATACAGGCCTGGAACCACATCATCACTCGTGAACATCTGCAGAAGCTTGTTCACTCAATGCCACAGGGATGCAAGTTGGTGCTCAAGAGCAAAGGCCGGCCAATAAAGTATTAGAAGCTAAAGATGCACTCAAAAGGCCCTTTTCAGAACTCTGAATTAAATAAAAAATGATAAATCTTAAAAAGTAAAATTTAAGTCTGTGTGAACTTGCATTGAAAGTTAATGAACTTAAAAACCTGTTCACCATTCTACACACTGTACTGGTGTAGGTATGGTTATGCTGTAAAAAAAAATATCAAAAATGCGCTTACCATAACAATTTATACACTTGGGACATTCAAAAATGAGTATGGCATACAATGAGGGATAACAAAAACATATATGTTCCACCAGTTTCACTGTAGAGATGCAGAAGTATGAAATATATAGTTTTCTTCATGCCTATGCAGGACTTTTGAACACCACTGTATCTCTGGAGGCACCGCCGGGTGCCACAAGTTACCTTCTGTAGAGCACCGTCCCTCATTTACACGCCGCTACAGAGGGTAATATGGGAGGACCTGGGGCAGCAGGGACAACACATAGGCGTGCCAGAGTTGTGCATTACGAGACGCTCATACGATGATTGGACACAGCAATAGCATCATGATTGGCCAGCCAGCGCAGGAAGGCTGGCTAATACATGACGCTAGTGCAATTGTGTAGTGTGACTGGTCATCTCCGTAAATATGCCGCCCTATGCAGCGAGAACCAATCGTAACAGAGGAGCTTCCACCAATGATCGCTGAAGGGGGGCGGTTTCCCGGAGGCTGTGTCATGCCCCAGGGAGTTCACTAGGTGGCGAAAAAACCTTACCGTACCTTATTTAGACGCCGCTACCATTGGGTTGAAATCAACCTGTTTTAGAGCACTGCTCTGAAACAGGTGCCAAAAGTGACGGGTGGCAACAACTTAGTTTACACGCTGCTACCTCGGGTTGATTTGACGGTGCAAGATACATTTGTCTCCGTATCCCGGTTGTTTTCAACCTTCTGTAGCGACGTGTAAAGGTACCATGAGAGATAGAATATCAAAAATAAAATCCAGAAAATCACATTGTCTAAATTATAAAAATGTATTTGCATTTTGAATACAGAAATAAGTATGTGATCCCCTACCAACCATTAGGAGTTCTGGCTCCTACAGAACAATTAGATGCTCCCAATAAACTTGATACCTGCATTAAAGATAGCTGTCTTAAATTGTCATCTGTACAAAATACTCAATTATTCAGTCAGACTCTAACCTCTACAACATGTGCAAGACCAAAGAGCTTTCTAAGGATGTCAGGGAAAAGATCCTAGACCTGCACAAGGCTGGAATAGGCTACAAAACCATAAGTAAGGCACTGGGTGAGAAGGAGACAACTATTGGTGCAATAGTAAGAAAATGGAAGAAATACAAAATGAGTGTCAATTGACATCGATCTGGGGCTCCATGCAAAATCTCACCTCGTAAGGTTCCAGGATCACGAGGAAGGTGAGAGAGCAGCCTAAAACTACATGAGGAAACCTGTTAATAATCTCAAGGCAGCTGGGACCGCTGTCACCAAGAAAACCATTGGTAACGCATTACATCATAATGGATTAAAATCCTGCAGTGCACACACAGTTCCACTCAGGGGCGTAACTAGAACTGGCAGGGCCCCATAGCAAACTTTTGAACGGGGCCCCTCCAAGACACGCCCCAATGACACGCCCCATCCAATACACGCCCCCAATGACACGCCCCTTCAAGACACACCCTCTTACAGGCCCCAGCAGTATATACAGCAGCCTCCACAGTGGTATATACAGGCCCCAGCAGTATATACAGCTGCCCCAGTGGTATACAGCAGCCTCCCAAGTGGTATATACAGGCCCCAGCAGTATTACAGCAGCCTCCCCATTGGTATATACAGGCCCCAGCAGTATATACAGCAGCCCCAGTGGTATATACAGGCCCCAGTGGTATATACAGCAGCCCCAGTGGTATACAGCAGCCTCCCCAGTGGTATATACAGGCCCCAGCAGTATATACAGCAGCCCCAGTGGTATATACAGGCCCCAGTGGTATATACAGCAGCCCCAGTGGTATACAGCAGCCTCCCCAGTGGTATATACAGGCCTCAACAGTATTACAGCAGCCGCCCCAGTGGTGGTATACACAGGCCCCAGTGGTGGTATATACAGGCCCCAGTGGTGGTATATACAGGCCCCAGTGATGGTATACAGGGCCCCCCCTTGCTGCTGCTGCACACCTGTAAAGGAATACATCATTATACTTACTTATCCCTGCCACTGTCGCCACTCTGACACCGTGCTCCTCCGGGTCTTCATGCTTCCTCCTCCGGCGCACAGGCTCCCAGCACAGGGTATACAGCTCCCAGAGTCCCAGCATAGGGTATACAGCTCCCGGCACAGGGTATACAGCTCCCAACACAGGGTTTATACAGCTCCCGGCACAGGGTATACAGCTCCCGGCACAGGGTTTATACAGCTCCCGGCACAGGCTTTATACAGCTCCCGGCACAGGGTATACAGCTCCCGGCACACACAGGGTGTATACAGCTCCCGGCACAGGGTATACAGCTCCCGGCAGCACACACAGGGTGTATACAGCTCCCGGCAGCACACACAGGGAGGTATACAGCTCCCAGCAGCACACACAGGGAGGTATACAGCTCCCAGCAGCACACACAGGGTGTATACAGCTCCCAGCAGCACACACAGGGTATATACAGCTCCCAGCAGCACACACAGGGTGTATACAGTTCCAAGCAGCACACACAGGGTGTATACAGCTCCCAGCAGCACACACAGGGTGTATACAGCTCCCAGCAGCACACACAGGGTGTATACAGTTCCCAGCAGCACACACAGGGTGTATACAGCTCCAGCAGCACACACAGGGTGTATACAGTTCCCAGCAGCACACACAGGGTGTATACAGCTCCCAGCAGAACACACAGGGTGTATACAGCTCCCAGCAGCACACACAGGGTGTATACAGCTCCCAGCAGCACACACAGGGTGTATACAGCTCCCAGCACCACACACAGGGTGTATACAGCTCCCAGCACCACACACAGGGTGTATACAGCTCCCAGCAGCACACACAGGGTGTATACAGTTCCCAGCAGCACACACAGGGTGTATACAGCTCCCAGCAGCACACACAGGGTGTATACAGCTCCCAGCAGCACACACAGGGTGTATACAGCTCCCAGCAGCACACACAGGGTGTATACAGCTCCCAGCAGCACACACAGGGTGTATACAGCTCCCAGCAGCACACACAGGGAGGTATACAGCTCCCACCTGCACACACAGGGTATACAGGCCCCCCCCTCACAGTAAGGCCTCCCCATGCTGCCGCTGCTCACTGTCAATAAATAGTGTTATTAATAGCGGTGCGTCTCTCTCACCCTCGCTCCGGGCAGTGCAGCAGCTCCTTCCTCTTCCTGCTTGTCTGCTGTGAGGGACTTAGTTAGTAAGGAGTCGGACTTAGGACTCACGGGGGTCACAGGCCGGCCAGGGGCGAGGTGACCAACTCCGCAGACTGCGCAGTGCGCAGAGAACACACAGGGTCACAGGCAGGCAGCAAGCTACTACAGTCTGGCGGCGGCAGCCCGGCCTTTGATCTCTGTGTGCGGCGCCTGCGGCCGCTTTGAATAGGAGCGGCATCCACCCGCCGGGCCCCCACCCCCACGGCCACACAACAACAGGTATCGCAGCTGCCGGTATAGCAGCGTAGCGGCGCTGGGTCCGGGCCCCCCACAAGCGCCGGGCCCCAAAGCGACCGCTACGTCTGCTATGCCGGTAGTTACGCCACTGGTTCCACTGCTCAAGAAAGCACATGTGCAGGCCCATCTGATGTTGCCAATGAACAGCTTGGTGATTCTGAGAGTGATTGGGAGAAAGTGCTGTGGTCAGATGAGACAAAAATTGAACTCTTTGGCATTAACTCAACTCGCTGTGTTTGGAGGAAGAGAAATACTTCCTATGACCCAAAGAACACAATCCCCGCAATCAAGCATGGTAGTGGAAACATTCTGTTTTGGGTGTATCTCTGTTTAGGGCACAGGACTACTTCACCGCATCAATGGGACAATGGTTGCAGCCATGTATCAGAAAATGCTGAGTGACAACCTCCTTCCCTCTACCAGGACATTAAAAATAGGTTGTGGCTGGGTCTTCCATCACGAAAATGACCCAAAACATACAGCCAAGGCAACCAAGGAGTCACTCAAAAAGAAGCACATTAAGGACATGGGGTGGCCTAGCCAGTCTCCAGACTATAATCCCATAGAAAATTTATGGAGGGGTCTGAAGCTCCGAGTTGCCAAGTGACAGCCTAAAAATCTTAATGATTTAGAGAGGATCTGCAAAGAAGAATGGACCAAAATTCCTCCAGACATGTGCACAAACCTCTTCATCAACTACAAAAAACATCTGATTGCTGTGCTTGCCTACAAGCTTTGCAACCAAGTATTAAGTCTTGTTTGCCAGAGGGATCAAATACTTATTTCTCTCTTCAAAATGTAAATACATAATTTTAGACAATGTGATTTTTCTGGATTTTATTTTTGATATTCTATCTCTCACTTTTAAAATTAACCTACCCTTAAAATTTTAGACTGTTCATGTCTTTGTCAGTGGGCAAAATTACAAAATCAGCAAGGGATCAAATAATTATTTCCTTCACTGTTCCAGGACAGGAGACATATATACCACAAAGGGCCCAGTATTTGGGACATATATGCCAGGATGGGCCCAGGATGGAGAACAGATATACTAGGATAGACAGATATATCATGATGCAAGACACATATACCTGGATTAGGACATATTTACCAGGAATGGCTCAGTATAGGGGACATATTTATACCAGAATGGTCCCAGAATGGGGGACATATATGCTAGGATGGGTGACATGTATACCAGGATGGGGGACATATATACAGGGATGGGCTCAGGATGGAGACAAACATACCAGAAAAGGGCCCATGATGAGGGACATATATATCATGATGGGCTGAGGAATATAGAAAGGGGGACATGTATTCTAGGATGGGCCTAGGATGGGAGATATATATACCTGGAAGGGGCCCAGGATGGGGGCATTAGTACAGGATGGGGAACATTATTACATGATAAAGGGAAAGCAAACATATGTCTGTATAGGATTTATTAAGGAAAATGGGCCCATAAATCTAACCAACATGCATGGGGTTGAGAATGGGGTGGATGGCAGATCCAAATTTTGCACTGGGGCCAATTAAGCTTAAGTTACTCCACTTTTACAGGTGATACCTTATATCAGGGGTCCCCAACCTTTTTTGCACCGGGGACCGGCTTCATGGAAGATCGTTTTTCCGGGGCCCGGTGGGGCGGGGCTTTGACCTCATGGGACGGGGCTATGGAGAAGGGGTGGAGTTTACCACCCTGTTTCCTCAAAAGATGCGCTACGTCTTATTTTCATATAGTATAGTGCAGCGTCACAGCCCTCCACATTGTATAATACTGCCTCACAGCCTTCCATATAGTACAATGCAGCGTCACAGCCCTCCATAAAGTATAATGCAACCTCATATCCCTCCATATAATATAATGCAGCCTCATATCCCTCCATATAATATAATGCAGCCTCATATCCCTCCATATAATATAATGCAGCCTCATATCCCTCCATATAATATAATGCAGCCTCATATCCCTCCATATAATATAATGCAGCCTCATATCCCTCCATATAATATAATGTAGTGTCACAGCCAGTAGCGTAGCTAGCGGGGGGGCTAGCTCCCCGGGCCCCCCCGGCATGAGGGGCTCATTGACCGCCCCCTGGGGAGGACGGGACTTCCTGTCTTGCAGCTCTGCCTGCCCCTCCTCTCCTCCTTACAGCAGACGCACGGCGGCCGCGGTGAGTGTGCAACGGCCCCCCCGGTCCTCACATGGGGGCCCTGGGTGCAGATCTTGCACCCGGGCCCAGAGCAGGCTAGCTACGCCACTGGTCACAGCTCTTCATAGTTTAATGCAGCGTCGCATCCCTCCATAAAGCAAATTCCCCACACACACACACTGCCTCCTGTATAACTCGCGCGCACACACATTGCCCCCTGTACAATCCCCCACACACAGACACACTGCCATCTGAATAACCCCACACACACAGACATTAACCCTTGTATAACCCCTTACACACACTGATCCCTGAATACCCGCCTCACATATTGCCCCTACACACACACACAGACATACTGACCCCTGAATGCCCCCCCACACAGACATTGCTCCTGAATGCCCCTCTCACACACATTGCCCCTGAATGCCCCCCACACACAGACATTGCCCCTGAATGCCCCCCACACACAGACATTGCCCCAGAATGCCCCCCATACACAGACATTGCCCCAGAATGCCCCCCCTTGCACAGACATTGCCCTGAATGCCCCCCTTGCACAGACATTGCCCCTGAATGCTCCCCCTTGCACAGACATTGCCCCTGAATGCCCCCCTTGCACAGACATTGCCCCTGAATGCCCCCTCACACACATTGCCCCTGAACGCCCCCCTCACACACACATTGCCCCTGAACGCCCCCCTCACACACACATTGCCCCTGAACGCCCCCCTCACACACACAATGCCCCTGAACGCCCCCCTCACACACACATTGCCCCTGAATGCCCCCCTCACACACACATTGCCCCTGAACGCCCCCCTCACACACACATTGCCCCTGAACGTCCCCCTCACACACACATTGCCCTGAACACCCCCCTCACACACATTGCCCCTGAATGCCCCCCTCACACGCATTGCCCCTGAATGCCCCCCTCACACACATTGCCCCTTAATGCCCCCCCATCGCACACACATTGCCCCAGAATGCTACGCCTCACACTTGCCAGCTGATGCTCACCACTCCTGCCGACAGCACAGCTAACAGCTGAGGAAGAGATGTGGCCGGAGTTTCATATCTCGCGCTATTTCCAGCGCATCACGTGACGTGGAAGCACACGTCACTGCTGCGCTTGGAAATAGCGCGAGATATGAAACTCCGGCCACATCTCTTCCTCAGCTGCTTAGCTGTTCGAGGGAAGCTGTCGGCCAATAACAGCGCGGCAGTAGCGGGCCAATCAGGGCATGGCTGCTGCACTGATTGGCCGACAGCTCTCCTTCTACATCTACCGTACGCACGCAGCTGAGGCTCAGAGCGGCATAGTGCAGGAGGTGAGGGGCGTGGACTTCCAAGGGGCGGAGACTTCTTAGGGGGCGGGGAAGCCGGCAGCTAGCTGCGGACCGGCATAAAGACCCTCACGGCCCGGTCCCAGTCCGCGGACCGGCGGTTGGGGACCCCTGCCTTATATAATGTGGGGGCCCTCATACAGTGTGGGAGCTAATGTGGGGGTTGTCAAACTTTGGACTACTTTGGGGGCCATTATATTGAGGGCTACTTAAGGGGACACCTTTCTAGGGCACTTGTACAGGGCATTTATATTTTCTAGGGGGTAATTTTACCATCTTGAGGGCACAAACGAGGCATTATTAGCATATAAGGAGCACAGGGGTGACATCAATATATAGGACAGTAATAGGAACCCAGTTATTGTATTACACAGCAGATCAAGTAATAGAGATACCTATGGCAGTAGCAGTTCAGCATTGGGGTGTCAGCAAGATGAGGAGTTTGTGCAGGTTGGGAATAAATGGGGACAATGCTGGAAAAGTGAGACGTCAGATGTGTCTTTGTAGTGATCTATGTAGATGAGTTGTGGCTGGAGAAGTTGTCATGTTGGTCTGGGCCAGATGGAAAAGACAGGAAAAATAAACAATGCCAATATTAAGAATGCCAGCTTTAAGTCACTTTATATAACTATACTGTAAACTCTTAGATGATCTGCAGGAGTTGTATCTACCATTTTATGGTTGACATATAGCGGTAATATCTGTGTCGGCCTTTGTATAGAGATTTATTTCCAGTAACAGTGGGATCAACTGCTTAATTACCCCTATACCCACGATTAGGATGCGTCACCATAGTTCTTACCATAGTTACCTTCTTAGGGGTCCTCTTAGGTGCCTAGCCCCTCTGAGCTGAACCCCTAGCTATACCTCTGACTGGAGGTCAAATGCTAAATATGAAGCAAACACATCGTATGTTTGTAACAGGAAGTTCTAACTATTAAAATTAAAAATCTCAGCAAAGCATTTAGTTCAAATTATGGTTAAAATTATACATTTAATCCATAAAATAATTACCCAATCTTTTGTGTTTATTATATTGTAAGCTTCAGCCAATTTCAGCAGTGATTGTGAACCGTACAGTGAAAAATGTCCAAGCCTAAAGTGGAATATTAAACCATTAAAGTCAATAAAAAGAGAAATGAAGATATAAAAGAGCCTGCCTATTGTACTTGCTATAGTATGTTTTAGTGTCGTACAGTGACTAGTAATATATTTGCAATTTTGCAGCATAGAAGTTGTCTTCTCACTAAATTTGTTGCAATTGTTTGTGGAGTTATCAGCCCAGATCTCACATTAACAGCATATAAATGAAACCTCATTAAATACGATACTGTTGATCTATGTGGTTCAATAAGCGCATCCTGTCTCTGCTGAAATTATGTGAGCATGGAAATGATGGCAGATATTACTTTAATAATGTACAAATACAATCTTTGGAGATTGGTAACTCATTAAATATACATTTACCTATTATCTTGTCACACCTGTAAATATTATATCCATATGTAGATCTACCGTAGACTTAGAAGATCAGTTGTACGTCTTATAATAGTCACATATCCTAGTCAGAAAGGCACAATTTGTGGACAGCAATGCCAGGACCTTCCCTATTGCGCAGCCAAACGCAGGCACATGCATTCCCATGTTAACCATAGGAATGCAGTGCGCAAGCGTTTGGCTGCGTTCGGTGAGCTGCGCTTGCATACACAAGTGTGAACCCAGCCTAAGAAATCCCATTCTAGATTATGAATACCCCTACAAGTTTTTTTTTATAGCACTTGAAAGTGGGCGGCATGGTGGCTGAGTGGTTAGCATTGCAGTGCTACGGTCCTGGGTTCAATTCCCACCAAGGACAGCATCTGCAAGGAGTTTGTATGTTCTCCCCATGTTTGTGTGGGTTTCCTCTGGGCACTCCAGTTTTCACCCACATTTCAAAAGACATACGGATAGGATGTTTAGATTGTGAGCCCCAATGCGGACAGTGTTGCAGATGTATGTAAAGCACTATGGAATTAATAGCACTATACAAATGAATAATATTATTATTATTATTATAACTCTGAAACTGCTTCTTGAAATAGAAAAGTTGTTTTAGTGGAGCAAATTTCATTAAATTAAAGGGAATTGTGGAGACCCGGGGGTCAGTGGGTGCTCTCGTCCGCTGGCCCAGCCGCCTTTAGCAAGACAACGTGGACTCCATGCTTCTCCCAGAGGCTCTGAATCAGTTTGCTTTGGAACTGTGCCCCCTGGTCAGTTAATACTTCCTGTGGAAACCCTACATGGCTAAGATGTCCAGTAAAGCTTGAGCCACATGCTCTGCATCTATGGAAGTCAAGGCAGTGGCTTCTGGGTAGCGGGTGGCGAAGACTACCAGGGTGAGGATGAATCTTTTTCCGCTGCGCTGGCGATTGCTAAGTGGCCTTCTAAATCATTGGCAACTCTCTGGAATGGTTCCCCTGTCAAAGGCATGAGTTGGAGTGGGGCACGACATGGGGCTCCGCCCATACGTTGACACACTGGACAAGAGGCTCTGTATTTCTTTACTTCTTGAGTGACCCTTGCCCAAAAAAAACTACGCAACTGGCGGATCCGGGTCTTTTTGGTCCCCAGTGCCACTGCAGGAACATCATGAGCTAAGCGCAATAGTTGGGTTCGATATTGCTGGGGTACTACAAGCTGATGTACATGGGTCCAAGGTTTTTCTGGGCAGGATGCGGGCTTCTCTCAATATAAGAGGCCTCTTTCCCATCTATACACCTCCCCTGATTTCCTCCCCCAGGTTGGGCAGCCGCACTACAGATAAGCTCTAGGTGGGGTTTGTCAGTTGGGCTTCCCTAAACTCCTTACGATCTATCTCCCCCCAGTCAATGGTCACAGTTTGGTTTGATGTACTCACATTGGTCGGCTCAGGAAAAGAGGCTGAAGATTGAGGAGGAGGGTTATCCTCAGATGGGTTGGAGAAAAATCTGCACAAGGGTGATGCTTGGCTTGGCTGTGGGTGATGGCGATGACAAACTGGTTGGTATAATCCTTGTCCTAGGTCATTTCCCAAAAGAGCAGGGGTTGGGAGGCCGTCCATGAGCCCACTTCAACCTCTCCCTGGTCAGTTCCCCAGTCCAACTGCACGTGTGCCAGAGGAATGTTCGGATTGCTGGCCCCCAGCAAGGGAGATGATCACTTGGCGGCCTGGTAAATGATGTTCGTGGGAACAATATCTGGGCTAACCAGGATGATTGAAGATCCAGTATCTCGAAGTCCTGGGCCTGTATTCCCTGACCTTGACTGTCTGGATGTGGGATTGAGGTTGGCTGGTGTACGGTGTCCGGCCTGCCATAGGGTGTGGACCGGGTAAATCACTTCCTCAGCTACTGGTGTTTCTTGGGGGTAGTATCCTCCAGGCATTTGCCCTGTTGGGGTTTCTGCGGCATAGTGAGTTAGTCCAGCACGGGAGTCTGGAGGTCGCTGGTATCCATGATTAATGAACCTTCTGGGATCGGTCGGCCTATTGGGTTCCAGCTTGGTCGTTGGCTGTAAATTCATCATCCAATCGGGCTGCTTGCTCTGGGGTGTCGGGCTTCCGGTGCTCCACCCATTCTCATATTTCCGGGTCCATCTTCTCCATAAGCTGTTCGAGTACTATTTATATCCCGTGGGCAGCAGAGGAGTGGGGCCATCGAGCCAGCAGTTACAGTGTCGTCAGAGTTGACTGCCAAATTCGACATAGGAGACACCCTGGCAAGACATAGTCCGGAACTAATGCGATGTCTCTCAGAGGTTATGGTAGAAAGGGCCAACAGAATGTTCCATAATAATTCCATAGTCAAAGCAATCCTGAGGCCCAAGTGATTGGACAGCCTCCTGGGCCCGACCAGGCAAACTTCTCCACAGGTATCTAGGCCACTCAGCTGTGTGCACCTGGTGCATTCTCATCATCAACTCAAAGTTTTGCAAGTGTTCATCGATCTCAGTGTTGGATTCATTCATCTCTGGCATGTCACTGTAGAGAAAGGTGAATTCCTTGGTGGCGGTCTATCGTTTAGGTGGGCGCTGGTGGTAAGGAAATTGGAGCTCTCAACACTACTTGCAGAACACCAGCCCTTTCTTCTCTTGAAGTTTCAGGCCCCAAGGCAGCCAACCATTCCTTGGCTTGGTTTGCTGGGGATTGGTTGGATTCCAGATTGGCACGGGACCCAGGATGAGACACACGGTTTACATCCTCTGGCATAACGTCGGCGGGTCCTCATCATCCTCCACCTCATTCTGGTATCCCAATGGACCAATTTCTGGATCAAAGCCGACCGAGTGTCAGCATTCCTGTATTCAATATTTCACCTCTGGCACAGAACCTGTAGCATCCATTTACTGCTGCGGCCGTATCTCCTCTCTGGTCATTGTCCCAGGCTGAGCTGGTGGGGTTGGACATGGCAACGTCCAAAACCTGTATGCCTCACCTATGGCCTGCTGGGTATGCTTATATGCCTCCCTGGTTGTTGAGCCCTTGGACCGTGTCCACGAACACCAGTCCCCTGCAGCTCCCCTGGATAAACCAGGCTGACTAGTATCCCACTGCTGCCACCAATTGTGGAGAACCGGGGGTCAGTGGGTGCTCTCGTCTGCTGGCCCAGCCGCCTTTAGCAAGACAACGTGGACCAGGGCTCATCCCCAACTGAACACCCGAGCTCCTTAACCGTGGGCGGAACACTACTCAGACAACACAGGGTGAGAGAACCACAATATTAAGGCTTTATTGGATCCCAAAACAGTTAACAGCATATAACACATAACCAGCAAAACACAATAATGTAACAGGCAACCGAGTCTCACCCTTCCACTGGCTCACCAGGGATTAGAATATAGCACAGCAAAGTCTGTAGCCAGGTGAGGGTTTGTCCCAACCTGCATGGCTTCCATATCCTCATGCAGTCTTTATTACAGCCGAATCCGATAATTTGATGCTGAAATCCTTGTGGTTTTATAATCCAGGTTCTGATCCCCTTGGTCGGCACCGAAATGCCTAGGCGTGATGGCCGGCCAATCGGATCCGAAGATCCTAGATTAGCTGCTGTATCCAAACTGCTGGTCAAAGTGAACAGTCCTCCTTATATACCCTCAGCCCTCATTGCAGGATATTGGGGACTTCACGATTGGTGGAATAACACTGTCTTTTCATTGGCTAGACCTCAAGCCTCATTTATATATTTTTAGTAGTATTGCAATCAGTCTGCAAACCATGACATTAAAACAATGGTGGCTGGGGCAATTTACATAAAGTCAACATCCACCAGATAATATACAATGGACAATTAGCATAATTAAGTTCTCTGGCCTTCCATGACATACAAGTTAGATAATTACATTACCATGCTAAAATAAACACCAACAGTCATCTACAAGATTCTACGAACCTCGAGTTGGCCATCACAAGTTTGCAAATCAAAATACAATATAGTCTGGATGAATAAGAAATCCTCCGACATTATATATTAAAGGGGTCCATTTCGTCACACCTGACACTTTTCCCAAGCTCGCCAAAGGTCACCATGTACAGTTGTGGCCAAAAGTATTGACAACCCTGCAATTCTGTCAGATAATACTCAGTTTCTTCCTGAAAATGATTGCAATCACAAATTCTTTGGTATTATTATCTTCATTTAATTTGTCTTCAATGAAAAAACACAAAAAGAATTGTCCTAAAGCCAAATTGGATCTAATTCCACACCAAACATAAAAAAGGGGGTGGACAAAAGTCTTGGCACTGTTAGAAAAATCATGTGGTGCTTCTCTAATTTGTGTAATTAACAGCACCTGTAACTTACCTGTGGCACCTAACAGGTGTTGGCAATAACTAAATCACACTTGCAGCCAGTTGATAATGGATTAAAGTTGACTCAACCTCTGTCCTGTGTCCTTGTGTGTACCACATTGAGCATGGAGAAAAGAAAGAAGACCAAAGAACTGTCTGAGGACTTGTGAAACTAAATTGTGAGGAAGCATGAGCAATCTCAAGGCTACAAGTCCATCTCCAAAGACCTGAATGTTCCTGTGTCTACCATGCGCAGTGTCATCAAGAAGTTTAAAGCCCATGGCACTATGGCTAACCTCCCTAGATGTGGACGGAAAAGAAAAATTGACGAGAGATTTCAACGCAAGATTGTGCGGATGGTGGATAAACAACCTCGACTAACATCCAAACAAGTTCAAGCTGCTCTGCAGTCCGAGGGTACACCAGTGTCAACCCGTACTATCCGTCCGCGTCTGAATGAAAAGGGACTGTATGGTAGGATACCCAGGAAGATCCTACTTCTTACCCTGAGACATAAAAAAGCCAGGCTGGAGTTTGCCAAAACTTACCTGAGGAAGCCTACAATATTTTGGAAGAATGTTCTCTGGTCAAATGAGACAAAAGAAGAGCTTTTTGGGCAAAGGCATCAACATAGAGTTTACAGGAGAAAGAAAGAGAAATTCAAAGAAAAGAACACGTTCCCTACAGTCAAACTTGGCGGAGGTTCCCTGATGTTTTGGGGTTGCTTTGCTGCCTCTGGCACTGGACTGCTTGACTGTGAGCATGACATTATGAAGTCTGAAGACTACCAACAAATTTTGCAACATAATGTAGGGCCCAGTGTGAGAAAGCTGGGTCTCCCTCAGAGGTCATGGGTCTTCCAGCAGGACAATGACCCAAAACACACTTCAAAAAGCACTAGAAAATGGTTTGAGAGAAAACACTGGAGACTTCTAAGGTGGCAGCAATGAGTCCAGACCTGAATCCCATAGAACACCTGTGGAGAGATCTAAAAATGGCAGTTTGGAGAAGGCACCCTTCAAATATAAGGGACCTGGAGCAGTTTGCCAAAGAAGAATGGTCTAAAATTCCAGCAGAGCATTGTAAGAAACTCATTGATGGTTACCGGGAGCAGTTGATCGCAGTTATTTTGGCTAAAGGTTGTGCAACCAAGTATTAGGCTGAGGGTACCAATACTTTTGTCTGGCCCATTTGTGGAGTTTTGTGTGAAATGATCAATGTTTTGCTTTTTGCTTCATTCTTTTTTGTGTTTTTTTTCATTGAAGACAAATTAAATGAAGATAATAATACTAAAGAATTTGTGATCGCAATCATTTTCAGGAAGAAACTAAGTATTATCTGACAGAATTGCAGGGGTGTCAATACTTTTGGCCACAACTGTATATTATGCCACCTGTGGCTGTGGGTTGGTGTATGTGGGTCTCACGACTAGGGAGCTTAGGGTACGTGTACGCGAACATGTCGTTAAAATTCAAAGCGCGGGCTCCGTGAGTGATGACACACTACTTAAGACCCTCCCACGACACTACAAAAGATATCATGGGTGCAATCCAAGCAGCTTACGCGTCCATGGCATAGATATGCTAAACTTGTGAAGTAGAGGAGGTGACTTAAAAAATCGTCTAGCCAGATTGGAATGCCAGTGGATTGTGCGGTTGGGGACCATGAGTCCTGCTGGCCTGAATGAAAAACTTAGCTTTTCGCCTTTTTTGCGAGTTTTCTGTGGGTTTATTGACTACGCCTTCATTTTAGAGTCCTCTTATTATTATGATTATGAGGAACCATATATTGGTGGTGTTGGTGTTTCCTCATGCTGCCTTAATGTAATGACCCCAAATTCTAACAGGAGTGTTTTTAAATTGTATTTTATTTCACTAGTATTTCCCTTCCTGTGTCGGGTGTGTGGATCCATGGCTGCCTGATGAAACAAGTATTCATCTGGATTGCTGCAGCAAGCACTCTGTGAAACATGTGGAAATAATAGCACTTTAAATAAATGGACTGATAATGTGAAACTGTATACTTGTATGTTGATAATATCGCTTATCATGTTCTTTATAGGTGGGATCTACTTTATCCCCTTATTTTCCCTTTCCCCTCCGACCTTTATGAGACTTCTATATGCACGTTAGGTGCTTAGTATGCAGAGGGCAATGTAGATTTATTAGTTTATAGCCCTATTGCGGTTTTGCTAGTCTAGCTGCCCTAAACCAACATGGTGCCGGGATCCTCGGCGCATGTGCATTAAGAATGTTGGCAGCTGCGCATGCGCAGGCTCAGCTCCGCGCATTTCTGGTTGGTGAAATCACCGAAAGTATTATTCCGACCCGGAGGTCACGGAGCTGGGCGTCCACCCTGCAGTGGCAGCCATCATACAGGCCTGCAATTAGGTAACAACAGGCAGCAAGTGGGGAACACATATTTGACTCAGGGCTTCACTCCTCACTCACTAACCCCTGAAGAAAGACTATCTGAAACACGTGTCGGGGTCGACCCGAACACGTGTCACTAACCCCATAACACATGGGTGAGTTACCAGGCATATAGAAGACAGGCTAGGGATGTGGTTACCTTTTAAACTGCATTTATGTAATGACTTGTAAACTGTATTTAAGCAATGATATTGTACCCCATTGTATGCCATAATTTAGACAATGCTATGCTTGTATATACTCGCCCATGTGTGTTTTGGGGAATGTGACCTGTTCATCCCCTCTTGAACAATCCCTGGTTTTATGTAATATTCCCAATATTTTGTACTGACTCACTGTGGTTTGTAATAAACTTATGCACTTGCAATCAGTGGGTTTTGTGATATGTATATTGGGGCTACGGCTATAGAACTCTTATCTCTAGTTTAAATATTTGCCTGAATTGCTGATCATATGAGTTCGGTATGTTACCCTGTAATCTTGTCCTAGACGCCAATACAAGGCTGCAAATCACTGATATAGAAGATAGATGCAAAGATGCAAGTGCACAAAGGTGACCACAAGAGGGCACTGCAATCAAACATCTGAATTTATATTTGATCCATGACCAAATGCAAGACAGAATATGGCTTAAATAAAAATAAATAACAAATAATACAAAATAAATTGAAAATGGCAATTTTTACTGGGCAAACCTGGACAACTAATTATTAACGAAAATTGTAAAAATACAACTTTATTATAGGGTTATCAGGAATGTGCATATTTTATGTATTGGTAAAAATGTGGTTTTGTCATTGATTTGTTTCACACTAGTTATATAAGATTACTTAAAGAGGACTTGTCACCCCCCTGCTGCATGGCAATCTAAATGCAGCACTGAATGCAGCATGTGTGCTGCATTCAGGGAAGGGGTCTTTCATGTATCTGTGTGCTGAGTACCCCAAGATATAGCCTTAGGAAAACTCACTGCTAAAAGTCAAGAGGGCATTAACCGGGGCTTGAATCAGCTTGATTCTCTGGGGGCCATTCCCTCCCCCTCTGCCTCTTTGTGCTGCCTCCTGCTGTGCAGGCTCTGCCCTCTCCTGCTCTCTGTCACTCATCCTGCCTCACACAGCATGCAAATCATTTGTCCTGAAGTCAGCTCCAGATTCCTGCCCTGCTGTCTGAACAAAGCATAAACAGCACAGCAGGAAGCGGCCCAGAGAGGCAGAGGGGAGGGAATGGCCCCCGTAAATCAAGCTGACTCAAGCCCCAGGGAATGCCCTCATGACTTTTAGCAGTGAGTTTGCCTAAGGCTATATCTCAGGGTACACAGCACACAGACACATGGGGGACCCCTTCCCTGAATGCAACAGACATGCTGCATTCAGTGCTGCATTCAGATTGGCATGCAGCAGGAGGGTGACATGTCCTCTTTAAGGGTACCTTTACACGCGGCTACATTTCTAGGGTGGCTACAGGTAACTTACTGGTTGCAGTGAAATCATGGAGAGATTATTCCATTTGTACACAGCAACAAGATAGAACCTTGTCTCCATGATTTCACTGCAACCAGTAAGTTACCTGTAGCCACCCAAGAAATGTAGCCGCGTGTAAAGGTACCCTAAAGGATTCAAGGATTGTGCAGGATTAGAAAAACTTGTATTTTTCTCGCTCTTGCCAAAATCAGCCCTCCAGATGAAAGTTGTATTTGGTATTGCAGCCCAGCTCCATTTCCTTCAAAAGAGCTGTTCTTTTATACCACATGGAGCTTTTTGGAAGAAATCAGCCATGTTTTATTTTTTTTAATCCTTGACAAGAAAGGGCTTTGTAGCTTAGATGTTTTCTAGATAAATCGTGTTGACTGATGAATAACTACAGCAATATAAGTTCATATTTACTAATGCTGTCCAATAGACAGCCTAAACTTAGTCCAGCTGCACGCCAACATTCATGAGATAGTCAAAAGCAAATAGTTTTCAAGTGGAAACCACTTCTTTTTGTAGAGTTTTCAGAAAAACTGATACTAAGCTGGATCACAATGTGAACAGGGCTGTAAACCATGCACAAATGGAGCAGAACATCCAAGTTTTTGAAAAGTTTTGACTTTGGATTTGTAGAGGATCCTACCAGTTTCTGCTCTGAAATGTCTTGTGTACACATACATTGGGGCATTTTTGAAGATGATTTCCATTTTATGAAGCAATTTTGAAAAGTATTTTTCTCTGAAACAGTATTTTTTGGTAGCTTTTTGATTAGACAGGGCTTAATTTGGAGTGGACTCCATTCCAACCCTGAAGCAGTAAAAAGTAAATCACAACATACAGTGTGAATAGCAGTTTTACAATAGAAATAAATAGGACTTTCATGCACTTTCTGACTGATTTTTCATGTATTATTTGCATGACTCCTCTCAAAGAAAAAAAATCCTATGGACCGTGTATGCAAACCCCTCCCCTAAAAACCCACACAGTTCAGCAATTTCTTTAAATGCACAGTGAGTTGCAGATTTTCTGTATAAAAAACACAGCATTTGCTTTAACTAGGAACATCGCCTAAGACAGAGGCAGTTGCACTTGCAGTTTAGGCAGGCAGAAGATAGCGGGTGTGCTGGTAGGTGTGGTTTGTCAATGGTGGGCGTGGCTTCTCTTCTGCGAAAGGAGTAAGAATTAATTTTTAATTTCACACGGTCATGGAATTGATTGTAATAAAAATGGGGATCCGGGGGTAAGTGCCCAAGGTGCGGGGGAGTATCCACCCCTTGCATAGATGGGCATGAACAGCTTAATTGGTGAGCATGGCTGAGGCGGCCATCCATGCACTATAATTAATCATGCACCGTCCCTGCACCTCTCTGCCTGGGGGGGTCTTACCCCAAGGCCTCCTCTTCCATTACAATCATCTTCACGACCACATAGACTTAAAAATGAACAGTTATTCTTTTGATAAAACACTAATCTACGTCCACCGATGCCAAATTATGCCTACCACTTCAGCTCAAGCCCACTCATTTCCGGACATCTATCCTGTAAACCAGGAAGGCTTTATTACTTCAAAGTTTAAGTCTTTATGACATATATAATATATATACAATACTTTAAAGCTGTGTACGTACAATGAGATTTTAGTGAGATTTTGAAACTGTTTATCACAAAAGCAGGATCTTATAGCACCCGCAATGTGAATAGGGTTTATAGAAATCTCCTGCCCGTGATTCTTTTCCACCCAGCATAAACTGACCTGCAGTTCATGTTTCATATTATGTCAATTTCTCTTGCAGGTCTTCTGAAGATTTTGTGCAAATTTTCACCATAGACTTGCATTAGGCATGTTATACCTGCAGGAAAAAAACACACACATTCATTTTCAGTGAGTTTCTATTGTGGATACACATCTAAAAACACTTAAAAAATACACGCACATAAGTTTATTATTAAAGTTTTGTAAAAGCCATATACCATAAAGTATCAAAAACAAAGCAGCTTTGTTTAAAACATAATATACTAACTAGAAAAAATGCAATCAACATAATAGGTGCAGAAATGCTGCAAAAATTCTGCAACATCAAAAACTCAACAAAGGTTCATTGTGCGAATGTACACTAAAAGGGGTTTCCAAGATAGTTAAAAAGCCGCCCAATGTGAGCAGCCCATTAAAATTAAGTATAGTATATACCGTATATACTCGTGTATAAGCCGACCCGTGTATAAGCCGACCCCCCTACTTTTGCCCCCAAAACCTGGGAAAACCTATTGACTCGTGTATAAGCCGAGGGTGGACCCCAGCACAGGTATACAGCCCCCAGCAGTGTGGTATACAGCAGCCCCAGAGGTATATACAGCAGCCCCAGTGGTAGTATACAGCAGCAGCCCCAGTGGTATATACAGCAGCAGCCCCAGTGGTTAGTATACAGCAGCCCCAGAGATATATACAGCAGCCCCAGTGGTAGTATATAGCATCCACAGAGGTAGTATACAGCAGCCCCAGTGGTAGTATACAGCAGCAGCCCCAGTGGTTAGTGTACAGCAGCCCCAGAGGTATATACAGCCCCAGTGGTACTATACAGCAGCCCCAGTGGTACTATACAGCAGCCCCAGTGGTACTATACAGCAGCCCCAGTGGTAGTATACAGCAGCCCCAGTGGTAGTATACAGCAGCCCCAGTGGTAGTATACAGCAGCCCCAGAGGTAGTATACAGCAGCCCCAGAGGTAGTATACAGCAGCCCCAGAGGTATATACAGCCCCAGAGGTATATACAGCAGCCCTAGTGGTGTATACAGCAGCCCCAGAGGTATATACAGCAGCCCTTAGGTAGTATACAGCAGCCCCAGTGGTGTATACAGCAGCAGCAGCCCCAGGGGTGTATACAGCAGAAGCCCCAAAGCTGTATACAGCAGCAGCCCCAGGGCTGTATACAGCAGCAGCCCCAAAGCTGTATACAGCAGCAGCCCCAGGGCTGTATACAGCAGCAGCCCCAGGGCTGTATACAGCAGCAGACCCGGAGGTATACAGGCCCCCCATCAAGCTCCAGGGCCTCCCCTCCTTGCGCGGCAGCCTGTAAAGGAAAATCATACTTATCAGTGTCCCGCGCTGTCCCGCTGCTGCCGACATCACGATCCCGGGCTTCAATCCGTGGCTTCCGGCTTCCGGCTTCCTGTGGTCGCGGGCAATGACGTCAGGGGGCCCTGGAGCTTGATGGGGGGCCTGTATACCTCCGGGTCTGCTGCTGTATACCGTATATACTCGCGTATAAGCCTAGTGGGGACTTTTCAGCTCAAATTTTCATCCCAGGATGAACAGCCGCAAGCATGAGGAACCCGTCGAAGAGGGTCTGAGGAAGGAGAGCAGAAGGCCTGAGAAGCGGAGCCAGTTGCTGGCTCCGGCAGAGCACCAAAAACATACACTGGATTCCGAGGTTGTGGGGGTACTAAAGACCCAGCAGCCAAAACTGGAGGACGGGAGACTCCACATCTCCCGGCCACATCAAAGCACCTGGAGGCACAGCAGTAGAGATGAACCACCACCCTAGTGTTCAAATTCGATTCGGTACCCCAAATTGTCAAATGTTCGTCGAATGTTTGTCGAACACCGTTGAATCCCTTTGAAAATAATGGCAGCCAAACACAAACACATACAAACACATAGAAAACACATAGAAAACACTTTCTAAAGTGTCCAAAAGGTGACAAACTACTCAGAAGATACAACAAACATATGGAAAAGTGAAAACTACATAAAAAAATGAGAAAAGAAAGAGATAGATGAGTAAAAGGGGGAGGAGACACAGATATAGGCATGTCATGCCCTTCCAAAATCAGTTTTTACTACAGTCGTTGTAAGTCATCATGCACACGATGAGTAGTTGTTGAGTTTTACTTCAGTATTTGTAAGGCCACATCAAGAAGATGAGTATTTGGTGTGTTTTACTTCAGTATCTGTAAGGCCATTTGCAGATGATGATTATTTAGTGCGTTTCACCTCAGTATCTGTAAGGCCACGTCCAGAAGATGATTATTTGGTGCGTTTCACTTCAGTATCTGTAAGGCCACGTCCAGAAGATGATTATTTGGTGCGTTTCACTTCAGTATCTGTAAGGCCACGTCCAGAAGATGATTATTTGGTGCGTTTCACTTCAGTATCTGTAAGGCCATTTGCAGATGATGATTATTTAGTGCGTTTAACTTCAGGATCTGTAAGGCCATGTGCAGATGATGATTATTTGGTGCGTTTTACCTCAGTATCTGGAAGGCCTTGTGCTGGTGATGAGTATTTGGTGCGGTTTTTAACACAGCATCTGGAAGGCCTCGTGCACACGCTGAGCATTGTGTCACATTTAGGGAACTACAACAAGAGTCTCCATTTTTCCCAAAAATTTGGGCCCAGACACCACTTCAGTGGCATGAATTGTCCCACAGTTGCAAGCTGAAAATGGTTGGTTGAGGTGATTTTCATGTAGTACATTCCAAAATCCACAAGCCTTTAGTCTCCCTATGTTATCTGTAAGATTTGTCACCAAAATGTAAATAGCGGCCAAAAAATCTGGGTAACTATGAAGACAGCAGGAGAAGGGGCTGCTGTCCAAGTCTTGCCATGCCCACGAGTTGTGCGTCAATCCTCTGTATGTAGAAGTTCCTCCACTGCTTCTGCCCCTCAACCTCGTCTCGGTCCTCCACCTGCACCCAAAGCCAGTCTGGTAATGCCACCTGCGTTCTAACTGCGCACAAGGAATCCTGCACACCTCCTTACTATGATGGCAGCAGGGCTCAACAGCAGCAGGCGGTCTTTACCTTGAAATGTATGGGAAATGTGAGTCACACAGCTGAGGAGTTGTGGTCTGTTGTGGAGACCGAGTTTCATCAATGCTTGTGTCCACTGAACCTGCAGCCAGGGAAGGCCGTGTGTGACAATGCTGCAATGCTGGGTGCAGCCCTCTCCCGGGGCAATGTGACACACATGCCTTGCATTGCTCACGTCTTAAACCTGGTTGTCCAGCAAATTTTTGCATCTCTACAGAAGTCGTTCGGCCTGCCTGTTCAGCGGCTGAAATGTGATGTGATGACACAATGGAATTTAACTCTGCACATGTTGCAGCAACTGTGGCAGCACCGACGAGCCCTGGTGCAATACGTCATGACGTATAACCAGGGCCTACGAGATCCAGAGGTGGGGAAAATCACACTGCTGGAGTGGCCTGAAATGAAGGACCTATGCACCATTCTGTACAATATTGAAATGTTGACAAAGATGTTTAGTGATGATTATGCCATTATCAGCATGACTATTCCCGTCATTTACATGCTGGAGCACGCTTTAAACAGTATTTGGAGTCAGGTGGTGGCACTAGAGGAGGGGGAGGAAGTATAGGAGGAGTCGTATGCGGAGGGGCTCACAAGATCTCCAAGGTGCAGTTGACACTTTATGAATGAGGGTCTACATTATGCTTGCTCATAACCTTCTTTATCTGGGCCTGGATCGAACTCCAAAAGCTTCTGGGCATCAGTGCAGATAATTTCCTCGTCTTGACTCACAAAAGCTTTTGAACAGACCTCTGATTCCCAGGCTATAGTATGAGTGAAGAGCAATGCATAATCAACCATCTGTCTTACCCCATACTCAGATGGGTGGCTAGAGACTTGGGAGCTTGGCGGAAGCAAGTGGGATTTTGGTGATACCTCTGAGGACTGGTGTATGTGTGAAGTAGAAGTTGAGGTGGAGGCGAGCCCAATTGCTGAAGCATTTGCTATCCATTCAAGCGCCTGCTCTTTTTGTGCCTCATCTAGAATTGGTATTGATCGTCGTCTGAGTCGTGTCCGTATGAAAGGTATCATTTCAGAATCTCCAAGGAAAGAAGTAGACATCTTACTTTGGCTGGAAGATGCTTTTTCACCAGCAGATGTTACTCTTGCTTTCTTACGTACCCCACGGACACAAACTCTTTTTCCCTTTCCACCACGCCTATTCCCCTTTCCACCATCCGCAGGCCTTTTGCCACTCATTTTGTACGTGAACAAATTGGCAACTCTGCAGTTGTTGGCAAAAAATATTCTGATGGAAATCGAGCACAGTTGATTGGCCAGACAGTGGTACTAGGCACAAAAAATTATGTTTGCTTGTTCCAGTAAAAAATTATCAGAATGAACTACACTCAAGGTGTATTTAGTTGTATTAAACGTGGCCTACAGTAAAGGTTTAGTGAACACTGCTTTTAAGCAAAAACTGACAGGTCTGCTTGTTGCAGTAAAAAATTAGTAGAATGAACTACACTCAAGGTGTATTTGGTTGTATTAAACACCAGTGAACACTGCTTTTAAGGCTACTTTCACACTACGATTTAAATTCGGACAGCATCGGCTCCCTTCTGATGCCTGGAATCGGATGCCAAATAGGCATCCGATTCCGGCATAAAATCGTAGCCTCCGTTAAAAAAAAAAAAATATATATATATATATGCTCACCTCTCCCCGAGCCCCCGCCGTCTCCCGTCGTCTTCCTGCAGGCTCCCGGTGGCTCCCGCAGGCTCCCGGTGTCTGCAGAGGTCTTCTACTGCAGTACAGGACCTGCGGTGATGGCACAGTCACGTGACACCAGATTACACCATGGTAACCTGCGGTCACGTGACTGTGACATCACCGCAGGTCCTATACTGCAGTAGAAGACCTCTGCAGACACCGGGAGCCTGCGGGAGCCACCGGGAGACGGCAGGAGACGGCAGGAGACGGCAGGAGCCGGCGGGGGCTCGTGGATAGGTGAGCATAAACGTTTTTTATTTTTTTAACCCCTGCCTTCCAGTTTGGAGCTTTTTACTGTACTGAGCATGCTCAGTACAGTAAAATCGGGTCCGAGGAGACATCAGATGTTTCCTCGGACCCCGCTCCATAGGGCCCCATGATAAATTGATCGGACCAAATCGGATGTGCACTAAATGCGATTGTGTCCGATTTTATTTTCGTTGCAAAAATCGGAGCATGCTCCGATTTTTGCACCGATAAAAAAATCGGACAGAATTGGATCGGACCAAATCGGATGGCATTTAGTGCACATCCGATTCGGTCCGATGCCCATAGGGCTGCATGGGGCCCAAAATTACGTTTGCTTGTTCCAGTAAAAAATTATTACAATGAACTACACTCAAGGTGTATTTGGTTGTATTAAACGTGGCCTACAGTAAAGGTTTAGTGAACACTGCTTTTAAGCAAAAACTGACAGGTTCGCTTGTTGCAGTAAAAATTAGTAGAATGAACTACACTCAAGGTGTATTTGGTTGTATTAAACGTGGCCTACAGTAAAGGTTTAGTGAACACTGCTTTTAAGCAAAAACTGACAGGTTTGCTTGTTGCAGTAAAAAAATAGTAGAATCACTGAAGGTGTAGCTTCTCTCACAAGTGCCTGGACTAGTTGCAGCCAAAAAAAAAAAAAATGCCTAATTTAGGCTAGGGTCACACATAAGCCCTTGGTCTGTTTTTGGCATCAGATTTTGGATTTTTTTTTAGTCTAAGTCCAAAAACTGATAGAAAAACGGATTAGATGTAAAACACCCTATCCTTTTTTTTCTGCACCTAAAAACATTGCTAGGTCCGATTTTTACCCAAAAACGTTGCTAGCAACCGACAGACACACAGTTTGTAGTCTCTGTTACCTTTACTAATAGTTGCAGGTTGAATCCAGGACACTGTCTACAGGTGATGTTGTGAATTCGGGCACCCTGGAAGCAAATTGGGGATCTCCTCAACCAGTGAGTTGTGAGGCCTCCCTGCTGTGCTGCTCTTTGCTTGTCCTGGCTGCCTAAAGCTAATCTCCGACCCTCTCTTCCTGCTGGCAAGTCTCTCACCTGTATGGCAGGCAGCCTGAACCCTTCTCTGGCATCACTCCTCTGGTGACTGTCCCTGAGCTCTCAGGTGCTGCTATGTAGAGATGAGCGATGTTGCTAGCAACGTTTTTGGGGTCCGTTTAAAAAAAAAAAAAATTTTTAACATGGGCCCTATGGAAAAACAGATCCGTTTTTTTTGGTGCCTTAAAAAAACGGATCCGTTTTTTAAGAATTTTTGTCAAAATTTGACTAAGTCCAAAAACGTTCAGAGGTGCAGGAGGCTCAAAAAACACCCCCAAAAAAACGGATTGGTCATGGAAATCACTTCCAAAAACGGATTGCTATGTGTGACCCTAGCCTAAGACAGGTGGTGTAGCTTTCTTCACAGCAGTGCTACACTACCTGCCCTAATGGATTCAAAGAGCTATATTACTGTGGTCAGATGCTGTGAGAAAGACTTGCACAGCACTGGCACACACCTGACACACGCCTGCCTGGCAAAAACTAACAGACACACTGCTGTAACCTAGCCCTCAAAAGGGCTGCAATTAAAACTGGTCCCTGCTTCTATGAAGTAGCCCTGCAAAGGGCTGATAGACTACTAGTCACTAGTCCCTATCCCCAATCGCTACTCCTATGGAGCAGCCCTAAAAAGGGCTGATATTACTAGTCCCTACTCCCTAACCCTATCTATCTAACTTTGTATTCGCTCACTAGCTGACTGAGAGAACACAATTCAGTTTGCACTGTTTAGCGGTCGCACACAGCAGCAGCCATGGATGCCGTCTAACACCTGCAGCAGCTATCAGCAAAATGGTGGCGCTTTTTAAGATGGCCGGGTTTTATAGGGCTAGGACATGTGACAGACACTGCCAATGATGACATTAGTTGTGTGAAAAAATGCACTTTGCAGCGTGGCACTGTGATTGGCTAGCATCCTGAACCGCCCCAGTGTACATGCTTTAGGAGAAAAAATAAATAAAAGAGCGCAACCTTATTGCTGCAGCTCTGATACAACCCCCCTGCACAATATACACACAAACTGGATATTAACATTCATTTGCAGTACTAGGGCTAGGTTTAGGGTTAGGAAGATTAAGCTTTTGTGGATCGAAGCGTTATCGAACATATACTAGAACTGCCGAATTTCAAGCAAATTGTTCTAATTTGGCGAATGACTCGAACACTACCAAAAAAAGCTTGAATTTGAGATTGGCAACAATTTGAATCGAACATCGCTCATCTCTACATAGCAGCACCTGAGAGCTCAGGGACAATCACCAGAGGAGTGATGCCAGAGAAGGGTTCAGGCTGCCTGCCATACAGGTGAGAGACTTGTCAGCAGGAAGAGAGGGTCGGAGATTAGCTATAGGCAGCCAGGACAAGCAAAGAGCAGCACAGCAGGGAGGCCTCACAACTCACTGATTGAGGAGATCCCCAATTTGCTTCCAGGGCGCCCGAATTCACAACATCACCTGTAGACAGTGTCCTGGTTTCAACCTGCAACTATTAGTAAAGGTAACAGAGACTACAAACTGTGTGTCTGTCGGTTATTCCGCGCCCTTAGTCCTGCACCCCAACAGCCTACCACCACCATAGACTGTACTGGTTGCCCTGGGGAATCGCTCCACCTGTGGAAAACAATATCACCTTAACTGCGATTCCATCATCCCCAGAGGTCCGCACCGCAGCGTCGGACATCAATAGCCGAACATCACGGGTGGCATCACGACTTTACTCCCCAAAACCTTAACTCCCACATTTTAATTGACACAGTCAGTGTCACGGAGCCGGGTCTCAATCCCCATGACTCCCCAACAGTACTGTAGCCCGGTTCCGAGTATCCCGAGGCCCTAGGGGGCGTGTCAAATGCACACAGATAGCATACAGTGGCATGCAAATGTTTGGTCACCTAAGGTCAATATTACTGTTATTGTGGGAGAAGTCTTTCAGTTCTGTGACATTCCTGGGTGATTTTTCATGCACTGTTCTTTTGAGGTCTAGACACATATTTTCAATGATGTTCAGATCAGGGTACTGTTAGAGCCATTGTAAAACTTCTGTTTTTTTTTTTTTACAGATGGTATTATATTTGCATAAAGAATTGGTTGAAATTTCATTGAATCCATTATTACCTCTAACCATTAAATATTCCCTGTGCAAAATAACCCCAAAGCATGATTGATCCACTTCCATGCTTAATAATTGGCGAGATGTTCCTTAAAATCAGTGCTTTTATTTTCTCTACACATAACCTTAGTAATTGTGGCCAAAGAGTTCTATTTTAATCTCATTGGTCCATAGGACTTGTTTCCAAAATGTATCAGCTTGTTTAGATGTTCATTTACATACTTGCAAAATTTTATGGTGAGGATACAAAAGAGGTTTTCTTCTGATGACTCTTCCATGAAGGCACAAGGTTGGAGAAGTCTGAGCTTTTACAAAGCAGTGAAAGATGCATTACCTGGGCTTTCCTATAAATAATACTGAAGAAGCCATAAACCTGAAGGCTGCTTTACACGTCACGATATTGCAACGCAACTACGATAAAAAGTCACGTGGTAGAGGCGTTGCTGTTGATATTGTTCGCACGTTGTGTCGTGTAAATGGGCAACGCAACTCAAAAACGATGAAACTACGATATCGTTTATGAATTGTGCATGCTCTTGAACCGTGCAATATTGGCTTGACGATCTGGCATGATCGTGCTGTGTGACAGCGCAACTACGATTTGGAGCACAACTTCCCCTATTCACTCCAATGTTAATTGGTTGTTCCCTGAGTTGCTCAGACGCAGTGTGCAAGAGGGGTGTACGACATCTTAGTTGCGTTGCCTGCCGATATCTCCCTGTGTAACATCTCCTATGCGATCTTGGACAAGTGGCAAAAACGTGCACGCTCCCGTGAAATCGTATGCAATATCAGAACATCAGAGTTTCACTGAGGAGACTTTGGAAGGGCTGGAGCAGTGACCCTGAACTGCCTCTCCCTCTCTGGACCAGGAGTCTGGAGCTGCACAAAAACACGAGCAGCTGACAGCCCCGTCTAGATAGGGAGAAGCCGTTCAGGGTGACTGCTCCAGCCCTTTCAGAGTCTACTCAGTGAAAGTCTGATGAGTGTGTCCGAGCCCTTAGGCTGGCTTCACAGTACATTTTTCTGCTGTCAGGCTGTGTCCGGTGTTTTGCTGGACACAGCCTGACAGCTCCGGACAGAACAGAACCAGAGGGGCAATATGCCCTCCGGTCCTGTTTTCTGCCAGAATAGGCAGTGTGCGGCTAATGCCGCTATCTACTCCTGAAATTTCAGAATCACGTCTAGTGGGGATCTAGCCGCGCTCCTGAAATTTCAACCGGGAGCTCTCCAGGTGCTGAAGTTCAGTGCGCGCCCGCCGCTGCTGAACTTCAGCACCCAGCATCCGGCAGCTGGATCTGATTTTCGTGGTGCGATCCGACGCCCATAGCCTTCCATGTAAGGGGGCGCCGGATTGTACCGGATCCGGGAGTATCCGACAGGATCAGATTTTGTCAGATTTTTGCCCCGGACACAAAAATCCTGCAAGCTGCGATTTTGTGTCCGGGACAAAAATCGAATGCAGCATGATGCTGCCGGACAGCGACAAAACCGGATGGCAAATCACTGCCATCTGGCCCCATCCAGCACCATAGGCATACATTAGTACAAAATTGGGTTTGTCAGGTTCACACTGGACAGCCCCGGATCTGAAAAATATATATGTGAAACCGGCTTTTGCTGCTTCCTTTACCTCTCTATAGTGTAGCCTCTCCTCCCCTCCTTTATGGATCGGTAGGGGAAGCAGATAAAGCTGTGACTACAGTATAAGCAGTCAGCCTGCTCTGCTGCAGACCAGGACTTGTGTATGGAGAGTGCTCTCATCCTAAGGGCAGCTGCACATGAGCATATGAGAAATTTGTTCAGGTTTCATCCCAAAAAATCAATTGAGTTTTTTATAATTTTCATCTGTGTGTCTGTTATTGTCAACATCCATGTGATATATGTGTGTGATGTGATGTTTCATTCAACTACACAAAAAAATGTACATGATCAAATATACCGTAGTTTCCTGGGAAAGCTTTTTCTGCATTTTTAATATCATTTTTTATTTAAAAATAAAACTTCAACACAGCTGTCTACTATATGTACAAATGCATAAAATATGGAGATTTGATATTATTTAGTAGGAAAATAGACATAACCTGCTCAACTGTCCTTAATATCTCAAAAGTTCTGGTGTTGAATAGCTGGGTAATGTGGACTCACCAAGCTCTGTTTATATCAGACTAGTAAAAAGGCCCGATGCAAATGCATCGGGAGCGCGGTGAAATGAATTGTGTGTATACAGACGGGTCAGTGGGTAGCAGAGTATAGAGGGGGATCTGTGGGTAGCAGAGTATACAGGGTGCAGTGCGGGGAGCATAGTATACAGGGGGCTGTGCAGGGAGCAGAGAATACAGGCGGCTGTGCGGGGAGCAGAGTATACAGGGTGCAGTGCGGGGAGCAGAGTATACAGGGGGCTGTGCGGGGAGCAGAGTATACAGGGGGCTGTGCGGGGAGCAGAGTATAGAGGATGCAGTGCGGGGAGCAGAGTATACAGGCGGCTGTGCGGGGATCGGAGTATACAGGCAGCTGTGCGGGGAGCAGAGTATACAGGCAGCTGTGCGGGGAGCAGAGTATACAGGCGGCTGTGCGGGGAGCAGAGTATACAGGCGGGTGTGCGGGGAGAAGAGTATACAGGGGGCTGTGCGGGGAGCAGAGTATACAGGGGGCTGTGCGGGGAGCAGAGTATACAGGGGGCAGTGCATGGAGCAGAGTATACAGGGTGCAGTGGGGGAGCAGAGTATACAGGCGGCTGTGCGGGGAGCAGAGTAAACAGGGGGCTGTGAGGGGAGCAGAGTATACAGGGGGCTGTGCGGGGAGCAGAGTATACAGGGGGCTGTGTGGGGAGCAGAGTATACAGGGGGCTGTGCGGGGAGCAGAGTATAGAGGATGCAGTGCGGGGAGCAGAGTATACAGGCAGCTGTGCGGGGAGCAGAGTATACAGGCGGCTGTGCGGGGAGCAGAGTATACAGGCGGGTGTGCGGAGAGAAGAGTATACAGGGGGCTGTGCGGGGAGCAGAGTATACAGGGTGCAATGGGGGAGCAGAGTATACAGGCGGCTGTGCGGGGAGCAGAGTATACAGGGGGCAGTGCGGGGAGCAGAGTATACAGGCGGCTGTGCGGGCAGCAGAGTATAGAGGGGGCTGTGCGGGGAGCTGAGTATAGAGGGGGCTGTGCGGGGAGCAGAGTATACAGGGGGCTGTGCGGGGAGCAGAGTATAGAGGGGGCTGTGCGGGGAGCAGAGTATAGAGGGGGCTGTGCGGGGAGCAGAGTATAGAGGGGGCTGTGCGGGGAGCAGAGTATAGAGGGGGCTGTGCGGGGAGCAGAGTATACAGGGGGCTGTGCGGGGAGCAGAGTATACAGGAGGCTGTGCGGGGAGCAGAGTATAGAGGGGACTGTGCGGGGAGCAGAGTATAGAGGGGGCTGTGCGGGGAGCAGAGTATACAGGGGGCTGTGCGGGGAGCAGAGTATACAGGGGGCTCTGTGGGTAGCAGAGTATACAGGGGGCTCTGTGGGTAGCAGAGTATACATGCGGCTCTGTGGGTAGCAGAGTATACAGGCAGCTCTGTGGGTAGCAGAGTATAGAGGCGGCTCTGTGGGTAGCAGAGTATACAGGCGAGTGTGAGGGGAGCAGAGTATAGCGGCGGCTGTGAGGGGAGCAGAGTATACGGGCAGCTGTGAGTGGAGCAGAGTATATCGGCGGCTGTGAGGGGAGCAGAGTATAGTGGCGGCTGTGAGGGGAGCAGAGTATACAGGTGGCTGTGAGGGGAGCAGAGTATATAGGCGGCTGTGAAGGTGAGCAGAGTATACCAGCGGCTGTGAGGGGAGCAGAGTATAGCGGTGGCTGTGAGGGGAGCAGAGTATACAGGCGGCTGTGAGGGGAGCAGAGTATACAGGCGGCTGTGAGGGGAGCAGAGTATACAGGCGGCTGTGCGGGGAGCAGAGTATACAGGCGGCTGTACGGCTGTGCGGGGAGCAGAGTATACAGGGGGCTGTGTATAGAGGCGGATATGCAGGGAGCAGAGTATACAGGCGGCTGTGTATACAGGTGGCTGTGAGGGGAGCAGAGTATACAGGCGGCTGTGAGGGGAGCAGAGTATACAGGCGGCTGTGAGGGGAGCAGAGCATACAGGCGGCTGTACGGCTGTGCGGGGAGCAGAGTATACAGGGGGCTGTGTATAGAGGCGGATATGCGGGGAGCAGAGTATACAGGCGGCTGTGTATACAGGTGGCTGTGTGGGGAGCAGAGTAAACAGGCGGCTGTGAGGGGAGCAGAGTATACAGGTGGCTGTGAGGGGAGCAGAGCATACAGGCGGATGTGCGGGGAGCAGAGTATACAGGCGGCTGTACGGCTGTGCGGGGAGCAGAGTATACAGGGGGCTGTGTATAGAGGCGGATATGCGGGGAGCAGAGTATACAGGCAGCTGTGCGGGGAGCAGAGTATACAGGCGGCTGTGTATACAGGTGGCTGTGTGGGGAGCAGAGTAAACAGGCGGCTGTGTATACAGGGGGCTGTGCGGGGAGCAGAGTATACAGGGGGCTGTGCGGGGAGCAGAGTATACAGGGGGCTGTGCAGGGAGCAGAGTATACAGGGGGCTGTGCGGGGAGCAGAGTATACAGGGGGTTGTGCGGGGAGCAGAGTATACAGGGGGCTGTGCGGGGAGCAGAGTATACAGGGGGCTGTGCGGGGAGCAGAGTATACAGGGGGCTGTGCGGGGAGCAGAGTATAGAGGCGGGTGTGGCGTGGAGCAGAGTATAGAGGCGGGTGTGCGGGGAGCAGAGTATAGAGGCGGCTGTGTATACAGGTGGCTGTGCGGTGCCTGGTGCCGCTGAGGAGTCAGGGCTGACACTGTCCAATGGACGGTGCGGGCCTGGCGGCTGGGGAGCGGGACCATGGGGCGGGGGAGTGGGGGGCATTGGTGTGGGTAGGTTTTGTCCGGCGACAGGGGTTTTGCGCTTCCGGGCAGTGTCGGCGGGTGGCGATGGGGCATGCGCTCCATCGCTGGCTGCGCGTGTTATCGGGACAGTGGGTGGATAGGGCAAGATTATGTATATAGAAGAGAGAAAATAGGCCTGATTGATCGGGAGGGCGTGATTGGCATGCTGTGGTATTAGAGGGCCTCCTGTGCTGTCTTTACCTCTCTGCTGGGCCTTGTGTCCCTGGCACCTCTTCTCTGTGTCTTTGGGCTGTGTTTGTTGTGTCTGCTGGCCTATTTGTGTGATTTGTCTTCCGTGTGTGTTGTCTGTCTGGGCGTCCTTCTGTGTTTGTGGAGCCCTCTATGTGTCTGTGGGCCACTTGGCTCTCTGCTCCCTCTCTTTCATCTTTCTGCACCCCCCTTCCATCTCTCTGCCCTCCTTGATTGGTTCTGGTTTGCCCTTATGTGTCCCTGCCCCCCCTTGTGTGTCTATGTTACCCCCTTTATCTCTCTGGGCTACTTGAGTGATTGTGATGCCCTGTTATGTGTCTGTGGCTACCTTTAGTCATTGTGGTCACCCGCTTGTCTCTGTGCCCCCCCCCCTTCTGAGTTTGTGGAGGGGTTTATGTTTGTCTGCTGCACTTACTTGTTTGAGCACGTCTGTAGTCTGTGTGGAGTTGTAGTGGTCCCCTCTTATGTGTCTCTGTTTCCTCTGTAGTGTTTCAGCTTCCCCCTTCTGGCTGTCAGCCTCCTCTTCTGTCCTTCGCAGCTGTGCCAGCTCCATGTCATAGCTGAGAAGCAGCACAGAGTGGAGGAGGTGGAGCTAGGGTGATGCACGGTCATGTGACTGATCACATGACTGTGACATCAGCAAAGGTCCTATCTGAAGAGGTAAGTTGTCGGGGGTCTGCGGGCGGCGAAGGGGGGCGCAGGGGTGTACTGTGGGGAGGAATCGGGCACTGGAGGGGGGTGGTGCGAGGTTTTACTGTGGGGGTATGTGGGGGTGTATTGCAGGGGCATGCGGGTGCTGTAGGGGAGGTGCAGGGGTGTGCGTGGACGGGAGGCTGAGTGTGTTAATATGGCGGCACTTCCGGGGTAGCGATAATCACCAGTTTTGCGCACGCGCCCTTGCTCCATAGCGGCACAGTGGCTGGAAGCGCAAAACTGGTGATTATGTATAGAGATGTTAGTGAAACTTCTATGTTGGGGCAAAGTTTTTCTCAGCACAGTCTAAATGCTACAGAGATGAGTGGATCCAGCCACGGAGTTTGAGTTCAAGTCAAATTTCCTGAAATTCCCGATTTCACACAAATTCTAATGTTTTACAATTTCATTTGCGGTTCACAAAAAAAACTTACCTGGCAACACTTTGCTGAGACATCGGAAATGAGGCTAACATCATTCTGCTTTGCCGCAAGGTCTTCCCCATAATGCCCTGTAGATATGACATCTTGCGGATTATCATATCTTATATAGGGTGGTCAGTTGTTGGGCCATCACAGTTTAGTGGTTTCCAGTGGAGCATGGTTTTTACAGTGGAGTCATTTTCCATCTCTAGAGTCATAGGGTAAGGCACACTAAGAGAGATACTAACATGAGTCTTGCATGACTACCCCGAAACGGCCACCGCCTCTCTAAATAGGAACTCTCGTCATCTCCATAGAAACATGCAGCTGACATGACATTTAGAGAGCCAACGGCCAGGTCGGATGAGTCTTGCGAGACTCATGCGAGTACCTTGCATGTATCTCGCATAGTGTATCTCCAACCTAAGTCTCTCTCTCCTGTAGGATATAGGCTCTTATAATCAGCAGGGTCGTCTCTCGTGCCTGTAAAGTGTAATGGCCACTTTACACACACCAACTTCTGTGTCCAACCTCTGAACAGATCTCTGGTTGCAGTGAAATCATGGACACATTGTTCCATTTTGTGGCTGTGTACAATGGAGCAATGTGTTCATGATTTCACTGCAACCAGAGATCTGTTCAGAAGTTGGACACAGATATCTGTGTGCGTAAAGCGGCCCTCAGGACTATATTAACATTTGTCCTAATTAAACGGAACCTGTCATGTAGAAGAACATCAACCTGAAGATATGAGGTTAATCTGCAGGTTATTAGCACTCTGAAGTAATGAGGCCAATGAAAGCATGGCTGCTGGGATGAAATTAACTTTATTTCACCATGCAAGCCTCAGGCTTTTAGTCATAGAGGCTCAGCCCATGCAGTCATTGCTCAATGCATTGTGACCACATCTCCGCACTGACTGAGAGCCAACTCTGCATTGAAATCCAAAGGAGTAGTGCTTAGATGATCTGCGCTGCCTTCAGGATGACTATCAAGGAACACAAAGCTTATTAGGATGCTGCTGCTTTATTCCCTAGGCGTTTCAGTGCTGTCCCAGCACCTTCCTCAGGGGTACAACGCATAGCCCTGAGGAAGGTCTGGGACAGCACCGAAACACGTAGGGAATAAAGCTGCAGCGTCCTAAGAAGCTTTGTGTTCCTTGTCATTCATCCCAACGGCAGCGCGGATCATCTAAGCACTACTCCTTTGGATTTCAATACACCACCACTGTGCACGTGGAAGTGTGGCACCAGCGGCAGCTCTCCAGGCGAGCATACCGGTTGTGGGTCAGCACAGCCGAACTGGGTGAGCGTATACACCCACGGATAAATGATCTTATTTAAATGATAAGGCCCATTTGCGCCTCTCTGTCTCTCTCTATTCTTAGATATTTGAAACTCCGCATTGAGTTACTGATGAGTTGTGACTCACCATGTACTGAGCGGGTGACTAAAGTCGTTCCTTCATAGCTGAAAGACAGGCTGCCAGGAGGAATGAAGTTAATTTTCTATTAGCTGCTGGCTTCACTGGGCTATTAACCTGCAGATTAACCACTGGTTAAAAGCATCTTTTCCACATAACAGTTTTCTTTAATGCTTATACATCACCTATTTTTGGACTGCCAAGACAGACAGAATGTATATTTCTCACTAAGGAGGTATTGAAGATGCATCCATGTGTTTCAAGTAGTTACATTAAAGTGTAAATGTAATTTCATTGAAAAAAAAGCAATACTGCACTGGTTGTTAATGATGGGTCACATAACTGCTAAGATAATGCTTTTTTTGTGCCATAGGACTTATTTTCTCACATTTTTCTGTGCTTTTATAAAAACTGCATTTTATGGCTGTGTGGGTTTGGTCAGTGTCTGCCGGCACTGTGTGTGTAATTTCCACAGTATCTGAAAACAGGCTGATAGTGAACGGTGTGGGGAGCCAGCAGACAAGGGGTTAACAGAGATTGTGCCCGAGCTATGCGGAGCCAGATGACAGATCAGATAAGCTCATAAAGCTCGACATTGCTTAGCTCTGTGCTGTAATCTGATACCTTGTTTCCTCATGAGCTGCAGTCAGCAGTGTAGGCCATGCCCCTTTACCTTATATGGCTATACACTGAAGATGCATCTGACTGATAATAATCATATGTCTGCTTCAAGCACAGTGTAGTGGGGACACCTTGTGGAAGGTTTAAGAATGGTAACCAACCAGACTTTTCTAATGAAGTAAAGGGTGGGCCATTTATATGAGTACACCTAATTAAAGTGGGAATGGTTGGTGATATCAACTTCCTGTTTGTGGCACATTAGTATATGGGAAGGGAAAAGCTTTTCTAAATGAGTGGTGACCATGGCGGCCATTTTGAAGTTGGCCATTTTGGATCCAACTTTATTTTTTTCAATGGGAAGAGGGTCATGTGACACATCAATATTATTGAGAATTTCATAAGAAAAACAATGGTGTGCTTGGTTTTAATATATCTTTATTCTTTTATGAGTTATTTACAAGTTTATGACCACTTATAAATTGTGTTGAAAGTGCTGCCCTTTATGTTGGATTCTCAATGCAACCCTCTGCTCACACTCTTGACACACAAATAGCAACGCCGCAGAAGAAATTCTATCACAGGCTTCCAGTATTCATTGTTTAAGATCCTGCACATCTCATATCTTCACAGCATAGACATTTGCCTTCAGATGACCCCATAGATAAAAGTCTAAGGGGGTCAGATCGGGAGACCTTGGTGGCCATTCAACTGGTCACCACCCATTCGGAAAAGTTTTCCCCTCCCTTATACTAATGTGCCACAAACAAAAAGTTAATATTACCAACCATTCCCATTTTATTTAGGTGCATCCATATAAATGGCCCACCATGTATATTAAAAAGTATTAAAATCACTTGCTCCACATTATTATTACATAAATAATTAAATGGCAGTTACGCAGAGAAGTTGGGCTCTGAGTTGCAATGGCGGCCCTGCAGCAGCTACTACTGTTATGGTACATTCATTCAGAGTTAATACACATCCGCAAAATGTTACTCTAGAATCCACAGCATGAATCCAGGCAGTTTCTGCCACAGATTTGAGAGTAAACAGCAAGTCCACATGCGGATTATCTCCACTCTGTGAGACTGATCCATTTACCTCTACCTGATGTGGTTTTTGGACGAATTCCAAAATGTCACTTATTGAAAGTGGAAGAAAAGAAAACTGGCGTATGAACGTTACTTTTAACCATTGGAAACAATAGGGCAAGTTTTGAAGGCATCTTTAGAGCTGATTTTCATGCTGATTTCCTGACCAAAATCATGCAAACTCAATGTGAAAGGATTCTAATATAAGCAGAGTTTTTATGATTTCCTTTGATTTTGTGTGTCCTCCAGAATTTTGCTGCTGTATCCATTTGCTTGCAGCTTATATAAGTAATCACTAAATATGGTTTATTGCTTAAGATATACTTTTTAATCTCATTCTATGAATCAAGTTCCCAAGATATATTAATGTAATTTTCCAGTACTGACTTACTATATATCTGAAATAACAGGATATGCAATTCCCATGAAAGCTACAGAAATCTCAGATTCATAAAAACTTGTTACATTACATGTATTAAATATATCCATTGAAGGTGGCTGTAATACATCATTTCGTGTCAGACAGGAGTTGTTTTGACCCGTTGCATATTCTGAATATTTGTTCTGACCTCGCTGGTGACATTTCCATCAGGGATTTCTCATTGACCTATGACTCCTGTTGCTCAGTATTCTGCTGGGAATAATAGACATGAAACCTGAGATGCTGATAATTCACAAATACTGCAACATCCAGACTAGCCTCACAATGAAGATGAATATATCCCCAAATGTGCTATGCTAAACACAATGTCAATATTATTCTCCGTGAGAAGAACCACAATGTTACTGCGTACCCTTCATCTCCTTGTGGAGGATATGCTTTATAATATACATGTTGTATACATACGATCACAACAAAAAAGCATAGTTTGTGCAGAATTGTGCTGCATACAGTTAACATCAATTAATATCAATATAATTGCACCCACATGTTAAAAAAGAAAAAGATTAAAAAGCAAAAAAAATTAAATTCCAAGATCAAATATAATGAGCCAATTTGATGACCTTGGTGAAAGCAGAAAAACAAGACAGAAAAAGTGCAATTGATTAATTAAACCTTTGTGAGCTTTTTTATAGACAGTGACAACAATTAGACCTGGACTGGTGAACTTGACACGCCCCATCAGGGCCGTGGGCTAATTGGAACCGGGCCGGATGGTTCTTCGGGGATGTCACGGTGGCATGACCCGGCTCCGTGACCCTGGTCATAAAAATTGGGGGATAATTACATGGGATTAAAGGCCTCGTTACACACTACGATATTATTCACGATATCGCTGCAACATCTCGTTTGTTGACGTTGCAGCGATGTTGAAACGACATCGTAGTGTGTGACACGTATCAATGACTAACGATAAGTTCGTTGATCGTGCAAGAATGGACTGGACCATAAATTTATCGTTGGTCTCCCGCTGGGTGGCCAACATCAGCGCATTTGACAGCGAGAGACCAAGGATGGACAAGCTCCCAGCGCCGCACAGCAAGCGCTGGGAGCAGGTAACCAGGGTAAACATCAGGTAACTAAGCGCAGTTTAGCTACCCGCTGTTTACCCTGGTTACCAGTGTTCTCGCTGGTCACTGGTGAGTCTGCCTGTTTGACAGCTCTCCAGCAATCAGATAACGATGTCCCAGCGATCCCAGCCACGTCGGATTGTTGGTCAGATCGCTGGGACATCAAAGTGTGTAACGGGGCCTTTAGTCGTGATGCCACCTATGGTATTCGACAAGGGATGGCTGACGCTGTAGTTCAAGACCACTGGGGCAGTTGGTGATGCAGCAAAGATTGTACAGCTCCCCACGGTTGGAGTGGGGCCCCAAGGCAGGTAGAACAGTCTGTTAAAGTGGTGGTGACCGTTCGGGTGCAGAGAATAAGCAAGAGACGCAGAAAAGTGCAGATTACATTACCTTTTACTTCTTGGCAGATGATAATGCAAACTGGGTTTCTAGTTACAGATGATAGAAGGGGTCAGGCTAGCCTGGAAGCATTTGGGGGTCCACCTCACCAGGTGGGCTTGGAGGCCTTCGTACAGGGCTCCTTTTTTGGGTTCCTGCTGCCTGTAGCTATGCTGCGGCCCACTCCTAAATGATGGTTCTAGCCCACGTGGCAGACAGCGTGAGCCCATCAAGGGCACTGCCTTTCCACTGTCAGCCCCAGGCTCTTGGTCTACTGTGGTGCCTCCGGGTGTTTGGCCTGGCCAGGGGGCTTTCAACCCCCTGCCCTCCAGATTCGGCTGTTGGACAGCACTCGCACAGCCAAGGACTCTGGCGTCCTTTTTTTCAGCACTCCACTCTGGGATGAGCTCTGATGCAGCTCCAATTTCCCAGAGCCCTTTTCTCTCCTCCTCTCTCTTCCCGCTTCACAGACTAACTGCCTAACAGACTTAACTGCCTCTTCCTCCTGACCAGAGAGCAGCTCTCCTGTAGTCGGGTTATAGAGCTCCCCTTTCTGGCCTAAAGTTGAAATTGTTTTGCATGCTATGCTATGTATTACCTGGCATGGGGACCTCCTCATGTTTTCCGGCATGACATCACCCCTCTGAGGCACCGTGGAAATCGGACTCTGGGGTGCCACATTCCCCCCTAGTTAACTTCAGTACATCCCAGACTGAGGAAACATAAGAACAGTAAACAGAGACGAACAGTAAATAACAACAACAAATGAAAATCTACAAAGTCTTAAAAATGTAAAATTGATAAAAACTAAAAAGAAAAATGACAACACAGTTACTGCGGCACCTAGTCCTTATGCTACCATCCAGGAATTGTCTTTTTCCGTGTACCAGGAGTTTGGTTGGTAGGAACCGCCATAGTCCACTTTGTGTTTCATCCCTGGGCGTGGCTACAGGGCACTCTGTAGGTGGGCCTGGTTTTCGGCCATGGTGGCGACTTATTTTCAAGGGCAACAATAAACTTTTGTACAAAATTGTTCTGACCGCACATAGTCCTGTGGCCCAATTGTCCGTAAATACTATGTACATTCATGAACTCTTAAAAGTTCTTACAATAAGTCCTGTAGGTACTTCACGCGTAATGGTTGCTTATTTACATGTTTAACTTAGTTACATTACATATTCTATATAACTGGCAGGGATCTGACCTCTGGTACAATGCTTGGATCTATGCAGTACAGGTATCTCTGATGACTTGGCCTGGTCTCTAGTGTCTACTGCTGGTGTAGTGGGTGCACTAGTCAATTAGTACTGATATTCTGGGCTGCCTTCTCCTTACTCTTATGGTACCTTTACACGCGGCAACATTTCTAGGGTGTCAACAGGTAACTTACTGGCTGCAGTGAAATCATGGAGACATGATTCCATTTGTACACAGCAACATGATAGAACCTTGTCTTCATGATTTCACTGCAGCCAGTAAGTTACTTGTTCACACCCTAGAAATGTTGCCGCGTGTAAAGGTACCATTAGACTCACCATAGGACTGACAGATTTGCCACTACCAAGGGGTCAATTTGCCTGTTCCACTACGGGTGTGGCATCTGTTTCTGGAGTTGCTTCATCGAGAGTCTCTGCTTCATCAGGTGCAATAGGCTGGCGAAAGGTTAGTACTGGTACTATGATAGCCTCGTTCACTTATGTCCATGACCGGGGAAAATCTCCAAGGATGGTATGGATCTTCTCTTCCACCTGTGTGCTGAGGGGTGTCTTGGGCTTCCTCTTTGTCTTTTAGTTGGTCAGGGCACAACTGCTGATGAGGCATACCTTGGTGTTATCAAAATTTGAAGGCAAGATGGTGTATGGCTCAACATCCCACTTTTTCTTTCTAGGACCTGTTCTCCAGGTGACAATGGAACTGCAGGGGCATGCTGGTTATAATTTCTCTCATGTCTCTGTCTTGGAATTTGGGAACCACACCATCTCCACAGACTCTTATCCCTCTGGGGGGGCCGGAACCCCTACACACCATGTGCGCACTCTTTTCCCCTTTGGGAATTATGGGGCCGGCGGGGCCCCATATACCCACCAGTGTCACCCTGCCCTGGCAGACCCCCCCAACCAGCCCGGAAGGGCCCCATACACCTGCCAGCATCACCCTGCCCTGGGTCCAGCAGCCCCCGCCCCCCCATGGGGCCCCATACACCCGCCAGCATCACCTTGCCTCGGCAGACCCCCGTCAGCCCTGGGTCGGCGGGGCCCCATACACCCGCACCAGCTTCACCCTGCAGTGGCTCTGGCAGGCTGCAACCCCCGGCCGTCCCTGCCCGACGGGGCCCCACCACTAGCTTCACCCTGTCCCTGGGTCAGGGCCAGCAGGGCCCCATAGACCCCCACGGGCCCCACCCACCACCACAGCTGGACCCTGGACCAGGGACAGCGGGGCCCCTCAGACCCCCATGGGCCCACACACCACCACAGCTGGACCCTGGACCAGGGACAGCGGGGCCCCATAGACCCCCACGGGCCCCACCCACCACAACAGCTGGACCCTGGACCAGGGACAGCAGGGCCCCATATACCCCCACAGGCCCACACACCACCACAGCTGGACCCTGGACCAGGGACAGTGGGGCCCCATAGACCCCCCACGGGCCCCACCCACCACCACAGCTGGACCCGGAACCCTGGACCAGGGACAGCGGGGCCCCATAGACCTCCACCCACCTCCACAGATTCACCTAGCCCTGGCTCCAGCAGGCTGCAGCCCCCGGCCGTCCCAGCCCGACAGGGCCCCAGCACCAGCTTCACCCTGTCCCTGGGCCCTGGACCAGGGACAGCGGGGCCCCATAGACCCCCACGGGCCCCACCCACCACAGCTGGACCAGGGACTGCGGGGCCCCATAGACCCTTACAGGCCCCACAGCACCCACCCACCACAGCTGGACCCTGGACCAGGGACAGCAGGGCCCCATAGACCCCCACGGGCCCCACCCACTCACCCACCACAGCTGGACCCTGAACCGGGGACCGAGGGGCCCCATAGACCCCCACAGGCCCCAAAGCACCCACCACAGTTGGACCCTGGACCAGCAGGGCCCCATAGACCCCCACAGGCCCCTGGTCGGTACCTGAGCGGCTTATGATGATCCGGCAGACAGAGTCGAGCTCAGCTCAGCCCATCAGCTGAGAACTATGGTCTTGGTCGGACGGGGATGGGCGGGCCCCAGCGATATACGTCACAGTGACTGACTCACTGTCGCTGCTGCTGCTGGCTGGCTCTGAGGGTAGGAGCAGGATTGATGGGCTGTGCCAGGCTGTGCGCTGTGTACAGAGCACAGATGCATGATGCTGGCCAGGGGGGCAGGCTCGGCCGGGGGGCGGGCCCTTGCTCAATGATGCAAACAGCCACGCCCCCTACAGTCATGGCCGGGCCCCCCTTTCCCTAATGAAAATGGCCACGCCCCCTGCGGGGATCCCCGGTACCCTCACTGGAGTCAGGGCTGTCACGCCCTGATGGCGGGCATGGGTATTCAGGCCGGTATGTACAGCATTGATAAAGGCATCATAGGGGCTGAAGCCACTGCTGGATCTCCACCCGGGTTGGAAATTTCCTCCCCCCTAGTGAACCTTGGCCAGGTTCTGAGTCTCGGTTGAATTATCAGTCTCCTGCTCCACAGGCAGGAGGATCGCTTACTTCAGGGTTCCAGGTCGGGGCCTCATGCATCCTGCCGGCTGACGTGAGAGCGCGGAGTGGGGCTTCTCTTCGCGCTATTTCTTGGGTTCCACCCACAACAACACGCCCCTTCTGCTTCCCGTACGACGTGTTACCAAACAGTTCAGTAAAGTTTATGTCACACCAGTGGTACCGAGCTACAAAATTCTGTTTGTGACGCCAAGCTGACACGCCTCACCAGGGCCGTGGGGTACTCGGAACCGGGTCAGACCACTGCAGTTCAGGACCACTGGGGCAGTTGGTGATGCAGCAAATATGGTACAGCTCCCCATGGGTGGAGTGCGGCACCAGGGCAGGTAGAATAGTCTGTTCAGGTGGTAGTGATTGTTGGGGTGCAGAGAATAAGCAAGGGACTCAGAAAAATGCAGTTTTCTTTACCTTTTACTTCTTGCAAATGATAATGCAATACGTGGTACTAGTTACAGATGATAGAAGGGTCCGGCTAGCCTAGAAGCATTCGGAGGTTCACCTCGCTAGTGGGGTTGAAGGCCTTCCCACTGCGCTCCTTTTTCGGGTCCCTGCTGCCTGTAGCTATGCTGCGGCCCTCTCCTAAATGCTGGTTCTAGCCCATGTGGCAGACAGCGTGAGCCTATCACGGGCAATGTCTTACTGCTGGCAGCCCCAGGCTCTTGGTCTACTGTGGTGCCTCTGGGTGTTCGGTCTGGCCAGGGGGTATTCAACTCCCTGTCTTCCAGATTCGGCTGTTGGGGCAAACAGCAACCGCACAGCCAAGGACTCTGGGATCCTTTTTGTCAGCGCTCTGCTCTGACACAGCTCCAATTTCCCAGAGCCCTTGTCTTTCCGCCTCCCTCTTCCCTCTCCACAGACTCACTGCCTAACAGACTTAACTGCCTCCTCCTCCCGACCAGAGAGACTAGTTCCCCTGTAATCGGGTTATAGAGCTCCCCCTTATGGCCTAGAGTTGGAATTGTGCTGCATGCTGTGTATTACCTGGCATAGGGACTTCCTCCTGCTTCCAGGCATCACATCATCCCTCTGAGGGAGGCAATGTTCAGGTGGCAACCAGATTTTGGGGTGCCACAAACTGGCCAACTAGTCAGATTCCTGGTAGTCCGCAGTTATTTAACCCGTAGTGGGCCGCCAGCTCCAGTCCTCACCATTATTGGTCACAAGTGTCTTTTTCTGCCCTCTGTAGTAACTAGTAGAAAACAACACAAACCTTGCTATGTTTCTATTTTCCCAGTATGTACTTCACATGCTTTAAAAAGGCTGACATGCACAGTAAAAACATAACCTAAAGAGAAAAAGGAAGAAAACGCTTTTTCTCTAAACCTCTGTCTCTAAGCACCTTTGAAGAAAAAGTTGAATGTAAGTATAACTGTGTGTCTTACGTAAAGACATTACAGCGATCAGGTGACTGTGTGTGTGTGTGAGAGTGTTTGTGTGTAAGCATCATGTCTCCAATTTGATTTATACAGAAGTGCCTTAGTGTATCCTATGCGATGTATACAGGAGAGTTTTAGTGTTTCCTTTGTGATGTATATACAGCAGTCTCAGTGTATCCTATGTAATATATATATACGGCAGTCTTTATATTCTCTGTAATGTATATACATCAGACTCAGTGTATCCTATGTGATACATGCAACATTGTCTCAGTGTATCCTATGTGATGTACACAGTAGTCTCAATGTATTCTATCTGATATGATTACAAAAATCTCAATGTATCCCATGTGATGTACAGAGCAGTGTCAGTGAATGCTATGTTGTGTATACACCAAACAGTAAGTGGCACTCTGTATGCAGCAAAGTCCCAGTGTATTGAATAATATCTATATATCTCACTAAGTGTATTTTATGTGATATATAGAGTAATTGCAGTGTATTCTATGTGATGTATGCAGCAGAGTCTCAGTGTATTATATGTGACTTATATACAGCACCTTTAGTATATACATGCTGTGTGTGAAATAAGTATTGAACTTGTCACCAATTTTTAATGTAAAGTTTAAACATATTTATAAATGTGCTTCTGACGTGAAATTCTCACTAGATATTGGTAACAACTCATCCAACAAATTTAGTGATGTGTAATAATCAGAAGTCACTAAGGGAAACAGTAAGGAACAAAATTACTGAAATTTAAATACCGTAATACTTCATACAAAAGCCATTTTTGGTTATTACAGCATCAAGACGCCTCATGTATGGAGAATCTAGACACCTGCTACAGTGGGGGATGGAGGGGTGTCATCCTGTGAACACACACATGGGGAAGCTGGATAGACTTTGAAGGGGATCACCAAATGGTCAACCATGGCAGGGCCTTGCATTCCATATTATCTATGACAAAGAGAATGCTAAAATGAAGGCATTTATAAAAAATAATGTATAGATGGCTAAATTAACCAGGGGGTCCAATCACCGACCTGGAATTAGAATATTGAGATCCAAGGATGTGCTAGAAACTTGACCTCAAGCCAAACCCTATTAGAAGGCATGAAGCCATGAGTTCTTATTTCAGATTTGGGGCAGCTGATATACTGCTGTGATCCACATTTCATCTTTCTCCTTCCCCATAGGATACAGAAAGAAATACACTGCAAAGTTTAGATATTTCTGTAAGTTTTCCATTTTATTTTATAACTGTTTTGCATATCTGTAAGTCACTTTTTGTTTCAATATTTTATATCTTTTTATTGCAAGCACCGTGGGATAGAATTTATTTCTTTTACAGCAATAGCACATGGTTTAAGCAAGTTATTTCCTATACTAAAGAACTGGTATCCTTGTGAGGAGTGCACCAGTTCTACAAGGAACAACTCAGTGCTTACTTAAGGTACTGTTATACGCCTCAATGTTGAAACCATCTCACTAACGATCTGTGTGTGTGCGGTCGTTAGGACATCGTTTTGACATCGCTAGTGAGCTGTCACATGTGTAGATGTCGTGGACGATGCACCAATGATGTAGTGAGCAGGTATCGTTCTCACAACCCAGCGAATGATTCTTGTTCACTGATGTGAATGGGCGAAGTCGTGATCTACATCGTTATCGCGGTGTCACACAGAACAAAGCTGCCGGTTGGCTGATCGTGGATCGTCTGATTTGAGAACATGATCTCAAATCTGCGATCAAAGACTCAATGATTTATCGTAACCATATCTCAGAGTCACACGCAGCGAGGTAGTAATGATGTCGCTTGAATGACTCCAAACCCGTGACGTTTCAGTGATATCATTCACGATCTTGTACCGTGTAATGGTACCTTTAGGCATACTTGCAAAGAGTTGCCTTTCCACGTTTGTTTTTTCTATCTTTTATTTTGTGAAAGGCTGTCCATCAATATAGCAGCTCTGTAAAAGAAGCAGAATAAGGAGGCTCTGATTGACCTGTGTGAGCACATAGGATAAAGAGAGCTGACAAGTCCAAGGAACTGCTGATGTGCACCTTAGTGAAACACAACTTGAAGCAAAATACTGAGGTACCTAACCAAAGACAGAGTCCACCTTTGAGAGGCCCAGCAGTTGCCCTTGCACCGGAGATACATTCCAGGGGTACCAGCAATGCCAGTTCTGAGGAGCCTATGGACTTAAGTTTACGAATAGCCTTACAACAGCTGGGAACAGTGATCCCAATCTGCACCTGCATTTTATTCTACAGTACCAAGAGGCTGCAGAATGCCAGACTGAGAGAGCGGCCGAGCAAGAGGCTGCAGAACGCCAGGCTGAGAGAGCATTTAAGCTTCAGATGACCCAAGTTGAGAGGGGTAACAGTCTTCAGCTACTCCACTCCCAGGACATAAATCCAAGAAGACCACATTTGGAAAACTTCCCTGTGATGGATAAGGATATGGACTTAGAATCTTTTCTTTGTGGGTTTGAAAAGCCTGCAGGCAATACCATCTACTCTGTGAACAGTGGGCACAGTATTTAACTCCAGGGTTGAGAGGCAAAACTTTGGAAGTTTTTGCTGACATTCTGATTATTAAATATAACCTAATTAATGGACCTCTATGGTTTGAATTCATGGATAAAAGCATCACTACAGTATAATGCTGCAACCACCAAGTTTGACGCTGAGGATGACATTTTTAGAGTGATGTACACTGTTAGTTTTTCAACACATGAGTTGTCCTGTAGACAGATTCTCCCACCTGAGCTGTGTATCTATGGAACGCCTCCAGAGTGACCATGGGCCCCTTGACTGCTTCTCTAATTAGTGCTCACTTTGCATGGGAGGTCAATTTAGACGATAGTGGATGCTCATGTCTTTACAGTGTGTTGGTCGCAAGGACCAAGGTACTTGGTAGCCGGGCTGGCAGTTTCTATCACGGTGGCATATGCCCGGTATCGTGGCGCTGACCACACATTGAAGGGGAGTATTTAAAGGGGAAGAAATAGAGTTTGTAAATGTTTGTGATGTCAGCTGAAGTGTCTGATCATTGGAGACCAGAGCTGTAGGTGGGTTGCTCAGGGGATAGATAGTCTAGCGGAGATGTAATACTCCCCTCAGCAGGCGTAAAGGAGCAAGCCCTTGGGGTGGGATGGTGGTGCAGTGATGATGGGGGTTGTAGTGAGAGGAAGCAAGATAAGGAGGCAGATTCACAATTCTGTACCTTTAGTGATCACTTTGTAGCACTGCCAGGACTTGTGTGCAGCTCAGACAGTCCGGACTAAGATAGGAACACTCTGCTGGAATAAGGTGTGTCGGCCTTCCTGCTGACTTCTAACTTCAGGTTACTAGTCTCTCCTCAACTTCATCCTCTAGCCTTCCCTGGTGAGTGCTACCCTCCAGCCGGACAAGTGGCAGAAGTCCTCTCTTTAGGTCCTCTGACTCTTACGCAGACACTGTGTCCCGAATGGGTCCACATAGGTGACTACCAGACTTGAAATCTGATAATCTCCAGGATCTGTAGCCAGGTCTTCAAGACCTGGACACCCAGGACTTGGCCTTGGCAGTGTTCCTCTGTTCAGCTGCTCTGAGCTGGCAGCAGATGCGACCAGTTGACCTCATGGCCCACTTTCCAGTCTAGAACTCTCCTTTGCCTACTTTTCCCTCATCTAACTTCTTCCTTTAACCAGAAGTGGGGTCTGCCCTAAGGTGGATCTCTTCCACCCTGCACTCTCTGATTGGAGTTCGGATAGTGTAGGGTGTGTTTGGGGAATTCCAGCAGCATGATCCTTATCCCTCTCAGGCATGACACTGCAGTGTGTTGAGTGAAGTGCCATTTGTGGCAGCCAGACTGCATGAGCGTCACAACAGGTTTGCAGTTGTGTTGTACTTCTTCCATTTTTTTTGGATGATGGACTAAACAGTGCTGCACGAGATGTTCAGCCCGTGGGCTTTTTTTCTTATAACCTAACCTTTTACTTTTCTCCACAACTTTATCCCTACCTGTCTTCTGTGTTCCTTTGCTTTTCATGATGCTGTTTGATCCCTACTGTCCTCAAACTAACCTCTGATGTCTTTACAGAACAGCTGTAGTTATACTGAGAATAAATTACACACAGGTTGACCCAATTTACTAATTACCGTATATACTCGTGTATAAGCCGACTTGTGTATAAGACGACCCCTACTTTTGCCCCCAAAAACTGGGAAAACTTATTAACTCGCGTAAGCGAGGGTGGACTCCACATAGGTATACAGCCCCCAGCAGTGTGGTATACAGCAGCCTCCCAGTGGTATATACAGGCCCCAGCAGTGTTTACAGCAGCAGCCCCAGTGGTATATACAGCAGCAGCCCCAGTGGTAGTATACAGCAGCCCCAGAGGTATATACAGCAGCCCCAGTGGTAGTATTACAGCAGCAGCCCAGTGTAGTATACACGCAGCCCCAGTAGTATATACAGCCCCAGTGGTAGTATACACGCAGCCCCAGTAGTATATACAGCCCAGTGGTAGTATGCACGCAGCCCCAGTAGTATATACAGCCCCAGTGGTAGTATACAGCCCCAGTGGTAGTATACAGCAGCCCCAGTGGTATATTCAGCCCAGTGTAGTATACAGCAGCCCCAGTGGTATATACAGCCCCAGTGGTAGTATACAGCCCCAGTGGTAGTATACAGCAGCCCCAGTGGTATATACAGCCCAAGTGGTAGTATACATACAGCCCCAGTAGTAGTATACAGCCCCAGTGGTAGTATACAGCCCAGTGGTAGTATACAGCAGCCCAGTGGTATATTCAGCCCAGTGGTAGTATACAGCCCCAGTGGTAGTATACAGCAGCCCAGTGTATATTCAGCCCAGTAGTAGTATACAGCCCCAGTGGTAGTATATAGCCCCAGTGGTAGTATACATACAGCCCCAGTAGTAGTATACAGCCCCAGTAGTAGTATACAGCCCCAGTGGTAGTATACAGCCCCAGTGTAGTATATAGCCCCAGTGGTAGTATACATACAGCCCCAGTAGTAGTATACAGCCCCAGTGGTAGTATACAGCCCCAGTGGTAGTATATAGCCCCATGTGTAGTATACATACAGCCCCAGTAGTAGTATACAGCCCCAGTAGTAGTATACAGCCCCATGGTAGTATACAGCCCCAGTGGTAGTATATAGCCCCAGTGGTAGTATACATACAGCCCCAGTAGTAGTATACAGCCCCAGTGGTAGTATACAGCCCCAGTGGTAGTATACAGGGCCCAGCAGGGCCCCACCTCACTTTCTGGGCCCCCCCGCATGCAGCGCTGCGCATATACATTACCTGTCTAGCAGCTGTCACCCTCCGGTGGCGGATCGCAGCTCCCGGCTCCGGGCTCCATCTTCCTCGCTGTCTTCCTGCTTTGTGATCGGGGGGTGACAGCTGCTAGACAGGTAATGTATATGCGCAACGCTGCATGCGGGGGGGCCCAGAAAGTGAGGTGGGGGCGCCAAACTTTGAGGGGACCGTATTGACTCGCGTATAAGCCGAGGGGGGACTTTTCAGCCCAATTTTTGGGCTGAAAAACTCGGCTTATACGCGAGTATATACGGTAGATAACTTTTGGAGGCAATTGGTCAGTCAGTATTTTTTAGGGGCATCAGACTACAGGGGGCTGAAAAAAACATTTAACTATTTTAAGATTTATATTTTTAAAATATTTAGAAAACAATGTATAATTTATTTTACACTTCACCAAATATTTGCTACTTTGTGTTACTATATAACACTAATCCCAATATAATACATTGAAGTTTGTGGATGTAACGTGGAAAATGAGTGGAAAAGTTCACAGGTTATGAATATTTTCAAGGCACTGTATATAGATACAATGTGCAGTACCTTTTCTCCTTTCATGTTGAAGGATAGGTAGTATAAGGCTGCGTTGACACGCTGCGTATTTTATCGCGTTTTTTTACGCGCGTCTTTTCAAGGGAAAAACGCGCGTAATAAAAAGCGCGAGAGAACAACTCAATTCTACTTCAATTGCGCTTTTTTACGCGCGTTTTTCCAGTGCTTATAATGGGGCCTATGGAAAAAACCCGCGTAAAAAACTGGAAAGAATTGACATGTTCATTCTTTTTACGCGCGCGGTTTTTTGCTCCAAAAACGCTGCGTAAAATTACGCGATGTCTGCAAGGCACAAAGTGAATGTCCATTCACTGTGCTGGGAAAACGCAGACGCACATGCGTTTTTGGGGCAAATACACGCGTAAAAAAACGCGCAAAATACGCAGCGTGTGAACACAGCCTTAAACTTGTGGAGGATGAGTATTGCTTGTAGTTATAATTTTCTATATCTGCAAGCATATGGACAAATAAAAATAAAATCTGTTTAAAGTGCTTATCTAAAATTTGTAAATCCTCCATCGATTAGATAAGTGATAGCTTTCCGATTGCTGATGTTCCAACCACTGGGACCCCCACTGACCCCATTAGCGAGTTCTCTGAAGACTCATGTAAATGAAGCTGTGGTCAGTCATGTGTACATCCATTTCATTTATTTGGATTCCATAGAGACTCAGTTCTCAGATTTCACAGGGGTCCCAGTGGTTGAATTGTAATGTATCAATAGTATTTTAGAATATATAATGTGATAAGTTTTAGTAATATGTATTGTGAATTATGATATATGTAATGTGGAATTGTGTTATGCCAACAGAATGGCAATTAATAATGAATGTACTGGAGTAGCCCAGAGAGAGGTTCTTGACTGAAAGAACAGTGGCAGTTTCCTGTGAGAACATCAGATAGGGCTCAGCCTTAGAAAGAAGTAGACCTAAGATCTGTCCAGTAGCAAGCCACATGACATGGATTTCCATAGAGAGAGAAGGGAGTCAGAGACAGTAATAGCATGCCTCTGAGTAAATGAGTCAGAGGGAAGTAGTTCCTAGAAAAGAAGAGAGAACCAACTGTAATGCAGAGAGCAAACATTAATCAGATGCAGACTTCTTATGAATTTAGAATGCAAAATTAAATTTTATTGGTGAAATATAGCAACTTTCTTAGTAAACTACAAAAATTCCTATATTTCACCAATAAAATTGAATTTTGCCTTCTAAAATCATAAGAGGTATGCATCTGACTCATTTTTGCATTATAGGTTTGGGATGCTAAACCAATACCATCTCCACAATTCTATGCATTTCCGTGCATGTTAATTACTTAATTTGTAATGCAGAGTGAATAACTGGAGATGGAACAGATAAGTGAGACAAAGTGAGTACCCTGAAATTAAAGAATGAAAAAACAGGAGGGGCGCTCCAATGTGTGATACCCGGTGGTTGAGTGGGGGCTGTGGGGGAGCCGATTAGCACACTAACCTTTCCTGGTTGTACTGCCCGTACAATCAGTGACAGTGACATCACCACAGGTCCTGTAAATTAAGGTCCTTCAGGTTTCTTCTCCTCTGGTCTCCTCTTACTCAGCTCTGCCACTAATCCCTTGTAATGGAATAATGATATCTAGGATTAAGAACAAAAATAGTGTATGCAAGCGCCAGAGAGAGGCCAAGCAGGAGGATATTGCTTCAGGGTGTTTAATCACAATGCATTTCAGCGGTGGTGCCCGCTTTCATCAGGTGAAACGCATTGTGATTAAACACCCTGAAGCAATATCCTCCTGCTTGACCTCTCTCTGGTGCATGCATACACTAGTTTTGTTCTTAATCCTCCAAAGTGAGTACCCTGGCCAAGAGTATCTTAAAGGGGTTATGTGGGATTTTTATTTAAAAAAAATGTTCCTAAGCAGTTACAGGCAGATAGCTGCCAACTACCTGCCTGTTGTGCCCGGCACCATTTCCGCCATTCTTCCCCGGCACAGAGTGGGCACAGACCGCTCCTGCCATGGACAGCATGGTGGGATAAACAAAGCAGAGGTGGCTTTTCCACTTTCTCTGTGGAAAGGCAGGACAGCTGATCTCCTGCTGATTGACACGCGGTTCACCACTACCTGATTGAAGGAGCTGGCTGTCAATCAGCATTGCGTTGGCTGGGATGCCCGTCGACAGAGGGTAGGAACTGCTCCTCTGTAGAATTGATGTCAGCAGGAGCTGAAAAATCACCGACAGGGGCAGTCTGTGCCCACTCTGTGTCGGCGGTGAATGATAGTTACTTCTGCCAGGCACAACAGGCAGGTAGGTGGCAGGTACCTGCCTGTTAGTGCTTACACAAATTTTTTTGGGGCAGGCTAAATCCCGAATAACCCCTTTAAGCATCAAGAAGCTAGAAGTTTAGTTCAGCCAAACTCGCAAAACATTTCCTTCAAGAGGAGAACAGGGTGCAGAACCCGAGGTAAAGGATATGAAATTTACAGACTGCGCTGTAATGCTGAGCTGGGTTATGGTGAAATAACTGAGACTATTGGAGGCAGGAACAATTGAGGTGGAACAAGTAGTAAGACTGTGTGTAGATATACTCTGTGTTTATGAAGAAGTGAAGGAGTACATGTGCCCGCTACAGAATTGCCATCAATTGGTTGTATAATATGAGAGAAAGTCCAGCTCACGACATTGTTGCAAGCCTTAGCGTAAGGAGCATAGATCAACTCTGCCAGGACATGTAGAAATCAAACAAAATCTTGGTTCTAGCTTCACAAGCTTTGACTTTTTTTTATTAGGTAAAAATTCACATAATACAGCACACGCTTCATCCCTTGTAATTTCTTTAAGTGTTTAAGATGTCAAGAATCCTTAGTCATGGTAATGCTGTATGTGTGGGTTTGCATGCCTCTATATACAATTAAAACCAGCTGTGAGGGGTTATAATAGACATGACTACAACAAAATGGATACCTAACATGGCTACCGAGCGGGGGTAGGGAGCTCAGTCAAAAATCAGTAATACAAATGCATAGTAAAGGACTGGCATCACCTTATGTCTAGGTGCGAGCAAGAAAAAGACTGACATTTAAAGTGGAAATCCACTGCAATACTAGACAGTATATGTATAGGGAATAGCTAATGGCTGACTGTGAATAGCAGGGCTGTCTGCACAGCTGAAAAAGACATAGGGAAAAAAGACATGGCAGAAACTGCTTAGGAATCTAAAGAAAATGGAGAAATCTTAGCTTAAATGTCAGTCTTTTTCTTGCTCGCACCTAGACATAAGGTGATGCCAGTCCTTTACTATGTATTTGTATTACTGATTTTTGACTGAGCTCCCTTCCCCCGCCCGGTAGCCATGTTTGGTATCCATTTTGTTGTAGTCATGTCCATTATAACCCCTCACTGCTGGTTTTAATTGTATATAGAGGCATGCAAACTCCCACATGCAGCATTACACCACAAGAGAGGCACACGGCTAGGACCCGATATAATGAGAAAGACCGTGACGTGGTTATCAGGCTCTTGACACAGTGGCCACTGCTTTAAGCTAAAATTTCTCTATTTTCTATAGGCCCACGTCACACACACAGATATTTGTGCAGATATTGTTCGCAGATCTCTGGTTGCAGTGAAATCATGGACACATTGTTCCATTTTGTGGTTGTATATAAATGGATTAATGTGTCCATAATTTCACTGCAACCAGAGATCTGTGAACAATATCTGCACAAATATCTGTGTGTGTGACATGGGCCTTAGATTCATAAGCAGTTTCTGCCATGTCTTTTTTCCCTATGTTTTTTTTAGCTGTGCAGACAGCCCTGCTATTCACAGTCAGCCATTAGCTATTCCCTATACATATACTGTCTAGTGTTGCAGCGGATTTTTACTTTAACTGATGTCAGAGCAGACACCCATGATGACTGAGTTGAGTTGACAATGACCTAAGGAGTCCTGACAATATGGTTTGTGCAGGTGCAGCCCTAATGGATGAATGGGGGAAGCCAGGTGTTTTGGTTTAGAAAGTCACCAGGTCTCCGTAGGGAGAGGCAAGAGACTAAACGGAAACTATGGTGTGGTTCATGGCTCATGGAACGGCCAAATCTTTGGAGAATTTGATAGGCTTAGGCATGAAGTGGTTTCCATACAGACTTCAAGAACAGTCTTCACCTCCAAAGGAGAGACCCCTATCACCAGGGAGTGGTGTACTGCGTAGGTTTGCAGAGGACCACTGAAAAAAACGGAGTGGGAAGTTGTGTAGGCCCAGGGCCGCACCATCCATGAGGCGACATGAAGTGTCAGCCTCAGGCGGCGAGCTCTGCTGGTAGACATGGGGCGGCGTCTTCAGGAGCTGGTGGTAGTGCGGCACCCTGCAGATGCCGCTCCTACAGTCCTGGCCGCCGACGCTGCGACCAGGCTTGGCGTATCTGGGGCTGCTGGCGGGGCATCTCCTGCCGCAGCGGTCTCCAAACCCCCCCCCCCCCCCGTGCGGCTGTGTGAGCCGGCTGTGTGAGCCGGCTGCGTGAGCCGGCTGTGTGAGCCGGCTGTGTGAGCCGGCTGTGTGCTTCACTGTGCCTCGCGCTGACAGGACCTGTGATGATGTCAAAGGAGGGAGGAGTCAGGCGGGTCACATGATCAGCTCCTCAGTATGCAGCCAGGACTCCACCATGGTGCTGGATGAGGTGAAGTTTATGTGTGGGGCTGAGGATTTGCAGTGTAAATTAATGTAGCAGAGCTGTGTATGTATGAGGTATATGGAGTGGAGCTGAGTGTTCAAGGTGTACAGAGTGGAGGTGCGTGTGTATGAGGTGTATGGAGTGAAGCTGTGTATGTACGAGGTGTGCGGAGCGGAATCGTGTGTGTATGAGGTGTGCGGAGCGGAGCCGTGTGTGTATGAGGTGTACGGAGCAGAGCCGCGTGTGTACAAGGTGTACGGAGCGAAGCCGAGTGTGTACGAGGTGTACAGAGTGGAGCCGTGTGTGTACGAGGTGTACAGAGTGGAGCCGTGTGTGTACGAGGTGTACGGAGCAGAGCCGCGTGTGTACGAGGTGTACAGAGCGGAGGCGTGTGTGTACGAGGTGTACGGAGCAGAGCCGAGTGTGTACGAGGTGTACGGAGCAGAGCGGCGTGTGTACGAGGTGTACGGAGCGGAGGCGTGTGTGTACGAGGTGTACGGAGCAGAGCCGCGTGTGTACGAGGTGTACGGAGCAGAGCCGCGTGTGTACGAGGTGTACGGAGCAGAGCCGAGTGTGTACGAGGTGTACGGAGCAGAGCCGAGTGTGTACGAGGTGTACAGAGCAGAGCCGCGTGTGTACGAGATGTACGGAGTGAAGCCGAGTGTGTACAAGGTGTATGGAGCAGAGCCGAGAGTGTACAAGGTGTACGGAGCGGAGCCGCGTGTGTACGAGGCATACGGAGCAGAGCCGTGTGTGCGAGGCTTTCGCAGCAGAGCCCAGTGTGTACGAGGTGTACGAAGCGGCGCCACGTGTGTACGAAATGGAGCCACGTGTGTACGGTGTGTACAGAGCGAAGTCATATGTGTACGAGGTGTACAGAGCAGAGCCACATGTGTACAACGTGTACGGAGCAGAGCCGCTTGTGTACGAGGTGTATGGAGCAGAGCCGCTTGTGTACGAGGTGTTCGGAGCAGAGCCGCTTGTGTACGAGGTGTACGGAGCAGAGCCGCTTGTGTATGAGGTGTATGGAGCAGAGCCGCTTGTGTACGAGGTGTATGGAGCAGAGCCGCTTGTGTACGAGGTGTACGGAGCAGAGCCGTGTGTGTACGAGTTGTACTGAGCAGAGCCGCTTGTGTACGAGGCGTACGTGGTGTACGGAGCTGAGTGTGTACTAGGTGTACGGAGCGGAGCCATGTGTGTACCAGTGGTGGCCCCCCCGAGCATGCTGCTCCTATAGTCCCGGCCGCTTCTGCCGGCAGCATTCTTCTCCCAAGTCCTTGCCACCGCTGTCCACCCCTCTGCAGCTCAGCACGGCGGGGAACAATGATGTCATCACTTAGCGCCACTGTGCTGAGACGTGCAGAGCGGCAGAGGAGATGCTGAGGAGAAGAGGTATTTACTTTTTATTTTTTTAATAGTTTTTTTAGTGAGTACACTGATGGGAAACTATGTAATGTACAATATAATATAGGACAATGGGGGTGCAATATACTATATGGAGAACTATTGTGGCCCATTATATTATACTAGATGGCAGCCCGATTCTAAAGAATCGGGTAGTCTAGAATCCATATATAGTTTATTTAGTAATAGTTAGGGGAGTGCGGTGAAATTAATTGTGTGTATAGAGGTGGCTCAGTGGTTAGCACTGCGCGGTGGCTCAGTGGGTAGCACTGCGCGGTGGCTCAGTGGGTAGCACTGCGCGGTGGCTCAGTGGTTAGCACTGCGTGCGGTGGCTCAGTGGTTAGCAGTGAGTGCGCTGGCTCAGTGGTTAGCAGTGAGTGCGCTGGCTCAGTGGTTAGCAGTGAGTGCGCTGGCTCAGTGGTTAGCAGTGAGTGCGGTGGCTCAGTGGTTAGCAGTGAGTGCGGTGGCTCAGTGGTTAGCAGTGAGTGCGCTGGCTCAGTGGTTAGCAGTGAGTGCGCTGGCTCAGTGGTTAGCAGTGAGTGCGGTGGCTCAGTGGTTAGCAGTGAGTGCGGTGGCTCAGTGGTTAGCAGTGAGTGCGGTGAGATTGGTCAGCGCAGCGGTGTGGGCAGAGTGGTCAGTGCAGCGCCGTGGGCAGAGTGGTCAGTGCAGCGCCGTGGGCAGAGTGGTCAGTGCAGCGCCGTGGGCAGAGTGGTCAGTGCAGCGCCGTGGGCAGAGTGGTCAGTGCAGCGCCGTGGGCAGAGTGGTCAGTGCAGCGCAGTGGGCAGAGTGGTCAGCGCAGCGCCGTGGGCAGAGTGGTAAGCACACACATACACTCCGCTATACTTACCACCGACCCTGCGTCTTCCCCGCCGCCTGGATCCTGAGTCGACATGTTGCCGCCCCCGGACGACTGGATGCAATATGTTGTCCGGGTAGTTTTTCAAGACATCTTGGACGCTATATTGGATCGAGTAGTTTGGGGGCAGCGACATGTCGACTGAGGATCCAGGTATAGCGGAGTGTGTGTGTATGTGTGTGTGTGTGTACAAAGTTGAGGGAAGTGTGGACAAAGTGACGGAAGTGCGTACATACACACATATACACACATAGTGTACATTGCATATGGAGGGGTGAGGAGAGCGGAGGCTGGAGGGCAGAGGACAGGGAGAGGAGAGCGGAGGCTGGAGGGCAGAGGAGGGCGGAGGCTGGAGGGCAGAGGACAGGGAGAGGAGAGCGGAGGCTGGAGGGCAGAGGACAGGGAGAGGAGAGCGGAGGGTGGAGGGCAGAGGACAGGGAGAGGAGAGCGGAGGCTGGAGGTCAGAGGAGAGCGGAGGCTGGAGGGCAGAGGACAGGGAGAGCAGAGCGGAGGCTGGAGGGCGGAGGCTGGAGGGCGGAGGCTGGAGGGCAGAGGACAGGGAGAGGAGAGCGGAGGGTGGAGGGCAGAGGACAGGGAGAGGAGAGCGGAGGCTGGAGGTCAGAGGAGAGCGGAGGCTGGAGGGCAGAGGACAGGGAGAGGAGAGTGGAGGCTGGAGGGCAGAGGAGAGCAGAGGCTGGAGGGCAGAGGACAGGGAGAGGAGAGCGGAGGCTGGAGGGCAGAGGAGGTCGGAGGCAGGAGGGCGGAGGCTGGAGGGCAAAGGACAGGGAGAGGAGAGCGGAGGCTGGAGGGCAGAGGACAGGGAGAGGAGAGCGGAGGCTGGAGGGCAGAGGACAGGAAGAGGAGAGAGGAGGGTGGAGGGCAGAGGACAGGAAGAGGAGGGTGGAGGGCAGAGGACAGGGAGAGGAGAGCGGAGGCTGGAGGGCAGAGGACAGGGAGAGGAGAGCGGAGGCTGGAGGGCAGAGGACAGGGAGAGGAGAGCGAAGGCTGGAAGGCAGAGGACAGGGAGAGGGGAGCGGAGGCTGGAGGGCAGAGGACAGGGAGAGCAGAGCGGAGGCTGGAGGGTGGAGGCTGGAGGGCAGAGGCCAGGGCAGAGGAGGCTGGAGGGCAGAGGCCAGGGCAGAGGAGGCTGTAGGGCAGAGGCCAGGGCAGAGGAGGCTGGAGGGCAGAGGCCAGGGCAGGGGAGGCTGGAGGGCAGAGGAGGCTGGAGGGCAGAGGCCAGGGCAGAGGAGGCTGGAGGGCAGAGGCCAGGGCAGAGGAGGCTGGAGGGCAGAGGAGGCTGGAGGGCAGAGGCCAGGGCAGAGGAGGCTGGAGGGCAGAGGAGGCTGGAGGGCAGAGGCCAGGGCAGAGGAGGCTGGAGGGCAGAGGCTAGGGCAGAGGAGGCTGGAGGGCAGAGGCAGCTGGAGCCGGTAGGGCAGAGGCTGCTGGAGCCGGCAGGGCAGACTCACCGCGGGCCGGCCATCAGGTGTACTGTAGCAGGAGAGGAGGGGCGGGCAGAGCTGCAGGAGAGGAAGTCCCGCCCTCCCTCCTCTGTAGGCAGACAGCAGGGAGCACGGGTATCCCCAGGGTGTGTGTGGGCCCCCGAGGTGGCGGGCAATGGGCCCCCCCTGCCCCCGATATGTAGCTACTGGCTGGAGGGCAGAGGGTGGAGGGGAGTGGCTGGAGGGCACACGGAACTTCCGAGATCGGAACGTTCCGTGTGCCGGTGCCTGTAGCCGGGGGGCAGCCCGGCTACAGTGCACTGGATGAGCCTGGGCGACGACCATCACGGAAGTGGGCGTGGCCTTTTCCGGAAGTGGCCTTCGGGTTTTATATATAAGATGGAAGACTATGGGGGTGCATTATACTATAAGGAAGGCTATAGGGGATGCATTATACTATATGGAGGACTATGAGGGTGCATTATACTATATGGAGGACTATGGGGGTCCAATATGCTGTATGGAGAGCTATGGGAGTGCAGTATGCAATATGGGGGTGCATTATGCTATATGGAGGACTGTGGGGGTTCATTATGCTATATGGAGGACTGTGGGGTGCATTATACTATTTGGAGGACTGTGGAGGTGCATTAATCTATATGGTGGACTGTGGGGGTGATTATTCTATATGGAGGACTGTGGGGCTGCATTATTCTATATGGAGGACTGTGGGGTGCATTATACTACATGGATGAGTGTGGGGGTGCATTATTTTATACCAAGTACTGTGGGGGTGAATTGTTCTCTATGGAGTTCTGTGGGGGTGCAATATGCTATTTGGAGGACTACGGGGTGCAATATACTATATGGAGGACTGTGGGGGTGCGTTTTTCTATATCGAGTACTGTGGGGGTGCATTCTATTTTATAGAAGACTATGGGGGTGCATAATATATGGAGGAATGCGGTATACTATGTGGAATACTATGGGGGTGTATTATATTATATGGAGCAAATTATACTATATGGAAGCCATTATAATATTTGGAGGGCTCTGTGGGAGGCATGATAATACTTGGAGGCTACAAGGGAGCCTTTATACTTTATGAAGGGCTATTTGAGGGCTGTGTTGGGGGCCATTATACTGTACATAGGTCCATTTTACTACATGGAGGGCTGGGCGGTGGTCATAGTTGGGGATCATGCTGTACTGGGGTAGTTGCAGGAGGTACAGTAGGGTCATCATACTGTGCATGTGGAGGAATGCACTGTGGGGGATCATACAGTGTTTGTGGGGCACTTTTGTTGGCATCACACTTTAGAGGGGCAATGAAAGGGGAATCCAGGGGCTTCAGTAGGAGGAAAATTACTTTGTAAAGGCTGAAATGTTGTGAGAGATGTACCTATGTGACCCAGCCAAATATTGCTTTTGTTGGGGGGTGCCCAATTAGAACTTCTGCTATGGGGCCCTATGATTTCTATGATGCAGGATGCATTGTCCCTCTGCTGCAGGACTGATTGGCCATAACTTAGGCGGCCGTCACACGCTGAGATATCTTGCCAGATATCGTTTAAGCGATCTCCTTTTTGATCGCTTAAGCGATATCGGGCAAGATATCGTTGCATGTAATCAAGCGATTTACGATGGTAAATCGCTTGATCGTGACATCGCTGATCTGAGGTTCGGTTCTCAGATCTAGCGATGAACGATGCAACGATCTGCATCATCGTGGTGTATAACACCACGATGATCCATCTCCCAGCGACCGCGCCTATGCTGGGAGATGGTAACTATGGTACACGTCGGGTTACTAAGCGACGCGCGGCGCCTAGTTACCCGATGTGTACCATAGTAACGAGCGAGATCGCTGCTCCACATCGCTGGTGAGTCTGTCTGTGTGACATCTCACCAGCGATGTGAGCGATATCGTAAGCGATTGCGCGTGCACGTGATCGCTTACAATATCGCTAAAGATATCTCACCGTGTGACGGCCGCCTTAGGCTGGTTTCAGATTTGCATTTGTGTCTGCATGCGCAGGGCATGCAAACGCAGGGCAAACGCTGCCATACTGATGTGAACGCAGAGGAGATTCTCATCAGTATGGTGCTAGGCCAGCCAATCAGTGATCTCGACGGCGGCCGGGAGGCGGAGATCTGTGGCGGAGATCCTCCACCTCCCAGCCGCCGCCGACGAAATTTCAATGTGATCCGCAGCGTTCTCCTGCGCTGCCATGCGGAGGACAGTGCGGATCCATTGAGATCCATGCATTGTTTGTGCACTCGTGGGCACTTGCTGATAAAACAAGCACCTGTGAACGCACAAAAAATGCAACATGTTGCATTTGGAGGGCGGAGGAGGGCGTATAAATTATGCGCATCCAAACGGAACCGTTCCCATGTTAAACATAGGAACGCAGCGTTTGGCTGCGTTCTGTTACGCTTGCGTTCCGAATGCAAATGTGAAACCACCCTTACACACCAGGTCCAGTGCTGCCCCTCGGTACATTCAGGCATCCAGCCATCTTTCTCCTGAGCGGCGGTTGGTCGGTGGTGCTCTTCCCCTTCCTGCTCCCATATCCTTTGCTCAACCCAATAGGAAGGACCCTGTTATTAATTACATAAAGACAGCCCCGTGTGTGGCGCTTGTGATTGGCTAAGCAATTCGGGAGTAAGTGTGGTCTGTTGGATGGAGAAGAAGCGCCATTTTACCAACTTAGTGCAGTGGCGGCTTGTTGATGCTCAGACTGCAGGTCTTTACCTGTGTTGTGTGGAAGGTGCGGCATGGCGACTTGTCTGAATATTCAGTGCCAGGCAGCGGTCCAGAGTTTTGCAGGCGTGTGCCAGAGGTTGGCAATCAGTTCTGCCTGGAGGACCACGGCTCTGCCAGTTGTCATTATGTGTCTAAATGCTTGTGCCAAGCTGCCATTGCCATTAATGATCCTTGTTCTGGATTCTTCTGTGTGGTTCTTGTATGTGCGTGTGATGGTGCAGACATCTTTGTGTGGAGATCTTTTTTTTCTGTTTCAGTAAACTAAAATGTCCACTATTTTGCTCATTTTTACAGGATAAATATAAATCTGTAGGAACCAGATTTATTTTTATCAATTAAAATTTTTTTCTAGCGGGTGGGGGGGGGGGGCGCCGTTTTGCAGTTCGCCTCAGGCAGCAGAGAGGCTAGGTTCACCCCTGTGTAGGCCTCATTGTTTTTGATGCACACATCAATCAGAACAGTTTGATGTTCCAGCAAGACCATGTTTTCATGGGTCCAAGATCCACATTTTTGGCACTCCCACAAAGTAGCCATAGATGGCTGAATTTGATTGGCCCACCACTTTTGTTGCACGTGTGGCATATCCCCCTACTAAATTGAAGGACATTGCAGTTGTGATAAAGCTGCACACCCTTTGCCAAGAACTGAGCCCAATCCAGGATGGACTTTGCCCCTAAGGGACCAGGTACCTGTCTTGTGGAGAGGACTGAGGACTGTGTACCTTCCTAGGACTGCTGGGGGAACAATGGACTGTGTCATTATGTTGGCTTGAAGGCCCATTTAAGAAAAGAGCAAAGGTTAACCTGAAGGACTGTTGTCGGGTTAGAAAAAAAGAGACTCTGATGGTTTTGGTTCCTGGGTTCTAAACAAGTAGGACTGGGTTGGTGCTATTCTGATGAAAAACAGAAGACGTCATGTTGGTTAATTTTAGGTGGGTGGAGAAGTATCCTGGTGTCTTTAAGGTCTTCCATATGATAGAGGACAACTGTTATTAAAGAAGTGGGAAATCCTGATGGCCCTACAATAGTTTTGAGTTCTTAGTACTTTACCTTATTTCATTAACCACATCTATTTCTTCTTTACCCTTTTTTGGAATATTTATTGGAATATTTATCATATATACAGTGATGTTCTTTATTATTCAGTATCTTACAACAATATACTTAAAATGTGACTACATCACAATTTGCTTATAAAAGGCTTAAGAATATTTTCATTGCAACATGTTGGCTAGACTTTATACTAAAAATTAAAAAATGTAATACTAAAATTAATTGTAAAAAACGGCCGAACTTAACCGGCCCCGGTGGGCTTTTTACTTCCCCTGTTATTGCCACTATTTTTTAAGTGGCTATAGCACAATCTTACACAATGAACTATTTTAAAAGAGGGGGTTGAACACGTGGAATCTTCTCAAGTATTGAAGCAGCAACTCAAAGATAGATAGCTAGCTCCAGTGTATGAATCAAATAATTTTTACAAGTGTTGGTAATGTACAATGTGAATTGTGATATGTGCAACATTGAATTGTGCTATGCTGACGCTGGGGCAAGGAACAGTAAATGTTTGGCGCTAACCCTGAGTGAGAGTGCTTTATGTGCAGGGAAAGTGACAGTTTTTTTGACAACATCAGATAGGACACAGCCTGAGACAAAAGCAGACCTAAGGTCAAGCTATTAGCAAGCCGCATGACATCTGTGTGACTAGAGAGAGAAAGGAGTCTGATATGGTGATAGCAAGATTCCGAGTAGAGGCGACTGAGAGAGAGGGAAGCTAGTGTTTGGAAAGAGAGACTGAAAACCGAATGTCGTACATAGTGAACAACTGTAAATGGGCCCAGAGAGAGGTTGCCTAGCAGGATGGCCCAGACGTTTATTACTCAGAAAAGGTGAACGCTAGAAGCTTAGTCTGGCTATACTGGCAATTTCTTTTAAATGAAGAACAGGATGCAGTGTCGTGAGTGGAGGATATGACTTTCACAGACTGCGTTGTGATGCTAAGATTGGTGTGGTAAAACAAGAGAGACTACTGGAGGCGGGAATAAGTGAAGTGGAAGAAGTAGAGACTGTGTGTAGAGATACTCTGTGTTAATAAAGAAATGCATGATAAGTCATGTACCTGCTATCTCTTCTATATATTTGCCAACAAGTGGTTGTGCAGTATTGTTTAATAATTGGCGATCTCTTTCACTGAACTGGTTAACATCTGGTCCTGGCCAGCCAAAGCTATTGGCATCATGTGGTCTGCAAAAGGTGTAGCACCTCTTTAACTTGAGTACACACAACTAGTCAGGACCGCCTATTTCATGTAATGTGCCGGGGTGCAAGAAAGCAGACCTCTCTCACAACTACTGCTCTGCAACACGTTACATATCTTCGATGTCTAAACAATAGGTCCTCTCCAAACAGATTGAAAAACCTGATGATGTATAGATATTTAGCCAATATGTTGTGCTTGCATCTTACTCATCACTTCATAGAGTGTATCTCAGGCATAAGCCTAAGGCATGAACAGTAAGACTTGAGAAAACAAACCACTAGCCCGGAATATCACATTTCAAATACAATACCTTGTAATGAAAACAACATGAAAAGCTCATCTCTACATGGCAGCATGAGCAGCGTGACAGCCGATGTCAAACATGCCTAGGATTTTATTTTGGGATTCATTATATCATGTCCACAAATACATATAATGAAATACATTATTAAAAAAAAAGCTCTGTTGACTAAAGAAGAAGGAATTCACTTCGAATACACAGGGGGCTGGACTTAAGAAGCATCGTTATTGTATTGTTACTAATGGGCAAAACAACTATTAAAAATACGTAGATTGCTAGGATCCAGATAGACATAAATGTACAGTACATGTGTATGTTATTACTAGGAGCAATTCAGGCTACCTGATTCTCCAAGTACAAGTAATAAAGCTGCCCTGGATCTACCTCCAGGTTAGAAGTAGTGTGTAAAACTGAAAATGAAGATATTTTCTGCAGTAAGTCTGGCCATCCATATAATTGTGCTGATCATATTCAGAAGCTACATTTTTATACTCTGTCAGATAGCTGAGGACTGATTAGATATTAAAGGGAAAGTTCCTGCCGAAATTAGATGGAATAATTTCTTTGTGGATATTGCCCATGTTGGTGCTTTATAGGTGGTTAATGGCAGTAAAGCCAACGCATTTTACTAAGGACTGTCATAGTTTGAGGGAGCTTGGAAAGTATATGTGAGTCGGTCGACAGGGTAGGGGGTTCTCGGATACTGGGACAGGTTGCTACTTCAGTGGGGATCATGGTTTGTCGCATCCTGGTCCCGTGCCCTGGACAACACTCAATGGCTGAGGGGAAAACTATTTGGGATGGGGGATTATTATAAGTGACAGCACCTGTGGTACCTGGTAATGCAGTTACCAGCGCTGCAGCCGGCCGCTGAGGTGGTGGTGATGCATCTTTGGATAGTACAGCTCCCCACAGGTGGAGCTTTACCTCAGGGCAGCAGGGTGGATGAGGGGAGCAGTAGTCCTTGGCTCTGTGGTGCTGTAGGAGCCTCCCAGGCGACGAATAATTGATGCAGAGACACCAGGTTAGCTCAAACAGTTCTTTACTGGTACCAGATGGATCATTAGGTACACGGTACAGTTTAGTTTTGTTGCCACAGGTTTTGGGGATTACCACAGAGTCTGTCAGAGATGCCTTTCCCACACTTTATTGGTCCTGTTCCTTTATGGGCTCTTTTGGCTCCTTACATTCCCACTCTTGAGCCTGATTTCTGGTCCCCGGGTCTGTTGCTTAAAGTCTCTCTTACTTGTCAGCGTCTTGAACCCAGCTATGGTACAGAGTTTGCACTACTTTGATGAGTGCTGTGGCACCTTCTCGTTAAGGCCCAAAAGCCTGCCGGTCAGCAGTTTGGGATGAACCTTAATAAACCGCCTCATTTCCGGTTTACCGGTATTGACCTGGACTCTCCAGCCGTCTCCGACCAGTCCTGGAGTGTCCCCTTCATTGTCTGAGTCACCTCTCAGTTTAGAGGTGCTCTCCTGTCACGCTCGCAGGGTTCCCTGCATCTGTCTCTGCTGCTCTCCTCACACCATCTGACTGACTTGAGTCAAACTGACACTGTCACTTATGTCATGTCTCCAGCTTTGCTAAGCTCCACTCCCCTGGGACCTACTGAATATACAGTCCCTGGTGCTAGGGTGGCTGTGATTGGGATCTTGTAGTTTTAGTTACAGACTCTGTAGCTCTCCCCTCTACCTGTGGCTATGGAGGCACTACACCATTTGTTTGGGATGCAGTACCTCCCTATGGTGTCCAACCATAGGTGCACCACACACCTCCTTGGTTAAATACACTCGTCCTCGAGTGTCCGAGTGTTGAATCCAAACCGGGTTTGGGCTTAAATTTTATTACAAACAAACGGGTAACTTTTAAACATCAACATCAAACAATATGCAAACTTTCTTCCTTTGCAGGAGGCACTTATTACTTAGAACGTTGCAAACAACACAGTAACAATTCTTAATCTACATTGGCCCAACAGGGACGGTTATTGAGTCCTGACTTAGTCCAATCAGGCTCTTTGCTAAAAGTTCACATCATTGTCCATGTGAGCCTTTCAAGTTTTTGCCGGAAAATATATAATACACATCTATATAATTTTCAGAAATAACTATTTACACTTACACGATACCGGGATTATTTTGCAGCTTTACATTCACTGACCCGGATTGCGTACCAATCTCGGGGTCCCGCATGGTGTTCATATGTTATAACATCACCTTTAATAAATTGCGGTCAGGGTGGCCTTGTGGGAAATGGGGCTCCACTTCTCTCCTCCCCACAAATACCACTGCATAGAGGCCTTCCTCCCTGGCAAAGCCATACCCGATTCCCAGATTAAATGCTGTTATTGTCCCTCTCTTACGTTGGTCCATGGGTAATGGCTGCTGAGTACAGGCAAAGGCATGGGCCTGGCAGGTCTCCATCTCGTTGGCCCACCAAGCTTCCCAGTGCCTCTGCCATTCCGCCTTGTCATCCCACACCAGGTGGGTGAACCATGGCCTCCCGACGGGTTGTCAGGAGGAATCGGCTTTGATTGAGGCTTGGCTTGCACGTATTGTCCCTGTACCAACCTGTGCTGATGATGGTTCTGGACAACCGGCCCTCCATAGCTCGCAGGGCCCGGATGTCTCTGCTCTGTCGTCATATTCCTGTTGTTCCAGGCGATCAGCTCACCATATCTCGCATGGGCCCGGACGCCTCTGCGCTGCCGACTGTTCCTTCCTCTCGGTCCTCCTCCCTGGAACCCACCTGGCTGGTAGATCCTCCTTCAATAAACTCCTCCAGGATTAGGTCGGAACAGATCCTCTGATTCGGCGGGCCTCCTCCTCTGCGGGCTCCACAACTGCTGGCATTGCTGTCGTGATATCTTCCGTAACAGGTGGCAGATAGTTGGTCTCAGCAGTAGTGGTCAAGTCCTGCTCTGTAGGGGCATTGTCATCACCGGCTACCGGGAGCTCGGTCTCTGGTTCTACCAGCACCCCCGGTTCCGGGTTCAACTCAGGCCCCCTTTGTCTTTCCTTCCTGCGGCTCAATTTTAAGACCATCTCAGCACTCCAATGCCGGACGGTCCATTCCATGGTCTCTTGGAGTCGGGCTTGCAGGTCCCGCAAGCCTGCCCCTCAGAACTCAATGTCCTCACCCTCGGTTTCCAGGGTAGGCAGTCCTGGGGCAACACGGTCGGCACCCACGTCCTCCTTGACTTTCCGGATCAGGTCTGTCAATTTTGGAATTGGCATTATAACCAGACTGCACTTGGGTAACAAGTTTGGTACTAGCCAAGGTCTCTCTGTCTGACTTCCGGCCGCACCCTGTTTCCTTTTTATAGTCCCAAGCTGGTGCGGTCCAATGCCTATTCCTATTCCAATGCCTCCAGCGTTACGTTATGTCTCAGTGATGTTAGCAACATAATCTAGTGTTTGAGGCACTGACTAACTAGAGCTTATATTTATACTCCAAAAACTCCTAAAAAATGTGGGACTTATTTTTGGAAAAACATGGCATGTAGCCCACACCTGATACTTAAAAAGGCTGAGTTTGAATGTGCATGACATGCTTGTAACAAATTTGCTTACCCTTGACTTCAGGAAGATGTCAACAAAGTTTTCAAGCCCGTTTTTGTTCTTGCGAAATTATGTACAACTTGCCATTTTTTCAGTTTTTTTGTGTTGTTCCAATGCACATAAAAGAAATAAACATGTGCATAATGAAACATATTTTTCAGGCTATAAAACACACTTTTTTCCCAAACGTTTTTGGAAAAAAGTGGGGGTGCATCTTCTAGTCCAAATGTATCTGTCTATTGCTGCAGGGGGGTGCGCAGAGCCAAAAGAGCGGGTTACAAGAGGAAATAGCATAGTCACAGGAGGCAGGAGCCAGCGCTGGGTTGAACACATGTGCCTACTATTAAAGGAAATTAATATTTACAAGGATGAGGAACATATATACCAGAATGAGGTACATACAGTATATACCAGGATGGGTATCATATATACTAGGATGAGGGACATATATACCAGGATGGGCCCAGAAAGGGAATCATATATAACAGGATCATGGACATATATACCAGAATGAGGGACATATATACCAGGATGGGCCCAGGGTGGGGAACATATGTACTAGAACTGGGATCATATATACCAGGGTGGACCTAAGGTGAGGGCCATATATACCAAGATGGGGACACATATACCAGGATGAGGGCCATATATACCAGGAAGGGCCTCAGATGGGGATCATATTTATCTGATGAGGAACATATATAACTGGGTGGGGATCATATATACAATGATGAGGGTCAGATATACGAGAATGGGCCCGGGATGAGGAACACACATACCTGGATGAGGGGCATATATACCAGCTTTGGGACATATATACCAGAATAAAGGCCATATATACCAGCATGGACACAGGATGGGGATCATATATGCCAGGACAAGGAACATTTATATCAGGAATAGAGAACATATACATCAGGATGGGGATATATAGATACCTGGCAGGAGCCCATGATGGGGAACATTAGAACAGAACTGTTGGACACTATCCCTGTAACAGTTTCAGCAGATACCACCCATAACAGTGTGTTGTGACAACAACTTTGCTTTAAACTTTTTTCCCCTATTTTCTTTCTTTACAACCTAGGTGCGTCTTATGGTCCAGTGCATCTTATAGTCTGAAAAATATGGTACATTTTTTTTCGGAGAAATACTTTACATTCTACAAAAATTTCAAGGGTGCCAACTCTTTTAGCCATGCCTATATGTACAGCAAATTCCCAGCATCTGCCATACCTTTCCAACCTGCAACCTTTACCACATGTGGGATCCCATAGTTTGCTGTGTCCAGAGAATAAATGCTTACTCTGCTGTTTTGTAAATATCATACAAACATATAGAGCCTCATACCTTGATATGACACTCAGATATGTCTACAATAATACGGAGCATTTGCTAAGCTAATATTTAGAAGTCTCTTAAGTCTCTTTTTTGCTATACCATGCTACGCTCTTTATTAACTATCCTATAAAATTCCCAGTAATACAATTACAGCCACATGGAGGATATCCGCTGTGAAGTCATATTTGAACATGGCTGCATATGATGTAGGAATTTCCTTCCCCAGTCATTGACATTCTTTTATTGTAAAATGGAACCCTGGACAATTTGTGGTAGAAGCAAGATCACCTTTTACCACCTCTGTTCTGTATATTTCATTTATCTTTTTATTTCCAGATAAAAGCAGCAGTTCATTTTACAATCAAAGATGTTAAATCAGAATACCGTTCCCTTTGCACACCTTTACGGAGACTGAATTTGAAGGATGTGTACAAGAGCTAGCTCATGTGTCTCAAAAGAATAAGAACTGCATAGGGAGATTTCATCAAACCAAGAAATAGCAAAATGTAATGAGAAGAAAACAAAACAAAACACTTTACAAACATAGCGGATGAAAGATAAATGTAACCTTTATCATTGGGAGAAAAGCAAGTAATTAGTGTTATTTGCAGAAAAATGGTACAAAGTAAGTTTTGACAAAATAACAAAGAGAACAATTATACAGACTGGGATTATCTTTTTGGACAAATTAATGAATAACAAATTAGTGATAGGTGGCTAATAAGGGACAGACATACACAATGATCTTCAATGAAATTTACAGCAATTTATGTATGAAAGCTATTGTATCCAGCTAAACAAAAATGAATATTTTAAATATGCACTCATTTTTTGTTTAGTGATTAAAATAAGTATTTCCAAATGACGAAATTCCAAAAATGCTGAATGTTGTGAGGATCTTTAGGAAGCTCACACTAATGACTTGGTTCCAGAAGTAATCTGTTGCCACATAGGAAGTTTATTTTGCAAGCTGTAATACTGTGTGAGCCACTACATTAATAGACAAAAAAAAAGATAAAAAATGAATGAAGATATATAAATGTATCATATTTTTCGGGCTATAAGACGTGCTCCCCCACAATTTTGTGGGAAAGTAGGAGTTGCTTATAGTCCGGATGTAACAGGCTGTGACTTTTGGGGGAAGGGGTGCATCGGTGGCGGAACGGGGTCACATAAAGCAGAAGCTGGTGTTAACACGTGTTCCCGCAGTTTAGGAAAATGAATGCATTTCCACGGCCATTTAATTAAAGACAATAGGTAGAATCCTCAGATCTCTACTAAAATTGTACTGGTGGCAACGCATTGCGACATCACATCTTAAAGTCTACTCTAGTCTTAGACTTGAAGATGCAACCATGTATACGTTACTGCTGCCACCAATTTGGTAGAGACGTGACGATTCTACAGACTGTCTTCAATATAATGGCGTCAAAAATTGCAGTTTGCAAATGTTCTCAAACCTGGAGCCATTTTTATTTTCTTTTATTTTCATAGCTGACTGTAACACTTGTAAAATCTTCATAATATCTGTATATATTAATATCTAGTGTGCCCCCATGGCGATTAAATGTTTAAATTTAATTTTGGGTGGCTCTTTTACCTCCATCACGATCTCCCACGTCCATGTGCTCATTTAACATTACACGCTACCTGAGTTGGTTTCGGACCCAATATAAGCCTGTTCATGGACCGTACTTTTAGCAAGCGAGAAACTGGTGGCAGGAATTGGTGCTTGTGTTATTAAGGGCCTCTATCAGTGATGGGGTGGCGGTTATTATATGTGCTTCTGGCCGGGAACCGGAAGGCATATACCACACTCACTGAGGGGCACCTTAATAAACCAGCACTGACAGGGCTGCTGCCATCCTTTTTTATCCTCAGGCAGTTCCCTGACTGACCTGAGCATAGGGGAGGCGCTGTAGAGCTTCCAGATTCAGTAGCAAATTTTCTCACAACTCTGAAGAAATTTGCATTATTGAAAAAAGGCTACTTACTCCAACAAAGTTATAACAACCAGCAGCGTTCCCTATATGCCACTTGTCAGGTGCTCCTGATTCAACTTTTTTAATTAACCCCTTCATGACCCAGCCTATTTTGGCCATCCTGACCTTCCCATTTTTTGTAATTCTGACCACTCTCCCTTTATGAGGTAATAACTCTGGAACGCTTCAACGGAGCCTAGCGATTCTGAGATTGTTTTTCGTGACATATTGGGCTTCATGTTAGTGGTAAATTTAGGTTGATAATTTTTGCGTTTATTTGTGAAAAAATAAAAAATTTGGCAAAGGTTTTGAACATTTTGCAATTTTCAAATATTGAATTTTTATTTGGTTAAACCAGAGAGTTACATGACACAAAATAGTTAATAAATAACATTTCCCACATGTCTACTTTACATCAGCACAATTTTGGTAAATAAAACATTTTGTTCGGAAGTTATAAGGGTTCAAAGTTCATCAGCAAGTTCTCATTTTTCCAGCAAAATTTACAAAACCATTTTTTTAGTGACCACATCACATTTGAAGTCCCTTTGAGGGTTTTACAAGACAGAAAACAACCAAAAGTGACACCATTCCAAAAACTGCACCCCTCAAGCTACTCAAAACTACATTCAATAAAATGATTAACCCTTCAGGTGCTTCACAGGAACTAAAGCAACGTGGAAGGAAAAAAGGACATTTTAATATTTCCAACAAAAATGTTCTTTAGCCTCAATTTTTTCATTTTCACATGGGCAACAGGATAAAATGGATCCTAAAACTTGTTGGGCAATTTCTCCTGAGTACACCGATACCTCACATGTGGTCATAAACCACTGTTTGGGCGCACGGCAGGGCTCAGAAAGGAAGGAGAGCAATTTGACTTTTGGAGCTAATTTTCCATTCAAAAAGTCAAATGGCGCACCTTCCCTTCTCAGCGCTGCCGTGTGCCCAAACAGTGGTTTATGACCACATATGAGGTATCGGTGAGAGAGAAATTGCCCAACAAATTTTAGAATGCATTTTATCCTGTTGCCCATGTGAAAATGAAAAAATTGAGGCTAAAAGAAAATTTTTGTGAACAAAAAAGTACTTTTTCATTTTTACAGATCAATTTGTGAAGCACCTAGGTGTTCAAAGTGCTCACTATGCATGCAGATAATTTCCTTTTGGAGGGTCTAGTTTCCAAAATGGGGTCACTTGTGGGGGAGCTCCAATGTTTAGGCACACAGGGGCTCTCCATACGGGTTATGGTGTCCGCTAACAATTGTAGCTAATTTTCCATTCAACTTGTTAGCGGACACCATGTCACATATGGAGAGCCCCTGTGTGCCACCAGCATTGCCTTCAGCACAAGGGCAACTGGAAGAGTTGGGGTACAGCACTAGAAAATGGTGCCTCTAATGAATGTGCTATTTTCTGGGGTGGCTGTGGGTTACAATTTGCAGCATAGGGCCCACCACCTCTGGGTCTCTCCATACTGAGGATTCCAGCCCCCCAGCTGCCAAGTTGTACGTGGCTGGCAACCAAAAATACGGCAAAGCGCCATGTCATTTTACTTGGAGAAGTAATTTTTAAAAAGTGACATGGGGCTTCGCCATATTTTTGGTCCAGCTAGGTACAACTTGACAGCTACGGACTGCCACCAGCCCCCAGCTGCCTCGTTGTACCTGGCTGGCAACCAGAAATACAGTGAAGCCTTTTTTTTTAATTTCTAGAACTAATTTTAGAAAAAAAATGATGTGGGGCTTCGCCATATTTTTGGTCTAGAAAGTACAACTTTGCAGCTACGGACTGCCACCAACCCCCAGCTGCCTTGTTGTACCTGACTGGCAACCAAAAATACAGTGAAGCTCATTTTTTTTTTATTTCTAAACTAATTCTAGAAAGAAAATAACGTGGGGTCTGCCATATTTTTGGTCCAGCCAGGTACAACTAGGCAGCTGGGGGCTGGAATCCTCAGCATGGAGAGGCCCAAGCGTTCTGGGCCCCCCATGCTGCGAATTGCAGCCTGCTGCCACCCCATAATATGTTGCATTAATTGAAGCACCATTTTCTGGCGCTGTACCCAGACTCTTCCAGTTGCCTTGGTGCCGGTGGCAAACTGGGTAATAAAGGGGTTAATGACAGCTTTTTTATTGGCAACTGGCACTAAGCCCGAGATTCATGTTGAGCCAATGTTAGACCTGGCCATTGGGAATCTCTAGTAAATAGTAAAAAAATACACCACACAGAAAAATATTTTTATTAGAAAAAAACAAACACAAATTGAGACTCCATCTTTATTAACGTCCAACATAGTCCAAAATGAAGGTCCCACGATGCTCAATCACCTGTGCTACATCCAGAGACTGCAGCAAGGGATCAAGTGTCTTCTTGCAGTCTCTTGTATCATAATGATAGTGCACTGTATGGCAATGATCTGCTGTACCGGGCACTATGACTCTGACCCTAGAGACTACAAGTGGACACTTGATCCCTTGTTGTAGTCTTTGGGGTCAGAGTCATGGTGCACGGTACAGCAGATCATTGCCATACAGTGCACCATGACTCTTACTCAAGAGACTACAACAAGGGATCAAGTGTCAAATTGTAGTCTCTGGGGTCAAAGTCATGGTGCACGGTACAGCAGATCATTGCCATAAAGTGCACCATGACTGACCCCAGTGACAGCAACAAGTGGACACTTGATCCCTTGTTGTAGTGTCTGGGGTCAGAGTCATGGTGCACTGTATGGCAATGATCTGCCGTACCGTGCAGCATGACTCTGACCCCATCCATCCACCAATCCATCCATCCACCCTTCCAGCCATCCATCCTATTCACCTATCCATCCCATTCATCCATCCATCTACCCATCCCATCCATACATTCCATCCATCCCTTCCATCCATCCCACCCATTCATCCCATCCACTCATCCCATCCATACACACAAACAGCCAATCACCATGATCTTTGGGGCGGAGTGGGGAATCCACCCCCCCTGACCTCAAGCCCTGAACTCCAGGATCCGATGGCAGTTACTACGGCAATGGCGCCGCGGTAACCGTCATAATGTTGTACAACGTCATGGGTCGTGAAGGTACGGAAACCCATGTCGGGAAGGGGTTAAAACAGTTGTCCTCCATTTTCACACATTTTCTTGGCTTAGTTTGGGGAGAAGGCAAAGCTCACCTGCACTTAAAAAGGACCTGTCACCCCTCTGGTGCTTTCCAAACTGAAAGCACCACTGAATGCAGCATGTCTGCTGCATTCAGGGAAGAGGTCTCCCATGTCTCTAGCACCCCTGTAAGCTGTAAATACCACTTTAGGAAGTGTAGAGATAACAAGTCCAGAGGGCCTTACTGATTATTGAGTCATCACTGTACACGGAGGTCCTCCACGTCCCTGCCTCTCTGGGCCACCTCCTTGACTGTCTCGCAGAGCGAGGAGTTGTTACCAGCGGTTTGCTTTGTTGACAGCTGAAACACCTTCTGCCCGTGATGTCAGCACCGGAGCCCGCCCTGCTACAGATTATGCAGTATGCATACAGCGGGGGGGGGGTGCTCCAGCAGTGACATCACGGGCAGAAGCAGAAGGTATTTAGCCGCCAGCCATGTACAGCGATTACTCCATAACAAGTAAAGCCCTCTGGACTCATTATTTCTACACTTTCTAAAGTGGTTTTTACAGCTTGCAGGGGGCCTAGAGACATGGGGGACCCCTTCCCTGAATGCAGCAGACATGCTGCATTCAGTGGTGCTTTCAGTTTGGAAAGTACCAGAGGGGGTGACAAGTCCTCTTTAATATGTTTCCACTGGCATCAACATGGGACCTCTGATGACTTTCTGTAGTGGTCGTATATTACCCCTCACCAGTTGATGTTACTAGATCAGCAGGGGACAAAGTATTGAGTACAGACATGCAGCGCTGTTGTAAATGGATACTTAAAGAAAATATTTGAGAATGGTGGGCAATCAATAAACAACACAACAATACATGACAACTAATGAAAATCATATTAGGGATAACATTTTATGGAACAATTTAAAGAGTAACCATCATTTTCATTTATATTTCATAAAAGAATAGTACACATGAAGATAATAAACTTTATAATATCTTATCAGACAAATTTGCATTTTTTTCTACCAGAATTGACCAGTCATTATCAACATTCTCCATTCTGAGGAAAAATCTGTGTTCAGTGAAGACTTTCCCATTACTGAAATAGAAAATGGCAGCTGTTACTGATGAGATTCTGTGATGATGGTAAGAGGGAGGAGCTAGAGGCAGAGGGAGGAGCTACATTCAAAAGGAGGATCTAGAGAAAAAGGGGGGAACTAGAGACAGAGCCCCACCCCTCTTCTATCTACATAGACTCTCATCAGTAACAATTGCCATCTCCTACCTTCAAATTTATCTGAGACGATATATTACAAAGTTTCTTATTATCACGTGTACAATTGAGTTATGGAATAAAAATAAAATGCCAGTTTCACTGTAGCCTCCCTGGCGGTCTGTTTAGGTCTGGTTTTTGTTGCTAAAAGCGGGCTTACCCGCGTTCGCGGCAGATGCGGTAAAAAAACCGCATCTGCCGCACTTGCCGCACTTGCCACATAGCTGCCGCACTTGTGCCGCACTCGCGGCGCGGTTGCGGCGCGGTTGCGGTAATCTGCATAGTAAAGGGAACCATGCAGTAGACATGAGATAATGATTGTATACACTTACATGAGGGCGTCTCCCTGTGTGTGCTGGCACTTGTGAGCTGTGTTCGTCATGCCTGCTCTCCCCCTCCCTTATGCCCGCCCCCTCTCAGCCTGCTATAGTGATGTGAGGCTGATCTCGTCATAAAGGGGCGGGGCTAAATCGCGCATCCCGGTAGCCCCGCCCCTTTATGACGAGATCAGCCTCACATCACTATAGCAGGCTGAGAGGGGGCGGGCATAAGGGAGGGGGAGAGCAGGCATGACGAACACAGCTCACAAGTGCCAGCACACACAGGGAGACGCCCTCATGTAAGTGTATACAATCATTATCTCATGTCTACTGCATGGTTCCCTTTACTATGCAGATTACCGCAACCGCGCCGCAACCGCGCCGCGAGTGCGGCACAAGTGCGGCAGCTATGCGGCAAGTGCGGCAAGTGCGGCAGATGCGGTTTTTTTACCGCATCTGCCGCGAACGCGGGTAAGCCCGAGCCTGACTCGGGGTTAACGCTTCTGGTAGTGAATGTTAACCCCGAGTCAGGCTCGGGAATAACGCTAGGAAGGTTAAATGTGGTCATTATTGGTAAGGGCTGAAGGCACAGTTTTCACTGTGACACACCTTAAAATTAAAATACATATTGAGAATTGAAAGATAATTAAAATAATAATAATTGAAATAATTGAAAGATAATATTTCTCTTGTAATAAGGAATTTGCTACCCTCTTAAGCAACCAATATAGGCATGCAGGTCATAGGACACTGAATAAAATGATACCTTAGTATCTGCTATCCGATGTCTTTTCCCAAAGACACCCATGCTTTTCTAAATATGTTAATGAGCTGTTAACCTCTATGGCCAGACACTGAGATTCCCCCAAAATTTGCCACCAGAGCTTATCTACTTATATAATCGGGAGTTGGGCACTGTAGCCCAATCCCAACATGCTTTGCGCGGGACTGCGAGTGATGACGCGCAGCGTCATCACGAGCCGCAGACCCGCACTACTCTAAAAAAAAAAAAATCCTCACCTCTACCCGAGCCCGCGCTGTCTCCCGCCCTCTCCCGCCGTCTTCTGCCGTGTTCCGCTAGGCTCCCGGTGGCTGTGCAGGCTCCCGGTGCCTCCAGTGATCTTCTATCTACTGAGACTGAAGGACCTGTGGTGATGTCAGAGTCACGTGACACCAGCTTACTCCAGGCAAATCGCGGGTCACGTGACTCTGACATCACCACAGGTCCTTCAGTCTCAGTAGATAGAAGATCACTCCAGGCACCGGGAGCCTGCACAGCCACCGGGAGCCTAGCGGAACACGGCAGAAGACGGCGGAACACGGCAGAAGACGGCGGGGGCTCGGGGTGAGGTGAGCATAATCTTTTTTTATTTTTTTTAACCCCTGCCTTGCACGAGCGCACCACAGACACCTGTATACGCCACCACCACACACGCCTCTACACTCTGCCACCACCACACACGCCTGTATACTCCACCACCACACACGCCTGTATACTCTGCCACCACACACGCCTGTACACTCTGCCACCACACACGCCTGTACACTCTGCCGCCACCACCACACACGCCTGTACACTCTGCCACCACACACGCCTGTACACTCTGCCGCCACCACCACACACGCCTGTACACTCTGCCGCCACCACCACACACGCCTGTACACTCTGCCGCCACCACACACGCCTGTACACTCTGCCGCCACCACACACGCCTGTACACTCCACCACACACGCCTGTACACTCTGCCGCCACCACACACGCCTGTACACTCTGCCGCCACCACACACGCCTGTACACTCCACCACACACGCCTGTACACTCTGCCGCCACCACCACACACGCCTGTACACTCTGCCACCACCACACACGCCTGTACACTCTGCCGCCACCACACACGCCTGTATACTCTGCCGCCACCACCACACACGCCTGTACACTCTGCCACCACCACACACGCCTGTACACTCTGCCGCCACCACACACGCCTGTACACTCTGCCGCCACCACCACACACGCCTGTACATCACATGCCGCCACCACAACGCCTGTACACTCTGCCGCCACCACACACGCCTGTACACTCTGCCGCCACCACACACGCCTGTATACTCTGCCGCCACCACCACACACGCCTGTACACTCTGCCACCACCACACACGCCTGTACACTCTGCCGCCACCACACACGCCTGTACACTCTGCCGCCACCACCACACACGCCTGTACACTCTGCCGCCACCACACACGCCTGTACACTCTGCCGCCACCACACACGCCTGTACACTCCACCACACACGCCTGTACACTCTGCCGCCACCACCACACACGCCTGTACACTCTGCCACCACCACACACGCCTGTACACTCTGCCGCCACCACACACGCCTATACACTCTGCCGCCACCACACACGCCTCTACACTCTGCCGCCACCACACACGCCTCTACACTCTGCCGCCACCACACACGCCTGTACACTCTGCAACCACCACACACGCCTCTACACTCTGCCGCCACCACACACGCCTCTACACTCTGCCGCCACCACACACGCCTATACACTCTGCCGCCACCACACACACGCCTCTACACTCTGCCGCCACCACACACGCCTGTACACTCTGCCGCCACCACACACGCCTGTACACTCTGCAACCACCACACACGCCTCTACACTCTGCCGCCACCACACACGCCTCTACACTCTGCCGCCACCACACACGCCTCTACACTCTGCCGCCACCACACACGCCTGTACACTCTGCCGCCACCACACACGCCTGTACACTCTGCAACCACCACACACGCCTCTACACTCTGCCGCCACCACACACGCCTGTACACTCTGCCGCCACCACACACGCCTATACACTCTGCCGCCACCACACACGCCTCTACACTCTGCCGCCACCACACACGCCTGTACACTCTGCCGCCACCACACACGCCTGTACACTCCACCACACACGCCTGTACACTCTGCCGCCACCACCACACACGCCTGTACACTCTGCCACCACCACACACGCCTGTACACTCTGCCGCCACCACACACGCCTATACACTCTGCCGCCACCACACACGCCTCTACACTCTGCCGCCACCACACACGCCTCTACACTCTGCCGCCACCACACACGCCTGTACACTCTGCAACCACCACACACGCCTCTACACTCTGCCGCCACCACACACGCCTCTACACTCTGCCGCCACCACACACGCCTATACACTCTGCCGCCACCACACACGCCTCTACACTCTGCCGCCACCACACACGCCTGTACACTCTGCCGCCACCACACACGCCTGTACACTCTGCAACCACCACACACGCCTCTACACTCTGCCGCCACCACACACGCCTCTACACTCTGCCGCCACCACACACGCCTCTACACTCTGCCGCCACCACACACGCCTGTACACTCTGCCGCCACCACACACGCCTGTACACTCTGCAACCACCACACACGCCTCTACACTCTGCCGCCACCACACACGCCTGTACACTCTGCCGCCACCACACACGCCTATACACTCTGCCGCCACCACACACGCCTCTACACTCTGCCGCCACCACACACGCCTGTACACTCTGCCGCCACCACACACGCCTGTACACTCTGCAACCACCACACACGCCTCTACACTCTGCCGCCACCACACACGCCTCTACACTCTGCCGCCACCACACACGCCTCTACACTCTGCCGCACCACACACGCCTGTACACTCTGCCGCCACCACACACGCCTGTATACTCTGCCGCCACCACCACACACGCCTGTATACTCTGCCGCCACCACCACACACGCCTGTATACTCTGCCACCACCACACACGCCTGTATACTCTGCCGCCACCAGCACAGACGCCTGTATACTCTGCCACCACCACACATGCCTGTATACTCTGCCACCACCACAGACGCCTGTATACTCTGCCGCCACCACCACACCCGCCTGTATACTGTGCCGCCACCACCACACCCGCCTGTATACTCTGCCGCCACCACCACACCCGCCTGTATACTCTGCCGCCACCACCACACACACGCCTGTATACTCTGCCGCCACCACCACACACGCCTGTACACTCTGCCACCACCACACACGCCTGTATACTCTGCCGCCACCACCACAGACACCTGTATACTCTGCCACCACACAGATGCCTGTATACTATGCCACCACAGACACCTATATACTCTGCCACCACCACCACACACACCTGTATACTCTGCCACCACCACCACACACGCCTGTATACTCCACTACCCACAGACCCACCTGTATACTCTGCTACCCACAGAGCCGCCTGTATACTTTACTACCCACAGAGTCACCTGTATAATCTCCTACCCTCACAGCCGTCTGTATACTCTGCTACCCACAGAGCCCCCTGTATACTCTGCTACCCACTGGCCCGCCTGTATACACACAATTCATTTCACCCTGCTCCCGATGCAATTGCATCGGGCCTTTTTACTAGTTGTAAATAAAAGGGACATTGCCAGTGAGATAAGTAATGACTGATCTATATGTCTTACACTGGTAATGGCCTCTTTAACTCAAAATGTATTACTAGGGGAGCACTGTAGTGTAATGACTTATTAAGTAAGCATTATCACATTATATGTGGTCACCCAAAGGATATTATTATTTTTTTTATGGTCAGAAAAATGACAGGCAAATAATTGGGGGTATAATCAAGGTGGAGATTTTGTATAGGTTAGGAATAAATCTGGATGCTTTAGGAAATGTAAGTAATAAAATGTGTCTGCAGGCAATTCTGTATTTTTAAAGAACAAAAAAAAATCCAAACCCACAGGGCCCTGTGTGAAATAGTGATTGCCCTCTAAATCTAATAACTGGTTGGGCCACCTTAAACAGCAGCAACAAGCGTTTACGACAACTTGCAATAAGACTTTGATATTAATTTAGCCACATTGGAGGGTTTCCGAGCATGAACTGCTTTTTCAGCATCTCAAGCGGATTATGGTCAGGACTTTGAATAGCCCACTTCAAAGTCTTAATTTTGTTTTTCTTAAGACATTCAGAAGTGGACTTGCTGGTGTGTTTTGGATCATTGTCCTGCTATATAACCCAAGTACGCTTCAGCTTGAGGTCACAAACAGATAGCCAGACATTTTCCTTCAGGATCTTTTGGTAGACAGCAGAATTCATGAACTTCATGAATTCAGAATTAATTTACCATAGCAAGTTTTCCAGGTCCTGAAGCAGCAAAACAGCCCCAAATAATCACACTACCACCATCATATTTTACTGTTGGTATGATATTCATATTCTGAAATACTGTTTTACTTCTGTGACAGATGAATGGGACATACACCTTCCAGAAGTTCAACTTTTGTCTTGTCAGTTCACGGAGTATTCTCCCAAAATCCTGGGGATCATTAAGATGTTTTCTGGCAAAACTGAGATGAGCCTTTATGTTCTTTTTGCTCATAAGTGATTTTTGTCTTGGAAAGCTGCCATATAAGCCATTTTTGCCCAGTCTCATTTTTATGGTATACAGTGTTAGCCAAAAGTATTGACACCCCTGCAATTCTGTCAGATAATACTCAGTTTCTTCCTGAAAATGATTGCAATCACAAATTCTTTGGTATTATTATCTTCATTTAATTTGTCTTCAATGAAAAAACACAAAAGAGAATGAAGCAAAAAGCAAAACATTGATCATTTCACACAAAACTCCAAAAATGGGCCGGACAAAAGTATTGGCACTCTCAGCCTAATACATGGTTGCACAACCTTTAGCCAAAATAACTGCGATCAACCGCTTCTGGTAACCATCAATGAGTTTCTTACAATGCTCTGCTGGAATTTTAGACCATTCTTCTTAGGCAAACTGCTCCAGGTCCCTGATATTTGAAGGGTGCCTTCTTCAAACTGCCATTTTTAGATCTCTCCACAGGTGTTCTATGGGATTCAGGTCTGGACTCATTGCTGTGTTTTGAGTCATTGTCTTGCTGGAAGACCCATGACCTCTGAGGGAGACCCAGCTTTCTCACACTGGGCCCTACATTATGCTGCAAAATTTGTTGGTAGTCTTCAGACTTCATAACGCCATGCACACGGTCAAGCAGTCCAGTGCCAGAGGCAGCAAAGCAACTCCAAAACATCAGGGAACCTCCGCCATGTTTGACTGTAGGGACCGTGTTCTTTTCTTTGAATGCTGTAAACTCTATGGTGATGCTGTAAACTCTATGGAAACTCTATTTTCTTTTCCTGTAAACTCTATGGTGATGCCTTTGCCCAAAAAGAGAGAACATTCTTCCAAAACGTTTTAGGCTTTCTCAGGTAAGTTTTGGCAAACTCCAGCGTGGCTTTTTTATGTCTCGGGGTAAGAAGTGGGGTCTTCCTGGGTCTCCTACCATACAGTGCCTTTTCATTCAGGCGCCGACGGATAGTACGGTTTGACACTGTTGTACCCTCGGACTGCAGGGTAGCTTGAACTTGTTTGGATGTTAATCAAGGTTCTATATCCACAATCCGCACAATCTTGTGTTGAAATCTCTTGTCAATTTTTCTTTTCCGTCCACATCTAGGGAGGTTTGCCACAGTGCCATGGGCTTTAAACTTCTTGATGACAGTGCGCACGGTAGACACAGGAACATTCAGGTCTTTGGAGATGGACTTGTAGCCTTGAGATTGCTTATGCTTCCTCATAATTTGGTTTCTCAAGTCCTCAGACAGTTCTTTGGTCTTCTTTCTTTTCTCCATGCTCAATGTGGTACACACAAGGACACAGGACAGAGGTTGAGTCAACTTTAATCCATGTCAACTGGCTGCAAGTGTGATTTAGTTATTGCCAACACCTGTTAGGTGCCATAGGTAAGTTACAGGTGCTGGTAATTACACAAATTAGAGACGCACCACATGATTTTTCTAACAGTGCCAATACTTTTGTCCACCCCCTTTTTTATGTTTGGCGTGGAACTATATCCAATTTGGCTTTAGGACAATTATTTTTGTGTTTTTTTCATTGAAGACAAATTAAATGAAGATAATAATACCAAGAATTTGTGATTGCAATCATTTTCAGGAAGACACTGAGTATTATCTGACAGAATTGCAGGGGTGTCAATACTTTTGGCCAACACTGTAGCTATGAACACTGACCTTAATTGAGGCAAGTAAGACCTGAAGATCTTAGGATGTTGTTATGGGGTCTTCTTTGGCCACCTGGATGAGTTGCTGCTGTGCTTTTGGGGTTATATTGGTCAGCCGGCCACTCCTGGGAAGGTTCACCACTATTCCATGTTTTTGTCATTTGTGGATAATGGCTCTCATTGTGGTATGATGGAGAACCAAAACTTTAGAAAATGCTTTATAACCTTTTCCAGACTGTTACATCTCAATTAGTTTGTTTTTCATTTGTTCCTGAATATCTTTGGATTGGGACATGATGCTAAGCTCTTTAGGATCTTTTGTTCTACTTTACTTTGTCAGACAGGTCCTATTTATGTGATTTATTGATCAAAAACAGGTATGGCAGTAATCAGGTTTAGGTGTGATAAGGTAAATTGGACTCATCTTTCCAAAGATGTGATAAAATACAGTTAATTTATGTTTTAAGTGGGAGGATCACTTTTTCACACACGGCCCTGTAGGTTTTGATTTCTTCTTCCCTTAATAATAAAGGCCTTCATTTATTAACTGCATCTTGTGTTTACTAATGTTAGCTTTGTTTTATATTTTAATTTGTTTGGTGATCTGAGACACTGAAGTTTGAAAAACATGCAATAGAATAAAAAATCAGAAAGGGGGAAAACACTTTTTCGCATCACTATATATGGTCTGCACAAGTGTTGTCTATCACTATACGGTCACTGTATGGTAGTAATATTGGTGTTGGTACTTGTGTAGTGTTATTTATTTAGTAACAGCAAGGCTATCTTCTGAGGTGTAAATAATACCCACTAGGATTAATGCGTGCTATAGTTATGAACATGTGGTCTTGGACAAACGGGGAGGATCACTCGCTGTCAGTGAGCAGGGGCTACTGCCCCTGGGCCATTCTCCCAGCATCTGTATAGGACCACCATGTGAATGTAACTGTAGAGGGCATGCTGCATGATGGCCATCACTTTAGCAGACATGGCACTGTGCGGCCGTGCCTGCTAGTAGTGACAGAACTGGGCCAGCACAAAAGCAAAATCAAAGGCACTGTGCGTGGCCATGTCTGTTGAAGTGACCGCTGTTAAGCAGTGTGCCCTGTACAGCCACATGACTGGGAGGAGCTGGATGGGACATATGCCAGAGGGAGGTAAGCAAGGTTTTTTCTCTCTACCCTATATTAATAATATCTGTGAAATGTATGTGATGTGTATATCTATGTATCTCAAAGTATATGACTGTGTGTATATATTTATGTCTGTTTATATGTATTTTGGGGAATTTGTCTTCAAATATGTAAATGTACATATTCCTGTATGTAGACATATCTATGTATATGTTTGGTTATGTGCGTGTCTGCACGTGTTTGGGGCCCACTAAGACCCATGAAAACTTGAATCCAGCCCTGTATAATTCTTCCTCCATTGTGCTGAACCCCTAGTTATGCCTCCAACGAGGACTTTTCTATGTCCACACCAGACAAAGCTCTAAAATAGGAACAAAATATATTTAAAGCACCACTCCAGTTTTTTTTTCCGTGCTGGTGTGGCAAGTAAGTCCCTGCCCTTGGTATTATACTACCTATCATCACCCCCATCCTTTTGCAGCATTGCTGCAGTCCTGCAGCATCATCTTGTCTCCAAAACGTCTGACTGACTGAAAGTCACAAGTTACATGACATGAGATCAGTATATGAGAGCCTGAACAAGGCAGTCATAGAGATGAATTGAGGTATGTCCACCGGCTCGTTGCATGAAACACTGAATATGTTGGCTGGTCACACGTCGCAGAAAACCAACGCGAGTGGAGATGAAAAAAGATGAAGATGGTGACAGATGAGTATAAGACAGTGGTCAGGGGAATTACATTTAAAGTACCACTTTAGAACTGAAATAAAAATAAATGCTATAGTGAATTTTTAAAGTAAAGGGTGGGCCATTTATATGGATACACCTACCGTAAATAAAGTTGGATCCAATATGGCCAACTTCAAAATGGCCGCCATGGTCACCACCCATCTGGAAAAGTTTTCCCCCTCCCATATACTAATGTGCCACAAACAGGAAGTTGATATCACCAACCATTCCCATTATATTTAGGTGCATCCATATAAATGGCCCACCCTATATATGGCCCACCCTATAAATGGCCCACCCTATAAATGGCCCACCCTGTACATTATCTGCTCAATTTTGAGCTTTTCTTCTTTACATGTTTTTTCGATATTTGTTATCCTAACCAGGGTACAAGATGATATGTGATTTGTTATTCCACCCATCAGTGTATTTTATTGCTGGTCTTATGTGTTTTACTTCCTTCAGCTTTATAAAATATGCTTTATCTTTATTTGAGCACTGTGGTCCAGTATATAAAAATGAGATATATTGCTGAAGTGACGGAGCCATATTGTGTGCTTTACACACACTGTCATTTTCTCTGCACCAAGGAAATAACTCTTTTAGTGCAATTTCCTCTTATTTACCTAATGGTTTATAAGAGGGAAGAGTGATGAGTCCCTAAGTGATATTAAACTGAGTTTGGTTCTCTATTATTTTCTAGAGCAGCTGTGGTAACTAAATAATGAAACACTCAGACACAATTCCTATATTCTGAGAAGATGACATTAGACAAGTCATAGATGGGGTCACTTTGAGTCGTCATACAAAGTGTTAGTCACTAAGTAGATTAGCCATTTGTGATTTCTAAACAAAAAGGTTAAGTAAATTGGAAGATTTTTTTTTCTCCTTTTCATTGCATTACAATTTTTGAACCGGTAAGCTCATTTACTGTTTATATGGCAAATGTCTCCCTTAAAATGCCCTCAGTCAGTAATAAAGCTGTACAGTGCTCAGAGAAGACAAAAGTTATTGCCATCTTGGAAACAAACCCGCTGTCACCTACAATCCCAAGAATAAGACACTCTCTAATATTACATTTTGCTTAAAAAAATGTACTATGTCTTATTTTCAGGGGATGTCTTATTTTTCCATCATCCCCTTGCAGCCCCAATATCCCCATGATCCCATTGCAGTCCCCAATATTCCCATGCTTTATTCCCCCACCCCCATCTTATTTTAGGGGAAACAGGGTAGTGAGGGCTGTAGTAAGAAGTAAAGGTAGACTCCATCTTACCAATTAACAATCAAAGGCAAACTTTACATAACATATCAACCCCTTCACCCCCGAGTGATTTTCCGTTTTTCCCTCCCCTTCTTCCAAGAACCATAACTTTTTATTTTTTCATCAATATAGACATATCATGGCTTGCTTTTTGCAGGACAAGCTGTACTTTCAGATGAAATAATTTAGTTTACAATATAGTGTACAGGAAAATGGGAAAAAGTTCCAAGTGCGGTGAAATTGCAAAACAAATGCAATTACATTTTTGTTTTTTGGGTGTTTTTGTTCACCATGTGGTAAAACTGATATGTCAGTATGATGCCTCGGGGCAGTACGAGCTTGTAGATACCAAACATGTATACTTTTACTTTTATCTAAGTGGTGAAAAAAAATTCTGAAGTTTTTATGGAAAAAGAATTGCAGTTTTGCACCATTTTCCACGAGCTGTAGCGTTCTCACCTTTCAGGATCAGGGGCTGTGTGATGATTTATTTTTTGCGGCTTGAGCTGCCATTTCTAACGATACCATTTTTAGGTAGGTACGTTGTTTTGATCGACCGTTATTGCATTTTATTGCAATGGAGAAGTGACCAAAAAAATGTAATTTTGACATTTGGACTTTATTTTCGTTATGCAGTTTACCGATCTGAATAATTGATTTTATATTTGTATAGATCAAGTATTTATGAACTTTATGAATGCAGTAATACCAAATATGTGTATTTTTTATTTTTTTAATAGTTTTATTTTCAATGAAGTAAAAGGGGGTTATTTGAACTTTTGTGTTTTTTCTTTCATATTTTTGAAAACTTAAAATTTTTTCTATATTTCACATTGGCCCTTAGAGTACCTTAGGGTGCCTTCACATTTGCGTTTTGAACGCAGCGCACCGAACGTAGGAATACGCTTGCGCACATGCGTTCCTATGTTTAACATGGGAACGCATGTGCCTGCGTATGGCTGCGTTCGGATGCGCATAATTTATGCGCCCTCCGACCGCACTCCAACCGCATCATGTTGCATTTTTTGTGCGTTCGCGGGCGCTTGTTTTATCCGCAAGCGCACAAAAAAATGCATGGATCTCAATGGATCCACAGTGTCCTCCGCATGACAGCGCAGGAGAATGCTGTGTATCTCATTGAAATCTCTCCCGGTGGCTGCCGGGAGATCAGCTACAGCTGCCGCTGCTCTCCCGCTGGTGTCAGTGGGGAGAGCGGGGAGAAACAGCTGATCTGACAGCTGTTTAAATCTCCCGCGCTGACACCGAATAGGTGAGGTCGGCGCAGGAGATTTGAAGCAGCGATCAACTGTTTCAGATCAGCTGTATCTCCCCGCTGACTCCAGCGGGAGATCAGCTGTGGCCGGGAGGAGGAGATCTCTGCCGCTGATCTCCTCCTCCCGGCCGCCCCCAGAGACAGCTGATTGGCTGCCCTGGCACCATACTAATGTGAACGCATGCGGAGATTCTCCGCTGCATTCACATAAGTATGTGCTGCATTGCACTGTGTTTGCGTCTGCATGCCCTGCACATGCAGACACAAACGCAAGTGTGAAGGCAGCCTTAGTGTTGCACACTGCGATCGCTTGTCCTATGTACTGATGGGCTGCAGCACTTCAGTAGATAGGGAAAATGATCATTGTCTGTGGATGCCGGCCCTTGCTAGACATCTACAGGAAATGAATCAGGACAGCTTATGGGGTCAACACAGGACTAAGGGCTGTGCAGGTAACAGAACGCGGTCCCATGATTGCTTTACAAGACCTCCAATCACAGGGGAAAAGAGTGCAATCCCCGCTGTGGGGCTTTGGATCGCACTGTCCCAGGGGACAACTTTTTACAACAGGCCTTTAACCTTTGGCGATCAATTGTTAGTGCCAGTTGAAGCTCTATTTGATGCTTCACAGGTAAGGTTCTGTAATATTACAGGACTCACAGTGTCATTAAAGGAAGTATGACAGCACAAAATGATTGCTCAAGCGAAGCACAGCTGCTCAGTGCACACTTTGCATGGCCAAGCAGATGAATAACCCTTACCTTTCCAGCTACTTGTTTTCCATGTATCTACAATAAAACTATGGTAGTGTTGTCAGCTAAGAAAAATATGATTTGCTAAATGAAAACCTAGGTAGGAAGATTCAACAAACTGTTTGGCCAACAGTCATTTTGGGCTGACAGATTCCATTAAATCCACCAGGGTACAAGCTGTTCTTTGTGGAGGCTTTCTTTTCTAGCTTATATAGGGGAGTTCTCTGTGAGTTATGTATGCTGTAGTAGGACAAATAAATATGAAATCTACTTGTGCAGCTCTGAAAACTCCTTTTGGGTAAGTTGTAAGTTCACACTGCATTTATTACCTGCATTCAATAATGTCCATTTGGCAAACGTTGAAAAAACTCTACGGGTACCTTTACACACAGAGATATATTGCTTGCAATTCATCGGTTGCAGTGAAATCATGGATACATTGTTCTATTTTGTTGCCATGTACAAGTGGAACAACGTGTCCATGATTTCACTGCAACCAGTGAATTGCAAGCAATAAATCTCTGTGTGTAACGGTACCCAAACAGGCGACTTCTGGGCTTCTAAATTCTTAGCATCTTTGAAAGCCTGAACAGTTCAAAAACTTGAACGTACGACCAGCATGTTGTTTTTTCCATACAAAGTAATAGGACTATTGTTTTGAATATTTCTAATTTTTTAGCTTTTATTTAGCGTACCAACTCATAAAAAAAGTAGTACAAAAAGATGCTGGTTGGTTTGAGACAGTAAGCTTTTGATGCTGGTGAAACACTCTGGAGGATACATAAACGGGAAAAATAATCTTGCTTTATACTTTTCTTTTTTCTTGAATTCGCAACTTTCGCTAAAGTAAAACTGCATTAGTAAATTTGGACATGTTGTAGACAAACTATTTATATATCCATATATATCCAGTTACACAAGTTGAAAAAGGCACTTGCCAAGCAAAATCAGTCCTTTACGTTAGATTCAGAAAATGGCAAATAATCCCTTGTCTAGTTCTGGATCAGGTTAACATTATACTGCTTTCTTATTATTTGCAAATCCTACATAATACCATAGATAGGTTTAACACAAGTGTTTCATATATAGACTGTCTGTAGTACCTGTCATTGCCCAGGATGGTAAATAAGCGTTCTTAGCTATACCAAAATAGAATGGTTTAACAAAAAATTATTTTGTACATAAAAGTCACAAAGTACGATAGACAGAAAGTTTCTTATTAAAAATCAAAAAGTAGAGTAATAAAAGCATTTCACATCTTATATTCAACACCACAGATATGCACACAAACTAAATTATTACCACAGTAATGTGAGGTAATTTATTTGCAAATCCTTATTCAAGAGCCTTTTGATAAACAACATTCTTAGTTTTTCATTCCGGTGCAAAGACTAATAGATTTTTGGCAGTTCCAACTCTTGAACAGGCCACGTAAAGTTGACCATGAGAAAAGCATGGACATTGCTAATCAATTCCTGCTATTTTCAAGGACTGTCCTTGAGCCTTGTTAAATCCTGTCAACCTGGAAACTGGAGGAATTTAACATCAAAGTCAAATCAGATGAAATGAGTGGAATTGTTGGAATGAAAGCATCCACTCCTTCAGCACATCCTGTCAAAATGGTTGTTTCAATGACATATGGAACCAGGTTCTTAATGAAGAATCTTGTTCCATTAGGCTAGGGTCACACATGGCAGGCCGTTTTTCTGGGTTTTACAAACCTGATTCCATTTTTGGAAATTGCCATGTTTGCTTCTAAAAAACGCAATGCATTTCCCATAGGGCTCCATGTTAAAAAAATGCTATGTTATTTTTACTGCACCCAAAAACGCTGCTAGCAACGTTTTTTGATGCAGTTTCAAAAACGCATAGCTTTTGTTAGTGCGCTTTTGACACTGCGTTTATTGCATTGGAGCCTATGGATCCATTAACGCATGCATTTTTCACAAAATTCTAAGTTGAAAAACTAATGCTTTTAACGGATCCAGGGCTCATGTGTGACCCTAGTCTTACATAATTTTGGTGGATGTAAATTTCTTAACAGCAGAAGAGGTGCTACAGACTTTAGAAAGAGGTTATGCAGAGAAAGTCATGTTGATTCCCAGGAGTTGAGGAGGAACTCAGTTGGATAGAATAACGCTTGATCAGAATCTGTCACTGTATCCACTGACTTGTAGGTCTACTAAATAGGGATGAGCGAGTCTACTCGCTAGGACTCGTTACTCGGCGATTCTTAAGGGACTCGCTGGACTCGGGAATCGGCGAGTCTTTTAGCGAATACTCGCTCAGTAACGAGTCCAAATCCGGCGAGCCGGTTTGCGGCAGGCGGGCTGCTTCGCGGCTGGAGGAGGTAAGGTCAGCTTTGATAGCCCCCCCCGCTTTTCAAGGCCGCCGGGTCCAACAGCACCCCCCCCCCCCGGTTCTCAAGGCTGCCTGGACCCGACAGCACCCCCCCCCGGTTCTCAAGGCTGCCTGGACCCGACAGCACCCCCCCCCCCCGGTTCTCAAGGCTGACTGGACCCGACAGCACCCCCCCCCCCCCCCCCCCCGGTTCTCAAGGCTGCCTGGACCTGCCACCCAGGGGAAGAGGCTCCAGCCAGCCCCTGAGTCCAATGCTCCGAATCCTAGCGAGTCTGCGATTCCGAGTCCTGTATTATCTATTCGGGACTCGCGAATCCATATTCCCTATTCTTTAACATTGGACTCGCTAGACTCGCCACGAGTACCGAGTCCTGGGCTCGGACTCGTGCGGGTCTAGCGATTCCGAGTAATTTAGGACTCGCTCATCCCTACTACTAAAGTAAGCCGCACACTCCCATTTGAGCGACCTCCTGCTGTATACTGGGGGCTGTGTGCGGTCTACTGCTGTATACTAGGAGCTGTGTGTGGCCTCCTGCTGTATACTGGGGGCTGTGTTCATCCTCTTTCCACATACATGGGGCTGTGTGCTGCCTCCAGCTCTATACTGGAGGCTGTGTGCAGGCTCCTGCTGTATACTGGGGGCTAGGTGGCTACATGCACCACTATTGTTCTTCATTTGCTTCTACAGATCTGTCCCTGAGTGCTAATCACATGACCTATCACATGATCTTTCAAATGTTAATCATGTGACATGTCATATAATACTTGGGGTTAGAGGGCCCTCGCTTTCTTAACAACCTGGGGCCCTGGCAACTCTTAATCCGCCCCTGGTCCTCACTAAGATCAGTTTTGTACTTTGTCTAAATCTCCAGGAGATTTAAAATGCTACAGGTTTTTAGAAGAACAGCAAAGAGGTAACAGGACAGGCAGCATCAATTACCTCACACATATAAACAGTAAACTATGGGGTTAAAATTTCTCCTCAATACATAGTCTTTGATGTTTCCCGAGTCAAATGAGGTGGTTTTGCAAAATTTTGCGATTGCAAATGTGCGGGTGTGGATTGCATTAGCGAACACACACTTATATATACACACACATACATACACTCAGCTTTATACAATATATTCACACACACACACTCTGGTGATTAAAATTAAAGGCCAAACATTGATGGAGGCACCAGAGCCCGGGTACAGGAGAGCTGGAACAGGTTGTACCAGAGGAGAGAACAAGGAAGGCCTGACTAGCAGCCAGAGAAGCAGAAGCTTACTAACTCAATAATCAGGCACCTCCTAGCAGTGGAGGTGGCCTGATATACCAGAGGATGAACAGCTATTGGTCAAGGGGAGTGTCTCGTTGAACCGTGCCGGCCTCTAGATGTACAGGGGAGGAACGCGGCCGTGCCTAGTGCACCGCTGATTAGATTCATGACTGTGCTGTTGTGTGAGCCCGGTGGTCAGCAGACAGAAAGGGGAGCCAGCGATGGCTCTGAGACACAGCATGCTTGGATGCCGGATGCCCGATCAGTAGAGGAGCAGAGGATGCAGACCCAGGAGAGGTGAGATGGGGAGCAGTGCCAGGGAACCTAACAGTACCCCCTCCCTCACGCCCCCTTTTCCAAAGGCATGCTAAGAACCTCGCGAGAATGCGCGGCGCATCAACATTCTCCCGTGGTGAGGACTTGGTTAATGCGCTCCACCTGCCTGTTGGGCTGAGGATGATAGTCAGAAGAGAAGTCCAACGTGATGTCCATATGTTTGCACAGTACCCTCCAGAATCGGGAAGTGAACTGGACTCCCCTATCAGACACGATATGGCAAGGAAAAACGTGGAGCCGGAAGATGTGTTCGATGAATATCTTGGCCAACTCAGGAGCGGATGGTAGACCGGGCAAAGGAATGAAGTGGGCCATTTTAGAGAAGCGATCTACAACTACCCATATGACCGTACAGCCGGAGGAGCAGGGAAGATCCGTAATGAAATCCATGACTATGTGTTTCCAAGGAGCCGACGGAACTGGGAGAGGCAAGTAGACGTCCAGCCGGCAACTTCCTGGACATCTTTTTTCTAGCACAAGACGGACATGTCGCAACAAAATTGTGGACATCTTGATGGATAGTAGGCCACCAATAGTGACGAGAGATCAAAGAGAGAGACTTTTTAACTCCAACATGACCGGAAATTCTCGATGAGTGTCCCCATGAAAGGACCGTCTTCCTCTTATCCTGTGCCACAAAGGTCTTACCCGGCAGAAGTCCAGCTATACGTAAGAGAGACACAGTGATTATCTTGGTCAACGATATGGAAGGACTCCTCCACATCCAACGGCTGGAATGACCTTGATAGGGCCTTGACATCTTTGCTGCCAGGTCGGAAGGGCAGTTCAAAATTGAAACGGGCAAAGAACAGGGACCATCGGAACTGCTGGGGGTTGAGCCTCTGGGCAGACTGGAGATAAGCCAGGTTCTTATGGTCGGTGAAGATAATGAACGGATGAACGGCACCCTCAAGGAGGTGTCGCCACTCCTCTAATGCCAATTTGATGGCCAGCAATTCATGATCCCCGATAGAATAGTTGCGCTCCGACGAGGTAAATGCTTTGGAGAAAAACCTGCAGGTGACTAACTGACCCAAATAGGATTTCTTGGAGAGGACAGCCCCCGCTCCTATGGAGGAGGCGTCTACCTCTACAATGAACTGTCTGTTTACCTCTGGTCGGTGCAAGGTAGTAGCCTCGGAGAAGGAGCGCTTTAAGATGAAGAAGGCTTCTTCGGCCTCCGGGGTCCAGTTGCAGGACTTTGCTCCCTTACAGATGAGAGCCTTGATGGGTTTGATCAAGGAAGAGAAATGGGGAATTAATTGCCTATAATAATTTGCAAAGCTAAGGAACCGCTGGATAGCCTTAGTCCTTACAGGACGGGGTCACTTCAGAATGGTGGAGAGCTTCTCGGGGTCCATCCGGAATTCGGAATCAGAGATGATGTATCCAAGAAAGGGCAAAGAGGTCTACTCAAAGACGCATTTCTCCATCTTGGCATACAACCAATTCCTCCTCAGTCGCAGGAGGACTTGCTATACGTGCCGTCTATGAGAGGATAAATCAGGGGAGAAGATGTGAATGTCATCCAAATATACCACCACACACGTGTATAACAGATCACGGATGATGTCATTGACGATCTCTTGGAACACTGCGGGGGCATTACACAACCCGTATGGCATGACCAAATACTCATAAAGGCCGTCCCTGGTGTTGAAAGCCGTCTTCCATTCGTCCCCTGCCCATATGCGAACCAGGTTGTAGGCTCCTCGTAGGTCCAATTTTGTGAAGATGTGAGTCCCTTTGAGCCTCTCAAAAAGCTCCGGAATCAGCGGCAGTGGGTATTTGTTCTTGACCGTGATCGCATTCAAGCCCCTGTAATCTATACAGGGTCAAAGGGTGCCCTCCTTTTTCTTCACAAAGAAAAAACTGGTGCCAGCAGGGGACGTGGACTTTCGGGTGAATCCCGTAGCCATATTGTCCGTGATATACTCAGACATGGCTTGCGACTCAGCTGGGGACAATGGGTAGATCCGTCCCTTGGGTGGTGTAGCACCGGGAACAAAGTCTTTAGGGCAATCATATCGCCGATGAGGCGGGAAAGCTTCTGACTTTGTCTTGTTGAAGACATCTGCGTGCTGCCAATAGGCTGCCAGTAAACCAGGAAGAACAGAATCCGGTTGCGGGGAACAAGGTGGCAGAATGGACTGCAGGCATCTCTCTTGGCAGAGAAGGCCCCACCGCAGCATGTCACTAGAGTGCCAGTTCAGGGCAGGTTCGTGTGTCAAGAGCCAGGGAAGCAAGAGGAGCAGGGCATGGGAGAGACCGGGCAGGACGTAGAAGGCAATTCTTTCACAGTGTAGAACCCCGATCTGCATCTCTACCTCTTCTGTCACCTCGGTGATGGCTTCCTGCAGCTGTCTGCCATCCACTGACGCAATGACGCAAGGCGTCACCAGGGGTATTACGGAGATTCCAAGCCGAGTCACCGCCTCTTGCCAAATTGAAGTTTCCTGCTGCCCCGGAATCCACGTAGGCTAGCTCAGAGTAGAGTCCCTGTGGACGTATCACCTGCACGGGCAGAGTCAGGGGTTGAGAGGCACTGCTCTCACCTAGGATGGCCTCCCTTACTTGATCTTGGTGGAGGAGGTTTCCCGGTTTTTCAGGACAATACCGGCGCTGATGGGATGCGTCCCCACAGTACAATCATAGGCCATAAGCCAGCCACTCCTCTCGGGATTGTTCCGCCATCCTGACCCGATCCACCTGCATACATTCGGAAAAAGGGGCGGTGGCAGACATCACGGTCCATGGACTGGGCGAACTGCATTCAGAGGGAAGCAGCTGGACGGATCTCCTCTCCTTGACTGATTCACAGGAGCGTTCCTGAAAACGCAAATCAATGCGAGTGGCTAGCGAGATCATGTCCTCTAGCTCTGCTGGGATATCTCGCCACGCCAGAAAGCTCCAGTCAGCGCCACGTTATTCCATCTCAACCCAGAGGAGAGGGTGCTGAAGCTTATGGCGTACTGCCTAACAGTAAAGGTCCCTTGACTGAGGTTGAAGAGGGATTCTGTATTAGCTGCGACCCGGCTGGGTTCATCAAAGACCTTACGGAATGTCTCCAGAAAGGTCGACAAATGAGAGACCACAGGGTCATCACGCTCCCATAGAGGGTTAACCCACACTAAGGCCTCTCCCTACAGGTGGGACACCACAAAGGCCACCCAGCCCCAAGCAGTGGGGTACTGCTGTGGCACCAGTTCAAAGTGTAGACAACACTGGTGGAGGAAGCCGCAGCACATCTTAGGGTCACCGCTGTATCTAGGTGGTTTTCCAAGGCGAGGTGGAGGATTCAGGGCACCTCCCAGAGACCGGTCATGAGCTGTGGCGTCAGCAGAGGCCGTGGTTGCAGACTGCAGGGAGACCAGACGATCGTCCACAGAAGACATATAAGACAGCATGCGAGACTGGGTGTCTCGTTGCACAGACAGCTCCTGTTGTAGGCTTGCCAGCTGAGCGGCAGACGCTTGGTCGGAAGTCTGAAGGGAGGCTAACTGGTTATCCATTGACAGAAGGAAAGCCATGACACAGTTTTGATTGTCCCAAAGACAAGCCAGCTCCCTTTGCGCTATGAACATGGTACCAGCGGAGTCCATGGCCTGATTATTCTGTCACACTTCCGGGGGAAGGCATCCTAGAGTGGACCCATTGGGTCGTGGTACCGAACTCCTCTGCTTGTGCAGTAGCTCTCCGCAAGCAGGGATTGCAAGCACCAGATTCCTGCCCTGCTCTATGTATACAGCATTACACGGAGCAGGGCGGGCAAAGGCGCTGACGTCAGGGGCAGGAGGTGGGACAAGCGCGCAGTCCCAAAATACACATTACCTCGCTCTGCGAAGCAGGGGGTGGGAATGGCCCCTATGAATAGAGCTGACTCAAGCCCCAGGGAATGCCCTCCTGACTCCAAAGCAGTGAGCTTTCCTAATGCTATATCTCGGGGTACAGAGCAGCCAGACACATGGGGGATCCCTTGCCTAAATGCAGCATACATGCTGCATTCAGTGTTGCATTTAGAATGCAATTCAGGAGGGGGGGGTGACAGGTCCTCTTTAAGTTGATAAGCTTTGGTTATTTTGGAAAACACTGTTCTAGTGGCATGGTGTACCCCTTACACAACAATCTTCAAATGTTGATCAATGTAGATTAGATTCTGTCTGAAAAAATCAATTGATCAGACATTGTTCTCTAATTTTAATCGCCAGTGTAGTTTCAACATCCAAACCTGGAGACCGGGCTAGTCCAGTGTTTCTACATGCCTGCTCTTTTCAGCACTGTTAGAGATGATTGACAGATCTTTACCTACATACATGCAAGAGAATAATCTGTCAATAACACATGTTGCTGGGGCCGAGCTGTCCATATCTTCAAAGTATATTTTTTCTGAAATGCCAGAGCATTTTAGAGGATGATATACCTGGTGACAACCATACAGCCAGACTGCCATTTATAAGTTCACTTAAAGCATAAAGTTCTGAAATTCTTTGGTATTTTTGTGACTAGTTTTCTTTTGAATGGTTGTAAATTTTCAATGGCATCCAATATTCCAAAATACACAAAATCTTAGAAATGTACAAGTATTATTTCCACAATCTCTTTACGCAGGGCAATTGCAGTTAAAGAATTTTCATTTTAAGCATAAAGAAGGGGTTAATAAATAAGATTATATTTAATGTATGATGTGTACTGATCAATTCACATGAAATGGCATAATCATGATTAGGTTGGATATTAAAAGAAAAGTTTATTTCAACCTCTATTAACAGAGTGCACCTTTAAGAACTCTTGCCAAATAGGTTGTTGCCTGGGAACTAGGGCAGGGCATGATTTAATGAAAGCTTTACCTTCGCAAATACAAATATAGGGCCCAATATTATGGTTAGAATTGAAGGAAATTGTGAGGATGGAGATCAGTAAGGAGCACAGTGTCACCCAACAGCTTCTCCTGGGACATTAGTTGTCATATTGATAATCTGATTCTCCAGTGAATGCTTTTGTCTCAGGGATGCGTATATATAAGTCTCTTATTGAAGTCATATGTCATGCTAGAGTGACATGGATGAAATATCACAAAAGGCAAAGATAAGAGCAAGATAAAAATAAAAATCAGCCCGCAATGTGAAAGGGCAATGAATGGAAGCTCGCAAATAACCGGAAGGGATTGGAAATATTATTACGAAAGTGACAGATTGAATTATATTTTAAAAGAAATGTGTTAGAGGCAGTTGTCAAAATGACTTGCCAAAACTGGTGGTTTTGTAGTTGAGTTAAAAAGAGTAGAAAACTTTGAACATTATAAAGTCCCAATGGAGTTGAGTTCATAAAATGATAAAAAAGATATATTCCATTAAGCCGTCCGCAGTGACACTGTTCTTTTATTATCAGGTAATTATGATTACTTTGTATTTCAATAAAGCAAATATTTGAATGTGTATCATCATCGTGTAAATCCAGACTGTCATTCTGCAACAAGCATATGTTCTGTGCACCATCTCGTAATATGTATTCATCTATTCTGGTAATTCAAAGAGCAGTCATAAATAGCAGTTAATATTTCTCATTCATTGGAGACCAAATGATGTCAGCAACCATATTCCTTTACAGTTCTTTAAATGACATTGCAAAGGTGCCCAGAGCTGCCTCTCTAGTTGGTGCACGGCGTTTTACCAATGTTTACATCAACAAAACAGCAGTAGATATTTATATATACAGTCAAAAAAAAATTTTGACAATGACACCAAAATGATATTTTCACATGATCTGCTGCCCTCTGGTTTTTATTTGTGTTTGTCTGATGTTTATATCACATACAGAAATATAATTGCAATCATATTAGGAGTACCAAAAGGTTATATTGACAGTTAGAATGAGTTAATGCAGCAAGTCAATATTTGCAGTGTTGACCCTTCTTCTTCAGAACCTCTGCAATTCTCCCTGGCATCTCGCTGCACCCGGTGGATTGCCTATTTCTGCCAGATCCAAGGACAAATGACATGCCCTCTAGGGGGCATGTTATTTAGAACTATGTTCTGAGCATGCTGCGCAGTTCAAAAACCCAGATCTGGAATCCAGATCCAGTAGGGTCTGGAATCTGCCGAATCCGGGTTATTTAGGGACATATCATATTCTGAATTAAAGTAGTGTACCAGATTCAGGTGTTTCCAGGTTTTGTCAAGGAGACTTAAAATGCACCACTATGCATTTATGGTCTCAGTGAAAAAACAGTGACACCCAGATCCAGGAAAAATGGGAAGGACTGGATGCACCCAGAAGTGCCTGCAGCCCCATTAAAAGTCAATGGGGCTGAAAACTGATGCGGATGCATCCAGTTTAAGCTGGATACATGCGGATGGCAAAAACGCCAGTGTGAAACCAGCCTTATTCAGAAGGAAATTGCTCATCCCTAATTATAGATATTATTTAGATATCATGAATAAATATAATTCATGATACAAAGTATTAATGACTAAGATAATACCTACCACTTTTGTTGTCATCATTTACTGAAGTATTAGTAAAAATGTAATGAAAAGTATCATACCTTAGCCATCTCGGTTAGAGCTTGCTTTATTTCTCCTGGACTATTCCTTTGAAATGTTCACAATAAGTTTATGAGCCGGAGGGTATCTGAAAGCTCCTGACTTAAATACTGTTGTTAAAAAGATAATGAGGAAAGTCCCATAGCAATTTTCAACATTATTGAGAGTGTTTTGAAAAACCGCTTTCTTTACTTTTGATGATACTGAACGTTGTGGGCCTCAGACGCGGCTCTTAAGTCTTTTGTTGTGTGGTCATTGTTCAGATGATTTACATTTCCTCAAGACACATAAGATACAAGGATTCATCTTCAAAAAAATATTGACTTTGGCAAATGTGTTATCTCCCACGATAAACTCAGTATACTTTAGAACTTATCCTTAGGCTCATTTGCTAAAAAAGCTCTCAGTTTAGTTTTTGTTTTTCACTTTTTTGTCACAGTCATCGCCAGTTTAGAAAAGCTGCACACGGGAATACGAGTACTGATGTTGCATTTGTGTAAAACTCAACAGTATCGAAGCCCAAGTGAATGAATGCAAGAGTGCAAATTCACACACAATAACTTGACAAATCCTTCCAGAAGTATAAATGGTCATCTTGTGCAAATATCACATAGTGGAAACAGATCTCATTAATTCTACTGTTGTCTGTATATAGAGTGATTGATTGATGGCGGTGTTCTGAAGGATGAGGAAAGGTTATCAAAGTTAGAATCAGCACCAAGAATATTCAGCTCTAGTACATACTATACAATGGAATCTGTGTAATTCTAATTATACCATGCAGTCAATGAGGAGGAGGTGGACTAGGTCATGATAAATGGTATGCAGGTCAAAGGATTCCTGAAAAAGGGAAAAATGCTATAAACTTTTATCATGTTAATACAGTCATGGCCAAAAGTTTTGAGAATGACACCAAAATGATATTTTCACATGATCTGCTGCCCTCTGGTTTTTATTTGTGTTTGTCTGATGTTTATATCACATACAGAAATATAATTGCAATCATATTATGAGTACCAAAAGGTTATATTGACAGTTAGAATGAGTTAATGCAGCAAGTCAATATTTGCAGTGTTGACACTTCTTCTTCAGGACCTCTGCAATTCTCCCTGGCATGCTCTCAATCAACTTCTGGACCAAATCCTGACTGATAGCAGTCCATTCTTGCATAATCAATGCTTGCATTTTGGCAGAATTTGTTGGTTTTTGTTTGTTCACCCGTCTCTTGTTCACCACAAGTTCTCAATGGGATTACGATCTGGGGAGTTTCCAGGCCATGGACCCAAAATCTCTATGTTTTGTTCCTTGAGCCATTTAGTTATCACCTTTTCTTTATGGCAAGGTGCTCCATCAGGCTGGAAAAGGCATTGTTGGGCGCCAAACTGCTCTTGGACGGTTGGGAAAAGTTGCTCTTGGAGGACATTCTGGTACCATTCTTTATTCATGGCTGTGTTTTTAGGCAAGACTGTAAGTGAGCCAATTCCCTTGGCTGAGAAGCAACCCCACACATGAATGGTTTCAGGATGCTTTACAGTTGGCATGAGACAAGACTGGTGGTAGCGCTCACCTCTTCTTCTCCGAATAAGCTGTTTTCCACATGTCCCAAACAATCGAAAAGGGGATTCATCAGAGAAAATGACTTTACCCCAGTCCTCAGCAGTCCACTCTCTGTACCTTTTGCAGAATATCAGTCGGTCCCTGATGTTTTTTCTGGAGGCACCTGGGGGTTGGGGGCAGCCCGTCGCTGCCTGCTGGATCCGGCTGGTTCCAGAAATACGGCGAAGCCCATGTAATTTTTTTTCTGAAAAATCAATAAAACAATCCTAAAAAAGGGACTGCATCTTTATTAACCCCTCGCCCATGGTCCAGGGGTTAATAAAGATGCAGTCCATTTTATTTACATTGTTTTATGGATTTGTCAGAAACAAATTTCACGTGGGCTTCGCTGTATTTCTGGAACCAGCCGGATCCAGCAGGCAGCGACGGGCTGCCCCCAACCCCCAGGTGCCTATTTGTACCTGGCCAGACACAAGAAGATAGGGGAGCCCTTTTTTTTTATTATTTCATGAATTTCATGAAATAATAAAAAAAAAATGCGTGGGGCTCCGCGCAATTTCTATGTCTAGCCAGGTACAGCTAAGCAGCTGGGGGCTGGAATCCGCAGCGCAGGGAGGCCCAAGCTTTCTGGGCATCCCCCGCTGCAAATTGCAGCCCGCAGCCGCCCCAGAAGATGGCGCGTTCATTGAAGCGCCATCCTCTGGTGCTGAACCCCGCTCTTCCAGCGGCCCTGGTGGCGGTGGCACGCTGGGTAATAAAGGGGTTAATACCAGCTTTGTTATACAAGCTGGTATTAAGCCCGAGATTCTTAATGTCAGGCCACGTTTGACCCAGCCACTAAGAATCTACAATAAAGGGTTAAAAAAACACAACACAGAGAAAATTTTTTATTTGAAATAAAAAAAAAGCCATTAGAGACTCCATCTTTAATTAAAAAAATCCTCTTCTGTCCGACGCAGTCAAAAACGCGATGTCCTCTCTGCTACATCCCCTGTGCATAGATATAGATGTCTATGCACAGGGAATGAGCAGACTGAGAACAATCTCAGCACTGCTACATCATCTCTGTGAGCAGGCGGGCTCTAGGACCCTGGAGCTGCGGCAGCCAGCACACAGAGAAGACAGCTGGACTCGGCTCGCAATGTAACAGCAGTTACTTTGCGAGTTTCCCTGCTATCACTGGCACAGTAGCCAAGTCTAATGCAAGACAATGGCAATCCTAGTTTTGTCAGCGTTTGCCATTGATTTGCATTGGACTCGTGAGAGTAAATGCTGGGAAACTCGCAGAGTACCGAGTCCTGCGAGTCCCTTACTACTCGCCGAGTAACGAGTCCTAGTGAGTAGATTAGCCCATCCCTATTTTTCACTTAATTGTGTAGCTCTCTTTATTGATTTGTGTAGGAGTTTTGAAAATTGCTTCTAACAGCCATGTGTGATTTTGTATCAACTCTGGCCTAAAGAGCCTGGAAACAAATAAATATATAGCCTTCTATAATCACTTCCAATCAACTATCATTCAATCTGTCACTTACTTCATTATTACATATCACTACAGAAAATCTTGACTTCAGGGACATAACTATAAAGGGTCAAGGGGAAACAGTCACTCCCAGACTCTGAGGCTTGGAAGGATAAAAAGGTCCCTAAAGCACATGTTAGAAGTACAATATTATTAATGACTGATGTTAGTTATTGGACTTCTTTGAGATTTCACATTGAGGCCTACAAGCTTAAAATTATTCTATTGCTCAACTTGCATGTCATGAAGAGCAGGAGTTCTTTGTAGGCAATTATTGATAGTTATCTTAACAGACTAAATTGTAACGGAGGGTGATGGCAATTTGGCCAACTGCATACCGGCAAGCGCAGCATGTCAGTCACACTTGGAGCAAGCTGTTGCACTGCTGTGCACATTTGAGGACTGGGAATACTCTTCACCCACCTGCCAGTCCTGGTGAAGGGAAATTTCAGCAGAGCCCTTCCAAGGCAGTGAACAGTTTGGTGGCTGGTGACCAGACACATGGCAATAGGAAGGTCAAACACACCAAAGCAAAGCAAAAAACAAACACAAAGAAACAAAAGCTGAACTACAGCATAAATCAAAATAGAAAGCTGAAACACAGCATCAGCAATAGAAGGAGCTGCAAACAGTAGTAACCTCAGACTCACTGACCTAACAACCCAACATCCTACCATATAATCGTCTAATTCTGTCTGTCTGTAACAGAAATCCCGCGTCGCTGATTGGTTGCTCCCAGCCGGCCGTGACCAATCAGCGACTGGCGCAGTCCGGCCGCGAATTGGCGCAGGATTTAAACCACGCACGCCACCGCTACCATTGGGAGATTAGTGCCGCTAGCTCGCTCAGTGTGACACGCAGCAGCGACCAGGCCCCCGCTGTGAGACCGCTGATCATGTCAGAATGGGGGTACTATCGCACTTGGTGATGCTTCAGCGATCACTACAACAATACGACCTGGTAGGGACTCCTGGTAGGGATGGTAGCCGCGGGTCATCTCCTGCCGCATGGAGGTCAGCGGCGATGCAGCCGGTAGATGAGCGAAAGTACCCCGACCGGCACTAGCGAGCTTGCTCAGTGTGATACGCAGCAGCGACCAGGCCCTTGCTGTGAGATCGCTGATCATGGTGATCAGTAAGGTACCATCACACTTGGCAATGCTCCAGCAATCCCGACAACGATACTACCTGTAGATATCGCTGAAGCACCTTACTGATCGCTGGTGAGGTGTCACATGTGCAGATATATTGAACGAAGCAGCGATGAATAAGTGACCGGCGCAGTCCAGCCGCGAATTGCTGCAGGATTTCAACCATGCTTTCCTAATTGGCCACACCCGGCCGGCCACGGCCAATCAGCGATATTGCCGCGGAATTTAACTCCCACTCATAGCGCGCCATAGTTCAGTCACGTTTACTAAACAAGTTCTGTCAGTCACAGTGTGACGTACTTCAGTCACGTTTACTCAATACGTTCTGTCAGTCACAGTACGATATAGTTCAGTTACGTTTACTGAACACATTCTGTCAGTCACAGTGTGACTTACTTCAGTCATGTTTACTCAATACATTCTGTCAGTCACAGTGCGACATAGATCTGTTACGTTTACTGAACACGTTCTGTCAGTCACAGTGCACTGAACAGATACTTCTATACTATCACTATTTACGCTTCCTGTCTTCCAATGGGTCGTAAGCAAATATATGCCAATGAGGATGACAGAAAAGCAGCAGCAAGGCAACGACAACGTCGAGAGCAGCAGACACTTCAGCAAACTGCCGCCAGACAAGCCCAGGATGCCGAATGTCACAAACAAAATCGTGAACAGGAGACACGACAATACACTGTCGCCAGACAAGCCCAGGATGCAGAATCTTACAGACAATGTCGGGTGAATGAATCTCCACAATCCAGGGCAAACGGACAACAACACGATCGCCAAATTCATAAAAAACGATTGCTCTACCAACTAAGGCAAGCCCAGCAGAATATTCAACAACTTGCATATTACATAACAGACAACGAAACTACAGTTATTTAACACTATTGTGGGAATGTGAATGCAGTTTGCTCTAAATGCAACTCTCTGAATTTCACTGATAAAAAACCATCTGACAATCAGTTCACTCAATGCTGCCAAAAAGGAAAAGTTATGCAACCGAGACCTCACTACTCAGATCTCTTTGAGCAATTGATGAAAGGAATGCACCAACACAGTTGAAATTTTATGGAAAATATCAGAAGCATCAACAGTTCTCATGTGTTTGCTTCATTTGGTGCCAACATTGCTCCGCAGCCTGGATTCAGACCGTATTGTTTTAAAATTAACGGCCAGATCTACCACCGCACTGGAACATTACCCAGAAATAGGACAACCATCAGAATTTGCACAATTATACATCCTTGATACAAATGAGGCTACAGAACAAAGGATGAACCTGAAAGAAAACGAAAAGTGTCATTCTGAACTCATGAACCTTACATTTACAACAAACCAGCCCATTTGCTGCCGCATATCGAATGCTAAAAGACAAGGAAGAACAAAAGGGCTATACAAAATGGGACTGAGATGCCTTGTATTGTCATGGCCATTAAACAAGAACATAAATAAGATCCCCGACTTTACAACAAACCACGTGTAAATGAGGTTGCGGTTGTTTTTCAAAACGATGATGGAGAGCCTCCTTTTCAAAGGGATATATTAGTCCATCTTAAGCCAGACCAAGACAACCCTTTGCTTCCTAAGACACAATGAATTAGCATTTTGCACAGCAACCTTGATGCTCTTCTGTATCCGCTATTCTTTCCAAGAGGTGATCAAGGGTGGCATGAAAACCTACACCAGCAAGGCACTTTATGACGAATTACACAACTGCAGTACTATAGTTTTCTTTTGTCTGTCCGAAATTACTTCAATACTATTTTAAACGGTGGGAAACTGACACAACAGTACTTAGTCAACGCATACGTGAAAATTGAAGCTAATCACCTAAATTTCATACGAATGAACTAAAAACAACTTAAAGTTGAAGACTACTGCATTCTTCAAAAACATTTGCAAAAACAATCCATTCAAAAGGGAATTCCAATTGGAAAAACAGTCATTCTGCCTTGTCGTTTAAAGGTAGCCCCCGCAACATGCAACAGCGTTATCAGGATGCAATGGCAATAGTAGCAAAGTATGGAAGACCAGACATTTTTGTGACAATGACCTGTAATCCAAAATGGCTGGAAATTATCGAAAATCTAGAACCCTGGCAACAAGTTGAACAAAGGCCGGACTTAGTTGCACGGGTATTTCGACTGAAACTCACCAGCCTTTTGAAAGACATCAAAAATTGGCTTTTTGGAACAGTTGTAGCAATGGTACACGTCATTCAGTTTCAGAAATGAGGTCTCCCACATGCGCATATACTTATTATCTTAGATGCAGATTCTAAGTTTTGCACGGAGGAATAAATCGACAACATAGTGTGGGCTGAAATTCCTAACCAAGAAAAGTATCCTGAACTGTATAATATTGTAATCTCTTGAGTCGGTCAACAGGGTAGGGGGGTACTCGAATACCGGGACAGGTGGTCACTTTGATGGGGCATCACGGCTGGTCAGTTCCTGGTTCCGTGCCCTGGACCCCCAATGGCGGGGATGATGGGGGATGGTGATGATGATGGATGGGGAAACAGTAATGTGACACCACCTGTGGTACCTGGTAACGTGGATACCAGCGCTGCAGCCGGCCGCTGAGGTGATGGAGATGCAGCTCAGAGTAGTACAGCTCCCCACAGGTGGAGCTTTACCTCAGGGCAGCGGGGGTAGATGAGTGGAGTAGTAGTCCTCACCTTTTTGATGCTGTAGGAGCCCTCTGGGCAGCAGAGAAAATGAGTACAGACACCAGATCAGCTCAAGAAGTTTTTTACTGTTACCAGATGAGAACAGTTACATGGTGTAGTCCGGTTTTACGGGGATGTAGCCACAGATTTTGAGGTAACTTTGCAGAGTCTGTCGGTGGTACCCTCTTTACTCTCATTCACCATTCTGAAGAGCTCCTTCGCCAGTCCCCTAGTCTGCTACTACAGTCGGTTCCTTACTGGTATGGTCGAGAGTGAAAGCATATAAGCCACCCGCCACCAGAATTCAGTCCTTTCCCTAATATGTCCTGGACCTTTTTGGAACTGAGGAAGAGGTACAGTCTGTGGCACTATGGCTCCCTTCTGTTGGTCCCACAGCTTGTCGGTTCACAGTCAGGGATAGACCTCTGAATGCCTCGGCTCCGGTATGCCGGTGTCGACCCCGGACTCCCCAGCCGGCTCCAACCAGTCCTGGATTGTCCTCTCTGTTTCTGGGTCAATCCTTTCCAAGGAGATGCCCTCCTGTCATGAACGCTGGCAGGCACATCCTCTCTGGCTGCCTTCCCACCACTGTCTGACTAGAACTCTCTCAACTATCACTCAAGTCTCCTGCTCTACTCTAAACTCCACCCCCTGGACCTACTGAATATACGGTTTCTATGCTAAGGTGGGCTACTGTATGGGTGCTTAGGACAGACTCTGCATGAAACCCCAGATCCATGGCTACGGAAGCACTACACCTTCTGTTTGGGGTGCAGTACCTTTCTGTGGCGCCTTACCACAGGGGCGCCACACTCTCATATGGTTCATGGCCCATGCAGTGAAGCAAATCCAAAAAGTCCATGAATGGAAAATGGGAAGTGTAGATAAGGGTTTCCAAAGGAGTTAAAACAGCACACTATTAAAGACTTGGATGGCTACCCATCCTACCTGCGACAACACATTGATAACATTGTTCACAAAAAAACATTATAAATAACTCATGAATAGTCCCATACAACCCATACTACAACTGTCACATCAACGTAGAAATCTGTGCTTCAATAAAAAGTGTAAAATATCTTTTCAAGTACATCTACAAGGGGCATGACAAAGCTAACGTCAAAATACAACAGAAAACAGTCAATCACGATGAATCATCAACTTTTGTTGACTCAAGATATGTCAGTGCTCCAGAAGCTGCTTGGAGGATATTTGCATTTCCAATGCATTCACAGTCCCATGTCATTATACATTTAGCTATTCATTTACCAAATCAACAGCAGCTTTATTTCTTTGAAGATGCTCAAGTCGAAGATATGTCAAAAAATTTAAATACCAAGTCAACATTAATAGAATGGTTTTTCTTTAACCAACGTGATGAAAACGCAAGGCAGTATTTGTATCGAGAGATTCCAGAGCATGAACAACAACGAATTGCATATGATATTATTGTGAGCGCTATAGAAAACCAAGCAGATGCAAGGCCAAAATGTTTCTTTATTGATGGTCCAGGAGGGAGTGGTAAAACATACCTATATGCAGTTTTAATGCATCACGTTAGAGGCTGGGAAAAGTCGTATTGCCATCGGCTACAACAGGTATTGCAGCTAACCTTTTACAAGGAGGTCGCACTATGCATTCACTCTTTGGGATACCAGTTCCAGTCAATGAAATCTCTGTTTCCAGAATAAAACAAGACACATTTTCAGGAAGACAGTTAAACAATGCGCATCTTTTGATACTTGACGAGTGCACCATGGCACCCAAATATGCTTTGCGCTTAGTTGACAGACTTCTGCGGGAAGTAATGACTACAAATGTTGCTGAAAAAAATGAAATTCCGTTTGGAGGTAAAGTTTTTGTTATTGGCGGAGATTTTAGGCAAAGCCTTCCAGTCATACCAAATTGAACAATAACAGATGTTATTGAGTCCAGCTTAACCCCTTCCCGACATAGGACGTTGTGCAACGTCCTGTGTTTCTGCCCGTTCCCGACACAGGACGTTGCACAACGTCCTGGCAGATTTGAGCTGCTGCAGCTCCTGTGGGGTCGCTCAGGTGTCACAGATGCTGCTGCTCTGTGACAACCTGTAGATGACCCCACAGGGGGTGGATTAACCCCCCCCATGCCCAGGACCCCTCCGATCGGCAGTTTAAAAGTGAAACTGCCGATCGGAGGGAATCACAGGGATTCACCCCTCCAGATCTGATTGGAGCTCTCCAATCAGATCTGGAGGGGCGGATCAGCATGTGTCCACCCCTCCTCACCCCCTCCCGCTCCATGACTCACTGGGGGCCCCCCACCGTCCCCCCAAACCGCCCGCCGTTCTCTATTATTATGCATATGCCGGCGGGCTGCACCCGCGGGTGTGCCCGCCGGCAACGCTGTCCGATCACCTCCTACAGACCCCCCCAGGCAGCCCCCAGCTCTGCCCTGTGTGCTGCCCCCCTAACCTCCTGCGGCGGGCTGCACACCTCGGTGTACCCGCCGCTGCAGCCGACTCGGCTCTGCCTCCGGCTGTGCGGCTCCTCTGCCGGCCGGTCGGTGGCCCCGCCTCCTCTTCCGGCCTCCTGCTCATCGGTGGATCCAGAGGGTAAGTATGTATGTATGTATGTATGTATGAATGAATGAATGAATGAATGAATTAATTAATTAATGGATGGATGGATGGGGGTGCATGCGTGGACGTGTGCGTTCGTGTACGTGAGCGTACATGAGTGTGCGTGGACGTGAGGGAGCGTAGACGTGAGTGTGCGTGGACATGTGCGTGCATAGACGTGTGCGTTCATAGACGTGTGTTTGCATAGACATGTGTGTGCGTGGATGTGTGCATAGATGCATGTGTGCGTGGACGTGTGTGTGGATGTGCGTGCGTGTGTGGATGTGTGCATGCATGGATGTCAGCGTGCGTGCGTGGGTGGATGTGCGTGCGTGGATGTCAGCGTGTGTGCGTGGATGTGCGTGCGTGGATGTGGATGTGCGTGCGTGGATGATGGGTGCATAGGTGGATGGATGGGTGCAACAAGGGATCAAGTGTCCTCTTGTTGTAGTCTCTGAGATCATAGTCATGGTGCACTGTATGAAAGATCATTGTCATACAGTGCACCATAACTCTGACCCCAGAGGCTGTAGGAAGAGGACACTTGATCCCTTGCTGCAGTCTCTGGATTGAGCAGAGGCGTTCGAGCGTCGTGGGACCTTCGTTGTGGACTACGTCGGAGGCGATTGAGCGTCGTGGGACCTTCGTTGTGGACTACGTCGGAGGCGATCGAGCGTCGTGGGACCTTTGTTGTGGACTACGTCGGAGGCGATCGAGCGTCGTGGGACCTTCATTGTGGACTACGTCGGATCTTTATAATAAAGATGGAGTCCGAATTTTGTTTGTGTTTTTTTTCAAATAAAAAGATTTTTCTCTGTGTGTATTTTCTGACTATTTACCAGAGATTCCTAATGGCGGGTCTAACATTGGCCCTATATTATGAATCTCGGGCTTAGTGCCAGCTGCCAATAAAAAGCTGGCATTAACCCCTTTATTACCCAGTTTGCCACCGCCACCAGGGCAACTGGAAGAGTCTGGGTACAGCGCCAGAAAATGGAGCTTCAATGAATGCGCCATTTTCTGGGGCGGCTGCGGGCTGCAATTCGCAGCATGGGGGGCCCAGAATGCTTGGGCCTCTCCATTCTGTGGATTCCAGCCCCCAGCTGCCTAGTTGTACCTGGCTGGACCAAAAATATGGCGGAGCCCCACGTCATTTTTTTTCTAGAATTAGTTCTAGAAGAAAAAAAAGGGCTTTGCTGTATTTTTGGTTGCCAGCCAGGTACAACAAGGCAGCTGGGGGTTGGTGGCAATCCGTAGCTGCCAAGTTGTACCTGGCTGGACCAAAAATATGGTGGAGCCCCATGCCATTTTTTTTTCTAGAATTAGGCCTAGAAAAAAAATAAAAATGGGCTTCGCTGTATTTTTGGTTGCCAGCCAGGTACAATGAGGCAGCTGGGGGTTGCTGGCAGTCCGTAGCTGCCAAGTTGTACCTGGCTGGACCAAAAATATGGCGGAGCCCCACGCCATTTTTTTTCTAGAATTAGTCCTAGAAAAAAAATAAAAAAGGGCTTCACTGTATTTAGATGCATAGTGAACACTTTGAACCCCCAGGTGCTTCACAAATTGATCCGTAAAAACGAAAAAAGAAAATTTGTGTGAAAAAAAAAATACTTTTTCCTTATTACGGATCAATTTGTGAAGCACCTGGGGGTTCAAAGTGCTCACTATGCATCTAGATGCATTCCTTGGGGGGTCTAGTTTCCAAAATGGGGTCACTTGTGGGGGAGCTCCAATGTTTAGGCACACATGGGCTCTCCATACGCGACATGGTGTCCGCTAACAATTCCAATAGTTAGCGGAGACCATGTCGCGTATGGAGAGCCCCTGTGTGCCTAAACATTGGAGCTCCCCCACAAGTGACCCCATTTTGGAAACTAGACCCCCTCAAGGAATGCATCTAGATTCATAGTGAGCACTTTGAACCCCCAGGTGCTTCACAAATTGATCCGTAAGAAGGAAAAATTACTTTTTTTTCCACACAAATTTTCTTTTTTCATTTTTACGGATCAATTTGTGAAGCACCGGGGGTTCAAAGTGCTCACTATTCATCTAGATGCATTTCTTGGGGGGTCTAGTTTCCAGAATGAGGTCACTTGTGGGGGAGCTCCAATGTTTAGGCACACATGGGCTCTCCATATGCGACATGGTGTCCGCTAACAATTCCAATAGTTAGCGGACACCATGTCGCGTATGGAGAGCCCCTGTGTGCCTAAACATTGGAGCTCCCCCACAGGTGACCCCATTTTGGAAACTAGACCCCCCAAGGAACATATCTAGATGCATAGTGAGCACTTTGAACCCTCAGATGCTTCACAAATTGATCCATAAAAATGAAAAAAGAAAATTTGTGTGAAAAAAAAAGTACTTTTTCCTTCTTACGGATCAATTTGTGAAGCACCTGGGGTTCAAAGTGCTCACTATGCATCTAGATGCATTCCTTGGGGGTTCTAGTTTCCAAAATTAGGTCACTTGTGGGGGAGCTCCAATGTTTAGGCACACATGGGCTCTCCATATGCGACATGGTGTCAGCTAACAATTTCAATAGTTAGCTGACACTATGTCGCGTATGGAGAGCCCCTGTGTGCCTAAACATTAGAGCTCCCCACAAGTGACCCCATTTTGGAAACTAGACCTCCCAGGGAACTTCTCGATGAATTGTTAGCATTTTGAACCCCCAGGTGCTTCACAAATTCATCTGTAAAATTGAATAATTACTTTTTCTTCCACAAAAATTTTCATTTTTCATTGTTACAGATTATTTTGTGAAGCACCGGGGTGTTCAAAATGCTCACCACCCATCTAGATAAGTTCCCTGGGGGGTCTAGTTTCCAAAATGGGGTCACTTGTGGGGGAGCTCCAATGTTTAGGCACACAGGGGCTCTCCAAATTCAACATGGTGTCCGCTAACAATTTGACTGAAAAATCAGCTCAAATTGTTAGCGGACACCATGTCGTGTTTGTAGAGCCCCTGTGTGCCTACACATTGGAGCTCCCCCACAAATGACCCCATTTTGGAAACTAGACCCCCCAGGGAACTTACCTAAATGGGTGATGAGCATTTTGAACCCCAGGTGCTTCACAAATTCATCTGTAAAAATGTAAAAGTACTTTTTTTTCCATAAAAATTTTCTTTTTTCATTTTTACAGATTAATTTGTGAAGCACTGGGGCGTTCAAAATGCTCACCACACATCTAGATAAGTTCCTTGGGGGGTCTAGTTTCCAAAATGTGGTCACTTGTGGGGGAGCTCCAATGTTTAGGCACACAGGGGCTCTCCAAATGCGACATGGTGTCCGCTAACAATTTAACTGAAAAATCAGCTAAAATTGTTAGCGGACACCATGTTGCATTTGGAGAGCCCCTGTGTGCCTACACATTGGAGTTCCCCCACAAGTGACCCCATTTTGGAAACTAGACCCCCCAGGGAACTTATCTAGATGGGTGGTGAGCATTTTGAACCCCCAGGTGCTTCACAAATTCATCTGTAAAATTGAATAAGTACTTTTTCTTCCACAAAAATTTTCTTTTTTCATTGTTACAGATTATTTTGTGAAGCACCGGGGTGTTCAAAATGCTCACCACCCATCTAGATAAGTTCCCTGGTGGGTCTAGTTTAAAAAATGGGGTCACTTGTTGGGGAGCTCCAATGTTTAGGCACACAGGGGCTCTCCAAATGCAACATGGTGTCCGCTAACAATTTGACTGAAAAATCAGCTAAAATTTTTAGCGACACCATGTCGCATTTGGAGAGCCCCTGTGTGCCTACACATTGGAGCTCCCCCACAAGTGACCCCATTTTGGAAACTGGACCCCCCCAAGGAACTTATCTAGATGGGTGGTGAGCATTTTGAACCCCCAGGTGCTTCACAAATTCATCTGTAAAAATGAAAAAGTACTTTTTTTTCCACAAAAATTTTCTTTTAGCCTAAATTTTTTCATTTTCACATGGGGAACAGCATAAAATGGATCCTAAAAATTGTTTGGCAATTTCTCCTGAGTACACCAATACCTCATATGTGGTCATAAACCACTGTTTGGGCACACAGCAGGGCTCAGAAGTGAAGGAGCGCCATTTGACTTTTTGAATGGATAATTAGCTCCAAAATTCAAATTGCGCTCCTTCCCTTCTGAGCCCTGCCGTGCGCCCAAACAGTGATTTATGACCACATATGAGATATCGATGTACTCAGGAGAAATTGCCCAAGAATATTTAGGATGCATTTTATCCTGTTGCCCATGTGAAAATGAAAGAATTGAGGCTAAAAGAACATTTTTCTTGGAAAAATTAAAATGACCATTTTTTCCTTCCACTTTGCTTTAGTTCCCGTAAAGCACCTGAAGGGTTAATAATCTTCTTGAATGTAGTTTTGAGTAGCTTGAGGGGTGCAGTTTTTGGAATGGTGTCACTTTTGGGTGTTTTCTGTCATGTACATCCCTCAAAAAGACTTCAAATGTGATGTGGTCACTAAAAAAAATGGCTTTGTAAATTTTGCTGGAAAAATGAAAAATTGCTGATGAACTTTGAACCCTTATAACTTCCGAACAAAAAAATTTTTTTTTTCCAAAATTGTGCTGATGTAAAGTAGACATGTGGGAAATGTTATTTATTAACTATTTTGTGTCACATACCTCTCTGGTTTAGCAGAATAAAAATTCATAATTTTAAAATTGCTAAATTTTCAAAGTTTTTGCCAAATTTTTGATTTTTTCACAAATAATCGCAAAAATTATCGACCTAAATTTAATACTAACATGAAGCCCAATATGTCACGAAAAAAACAATCTCAGAATCGCTCGGATCCAATGAAGCGTTCCAGAGATATTACCTCATAAAGGGACACTGGTCAGAATTGACAAAAATGGCCTGGTCATTAGGGTCAAAATAGGCCCGGGGGTGAAGGGGTTAAAAATGGCTGATCTTTGGAACCAGTTTAATAAACTCCAACTAATTAACAACATGCGATCTTCTGACCCAGAGTACAGCAATTGGCTTCTTAAACTTGGTAACGGTGAACTTAGCAACGAATACAACCTTGGAGAAGATATTATTGAAATACCAGAAGACATGTTGTGCACTGACTGCATCATAACTGATATTTTTGAACAACGCATTGAAATTGATGTGAACGACCAAAGCAGTGTTGAGAGCAGGGGTGCATCTAGGTTTGCCGGCGCCCGGGGCAAGGATCTGTTTTGGCGCCCCCCCCCAAAGTAGGTGAGGACCGGGGGGGGGGTTGTGCTATCAGATTTCGGCCCCGAATATTTCTATTTTTGTTTTTTCTTATTTGAACATGATTTATTGTTATTCAAATATTTCTTTTGTACATAATGTGATCAAATCAGGGGTGGGCAGACCATCCAATATGTGCAACCGTAAAGGGGTCCACTTCTACCTCCATAGGTGGATTGTCCACTCTGATGACAGTTGTGTAGTTTTCTTGTACAAGGGCTCTCCAATCTATGTCCATTTTATCAGATTGATAAACAATTGCATGCAGATTATGTAGCAAACACATTGCAGTCACTATAGAAGCTCTGATTTACAAAAACTAGCAATCTGAATGATAACTCTCTCCTATGAATTGTACCATGTGGATTTTCTTAGCCTTCCAATTGTGTAATAATTGGTCAGTGAATGGGTTAATGGAGCAGGCAGCTCGGACATGCGTAGTAGCGCCCTCTGGTGTCATATAACCAGATCGCGTGCTGGCTGCAGTGAGTTCTTCCCTGGCGCTGCTGGCACAGATGGTTCCTCCGCCGATCACAAGGCCAGGATGAGCCCGGGCTGTGGACTATGAAGTCCTCCAAGCCACACACGACCTGAGCGCTGTCTGCAGGTGGAAATCGCCCTCCCTCCCCGGCAGCTATTACTTTAGCAGTATAGTTGTAGGCTTAGCTAGCCTAGGACGGACCGGACCCCGGATGACTCAGTCTGAGTCAGGAGGAGCGAGGCAGGCCACAGAAGCTCCTCGGCTCTTCTTCTTCTCTCCGTCCAGGTCCCACTGTGCTGCGCGCCGGGTGACGTCAGCCGCAGCGCGATGTTACCCGGGGGGGTGTTAACTGCTGCCAGGGGGCGGACCAGCAGCAGGGGTTGTGTTGTGCACGCACAGCTCCACGGCCGCCCGTGCACAATAGCATGATATGCGGCGACGAGGAGATTAGTTCCGGCGGCGGCGCTGCAGTGCCACCGCCGGACGCCTGGTCACCTGATGGCACCGGCGCCCCCCACTGAGTGGCGCCCGGTGCAAAAGGTCCGGCTGCACCCCCCTAGATACGCCCCTGGTTGAGAGGGCCTCTTCCCATGCAATTCTTTGTCCCAAGAATGATGACGTGGCTCTGCTAAATTCCCGTGTGATGGATAGAATGCCTGGAGAGTATAAGTTGTACAAAAGTGATGATTCAGTGGATGTAGACAATGAAGATGAACGAGAGCATTATCCAGTTAAATTTGTAAATAGTCTTACGCCATCAGGAATGCCATCACACAGACTACAACTAAAAGTTGGAACAATCGTAATATTGCTACGGAATCTAAATACAAAAAAATGATCTTTGTAATGGAACTCGCCTTATTGTTACTGGACTCCATTCCCACCTAATTCAAGCAAGAGTCATCAGTGGATGAGCAAAAGGAGACGAAGTGTTCATTCCATGCATTGATTTATGTCCTGTGGACACCGATCTTCCATTTAGGCTTTGGAGTCGACAGTTTTCAGTAAAACCAGCTTTTGCCATGACAACAAACTCTACACAGTGTTGGCATATATCTACCGGAGACCGTTTTTGGTCATGGACAACTCGATGTTGCATTTTCAAGAGTTAAAATGAGATCCAACATCAAGGTGCAAGTTCTTGATATCCCTTTACAAGGAAAGTTGCTTATAGATAGTCAAATGGATTTCACAAGAAATGTGGTGTACAAAAATATTTTAGGTTGATATTGTTAACAAATATAGTGTCAATGTACTTCTTTTGTTCGATAATTTATGTAAATACAGTTAGATATTCATGCAATGGTTTCTACATTTTGATGATATGTTTAATAATTTCATTCAGTTGTATTAAGTTCTATAAGCAATTACATTTAATGATAATGCATATATTGTACCGGGAAAATCCTGTGTATTCATTGCATTATTAGTCTGTTAGATAGATATTTAATATACACATAGATAGATAGATAGATAGATAGATAGATAGATAGATAGATAGATAGATAGATAGATAGATATCTAGTTGATTTCTGGTAGAAAGATAGATTTCTGGTTGTTTGACCCAGTGTCCCTGATGGCATCGGTTCACATTATGTCTGTGTGTGCTGTGCAGTTTTTTTCTGTTTTGTGTATAACAAATGGAGTATCTAGCTCCATGTCTGCAATTTGCACCCTCATCACCCACAGGTGGTCTGAGGTTGAGATGGTGTCCTCCCACTTAAGAGTGGGATAGGGAGGAAAAGTGGGACAGGGATGTCAGCTTTAGGACTCATCAGACCTGGGGTCACCATGTCATGGTTGATGAGCAAACGGACATTGGCCAATGTGTGTACCAAGAACCCCAAGAAAATTAAAAAAAAGATTTTTGAGTTTTTTTTTAAAAAAACGTACGTTTTTAAATTTCTTCCTCAAATATATACCGCTTGTTAGCATGTGTGCGTCATTGGTAGTAGCTGAGTGCTGCAGAGAATTTTTTTCTGATAGATAGATAGATAACTAGAAAAAAATACTCTGCAGCACTCGGCTACTACCAATGATGTACATATGCTAACAAGCTATATATATATATGAGAAAAAAGTTTAAAAACTTAAGTTTTTTAAAAAAAACTCAAAATCTTATCTTTTTATTTCTGAAGTTCTTGGTACACACATTGGCCAATGTCTGTTTGCTCATCGACTGCGACAAAGTGACTTCAGGTCCGATGAGTCCTAACGCTGACATCCCTGTCCTCCTTGTCCACCCCCCCCCACCTCTCAGTGGGCAGACTCCATCTCGACCCTAGATCACCTGCAGTCAACAAGGGTGCAAATTGCAGCATGGAGCCAGCAACTCCATAAGATACAAAACAGCAAAAAAAAACTGCACAGCACTCACAGACTAATGTGAACCAGTGCCAGCAGGGCTGCTGGATCAAATAACTAGAAAAAAATACTCTGCAGCACTCGGCTACTACCAATGATGTACATATGCTAACAAGCTATATATATGAGAAAAAAGTTTAAAAACTTACGTTTTTTTTCAAAAAACTCAAAATCAATTTTTTTTCTGTTTTTTTTCTGTTTTTTTTTCTTTTTTTTCTTTTTTTTTTTTGATAGATAGATAGATAGATAGATAGATATGTAGATAAAAAAAATTGAAAAATAGGAGCAGCACTAGTTGCTAACAAGCTGGGTGCAAAAATCAGTCCAGAGTGGGGTTCAGTCACTCTTACATACAGACCATAAATGAAAAGGGACTGCAGCACTCCTTCAAGATGTTTTCAGCCTTTATTTGGCCTTCAGGCAAAATTTGCGACGTTTCAGTCACATGGACTTTCTTCCAGCCATCTGGGTTCATATCACCAAATTTAACAATTTGGATGATACATATCTCCAGTCTTATACTTAACGTATGATCACCTTACAACATGAAATATCTATAAATTCACACCTATGTATTTATGTATACCTATGTCATATCTATCTGTTATCTATGTTCTTAGAGAAAAAATTAAAATCTAAAAGTTTAAAAAAAAAAACTCCGATGGAATATTTTTTTGTTTTTTTTAAAGTTCTTAATACATACATTGGTCATTGTATGTTTGCCCTTCAACCACGACAAGGTGACTTTAACTTGAAGGGTCCCTGTCTAAAATTTAGTATCTCTCTAGTACCCATAAGGGTCTCCATCACAGTGGGCAATAGCAGGAACATACCACTTCAGGTATCCACCATGGTTAAGAAGGGAGGCTGGAGTGCAAGTTCTAGATGTGGAGTCAACCACTCCACACATCAAATAGAAAAAGAAAAAAAAAAAAAAAATAGACAGCACTTCCATTTAAATTTTCAGCCCAGGTGCAAATCTAACTATTGAATTACATATATCACATAAAATTTAGCAGCACACTGGTGGAGCCAATTACATGCGAACAACGATGTTACTTAATGCTCTTATAGATTTTCTTAGGCTGGCTTCACACTACGGCTGGGATCCGATCCGTGGCTGTCCGCTTGATGCAGACTGCCACGGACCGGATCAGCACACAGAACTGCAGGGCTAATTTGCCCTCTGGTCCAGTATGCAGCCACACGCAGCTGCCGCCGCTGATAGCTCAGGACCACGGCTCGCGAGGAGCTAGCCGCGGTCCTGAACTGTCAGGAGGGGCCGGCGCTGAGCTTCAGCACCATGGAGCTGTCCCCTGTGACAGATCAGGAAGCGGCTCGCTCCTTGCGAACCATGGTCCTGAGTTATTAACGGCGGCAGCTGCGCCGGCTGCACACCGGACCCGAGGGCAAATTAGCACTCCAGTACTGTGTGCTGACCTGTCTGCAGCTGTCTGCCTCAAGTACTAAGAACTTTAAAAAAAATAAAAAATTTAAAAAATTATCCATCAATTTTTAAAAAAAAAACTTTTAGGTTTTAATTTTTTCTCTAAGGCTGGCTTCACACTACAGCTGGGATCCGATCCGTGGCTGTCCGCTTGAAACAGACTTCCGTGGACCAGATCAGCAGACAAAACTGGAGGGCTAATTTGCCTTCCGGTCCGGTGTGCAGCCGCACGCAGCTGCCACCGCTGATAGGTCATGACCGCGGCTCGCGGGGAGCTAGCCGCCGCCCTGAACTGTCAAGAGAGTCGGCACTGAGCTTCAGCACCATGGAGCTGTCCCCTCCTGACAGATCAGGAACGCGGCTCGCTCCCTGCGAGCCGCAGTCCTGAGCTATAAGCGGCAGCAGCTGCGCCAGCTGCACACCGGACCCGAGGGCAAATTGTGGCGCCCCTCTGGCTAGGCACCACAGAGAGGTATTACACTTTGCAGAAATATGTGTTCCTCTGTAAGTTGTAAGTTTAGGGTTTAACTTACGGAGTCTCAAGTTACACACACACATAGGACTAGGCCACCTTAGTATAGAGGAACGGGTTATTTAGTAGGTCCAAAAGGGGGTGGAGCCTAGGTTAGTGAAGAAGTAGTTGAGTAACAGTTACTTCAGACAGTGCTGGGAAGGCAGTCAGGGAGGACGCGCCTGACAGCACCGCTGACAGGAGGGATCCCCATCTCTAAGAGTGGGCCCAGGACAGAAGGGGATGGACCAGAACCGGTTGGAGGCGGCTGGTAACGTCCGGGAAAAGACCGGCAGCATGGAGAGCCGAGGCGGTCAGCAGTTTATCTCTGGCTTCAAACCGACAAGCTGTGGGCCCATATTCACCAGGTAGCTGTTAGTGCCACAAGGTACCTCGCCCCTCAGGCCCAAAATAGATCCAAGATCACAGGCGGTCCGGATTCCGGTGGCAGGAGGTTCTGCTTACTTGTGCTCCCGTCCGTGCCGGTAAAGGATACCCATGCTCCACCGTGGGAGATCAGGGGACTGGCGGGAGAGCTCTTCAAAGGTGGTGAAAGACAGAGAAGAGCAGATTAGACCCCGAAAGACTTGAGAAGGAACATCTGGTGACTCCATAGGGGGACCCGGAACTGGCAACAATCACCCGTTAAACCAGACTGTACCGTGCTTCACCTTACCATCTGCCGATACCCAGTAAAGTGGAGTTAAAGTTAAACTGGTCTCTGTCATCCTTCTCGCCGGTGCCCGGAGGGCTTCAGCACCATCAGCAGCATCTCACCGGAGGGGTAAGAACAACCACTACTTCCTTCATTCCCATCATCATCCTCCATCACCGCTGCCATGAGGTAAAACCTGGCATCACTTACCCTTGTAAATATTCCCTCCTTCCCCTCCAAACAAATGACAGCCAGGGCACGGAACCGGGAACCCAACCACCCGTGACTCCCCAGTTAAACCATCAAACCCAGGCCCGGTATCCGAGTACCCCTAGCACTGGGCTCATCATTTTCTGGTGTCTACGAACAGGATTTGAACCAGCCTGGTAAAACCAGGTAAAGTGTGCCTAAAGACATTATTGACTGTATACTGTGAATTACAAAATAGAGCTGCCATTACATCACCCCAAAAATTTAAACTGCATCACTACAGCAGGAGAAAAGAGCAGGAAGATAAGCCCTGCCCCCTCCACTCTGCCGAGGAATGACGAAGTATAGTGGCGGGCTCCGGAAAAGCCCGAAGGACTCGCCTATAGGACTCTCGTGGTGGGCGGGCCTGAAAATGTAAAATGATTATGTGCTGACCCAGGGACGTGCCTCAGCCCCTCAGCAAACATGGGCCAAGTAAGAGGCGCCAAAGTGTCTCCCTGCCCCCCTTGCTATTAAACAACTAAGGGGGCGGGTCGAGCACCATACCGGAGGATCGAGCGAGCGTAGAGCCTAGAAGAGAGGAGACCACCGAACCGGAAAGCCTGATCTGGTTCTCCGAAGAGCCCGACCTGACTGGGGAGGAGGACCAAGAGAAAGGAACAGCCGGCGGCACAGAGGCGTCCAGGCCCCGAGAGCTATGGTGGGCCGATCGCCTGGAACAACAACAAGACAGGGTCGGTAAGGAGATGAGGCGGCTTGCACACCGGCCTCCAGCCCCGACCCTGCACTCCTGGCAACCCGTCGGGAGGCCACAGTTCCAGGATGACCGGAAAGGTGACATCATAACCTATGAACGCCATGCAGGACCCCGGGGGTGGTATACGATCCGGGTAAGCAGAGGCAAAGGGTGATTAAATAAACCGGGTATCGTATATCAATGTAAATAGTTGAGTTTAATGCCTTTTCTTTTGCAGCACTATTACAGTGTATATTGTCTTATTGTGTGCTAGTATATGAAACGGGTATAGAGCAGGTAAAATCTGGTACGCAATAGTAAAGAGGGTGGAAAGGGCGTAAGGAGCTGTGCAGGGAGAGTAAAATCTTTGCCAACCCGGTGACCCCAGGGCCAGGAGGCCTACAGTACTTATAGCCGAAAGAGACCCCTGAAGTACCAAGGACTTCTATGCCGTAGCACCAATGGTTAATGTTTATGTGTATTGTGACTTTAACAGCCTACAGTGACTTTACCTGCTGGACTGTGCAATTTCTAAGTGTGAACTTTTATGCAAAAGCCTGATTGAACTTCAAATCAGAGACTTGACACCCGATCCCCGTTGGACCGAGGTGGACTAATATGTGTATTTATATTCCCGTTTGCAACGTTACAAGAAATGCGCCTCCCGGACGGGAAGAATCCAAGAATACCTGTTGTTAGTAAAAGTGTTTTATGGTTTGTTATGCATATGAAAAATGTCAACTCACACCCTGTTTGGTTTTAACACCCGCGGATGGGTGTATTTCACCAAGGGGGTGTGTGGCACCCCTCTGGCTAGGTGCCACAGAGAGGTATTACACTTTGCAGAAATATGTGTTCCTCTGTAAGTTGTGGGTTTAGGGTTTAATTTATGGAGTCTCAAGTTACACATACACACACAGGACTAGGCCACCTTAGTATAGAGGTACTTGTTATTTAGTAGGTCCAAAAGGGGGTGGAGCCTAGGTTAGTGAAGAAGTAGTTGAGTGACAGTTACTTCAGACAGTGCTGGGAAGGCAGTCAGGGAGGACGTGTCTGACAGCACCACTGACAGGAGGGAACCCCATCTCTAAGAAGGGGCCCAGGACAGTAGGGGATGAGACCAGAACCAGTTGGAGCCGGCTGGTAACATCTGGAGAAACACCGGCAACACGGAGAGCCGAGGCGGTCAGCAGTTTATCTCTGGCTGCAAACCGACGAGCTGCGGGCCCATAATCACCGGGTAGCTGTTAGCGCCACAAGGTACCTCGCCCCTCAGGCCCAAAATAGATCCAAGATCACAGGAGTATCAGTTCGGATTCTGGTGGCGGGAGATTTTGCTTAGGGATGGGCGAATCTACTCGCTAGGACTCGTTACTCGGCGAGTAGTAAGGGACTCACAGGACTCGGTACTCTGCGAGTTTCCCAGTGATTACTCGCGAGTCTAATGCAAATCAATATCAATCCTAGTTTTGTCAGAAATGCTGACAAAACTACGATTGCCATTGTTTGCATTAGACTCGCGAGTAATCACTGGCTACTGTGCCAGTGATAGCAGGGAAACTCGCAGATAACTGCTGTTTCTTTGCGAGCCAGTCCAGCTGTCTTCTCTGTGCAGCTCCAGGGTCCTAGAGCCCGCCTGCTCACAGACATGATGTAGCAGTGCTGAGATTGTTCTCAGTCTGCTCATTCCCTGTGTACAGACATGAATGTCTGTGCACAGAGATGATGTAGCAGTGCTGAGATTGTTCTCAGTCTGCTCATTCCCTGTGTACAGACATGAATGTCCGTGCACAGAGATGATGTAGCAGTGCTGAGATTGTTCTCAGTCTGCTCATTCCCTGTGTACAGACATGAATGTCCGTGCACAGAGATGATGTAGCAGAGCTGAGATTGTTCTCAGTCTGCTCATTCCCTGTGTACAGACATGAATGTCTGTGCACAGAGATGATGTAGCAGAGCTGAGATTGTTCTCAGTCTGCTCATTCCCTGTGTACAGACATGAATGTCTGTGCACAGAGATGATGTAGCAGAGCTGAGATTGTTCTCAGTCTGCTTATTCCCTGTGCATAGACATCTATATTTATGCACAGGGGATGTAGCAGAGAGGACATCGCGTTTTGGACTGCGTCGGACGGAAGAGGATTTTTTTAATTAAAGATGGAGTCCCTAATGGCTTTTTTTTTTATTTCTAATAAAAAATTTTCCTTGTGTTGTGTTTTTTTTAAAACAATTTAATAGAAATTCATGGTGGTCATGTCTAATATTGGCGTGACCGCCATAAATTTCGGGCTTAGGGCCAGCTGATAATACAAAGCTGGCCCTAACCTCTTTATTACCCAGCGTGCCACCGCTACCAGGGCCGCTGGAAGAGCGGGGTTCAGCGCCAGAGGATGGCGCTTCAATGAACGCGCCATCTTCTGGGGCGGCTGCGGGCTGCAATTTGCAGCGGGGGGTGCCCAGAAAGCTTGGGCATCCCTGCGCTGCGGATTCCAGCCCCCAGCTGCTTAGCTGTACCTGGCTAGACATAGAAATTGCGCGGAGCCCCACGCATTTTTTTTTAATTGTTTCATGAATTTCAGAGTCAGAGTCTCAGAGTCAGAGTCTCAGAGTCAGAATCTCAGAATTTCATGAAATAATTAAAAAAAAATGCGTGGGGCTCCGCGCAATTTCTATGTCTAGCCAGGTACAGCTAAGCAGCTGGGGGCTGGAATTCGCAGCGCAGGGATGCCCAAGCTTTCTGGGCACCCCCCGCTGCAAATTGCAGCCCGCAGCCGCCCCAGAAGATGGCGCGTTCATTGAAGCGCCATCCTCTGGCGCTGAACCCCGCTCTTCCAGCGGCCCTGGTGGCGGTGGCACGCTGGGTAATAAAGAGGTTAGGGCCAGCTTTGTATTATCAGCTGGCCCTAAGCCCGAAATTTATGGCGGTCACGCCAATATTAGACATGACCGCCATGAATTTCTATTAAATTGTTTTAAAAAAAACACAACACAAGGAAAATTTTTTATTAGAAATAAAAAAAAAAGCCATTAGGGACTCCATCTTTAATTAAAAAAATCCTCTTCCGTCCGACGCAGTCCAAAACGCGATGTCCTCTCTGCTACATCCCTTGTGCATAAATATAGATGTCTATGCACAGGGAATAAGCAGACTGAGAACAATCTCAGCTCTGCTACATCATCTCTGTGCACAGACATTCATGTCTGTACACAGGGAATGAGCAGACTGAGAACAATCTCAGCTCTGCTACATCATCTCTGTGCACAGACATTCATGTCTGTACACAGGGAATGAGCAGACTGAGAACAATCTCAGCTCTGCTACATCAGGCAGCAGGCGGGCTCTAGGACCCTGGAGCTGGGGCAGCCAGAACACAGAGAAGACAGGATCTTATCTGTGCGAGTCAGCGATTACTTACAAAGTAAACTAGCAATGCAAATAAATGACAAAACTAGGATTGCTTCAGGCTGAAGCTTCCGAGACACATCTGCGATTTGTAAATCTCACACTACTCGCTATTACTCGCTTCCCCATTCATTAACATTGGACTCGCTAGACTCGCAACGAGTAGCGAGTCCTGGGCTCGGACTCGCTAGAGTCAAGCGATTCCGAGTAATTTAGGATTCGCCCATCACTAATTTTGCTTACTTGGGTTCCCGTCCGTACCGTAAAGGAAACCCGTGCTCCACCATGGGAGATCAGGGGACTGGCGGGAGAGCTTTGCAAGGGTGGTGAAAGACAGAGAAGAGCAGATTAAACCCCGAAAGACTTGAGAAGGAACATCTGGAGACTCCATAGGGGGACCCGGAACCGGCAACAGTCACCCTTTAAACCAGACTGTACCGTGTTTCACCTTACCATCTGCCGGTACCCAGTAAAGTGGAGTTAGGATTGAACAGGTCTCTGTCATCTCGATCGTGCCCGGAGGTCTTCAGCAGCATCTCACCGGAGGGGTAAGAACAACCACTACTCCCCTCATTCCCCTCATCATCTTCCATCACCGCTGCCCTTAGGTAAAAGCTCCACCTGTTGGGAGTTGGACCACACTTAGCTGCACCCTTCATCACCTCAGCGGCCTGCCTGCAGCGCCGGTGCCCCAAATTACCGGGAACCACAGGTGGCGTCACGTACCCTTGTAAATATTCCCTCCTTTCCCTCCAAACAAATGACAGCCAGGGCAAGGAACCAGGAACCCGAGCACCCATGATTCCCCAGTTATACCATCAAACCCAGGCCTGGTATCCGAGTACCCCTAGCCCTGGGCTCATCAAAATTAGCCCTCCAGTTATGTGTGCTGATCTGGTCCGGGGCTGTCTGGCTCAAGTGGACAGCCACGCATCAGATACCAGCCGTAGTGTGAAGCCGGCCTAAGAACATCTATAAGACCATTAAGTAACATCGTTGTTCGCATGTAATTGGCTCCACCAGGGTGCTGCTAAATTTTATGTGATATATGTAATTCAATAGTTAGATTTGCACCTGGGCTGAAAATTTTAATGCAAGTACTGTCTGTTTTGGTTTCTTTTTCTTCTATTTGATGTGTATAGTGGTTGTCTCCACATCTAGAACTTGCACTCCAGCCTCCCTTCTGTACTAAGAACTTTAAAAAAACAAAAAAAACAAAAAAATATTCCATCAGAGTTTTTTTAAAAAAGCTTTTAGGTTTTAATTTTTTTCTAAGAACATCTATAAGAACATTAAGTAACATTGTTGTTCGCATGTAATAGCTATGTATTATCTATGAATTTTAGATCTATTCATTTGTGCATCTGTCCATCTATGTATCTATGTATTTATGCATTTTCTATGTATGTATCTATCTACATATCTATCATAAATGAAAAGGGACTGCAGCACTCCTTCAAGATTTTTCCAGCCTTTATTTGGCCTTCAGGCAAAATTTGCGACGTTTCAGTCACATGGACTTTCTTCCAGCCATAAGTGAAATCTGAAATAAAACCTTTGAAAAACATTATGGAAGATGTCCTCACTAGGCTGCTTCTACACCTGACATTTACTGGTTGTCAGGGAAATCTGTATTCAGCTCCACACACTGAATATGGCCTTTTAAGAATGGGGGCCGGGGCCTACACAGCATGCCACAGCTGATCATTGTGTATCTGTAGTTTACCTTGTTAGGCTGTCAGCAGTGCACACAGCTCTGGAGATCTTATCTGACTCTTCTCCATTCACATCACTCTGCTCTGAGCAATCAGCTGATAAGATGAAGCACAGCCCATGTGAATGGAAGAGGAGACAGATAAGAACACAGGAGCTGTGTGCTAACAGCCTGGAGCTCCCTTTGCGGTAAACTGACAACAGACAGATCATCAGCTGTAGCCACGCTACACAGGCACACTGTGTAGGCCCCCACCCTTATATGGCCGTATTCAGTGTATGTAGCCGAAGACGTATAGTGGGTACGTAAAGTATTCAGACCCCTTTAATTTTTTTTACTCTTTGTTTCATTGCAGCCATTTGGTAATTAAAAAAAATTGTTTTTTTTTCTCATTAATGTACACTCTGCATCCCATTTTGACTGAAAAAAGACAGAAATGTAGATTTTTGTGCAAATTTATTAAAAAAGAATAACTGAAATATTACATTATAATATATATTTAGACAATTTTCTCAGTATTGAGTTGAAGCACCCCTTTGAGCTAGTACAGCCATAAGTCTTCTTGGGAACGATGCAATAAGTTTTTCCATACCCGCATTCGGGGATCCTCTGCCATTCTTTCTTGGGGATCCTCTCCAGTTCCGTCAGGTTGGATAATGAACGTTGGTGGACAGCCATTTTCAGGTCTCTCCAGAGATGCTCAATTGGGTTTAGCTCAGAGATTTGGCTGGGCCAGTCAAGAATGGTCACAGAGTTGTTCTGAAGCCACTCCTTTGTTATTTTCGCTGTGTGCTAAGCGTCATTGTCTTGTTGGAAGGTGAACCATCAGCCAAGTCTTAGGTACAGAGCACTCTGAAAGAGGTTTTCATTCAGGATATCTCTGTACCTGGCCACATTCATTATTCCTTCAATTGCAACCATTCGTCCTGTCTCTGTAGCTGAAAAGCATCCCCACATCATGATGCTGCCAACACCATGTTTCACTGTTGGGATTGTATTGGGTAGGTGATGAGCAGTGCCTGGCTTTGTCCACATACCGCTTAGAATTATCACCAAAAAGTTCTCTTTGTCTCTTCAGACCAGAGAGTCTTATTTCTCATTTGCTGAGAGTCATTCATATGTTTTTTTGCAAACTCTATGCGGGCTTTCATATGTCTTGCCTTGAGGAAAGGCTTCCGTTGGGTCACTCTGCCATAAAGGCCCAGCTATTGGAGGGCTGCTGTGATGGTTGACTTTGTGGAACTTTCTCCCATCTCCCTACTTCAACTTTGGAGCTCAGTCTCGGTGATCTTGGGGTTCTTCTCTACCTCTCTCACCACGGATCTTCTCCCACGATTGCTCAGTTTGGCTGGATGGCCAGGTCTAGGAAGGCTTCTGATGGTCCCAACATCTTCGATTTAAGGATTAAGGAGACCACTGTGCTCTTAGGAATCTTGAGTACTGCAGAAATTCTTTTGTAACCTTGGCCAGATCTGTGCCTTGCCACAATTCTGTCTCTGAGCTCCATGTGCAGCTCCTTTGACCTCATGATTCTCATTTGGTCTAACATGCACTGTGAGTTGTGAGGTCTTTTATAGACAGGTGTGTGCCTTTCCAAATCAAGTCCTATCAGTTTAATTAAACACAACTGGACTCCAGTGAAGGAGTAGAACCATCTCAATGGGGATCACAAGGAAATGGAGAGCATGTGACTTAAATACGAGTGTCTGAGCAAAGGGTCTGAATTCTTATGAACATGTGATATGTCAGTTTTTCTTTTTTAATAAATTTGCAAAAATATCTACATTTCTGGTTTTTTTCAGTCAAGATGGGGTGCAGAGTGTACATTAATGAGAAAAAAATGAACTTCTTTGAATTTACCAAATGGTTGCAATGAAACAAAGAGTGAGAAAATGTAAATGGGTCTGAATACTTTCTGTACCCACTGTATTTCTCTGACAATGAGCATATATCAGGTTTAGAAACAGCCTAGTGGGGACATCTTATGGAAGATTTTTGAAAGGTTTTCTTACATATTTCCCTTATAAAGTATATTTGAAAGTTTATTATAATTACTTGCTCTACATTATTGTTAAATACAAATTTAAATGGCAGTTGCACTTTAAAACTTTAACAAGTTTGATCCTTAGATGCTCTAAAGATTCCATAGCCTTAGGCCATGTCCACACACCTCCGCTGTAAGTATTTAGCGGTTCTCCGCTAAATACTAAGCTTTTTTCAGAGAAGCGGAGATGCGTGTGCGCTGCCGCTTTCTGCGGACGCAGCCCATGGTTACCCGATGTGTATCGTGGTAACACAGACAAGGCTGTCTAGTGTCCGCTTTCCCAGAGTGGGCAGGGAAACGCTGCTAGCAGCGTTTCCCTGTGCGCTCGGCTTAAGCGGACACTATGCAGCCTGCTGTGTGAAATGGTTACCACGATACACATCGGGTAACCATGGGCTGCGTCCGCAGAAAGCGGCGGCGCCCACGCACCTCTGCTTCTCTGAAAAAACCTAAGTATTTAGCGGAGAACCGCTAAATACTTACAGCGGACGTGTGTGGACATGGCCTTACAGAGTGTGCATGTCCCTTTTGATTGTCAGACAATAGCATACTCATACTGATCACCCCATGTGTTAGATAAATGATGGCAGCGTGTTGTGTAGATGGGGTGTGTGGACTGTGTCGGAGTGTGATTTATGCTCACTTTATAGCCTATAACAAAGGTTGATTACTGGATTGAGAGGAGATAATTTAACTCTTGCAGGTAGACCCCACATCACAGGCTGGGAAGTGTGTACATGACAATATCCATTAACAAGCATTAGTCTTGACTTTGGGAACCTTATCTCCTTTCCCAGATTCAGTTGGTGCAGTTTTTAATGCTCCTAGATACAAGAGAAACATCCCACCGGTCAAAGCCTCATTATGCATTTGATAGACTATTAGATAGAAATTGCCCAATATTGAAGTCAGAGTGTGTCACCCATGAAATATCAGAGAGAAGATTTCTTCTTTTATGAAACATAATTTATATTTTGAATTATTTCTCTAAAAACATTAATCTTTCCTACTGTAATAATTTTCAGCATTTTATTCCTTCATCTAATTTGCGCCCTTGTCGTCTATTTTAATCATCCTGCTTCATCTCTTAGACTGGCAGGCTGTGTGCTTCTGTAATAAATGTAATTCATTTTTCATCTTTGGACTTGTAACCAAATCTTTTCACAAGTCGGGCATGGAAGTGATGATGATAAACAATCCATATAAATTCTCAGAGATAACCACTTTAAAATATAATGAATTTGTTACCCTGAGTTTGGCCCACACATTAATTTCTTGTTAAATTCGATAACATTACCATGTAAATATGCATAAATGTGTATAATACATGAAGTTGTGGGTCATAAGAAAGACAAACGGAGGAAACATTATACAAGCTTTGGATGGCACAATGGTGATATGGCAAACTGCCCTGCAGATTTGGGGATATGAGGCCAATTAAAAACCAGTGTGCTTTCGGCATGGGTTTTGTTTATTATCTTCATAATTGCTTTTGGCTTGGTCTGGGTTCTCCAGGTTCCTCACATATTCTCTAGATATAAGAAAAAGTTAATTGGATTACTGACTCAAATATAGTCTGACGAAACACAGCTGCAGAATCTGGCACCTGGAAGAGGACACTCATTAGAATAATTTTATTATTATTATTTGTATCATTATTAATAGTAATAATATTAACAATATGTCTAGCTGTAATGTAACATCAGCATTATTAAACTCAGCAGTCATATAAAATATTTTTGGTGATGAAAGACTCCAGAAATATACTTATAACACCAAACATGTTACTTTTAATTTATAAATTGAAAAGATTGTCTTTTTTGTTCAATTTTCTTTCTTAGATGGGTGAAGAATGAGCTGACTGACAGTTTAGGATAGCTAGGCCACCCAGAAAACAGCTTAATTGTTATAGGAGATGTCCACTACTGGATATATCCCTTCTTAACTGCTAAAGTACACTACATAAGGTAAAAAGCAAGCAAAAAAACAATACTCACCTCCTAAACTGGCGCTGTCACTTCCGTGTGTCATGTGACTGCTGCAACCATTCAGAGACTGCTGATTGGCTACAGCCTGTCCTATTCCATTAGACCTGATGTTCTGTCACATGATTGCTGGAGACATGCTGCTAACATGAATGGTGTCAGTCTGGAAAGTGAGTATGTGGTTTTTAATGTTAGACCAAGCACTTTAGTAGGAAAAAAAAGGGTTTTCCAGTATTGGAAAACCATTTAATTATCCAGCAATGCCACTACAGGAGGGATTAGGCATTATATGATGCTTATTGACATCAATGATCTGTTAAGATAGAGGTCCTTAAAGAGGAATCCTCTTTTGCAACTCAGAATTCACCTAAACTCAGCTGCGCTGCCTCTCCCCCCACACAGCCTCTTACAGAAGATTAGACCAAGAGACAGGGGTGTACATAGAAATCATGGGGCTCCATAGCAGAATTTCTAATTGCAAAACAAAGATAATATTTGGCTGGGTCACATAAGAACATATCTCACAACTTTTCTGATGTCAATAAGAGTGCCCACAAATGCTATATGATCCCCCACAGTGAATTCCTTCATAGTGTCCTCCACATGCACAGTATGATGACCCTACTGTATCCCCCTCATCTACCCCGGCAAAGTATAATGACCCTAACACAGTATTTTTCCCAACTGTGACCCCCACACAACCCTCCATGCAGTATAATGGGCCTACATACAGTATAATGGACCCCACACCTCTTCACACATTATGATAGACCCCACTCAAACCTTCACTATATATAATTGCTTGCATACAGTATAATGACCTTCAAATAGCCCTCCATAAAGTATAAATGCTCCCTCATAGCCCTCTAATGCACACTCCATAGTCCTCCATATAGTATAACTAGTAAAAAGGCCCGATGCAATTGCATCGGGAGCGCGGTGAAATGAATTGTGTGTATAGAGGCGGCTGTGTGGGTCGCAGAGCATAGAGGCGGCTGTGTGGGTGGCAGAACATAGAGGCGGCTGTGTGGGTGGTAGAGCATCGAGGAGGCTGTGTGGGTGGCAGAGCATAGAGGCGGCTGTGTGGGTCGCAGAGCATAGAGGCGGCTGTGTGGGTCGCAGAGCATAGAGGCGGCTGTGTGGGTGGCAGAGCATAGAGGCGGCTGTGTGGGTGGCAGAGCATAGAGGCGGCTGTGTGGGTGGCAGAGCATAGAGGCGGCTGTGTGGGTGGCAGAGCATAGAGGCGGCTGTGTGGGTGGCAGAGCATAGAGGCGGCTGTGTGGGTGGCAGAGCATAGAGGCGGCTGTGTGGGTGGCAGAGCATAGAGGCGGCTGTGTGGGTGGCAGAGCATAGAGGCGGCTGTGTGGGTGGCAGAGCATAGAGGCGAGTATACAGGCAGCTGTGTGGGTAGCAGAGTATACAGGTGGCTCTGTGGATAGCAGAGTATGATGTGGCGGGAGGCTGGAGGGGTGAGGAGAGCAGAGGCTGGAGGGGTGAGGAGAGCAGAGGCTGGAGGGGTGAGGAGAGCAGAGGCTGGAGGGGTGAGGAGAGCAGAGGCTGGAGGGGTGAGGAGAGGTGCGGCTGGAGGAGGGGTGAGGAGAGATCAGGCTGGAGGAGGGATGAGGAGAGGTGATTCTGGAGGAGGGGTGAGGAGAGGTCAGGCTGGAGGAGGGGTGAGGAGAGGTCAGGCTGGATGGAGGGGTGAGGAGAGGTCAGGCTGGAGGAGGGGTGAGGAGAGGTCAGGCTGGAGGAGGGGTGAGGTGAGGTGCGGATGGAGGAGGGGTGAGGAGAGGTGCGGCTGCTCCCGGTGGCTCTGCAGGCTCCCGGTGCCTGCAGTGGTCTTCTATCTACTGCAGTCAAGGACCTGTGGTGATGTCAGAGTCACGTGACCCACGATTTGCCTGGAGTAAGCTGGTGTCACGTGACTCTGACATCACCACAGGTCCTTGACTGCAGTAGATAGAAGACCACTGCAGGCACCGGGAGCCTGCAGAGCCACCGGGAGCCTAGCGGAACACGGCGGAAGACGGCGGGAGACTCCGGGGGCTCGGGGAGAGGTGAGGATTTATTTTTTTTTTAACTGTAGAGCGGCTGCGGCTCGTGATGACGCTGCGCGTCATCACTCGCAGTGCCGCTAAGGAGTCTGGGATTGGGCTACAGTGCCCGAAATCCCAACTCCCGATTATATAAGTAGATGCACCCCATTGTCCTCTTTGTATTATAATGCACACCCATAGTCCTCCATGTATAAGGTAGCCCCCATAGTCCTCCATGTATGTTAGCCCGATCTTCATCCATGTATGATAATTCACCATCATATCGCTCCATATATTATAATACACCCACATAGTCCTTTATGTATTATAATGCACCCCTATAGTCTTCCACATTTAAGGAAGTTCCCATAGACCTCCAATTATTTTAATGCACCTCCATATTCCTCCATATGATACAATACATCCCCATATTCCTTCATATATTATAATGTTGAATTGAGGGAATAGGGAGGGAGTGGTTCACTCACATATCTCCAGGATCCCGGTCAGCTGGCCGGAGTCCATCCAAATAATAGTAATATGAGAAGGAATGCCAGAGACCCGTGCTTCTATTTCATCCTTTATTTAAGACGTAGTTAAAAATGGACTGAACGCTGGACGCGTTTCGGGGACTGCACCCCCTTAGTCCTCAGCATAACAAATAAAAACATTCTACATGTATTTAAACATAAAAACTGACCATTCATTTACAGGTGATACAAATGAGATTAGGATTGAGTTTAACCCTTACAATGCCTGATTATGAGCCATGGTACATATATCAGATCGTAGTATACAACACATAGTAAATGCAGATATATATAAGTGAGGAAAATATGCATAGCAAGTAGTTATGTGGCATAGAGAATTTTATTTAATTTAAATAATTTTATTTTTGGACTTTTTAGATATATATTGTTTCTATTATACTGTATATGTAATATAATTTTTTATTATTATTGTTATTTTCATATACATTTGTTTGCTGTTATTGTTATTTATTATTTTTTTATTTTTTTTATTTCTATATGTTTTCATACAGTACAATAGATATTTTTTGTTCATATATATATGTATTGTATCTTATTGGCTCTGTGTGTACTCAATCTGAGAACCACAGAAGTCTAAGATATAAAGGAAAAATTCTTTATGGGGATTGTGTACAATCATCCACGAATGATACAAACCTGCTAGTTTTCCAAATAAAAAAATACCTGTTAGTGTCTGTACTATCTATATAGATCTGATTTCGTTTGATTTTCTTTTGATGTGATTCTATATATATGTATTATATTATATATATTATAATGCAGCTCACATAGTTCTCCTTGTAATATAATTCAGCCCACATAGTTCTCCATGTACTATAATGCACCCCCATATCCCCCCATGTATAATTTAGCCACCATATTCATCCATGTATGATAATGCATGCTCATATCTCTCCATATATTATAATGCACCCACATAGTCCTTAGGCCACAATGCAATCACTGATTAAAAATATAAATAAATAACCTCTCCTCAGTTCCCCTGCTGCTCCGGTGTCACAAGTTGTCTGCTCTGTAGTCTATTCATTTTAAATGTAGTTTATTTCCTTTGGGAAATTAAGGGTTAATGTCAGTTTTTTCCATGCCGTTGTTTCTGTTGCTTTAATCAGGTGATGTGGCTGATGACTTTAAATAGTCATAAGACCCATCACCTAATGTCACTGTTAGAGTTGATTCTCTGCTAGACCCTCTTGCTGTGTGGTACTAGTTCTCTGCTGCTTACGCTTTTCTGGATACCCCTTTGCTCTGCCTTGGAGTGCTGCTGTCTATTCCAAGTATCCTTATTGTGAGTTCCCCTGTCTGTCTTACCTATTACTGTGTTGTATTATCTGCAGTGGCGCCCTTTCCAGCCAGTGCACTAGTAAGGGTTACCTTAGGTGACAGACAGGGACTAGGCATATTACAGTGTGGACCCCTGCGACCAGGGCCCACAGAAAGAGTGCGTAGAGGAACCCGGCCAGGGAAAGATCTTCAGTGATCGAGGCAGCATGGCGGAAGGTTACTGTAATGTCCACACGATATGAGGCATTCACAAGAGTAAACTTTAACCTTACTTTATTCTTGTCTTCCATCTTTCTCCATCATATATCAGAACAGTCTTTCAGCAGCATGCTTCAAAGTGAAACTAAAACTTAACTTCCCACCTCAATTTTCTCCTTACCCATGATATACCAGATCTAGTTTTCTTAAAGAGGCAGATCTAATTATTGTACATTAAAGTTACCAGAGAGGTCCGGAGGTCCGAGACACCTGGCGGGGTGTGCTGTGACTGCTGCCCCAGCAGATGACCCGGGTTTAGGCTGAGCAGAGAACCCGGATTCAAATTGATGTTCTACAAAGTCAGCAGTCCCTGATTGTGCAGCCCAGCTGAGCTGGCGCCTCTAATGATACCCAGAGCGAGGAAGATCACAGCAAAGAAGTCCTCGTAGATGTGTCCGTCCCCAGAGGCGTACCACGACATACCACCGGAGTGGCCGACCCACTAGGAGCCCTAGTCGAGAGGGATTTGCAGTTACCTGAGCCCCTGATACCAGCACCTGTATCAACCGAGGTGAGAGAGGAGCAGCTCCACTGCTTGTGGGAGAGAAGTGAAACTGAGGACAATCTGATGGGCTTCCCTGGGGACAATGGCGGTGCAATAGGCCCTGCAGAAGTTATAACACGGGATGAATATTTAAGATGGTACATCCGTAAGTGGGAAAAGGAGGAAATAGAGAGACAAGTGCAAAAACAAGTTAAGATCGCCTGCACCATAGAGGCCAAAGAAGTAGCCCGGCGAGATAAAAATGTTCAGAGATCCCCGTGGCACCAAGGACAGATCGTAAAAATAATATCAGACAAGGGGTTTGCATTTGCGCGAGAACCCGGTGCAGCAAGAGATGTGTTCATTAATAGAAGAGACGTGGAGGAATACTTGCCTGTAAAGCACCCGGACAGGAATGTACAGATAATGTTGTGCCCGGAGAAAGAGGCCCATATGGTGTCAAAGTGAGGAGAATGTCTCTAAGGTCATTGGAAGAGAATGAGACCTCAGACATGGAGGATCCTGAGATAATCCACCCAGATCCAGTTGTTAACCCGGATTCAGCTACCTCTGAGGAGATCGCTACAAAGACTATGGTAGATGTGGCAACCCAGACATCGTACAGCCATTTGATAACCAGTGCCCTGGAGTCCTTAGAATTTTTCCTGACCCGGAGCGCTCCGCAAGACCTGCCTTGGAAGAAAAAGGAATGAAGACCCGAATTCTACAAGCAAGAACTGTAAGTGTGAATGTGATGGGATCCTTATTGACCGCATCCCATACCTCAATGAATGAATAGCCTTTTCCCCTGTTTGTCTTTTATATGTCATACACGTATATACCATGAACGATGAGATGGTAAAAACTTTCTTGTATATAGTTGAGCACCCGGTGTGCTCCCCATTGGTTTTGAGTCCAGATTGCACATTTAGACTGTGCACAGATCTGAGACTGCAGAGTGTTTTAAACTGCTTTTGAACCACTTGTGCCTTTTTGGAAAGCTTTTTGCATTTTTGAAGACTTTTATACTTTTGCTAGAAAGTAATGCCTTTTAAATCTTTTATATGTGTGTTTTAGAATTGTAGCACTTAACCCGGTGTGCTAGTTGAGAGCCAGTATTTATGCCACAGGACTCTTGAACTTTTAAGCAGTGACTGTGTAACCCGTGCCCCTGAAGGGTTAACAACAACGTGGTGTAAAATGCCGGCACGGAGAGAAATAAGTTGGTGACCCGAGGGCCTGGAGACCTCCGCATTTATAGCCATAGACAGGCTGCGAACTGTGTCCTAAATGTGTAAATTGTTTCCTAATGCAACATTTAAAGAATCCATGCCTCCTTAAGTGGATGAAAAATAATGCTTAATGTTAATGTTGTTTAAAATAAAAATGCCTTTTTCAGGGGGATCCATGCTGGAGAGCGTGTGGACACGCTGGTTTAACTCCGGTTGAATGTGGCACCCCTTTGACCAGGGTGGCCACATAGGGAACTGCAGCCAGGCAGGAAGGTAACTGTGCACCAAACACCCTCACAGCACACACACCCACAGGAGCACAGCACCCAAACCGGAGCCCGGGACTCTAGGCGGGCAAGGGGTGGTAAGGTTTAGAGGAAAGTGGGTGGGAAAGAAGGAAGGTCAGGTGACAGATAGTACAAATAGAGGAAAAGAGGAGGAAGGAGTTAGTAGGCCGGCGTAGGCTGAGAGGTAAAGACAAGAAGGACAGTGACACATCCCGGTGGGATTAGGCTCCCTGTAGACGTAGAATCCACAGAGACACCATTCCATGGAGAGAAAGCTCGTCCATAGCTGACATCCCAAGGGAGTGTGAGGGCAGAGACCGGACCAGTACTACCGGGTCCGAGGAACACAATAGAACCGACCAACTACAGGCGGGATAGATTCCCTGATTGCATCTGGAAGTCACACGGGATAGAAGGAGCCTGGTAACACCTTGAAAGACAGGGTTACTGCAGGCTAGGCTAACACCAGAGTGTCGGTTCTGAGGGGGACTGAAGTTATACACCGGCTCCCCAGACAAACCGGCTGGGAACACAGATTCCAGATCCATGTTACCACTACAGGGTTGGAGGCTCAGCAGCATCCAAGAGGAACCGGCTTACCGCCCACACACATAGAGGGAAGCTACATACAAGGGGCCGAGCTGCCGCTATACAATCCACAGGAAGAACAGAGAGAGAAAGAACAAGCCTGAAAGGACACATTGAAAGAGTGAAGGGTCTCAGAGCAACAGCCTGGCTGCAGAGGGTTTAAGTATCCGGAGTTAAGGAAGGTGTGAATTGAATTGTACCGTGAACTGTGTTGTAAACTGCTTGCACTGAAGAACTTGAGAGTAAACCCGGTGAACCCTGCTCCAGTTTCCCTTGTCTGATTCCAGGTATTCTGAACTGTGCATTATACCTTTTACCCTGCCAGGAGCAGCCCGACCCGCAGCGGGCTCATCTATCCAGCTGCAACCCATCCATCCCTCCATCCTCCTGGCAGAGCTGCGCTGCAGCGGTGGTCCCATTACTGACCTCAACTCGTGGGTGGCGTCACGACAAACTATCCCTGTAAATACCCCTTTTTTACTTGTGAGAACCCGGGACACGGTCCGGACCAAGACCGCCGTGATATCCCCAGCAGTACCCCGATCTGGTATCGAGTACCCCATCTCATTGGGCTCTACAACAGCGTCAGGGGGAAAGACCTACTCAGGGTGTCAGGAAAAATAGGGACAGACACAGGCCAGAGTGTGAGAGGGTGTTCCGATGCATTGCTCCCTACTGTTAAGGATTTTCTTCCCCTTTTTAATATCCTGCTGTTCACTTGTGTCGCACATTGCGTCTGACATTTTACCTGTCCATACATGAAATCCAGTCTCCGTGCCAGGAGATCAGAACTGTATCTTTATATCTCATACACTAAGAAGCTGCTCTACCATAGTTTTCCTTTCTCTTGAATGTTGCTGCCTGCTTAAGATTGCTTATCATCATTCTAGGAGAAGTACACATCTTCAGTGAAAAACTCTCATAACGCCCACTTGAACTTAAAAAAAGTTAACTAATTAGGTGCCAAATGCTTTAGTTGCTAATATCTCTGCAATTGAAAGGCAAGATTTAAAACAAAATAAAAACATATTTTATTCCACTTAGTAGCCAGTATTGCATCATATCAATTTAAGAATTTGGGTCACAGTTCCTCTTTACACGACAGGAAGTATGAGTCTAAGATAGGCCCAGTGGAAAATTGCAAGATTACTCATTTAGTTTTGTTCTGTCTCTTCCTAGAGACTGCAAATCCCACGCGCTCTAATTACCAGTTCCTTAGATAATTTTATGCTTGTACTTACACCACCCTAGCGCCAATAGACAGCTTTAAACTCGGCCAGAATGATGACTTGTAGTCAGACAGGAGAAATGCTGCAAATTTTCTCCCAGGATCTTGTATTAAGTTCAACATACATCAGATGAAAAGGAATAATCTGTACAGTGTTGCAGACATGTGTCTTCAGCAATGACTTCTCTAGACTAAACTGGGGAAGAAGGGAGGAGCATCCTGTACAGAGCCAGCTAAGGGAGGGAGGTAAGGACAATCTTAATGCACAGTCTAATCTACCTGGTAAGAACAAGGAAAATTACTGATTGGAGAAAATACTCAATGCAGAGAAATATACATTACAGGTTGTTTCCATTTGGGGAACACAACACTCCCCGTCTGAAATTGTGCGATTTCACAAGTCCTTGTACGATGTATGGAGTTGATCTTGTTCCTCGATTTTATGAACATGTAACGAGAGGAGAAAGAAAAACAAACGCAACAGTAATGCAGTAAATTCAAGTCCATGCTTTCAGTTAGATGTAGTCCTTGAGAATAAAAGAATAGAAAAATTGGAAATAACGAAAAAATGAGTTCAAGAAACCCATCTTTGGATTGGGGAAGCCACAATGTGCCAACTCTTCCACCAACCCAACAGTAGAAGTCCTAGTCCGAAGGAAAAGTTCCAAGTTCAATTGGACACTGACAGTTCTGTATTCTGGTATGGCAGGGGTAAGAGGAAGTAGGCTCCCCGATGTGACAGAGTCCAGCAACAAGTCAGTTCACGTAACTGCTGCACGAAGGAGCCATCGGTTGATGCACTTGAACTGAGTGTCAGTCTGCACAACGGCTGACCAGATTGGAGTGTGTCCAGGGTGATGAAACCGTAGAACTTGTCCAGGCACTTGGGACACATGGCTTGTGCTGTAGGTTGGCCTGAGAGTCTTTCCAGGCTCTGGTTCTTTCTGCTCGAGTTCGTGAATGGCAAAAATAGAGCAAAGTTTATTGGATGGCCAACCTGGGGGTGTACTGACCTGAGTATTATTCTCCACTCAGCTAGTTGGAGATCAGTGGAGATGAGATGCCACTGTTCGGGTGTGGCTCTCTTGGCTTCAGCTGTTAGTGCAGAAGCACAGAGTTCCAGCTTTGGTATGGTGCGTGCAGGTTTCGATTCAAGCTTTGCCCTGTCCAAGTTGAAACTGCATTGTACCTTTTCACTGGTCTCTGAGGCATTCAGGGAGGCTACTGCGGCTGTGGCCTTTGTAGATGAGTTGTAGAAAATGTAGCTTTGTCTCCTAATAACAGCTGAAAGAGTCCTTAGAAAACCATGGTGCAAGACTTGGAGTTGCTGCATGGCCTTTAGAGACTTTTTTCCGACCTCCCACCTGTGTTGTCTCTGAGATGGTGATATAGTGCTCCTGTCAATTCCCTCAATAGCAAGCTGCTGTCTCAGCAGTACCCTGTTTTGAACTGCAATGGGTGTCTTGAACCCAAGAGGACCGTGGATGCTGTTTTCAACAGGCGAGGCTCCTCATTTCATAGTAAGCTCATTACTGGGTAAAGCTTGGAAGGTGAATGTGCCTTGTTCAACATCGGGGGTGTACTGAGGTTACGTTGCATGGGGAGAACACTAGGACTTTCAGTAAGAGGTAAGTAGTTGAGAGTGTGGGTCTTACTTTGAGCACTGAAGTCTAGCACATCTTCGTCTTGACCTGGTTTGTGATGGAGATAGGCGTCACAGGTTGGGAACTTAGCATTTGTTTGCTGCGAATCCCTTGTATTTCCAGGAAGAGAAGGTGAGGGAGCTACCCAGCTGTTGTAGTTGTCTTCAGTGGGTTTGATGCTTGTGACCCTGATGATCACCTTGTCTGCTTCTGTAGGTGGCGAGACTTTTACCTGGTTTGCAGGGTAGAGTGCTGTTGACTCGAGGTTGTCGTCTTGAAAATGAAGCAGATTTGAATTGTCAGGTGGTTGTTGTTGCCACTTGGTGTTGCTTGACTTCTCCTTTACCCGGTAGTGATGTGGTTATGACAGGAGAGACACATCATGGTAGTCTGACTTGATGATGGTTTTGTAAAAAGTGAGGTTGCTTGGCATGTTTGCCTGGTCACTACAGACGCCGCCGATGATGACCCAGCCTAGCTCGAGGCACTGAGCATACGGTTCATCAAGTTGACCAAAGACCAAAGATTTGTAGATGTGCCCTGTACTGTCGTATGATGTCTCTGCCAAGGAGAATCAAGATGTCTGCCTTGTTGTCCAGGGCTGGTATCTCGCTGGCTATGTCTTTGAGGTGAGTAAACTGAAGAGCCGCTTCTGGTGTTGGGATTTCTTCCCTGTTGAAGGGTATTTGGTTGCACTATACGAGTGTGGGAAGTGGTATCTCCTTGGAGCTGAAGAGAGGAGTTATTATGAGGCCACTGGCCCTTCTTCCAGTGGCTTCTGTTACACCTCTGCAGGTGCCCAAAGTGTAGGGATAGGTGTTTCCCTTTAAGCCGAGGGAGTTGAAGAGTTCCGACCTGGCCAATATATTTGTTGCTCTGGTTGTCCAGACTAACATACACCTTGATTGCCTTCTGTGGATGACATTTGGGATACACCCTTGTACCCTGAGGAAGGTACAAGGTCTGTACCGAAACGTGTTGGATGGAAATACTAATGGAATAAAGAAGCAGCTTGCATACTCTTGGCGTCCCTGGCATTTATTCAGGTACGGTGGGACGGCAGCGCGTATCACTAAAGCACAATCTCTCTCTTATCTTTTTCTTGGAAACATCACCACTGTTATGTGGGAGTGCGGATCCAGCAGCAGTTGTCTGAGCTAATTTACCAGTTGTGGGGAAACACAACTGGATCAGGTGAGCACATACACCTGTGACTCTACTACCTTATCCGTAAAACGATAAGACCCATTTGTGCCTCTTTGTCTCCCCCTTTTTTCTTTGTAAAGATCAATGCAGTTGCGAGACCAGTAGCTGGGTCGCTGACGTAAACAGATCTTAGTGTCTTGATTCTCTCTGTAGACTGTGGACCTAGCCACTGGATTAGCAGATCCAACTCTTCAGCAGCAGTAATGCCGAGGTCACTTGTGATTTTGAAGGCACACTTCCACCCTCTGTAGTTTTTGGGCTGGTCGTCGAACCTTGTGAGACCGGTGTTGGTGAGTTCTCGGTGTATCATGTACCTTGCAATGTCGGACAAGTCTGTTCTTTCTGACCTTGGGGGCACATTTGCTGACTGAGGGACGCTAGTTGCGTGGTTCGTAGCTTATCGGTTCAGGAACGTGGGAAAGTACGGACTGGCGTAGGCGTTTAGACCAGATAACTAGTTTGGTGTGAAAAGTCTCTTTTGCATGCGAGGCCGGAACCACACAGTTGTCAGGAGTGTAGTGCCTTGCTGGCATGTTGGGTTGCATGTGGACATTGGCATACGGGGGTTGTTGTGGTGCAAGACTGGCTGGGTATTGGAGTATGAAGCAGGTTTAGGTTTGAATGTTTGAGGTGCATTGGACTGACCTGTGAAGCTGGAAGCTGCTAGCGGATCGGTGTCTTGATGCTCTGGAGAAGTGTTGGTGCTGACAGGAATGTTGGTGTCGTTCGGCGGTTCGTTGGCTTCGCTCAGCATGTAGTCTCTGGTGCGCTTAAGGGGGTCCTCCGTGTCGAGTTCATACATGCTGATGCTGCCTCCTTGGCTCCCAACTATAGCTTGTTTGAAGACCTTTAGCCTTGCCATGGCTGCTGCATGTTCATATCCCCTTTGCATGACTTCGACTTCCGCCTTTTTAAGTGCAGACTCCACTTCTATCTCCGCTTCCTCTGCTTCAATGTCTGCCTTCTTGCGTACCGTCTCTGCTTTCTTGCACGCGGATTCGACGACTGCACTTTCTATCTCTGCTTTCCTTTCAGCAAAGACAGCTTGTACTTTCACAGTTTCTGCTTCGGCACGCACCTTTATGAACTGCTCACTGAGGGTTGAGTGCCTAGATAAGCTCGATTTAATAGAGTGTTTTGAGCTCTTAGCAGACCTGGATTTGTGCTTCTGATATTTGCACAGCTTTTGCTTCAATTTTGTCCATGATGTCACGGTACAGTCTCGTTTAGCATTGAGCTGTTGGAAGTCCTGGAGTTCCTTTAGAGACTCTGATGAATATAATTTCAGCAGGGTAGAGATGTATTTTTCACAAGTGTCTTTGTATGACTGGTATACGGAGTACAATTTTTAATCTTCAATAGATTTTTATTAAACAGCATTTCTCAATAACAAATAAGGTAAACAATCAGTTCACAATAGTTGTCCTCAAGTGGTACAGCAAAAATTAATAACATTTGAAAACGAAAGAAGAGAAAAAAAAAAAAGAGAGAAAGAAGAATAAGGGAGGGGGTGGGTGGAGGGGGAGAGGTGAGGGGGTCAAGTTGCTACTCGAAGGCAGAACCACAGAAATAGCCACGCAGGTGACAAACCACAATCAGTGGCTTACGGAGTACAATTTCTCAAGGGCTCCCTCTGGTGGTAGCTCATGAGTGTCGGGCACAGATAATACAGTCCCTTGGTTTAGCACTCTTTGCCACAGTAATGTTATGTGGTGTAACGATTCACTTTTGGTGGATTCTAGGTTCTCTCTGGCCTACTATGTAGGTTTGGGCAATCGCTTAGACCTTTCGCTGCAGGCTGTGAGAAGTTCTATTTCTTCTTGCTGCTTTAGATTAGGTAAGGAGTGATCAGATTGGTCCTTAAATTACCTCCAGTTGTGTCAGTTTTGTGATGGATCTGATTGTGTTAGATTTATTGCCGTCCCCAAAATTGGAGTCTGCTGCAATTTTGGTCAAATCGGACACAATCGGACAGGCACGGATCCGATGCTGTCCGCAGTAAATAACATGGGAGTCTATGGTCGTCAGATCTGCTAAAAAGTCGGATCGTTTCTCAGATCCGATTTAGTGCACCACGCATGCGCAGAATGATTTTTCTGGCTTCAAAGATACTAAAATCAAATTCGTCACAAAATCGGATTGGACACATAAGTGTCCTCCGATTTTTTTCTGTTCGTTCCTGTCTGTGTGGTCCTGAAAAAAACAGGATCCACACGGATACAAAAAAATCTTGATGTGAAACCAGCCTTAGTTTCAGACATTGCCACAGGAATGCAAGGGTGTGGGCTGTTCTGCTCCTGGTTGTCAGGGAGACCAATGCAATGTTGTAATGTCGAGCTGGAGAGCAGACTGTGTTTACAAAATGTATTTGCAAAGTCTCTGTGACTGCAGCTTTACAATAAGCTTATGGGTGATTCTTTATTTGGATTGTAAACTGTGCACTGTTCTTAGTAACAGGTTGTTCTCTTCACTGAGCATTTGCTGTCTGCAGGCTAATGCAGACTGCTGTTTATGGCTTGCTATTAGCACTATAGATAATACTTTCTGGGGATTGTATGCAGTATACCACTCCTGGTAACAGGTTCTTTTACTGATTATGAGCTGTATACAAATCCCGGTCACTGCTAATCCTTTTCACTGTTCTTTGTCTTCCTAGAGGCTGCAAATCCCAAGCACTCTAATTACCAGTTCCTTAGGTAATTGTATGCTTGTACTTACTCCACCCAGGCGCCAACAGTCAGCTTTAAACTCAGCCAGAACGATGACCTGTAGTAAGACAGGAGAAACACTGCAGGTTTTCTTCCAGAATCTTGTATTAAGTTCAACGTACAGCAGGTGAAAAGGAATACTCTGTACAGGGTTGCAGAAATGTGTCTTCAGCAGTGGTTTCTCTAGACTAAACTGGGAAAGAAGGAAGGAGCATCCTGTACAGAGGCCAGCTAAGGGAGGGAGGTAGGGACAATCTTAATACACAGTCTAATCTACCTGGTAAGAACAAGGAAAATTACTGATTGGAGGAAATAGTCAATGTAGAGAAATATATATTACATGTTGTTCCCATTCATGGGACACAACAAGTTTTCATTTTTAATAAAGAGTGTGATACATAGAAAAAAACATTGACAATTAAAAATAAGCCCAAAACCTGATTTTAACCATAGGTAATTTTCTGATGATAGCTTCTCATTAACCTCTATAATTTTTAGGCATCAATGAGGGCATAACTGAAATAGGTGCAGGGGCAAATGGGTTCTGGAGCCCAGGGGGGCCAAAAAGTCCCTTTTGCCTATATAAAAGAACCAATGCTATTTAAGACTCACAATAACTGGACACTTCATTGAAACTTTTGCATTAGGGCCAATTAGCTTCTAGTTACACCACTGGGTATCAATGATCAAACAATTCAAAGTATACATAGCATACAATGGATAACTACCCACCTACTAATATAAAGAAAAAAGGTGCATTGCAGTATTCCATTTGGTAGATAAATTAACCCTTTACTTCAGGGCACAAAAAGCCAGCAACATCTAGACCAGAATGTTTCTCAAGCTTGATAAATACTCATTTAAGGTCAAAATGTTGCTGACTGTTTTTTGTGATGGAATAAAGGATTCATTTATCTCCCTGCAATACACCCTTTTTATATACATGACTTTTGGGCATATGAGTCTAAGCCTGACATTGAGTGCATTAGACATTTTGGATCTTTAATGGTATGTGCTCACGGTCCAGAGGCACTGTGTCTTGGACTCAGCAGCTCCCGACCTGAGGGAAGCTGCGGGTGGCCGCAGGGAGACTGCAGCCACCCTGTACTCACCATCTGCGGTGGCTGCAGGGCGGCTTCTCCAGCATGAAATGAACATGCGGAGGAGGAGTGGAATGCCAGCAACCCACACTGCAGCTGAAAACACACTGCAGTCGGGAGAAGTATAGTGAGGATGGGATTTCCACAAACCCCATCCACTAAGCTGCTAATTTACAATGCAGTGTCTTGGATGCAGCGGTAAGACACTGCATCCAAAATGCTGCGTATACTCATCGTGAGTAAGCACAGGGGTGCAACAACAATAGGTGCAGGGGATGCGATCGCACCCGGGCCCTGCAGCCTAGGGGGCCCCCAAAAGTCCCTTTGACCTATAAAAAAGGACTAATACTATTAAAGATTTGCAATAATTGGGGGTTCCGTTGGAGCTTTCGCATCGGGGCCCCTGGGCCTGAAGTTACGCCACTGAATAAGCACCTTAACTGATTGGCTAAATGTATATAATGTTGCAATAAATTACTAGGAGCCTAGTCATGCAAGTACGTGCAAATATGTTTTCATTCTTGCAATACTAAGCAATAAATATATGTAGCATTGAATCAGATTGTGGATTAAAAGAATTAAAGGGGCATATTTTTACATTATTCTTATCAGATAAAAGGGTTGATAACCTAGTGCCGTAATCAATATTTTATCAGCAATTCATGGTAAAGTTGTATAGTACTCAGAAGATTTAATGATGGAAGACAACAGGCATTATATAGTCAAAAGCATTAAAAATACATTTGTACTCTGTCAAAATCAAATTTATATAGCAAACTGGGAACGATACCTCACCAGGTAATACCTAACTAATGTACTTTTATGAGAGAGGTGGAAGCAGGCTCTAGCTGAGAACAAATGAATCCATATCGGTAATTATTCATATTCACTGAGACGTTATGAATCTACAAGCATTTTGCAATTGTGGGAAGTAGAGAACTGGCGAATATTTAAAGATATATTACAGCATTAGATGACACTGTAATTATATATTTTTTTGAATAACAAACATATTGTATACAGTATTTATTGAAGGTTTACCATTATTTTGAAATCTTTGTGTCTGAAAGAGTTGACATTTGCTATCACAGTACCATTAAATTGACACAAAAATTATAGTCAATACATTTAAAATATAACATTATTATGACTGTATTATTTTGTAAAAGTACTCTATTTATTAAACTATACTTGCTTACATGAATCCTCCTACCAGCAGGGAATGCTTAGCAAGAACTTTGTAGGTCAGTGTATGAAGAACGGGACTACTTTGACCAAGTATAGGGGGAACTCTACAGTATTGTGACCTCTATGGAAAAAGAATATGGCTATGCAGTGATCATTTATCAATGGAGAACTGTTGTGATTACTGCTGATAGTGGAGCTCCACATTAAAGGAGTATTCCACTGCTAGGACTACCCCTTTTTATTCCAATTGTTTGTCTCTATTAAATAAAAAAGTCTATACTCACTTCCCATCTTGGCGCGTTTTCAGTGATGCTAATGCTTGAGTTTCCGTAAGTTGAGTTGAGTAATCAACAGAAAGTGAGCGCTTATGGCCACTTTACACGCGGCAACAGGAAGATAGAAGGCAGGTGTGGAGACAATTGTACCATTTACCTTCAAAACACCTTGAAGTGGCTGCGTGTACTTCAGGTATCTGCAAGGTGTTTTAAAGGTAAAAGGTACAATTGTCTCTGACACCTGCCGTTTTCTATCTTCCTGCTGCCACGTGTAAAGTGGCCATTAAAGGGATCCTGTCACCTCCAAAATGCCTCCTAAGCTATCAAAACATGTCCCTGCAGCATATTATCACTAATCTCACACTCCTTTTGGCTCAGAAAAGCATCCTGTGAAAGTGGAGTAAAACGTTTTATAACTTACTCATCAGTGATGTTAATTAGCTGGGGCTATATTCTTTAGCCCCTAGGGCGGGCCATCTTCGTTATAAGATCACGTCCTCATAGGCGTGATCTTCTATTCATATTGTATTCAGCGCCTCCCTGCTCTCCTCGGCGCTGCCTGGGCTGTAACGGGGCTGTAATGACGCAAATCACATAATTTCCAGCATCAGGTGACGTCAGTACATCCGCACCGCTCTTTAGGCTTCAAGCACCGCACTGCGCATGCGGCGCAGGTGTACTGACGTCACCCGATGCCGGAAATGACGCGATTTGCCAGCATGTTCTCTTCAGGCAGTCATCTTTATAAATATCATTGGAATGACACCAAAAAAAAGTTCCATGTCATGATTCATGTCAGTCCACTTGGTGTAACAGCTCTCCAAGGTGTGATCATTCCTTTTTAGATACAGACTAACGAGCAGATCTAATTTGATGCAGGTGTTAGTTTTGGGAGTGAAAATTTACAGGGTGATTCCATAATTTTTTCCTCAGAATTGAGTGATTCCATAATTTTTTCCCTCTGCTTGATCTTAATTTCTTTTAGTGTTTCTTAAAGCCATAAAGTTGCCATTTGAATTGACTTTAGTTTTGTGCCATGTCTGTGATCTGCTTTTTTTCTACAACATTAAACAACTGAAGGAACAACCTCCGAGCATGGTGATTCCATAATTTTTTCCTGGGGTTGTATATAGACAGGGTGGGCCATTTATATGGATTCACCTAAATAAAATGGGAATGGTGGGTGAAATCAACTTCCTGATTGTGGCACATTTGTATATGGGAGGAAGAAAACTTTTCCAGATGGGTGATGACCATGGCGGCAATTTTGAAGTTGGCCATTTTGGATCCACCTTTATTTTTTTCAATGGGAGGTGGGTCATATGACACATCAAACTTATCGAGATTTTCATAAGAATAACAATGGTGTACTTGGTTTTAATATAACTTTTTTCTTTCATAAGTTATATTCAAGTTTCAAGTTTGTTTACAGGCATTGACATGTCGCAGAGGTTAACGCGTGAGGAGCGGATAGAAATTGTGTTGATGTCTGGTGAACACACTACCTGGGTCATTGCAGCAGATTTCAATGCAAGACATCTTATGAGACCACCCATCTCCCATGCTACAGTTAGCAAACTGTTTTGACAAATTTCGTTAAACAGGTTAAACAGTGTTGGATTTTCCAGAATGTGGATGTATGAAAACTGTCACTAATGATGAAACACCACTGGCTGTTCTAGCCCAAGAGCCCACAACGTAGCACTCACCGTATGTCACTGGAGAGTGGCATCAGTCGAACATCCCTTTGGCAGATATTAGCTACTCACAAATGGCACCCTTACAAAATCCAGCTGCTGCAGCATCTCAGCGAGGATGATCCAGATCGGTGCACTGAATTTGCAGAATGGGCAAAACAATAATTGGAACAGGACACACAGTTTACACAGAACGTTATGTTCAGTGATGAGGCAAACTTTTTTGTGAATGGTGAAGTTAACAAACAAAACCAGCGCTATTGGTCTGACACTAACCCACAGTGGATAGATCCCTCCAAGACTGTTGAAACACAAAAATTGATGGTATGATGTGGTATATGAGGTACAAAGATAGTGGCGCCATTCTTCATCAATGGAAACCTCAATGCCACTGGATATTTGAAATTGCTACATGATGATGTGTTGCCCTCTTTATGCACTAAAGATGGCACGTTCCCTGAGTATTTCCAACAAGATGGTGCACCACCACATTATGGGTGTCAGGTCTGAGCATTCCTACATGAACAGTTTCCTGGAAAGTGGATTGGTCGTCGTGGGCCAGTTGAATGGCCACCAAGGTCTCTTGATCTCACCCTCTTAGACTTTTATCTTTGGGATCATCTAAAAGCAATTGTCTATGCTGTGTAGACCAGAGATGTGCAGCATCTGAAACAACGGGGAAGTGGAACAAAATTTATTGGATATTTTAAACTTTGCTAACAAATAAAAAACTGAAAAGTGGGGCGTGCAATATTATTCAAACCCCTTGAGTTAATACTTTGTAGCGCCACCTTTTGCTGCTATTACAGCTGCAAGTTGATTGGGGTATGTCTCTATCAGTTTTGCACATCGAGAGACTGAAATTCTTGCCCATTCTTCCTTAGAAAACAGCTCGAGCTCAGTGAGGTTGGATGGAGAGCGTTTGTGAATAGCAGTTTTCAGCTCTTTCCACAGATTCTCGATTGGATTCAGGGTTGGACTGTGACTTGGCCATTCTAACACCTGGATACGTTTATTTTTGAACCATTCCATTGTAGATTTTGCTTTATGTTTGGGATCATTGTCATGTTGGAAGATAAATCTCTTTCCCATTCTCAGGTCTTTTACAGACTCCAACAGGTTTTCTTCCAGAATGGTCCTGTATTAGGCTCCATCCATCTTCCCATCAATTTTAACCATCTTCCCTGTCCCTGCTGAAGAAAAGCAGGCCCAAACTATGATGCTGCCACCACCATGTTTGATAGTGGGGATGGTGTTTTGAGGGTGATGAGCTGTGTTGCTTTTATGCCAAACATATTGTTTTGCATTGTGGCCAAAAAGTTTGATTTTGGTTTCATCTGACCAGAGCACCTTATTCCACATGTTTAGTGTGTCTCCCAGGTGGTTTGTGGCAAACTTCAAACAAGTCTTTTTATGGATATTTTTAAGAAGCGGTTTTCTTCTTGCCACTCTTCCATAAAGGCCAGATTTGTGCAGTATACGACTGATTGTTGTCCTATGGACAGACTCTCCCACCTCAGCTGTAGATCTCTGCAGTTCATCCAGAGTGATCATGGGCCTTTTGGCTGTATCTCTTGTGGTGATGCAACCCATGGCCGGGTGCATCACACGGGTGGTCGGTATATGGCTCTGTTCACATTTATCCAGTTTTACTGTGGGTGTGCTGTGTTAAACCTACCCGAAACACAGGGAGTTAACAGCTGAAAGTGAGTGCTGTAGACTTGACAGATTCATGAGCCTGATGGGCGGCTGTGTCAGAACCTGTGCTTTGCTGGGCTAAACCTGAATGGTGCACAGGGGATTAATCACATACTCAGATCTGTGTGTGAGTGAGATGTGCGGATTGACTCACTGTGTTGCAGCTGTGGGTGAGGCAGCCTGGACAAGAACCTGCCAGGTGTCTGAGTGAGAGAGGACGATGGGAATCAGAGCAGACCAGACCACTGCCATGTGAGGATGTACTGGAAGTGATCCGTCCCCGGTGGGGGAAGTGAAGGGAGCCTGCCAGCTCCAGCGCCGGTGGCACGTGATGCGTGCATGCCGGCCAGTGTCCAGGACCGAGGACGGCTCAAGGGCCAGGCGATCATATGAGGGATGAGGACCGAGGACGGCTCAAGGACCAGGCGGTTAGATGTGCGGTATGAGAGACCGAGTACGGCTCAAGGGCCAAGTAGTCACAGCCGACTTTGGGACTGACTGAGTGAGTCATGATATGGTCCCGTTGATCCAGATGTAAGTGTCTCGGATCCCGGTGGATCCGTGGAGGTCTCGTGTATTCTGAGTGTACTAGGGTTCCTAGTACTGTTGTGCGCCCTGAGTATGTAGCATATTGGTTTATGTAAAAATGCCATGAATGCTGTTTCATGCATGAGTCATAATGGTTCATGAAAAAGTACCCTGTATGATGACTCATGTGCAACAGGATGGGGAATGATCCCTGCAGGGTGTTAGGCGGAGGTAACTGCCATTGGGACCGACAATAAGTCATGATATGGTCCTGTTGTTTCTCATGTGAATGTCCTGTCATGTAATGTCATGTGATGTACTAATGTGGAAGTTATGTCATCCGAAAATGTAAATACAGTGTTATGTTTTATGTGATGAAAGCGGTTTATGACAGAAAAACAATAAATCCGCTGGTTATGTTCCTTTAAAATGTAGTTGCTGATGTCATTTCCCTGTGCCAAGCGAGTTCCCCGGGTTGCTACCTCACACTCTGATCCGTCTTCTCCTTGTTCGAGATGAAAGTTTAGAGGGACGGCCGGGTCTTGGTAGATTTGCAGTGGTCTGATACTCCTTCCATTTCAATATGATCTCTTGCACAGTGCTTCTTGAGATGTTTAAAACTTGGGAAATCATTTTGTATCCAAATCCAACTTTAAACTTTGCCACAACAGTATCTCGGACATGACTGGTGTGTTCCTTGGTCTTTATGATGCTCTCTGCACTTGAAATAGAACCCTGAGAATATCACAGAGCAGGTGCATTTATACGGAGACTTGATTACACACAGGTGGATTCTATTTATCATTACCAGTCATTTAGGACAACATTGGAGCATTCAGAGATCCACACTGAACGTCTGGAGTGAGGTTGCTGCACTGAAAGTAAAGAGGCCGAATAATATTGCACGCGCCACTTTTCAGTTTTTTGTTAAAAAAGTTTAAAATATGTAATAAATTTCGTTGCACTTCATGATTGTGTCCAACTTGTTGTTGATTCCTCACAAAAAAATTTGAATTTATATCTTTATGTTTGAAGCCTGAAATGTGGCAAAAGGTTGAAAAGTTCAAGGGGGCCAAATACTTTCACAAGGCACTGTATATAACAGATAAAACAGTTGCACTCAAATAAGGAAAGGGGGAAAACTAGAAAAAAGTCTGATGAATGTGAACAGTGAACATAGAGATAAAGACACACCAACTGCTAAAGAAAACATGAAAAAACATTTTTCTTGAAAAATGTTTTGAAAAAATTTGAGATACTCTTCATTACACAAAGGTGGAGAAAGCCCTTCTGCAGCTCCCTCCACATCTCCTGGTGTGCTGGCCTGTTACCTGATATCTGCTCCATGCTTTGGACTCTGTGCTAACATACACAACTAACCTTCTTGCCATAGCTCACATTGATGTGCCATCCTGGATAAGCTGCACTTCCTGAGCAACGTCTGTGGGATGTAGACATCTCCTCATACTACCTCTAGGGGTAAGAGCAATGACAAAATGCAAAAGTGACCAAAACAACAGCCAAAAAGGATGAGAACAGAGAAATGGTCTGTGGTCACCGTCTATAGAACTGTTCCTTTATAGGGGTATCTTGCTAATTGCCTATCATTTCTACCTGTTATCTGTTCCATTTGCACAACAGCTATGTACTATGTAATGGATGAGTCTGACTATACAGGGACATTATCTGATCATACCATATCTCCTGGGCAGGGTTGGACACAAATGAGTATACAGATATTATAGCATGGGATCATACAGTAGATGATACTTTTGGGAGGTAAAATATTTTCCTGCCTGTTTTTTTTTTTAAATGTTTTAATTCAAATAAAAGATTATTTATAATCCTGTACTGTAATGTCTGAATTCTTTTATTTTACTTCCTCCCCTGCCCAGAAGATGTGGTATGAGCAGACTATTTCCCTGAAAGCTCAGGCAGCCATTACTCAGTGCATTGTAGGGACACATACAGTTGGGAAAATAAGTACCATATTTGATACACTACCGAAATTGCAAGTTTTTGCACCTACAAAGAATGGAGAGCATCAGCTGTGTATCAAATTCTTTTTTTTACCGCTGTATGTAACATTTATCTCTCCAATTGTGGAACTTAGTAATATTCCAGGAACTATTGGTGTATTGATTAAAATGACCTTTATTGGAAAAGCCCTTTAGCGTCACATTAGCGTATGCATTTGATACGAGAGCATCAGATGTGATTTGCTAGTGACCCTAATTGAGCGGAGTGTCCCTTTACTGTGATCTAATTCTGTAATCAAATCACAGCTGCGGAGGTGAGGGAGAAATTAATCTCCCAATGGCTAGGGTCACACCAGTGTTTACCACTGCGTTCAGGGGGGGTTTCATTTAAAACATAGTATTTGTCAGAATTAGCACAATGTTACCAGAAGGGTAAGACTGCGTTATTGCTGCCAATTCATTCCTATAGCTGATGGAACCCTAAGCGCAGTTCAAACGCTGGCATCTAAGTGCCAGAGTTTGAAATCTCGCGCTATTTCCAAGCGCATCACATGACGCGGATGCTTGTATGGATGCGAGTGATGTGAGCAGATCATGCTTTAATTTTTTCCTCGGTTCGTACAGGGCTGAGAAACATCTCATAGGTCTTAGTTGCCTGATTGATTTTCATTGGTCTGGATGTAATGCAAGAGTTTCTGGTATTACAGTCACGCGAGTCCGACACTCGTGTGACTTTACCCTTAAGGGCCAATAACAAAACATAACATTTGCTATTTTCTTACTAAAAGCTGTTTATATGTGCAAATCATGAACTACTTTAGTCTTAGTGAGAACATTAATACACTAAAAACATTTTAAAGAACAACTGAAAATAATTTTTGTTCATTAATTTACAGATTTCAAAGTCAAAAGTACTTTTTTTTAGGTCTAAACAATATATCTCATTTGCAGAATTCACTTACAAAGCTATTAGTTAATTTCCTTTTAATACAACTTTTCTAATGAAAAAGTTAAATGATGTATATCTTGAGCTTCCAAAGCATATTAAGTAAGCCAACAATAAAGAGAGCCTTCCATTTGTCGCATGAAAATCAGCATATTGTATTCTCCTCTAGGAGAGCAATGTGGTTTTTGTTTAATCATTCAATGAATGAATGCTCCTTAATTGTGCTTTTATTTCAGAGCTATTAATAATTGCTGTAAATGTTAAAGAAACTAATGAGCATCATGATCACGTTCAACTTCAGCTTGTGATTCAGTGATTCAGCACTATTGATATTACACCATTATCGTAATATGTAGGAAATACGATAGTTAAAGGGGTGTGCCACTGATATGCACTAATTCTATATGTACATCAGTTCAAGAGCTCATCAAAATGCATAATCCCTTCTGCTTTAGAGATAAATTTGGGCCCTCTTTTCTCTTGGGACCTTGTGCAGCTGCACAGCTTGCACCAAAGATATGACCACCCATGGAGACTGTTACCTCAATGAATCAGCGACCCTAATAGAGTTCAAGAGGTAGGACAAACTTGTCCGTTAACTTCTAGTAAACAGAGCAGTACTTTAGCACTGCTTTATATAGCAGAAATAATGATGACCTATGAATGCTGGCTTGCAGCCGATGTTCATAGGAGGATCGCAAAGTCATCAGCCAACCCCCGGCTATCATGACTACCCATCATCACCTCGTGATCATGTTACGGCATGCTGATGGGAGCAGAGAATCATGCAGCCCACTGCCGTCTCATGTTAAATCCCACTGTCAGATATGGGGGGCACAGTGGCTAAGTGGTTAGCACTGGGGTTCTGGGTTCAATTCCCACCAAGGACAACATCTGCAAGGAGATTGAATGTTCTCCCCGTGTTTGTGTGGGCTTCCTCCGGGCACTCCGGTTTCCTCCCACATTTCAAAGACATACTGATAGGATGTTTAGATTGTGAGCCCCAATGGGGACAGTGTATATAAAGTGCTATGGAATTAATAGTAAAGAAAAACCAAGAAATTGTTGCGCCACACTGTGCAAATTAGCCGAAGCAAGGGGTTATATTGATATGTCACTCACCTTTTCTAGTTGCGCCCCCTGCACAACTAGGTCGATGATTTGAGGTGAGATTTAACCGCAGGCATAAATCTGTTGCTACGTGTAGTTCCTTATGGAACTTCAACGTCTCTCTCAGAGATCACGAGCCCAGGGAAGGGCAGCTCCTCTGTGTTGACCAAATCCTGTCCCAGAGCTGCTCTCAAACCACACTCCCCAAAGGGAGGATTTGAGCACGATATGAAGTAAAAAGGTATGATAAAATGAGCGCTAGGGACAGAAACAGGCACTGGGCTCTTATCGAATATTACCTTTCAAATTTATTGTGAACAGTAGAAGTTACAGGTCTCCTCGCCAGGAGGAAACCTGTAACTTCTACTGTTCACAATAAATTTGAAAGGTAATATTCGATAAGAGCCCAGTGCCTGTTTCTGTCCCTAGCGCTCATTTTATCATACCTTTTTACTTCATATCATGGAATTAATAGTGCAATACAAATAAATAAATATTATTATTATTATTTAACTGGTTAACAGCCGCAGGCATTTCTCCAATTCACCTGCAGATGTTAAAGGCACATGATGGTTGATTAAATTAGCCATCATGTGTAGGGATTGATGTGAGCTCAGCATGTGAGCCTGCATCAATGTCAGAGACACAACATTTGATGTACATACAGCTGTGGAAAAAATTAAGAGACTACTGCTAAATTTTCAGTTTCTCTGATTTTTCTCTTTAGAAGTATATTTTTGAGTAAAATGACATTGTTCTTAAATTCTATAAACTACTGACATCATGTCTCCAAAATCCAAAGCTAAAAATGTTGTATTTATTTGCAGCAAATAAGAAATCTTCAAAATGTAATACATAAACAGAACAGTGCTTTCAGACCTCAAATAATGCAATGAAAACAAGTTCATATTCATTTAAAAAAGCAATACTAATGTTTTAACTCAGGAAGAGTTCAGAAATCAATATTTGGTGCAATAACCATGATTTTTAATCACAGCTTTCATTCGTCTTGGCATGCTTTCCACTAGTCTTTCACACTGCTTTTAGGTGACCTTAGGCCACTCCAGGCACAAAAATATAAGCAGTTCTTCTTTGTTTGATGTCTTGTGACTATCCATCTTCCTCTTGATTATATTCCAGAGGTTTTCAATGGGGTTCAAGGCTGAAAATTGGGCTGGCCATGACAGGGTCTTGATGTGGTGCTCCTTCATCCGCACATTGTTTGACCTAAGACCCTGTCATGTCCAGCTTCAATCTCCAGACCATGGTTATTCCACCAAATATTGATTTCTGAACTGTTCCTGAGTTAAAACATTACTATTGTGGTTTCTAACTGAGTATGAACTTGTTTTTTTTGCATTATTTGAGGTCTAAAAGCAATGTTCTGTTTATTTATAATTATTTTGAAGATTTCTCATTTGCTGCAAAAAATACAAAATTTTTAGCTTTGAATTTTGGAGACATGTTGTCAGTAGTTTATGGAATAAAAGAATAAAGTCATTTTACTCCAAAATATACTTATAAAGAGAAAAATCAGAGAAGCTGAAAAATTTGAAGTGATCTATTCATTTCTTCCAGAGCTGTATGTTTCAAAGGTCGTGAGGGGGTGGAACAGCTTTTTAGACAACCTCTCTTCACATATTTATCTAAAAAAGAATACTTCTAAGGTCCCCTTTATTGTCTCATCAATTCTCAACCTAAAAGAGGACTACAAATTACATTGACCGAGGCACCTGCAACATAATATAGCACAAATCACTATATATACTAAAACACATTGATCTACATTCACTCTCAGAATCCCTTCTCCCTCTCGCCAACATAACATCTATACGTGACACAGACACTGCCACCACCCTCTACAACACCACATTAACCAAGGCACTCGACCTAGCAGCCCCCCTCACACACCACGCTCCACGCACTAACAGGCAACCCTGGCACACCACCCTCACTAAAGACCTGAGACGGGCATCCAGGGTCGCCGAGAGGCGATGGAAAAAAATCACCTTCCACTGAGCATTTTGCACTGTTCAAACAGTCCCTCATCGCCTTCAAGACTGCACTTGCCACCGCCAAACAAACCTTCTTCTTATCCCTAATAACCTCCCTGTCCCACAATCCCAAACAACTTTTCAAAACCTTCAATTCCTTACTCCGCCCGCCTGCTCCCCCTCCCTCTCCCCTTATCTCTGCAGAAGACTTTGCCTCCTTCTTCAAAGAAAAGATTGACAGAATCAGAGACAGCTTTGATCCACTGTCCCATCAGCCTCCCCTTTCACCTATACTGCCCTCTACTTCCATCAACTGCTTCCCCCCTATAACTGAAGACCAGCTCTCCTCCCTCCTGTCAAAATCACACCTCACCACCAGCGCCCACGACCCACTCCCATCCCACCTCATTCCCAACCTCACCTCCATTATCATCCCAGCCCTAACTCATCTTTTCAACCTATCACTTACCACTGGCACCTTCCCCTCAGCCTTCAAACACGCCTTGATCACACCCATCCTCAAAAAACCCTCCCTCGATCCCACAACTGTCTCCAACTACCGCCCCATATCTCTCCTCCCTTTCGCCTCTAAACTACTTGAACAGCATGTCCACTCTGAGCTGTCCTCTCACCTCTCCTCCTGCTCCCTCTTGACCGCCTGCAATCTGGCTTCCGACCCCTCCACTCCACTGAAACAGCCCTGACCAAAGTCATAAATGACCTACTGACTGCCAAAAGCAAGCGCCACTACTCTGTTCTCCTCCTCCTCGACCTGTCAGCCGCCTTCGACACTGTTGACCACTCCCTTCTACTACAGATCCTAGAATCTCTTGGCATCACGGACCTTGCCCTCTCTTGAATCTCCTCATACTTAACGGACCGCACCTTCAGCGTCACCCACTCCCACACATCCTCCTCGCCCTACCCCCTATCTGGTGGGGTCCCCCAGGGCTCGGTTCTTGGACCATTACTGTTCTCAATCTACACTCTCGGCCTAGGTGAACTCATTGAGTCCCATGGCCTCCAATATCACCTCTACGCCGACGACACCCAAATCTACCTGTCTGGCCCTGACATCGCCTCCCTTCTATCCAAAATTCCACACTGCCTGTCCGCCATCTCATCCTTCTTCTCTGCTCGCTTCCTTAAGCTGAACATGGACAAAACCGAGTTCATAGTCTTCCCCCCAAGATGCTCCCCCTCACTACCTGACCTATCCATCGTCGTCAACGACTGCTCTCTCTCTCCAGTCCCCCATGCCAAGTGCCTCGGGGTTATCCTTGACTCTTCCCTCTCCTTCAAGCCCCACATCCAGGCCCTCGCCACCTCCTGCCGACTTCAGCTCAAAAACATCTATAGGATCCGCACTTTCCTTGACCACGACACTGCTAAAACCCTTATTCACGCTCTCATCATCTCCCGCCTCGATTACTGCAACCTTCTGCTCACCGGTCTCCCTAATACCTCCCTTGCACCTCTCCAATCTATCTTGAACTCCGCTGCCCCCTAATCCATCTGTCTCCCCGCTACTCCCCTGTCTCCCCCCTCTGCCAAGCCCTTCATTGGCTCCCTGCTTCCCAGAGATCCCGGTTTAAAACATTAACCATGACATACAAAGCCATTCACAACCTGTCCCCTCCATACATCTCTGACATGGTCTCCCGTTAACTACCCTCACGCAACCTGCGATCCTCCCAAGAGCTTCTCCTCTACTCCCCCCTGATCTCCTCTTCGCACAATCGCATACAGGATTTCTCCCGTGCTTCACCCAGACTCTGGAACTCACTGCCCCAACACATCAGACATTCTCCTACCCTGGGAACCTTCAAAAGAAGCCTGAAGACCCACCGGTTCCACCAAGCCTACCACCTGCAATAAGACCCGGTCCACCACACCGCCTCATGACTGGAATTTCCCCCTCCTACTGTATCCCCACCCGCCCCTCGTAGACTGTGAGCCTTTGTGGACAGGATTTCTCCCCTCTTGTTTCTGTACAACTGAATTGTCAACATTTATTGTTACTTGTATTGTTACTATGTTACTTGTCCTAGTCTGCCCTTTTTAACATGTAAAGCGCCATGGAATATAATGACGCTATATAAATTAATAATAATAATAATAATAATATATATACAGCAATTTTTGGCACTTCCATGAAAAAGGATCACAGAGCAAAGCATATATGTGGACACCTACAGTATCCACTTCATGAGAGCACGAGCCTAGCCTTGTTTTCAAGATAAATATGTGTTCCAGTCTTAGAAAGTGAATTTATTGGACATTTATGGTGCATCCTGTTGAAATGCCATACATTTTCTAGATGAGATAGCCCTTTTAAAATGCTTAATAGGTATTGGACCATGAGAAACAATCAATTTAGTTAAAGGGGCAGGCACTGATCTCAGGTTTAAATACTTTCCCATGATTTGATTCTATGCTTTCATTTCAAAAGTTATTTAACTTTGCCAGAGAAAGTAAAAATAATCCCAAAATATTCATTAACTACATAAATAGTAACAAACTTAAAAAATGATAGTTGTTGGCCCCCTTAAAAATAGTTTGGGTGAAATGGTGGATGAGGATGAGAAAAAAGCCAATAGACTAAATGACTTTTTTTCCCCATAGTATTTACACAAGAAAATCCCATGACAGACAACATGATCAGTGATAACACAAATTCTCCATTTAAGGTCACTTGCTTAATCCAACAGGAAGTATGGCGCCACCTAAAAATCACTAAACTTGACAAATTCCCGGGCCTGGATGGGATACACCGCCGAGTACTGCAGAAATTCAGTACTGTCATAAATAAACAATTATTTTTAATCTTTAAAGATTTCGTAATAACAAGGTCTGTATCACAGGACTAGCACATAGCAAATGTGGTGCCAATATTCAAAAAGGGGACAAAAATTGAACTTGGAAATTATAGGCCAGTAAGCTTAACCTCTACTGTTGGTAAAATCCTTGACGGTTTCCTAAAAGATGCTATACTGGAATATATGAATAAGAATAACCTCATGACCCAATATCAATATGGGTTTACAAGGGACCATTCCTGTCAAACTAATCTGATCAGCTTCTATGAAGAGGTAAGTTCTGGACTGGACCAAGGAAATTCAGTGGATATTGTGTACTTTTCAAAAGTTTTGATACGATGCCACACAAAAGGTTGATACACTAAATGAGAATAATGGGGATAGGGGAAAATATGTGTAACTGGGTTAAGAACTGGCTCAGTGATAGGAAACAAAAGGTGGTTATTGATGGAACACACTCGAACTGGGTCACAGTTAACAGAGGGATACCACAATGGTCAGTATTGGGTCGATGTCTTTTTAACATATTTATTAATGATCTTGTGGGGGGCATACAGAGTAGAATTTCAATATTTGCAGATGACACAAAATTACATCACATCCACAGGCACTTGGCAGCCACATAGATGGTTCCAACGAGCATTGCTGTAGGAGGGATTTTTCAAAAGGGATTCTTCATGATTGTCTGCTGATTGTGCACATCTTGCACATCACCTTATTCGTCCATTGTGACATTACCTAACCCAATGCCTGCCACCATGTGGTTCTGTGCTTTCTAATGTGGATGATTGCTCTGTGGCAACACAATATATACATAGGAATATTTGGCCCTGCCTCATTGGCTGTTATATTTCTTTTCCTGACATTGTCGCCCATAGAAACCACTGGTATATGGTGGCTTGACTAGCCATAAGACAGAGCTACAACTATAATCTCCATTACTTCTGATGAGCCCCAATATATAGGAAAGGTCAAAACGCGTCAAGAAGTTGAAGCATCATTAAAATCTGGGAACTAAAGGAGACCATTTGGGAGTCCCCTGAGAAAGAAGTGCAAATTGCTCTTGGACACCAAGTTAAATTTGAAACTGTCATGCTGGGTGTAGGGAGACACCCAGCGCTGGACGATGACAGGGGAGGGGAAAGGATTCCCTGATGCTAAGGGCAAAAAGCAGGGATGGTGACCCCTAGAACAACTAATGCTGACATCTGGCTCCCCTAACGTCCCTTATACAGTTTCCGCAACTGTCGCCGCCAGGATACCTATCCCCTGACTGTCCATGGACTACCACTACACAGGGATCAGAGCGGGTGATCACTAGTCAACCCGGCTAGCAACTAGAGAAACACACAAGGGAAACATACAAAGTGGGAAAGGATACACTTAGCTTTAGCAGATCCAAGCATCAAAACAGCAGGCTCCTGATACACTTGATAATCAATACAGAGAAGAGCCATATTTGAAGTTCCTGCTACCCTAGGCACTTTCAGTGGTCCCGTTCCCCCCCACTCCCATCCCGATCAGTCAGACTAAGCGTATTTGTACACAGCATTTTATGTTTCAGGCAGATCCGCTGAGTATTCCGCCTGAAAAAGCAACAAAAAATGCTAAAAGGAATTAACTCATGGACGGCAATGTAAGAATGACAAGCTGTTCATATGTTCAGTCTTTTGAGGTTTTTCTTTTTAACTGTGTGTCCTATCTTTTATCTGAATTCCAGCACTCAGGATGTTCACAGACGTCAGTGTTCATAACCTTCAGATACTAGTTAACAGACCTAAATACACATGAGACTAAAGTTGGCTAAACCTGTGAGGACCATCTAATGTGTATGGGGGCTGTAACTGATGATTGGTCGAGGGAAATAAGGATCCAGCATGTCCAATTACCAGCTGTAGATCCTTTTCTCCTCTAAGTCATAAGCTGCAGCCAGAGATGTCTAAGGCCTCTTTCACATCAGCGGTTCTGTCCGGATCTGGCAGATTTGTGCATCTACCACCTAACGGCCGACTTGTGGTACACTTGTGGCAAGCCCCCATTCTTTATAGGGCTTGCGTTTTTTTTTTCGCCACCCCAAGTGACGGATCTGCTGGATCCGACAGAACCACACTTGCCGCACCCGACCACAAGCCCCATAGACAATGCATGGGGCTTGCTGGATCGGTGCCGCAAGTCGGATGCTGCCTGCTGCAGCCCAGGTCTGTGTGGGCCGCTCCCATTTCCACCCCCTATGCAATTCTGCAGTGACTTCTGCAGCCCAGGTCTGTGTTCTGGGTTGCAGACCCCAGTGTGTCTCTCCCTCTGCTGCCATCATGCCATGTCCTCCGTCTTGCTGGCTCAGCTCTAATCTGGGGGTCAGCTGGGGCAGCTCCTGGGCTTGACTCCAGGCTCCATCATCACACACAGTGCTGTGACTGCAGCGGATCGTATCCCCGCAATGTCCACCACGCCCTCAGGCTGGCACTGCTTATGCTGTGCACAGACAGTACAGGTATCCTGCCACCCGCAGCATGCCAGTAACCATGCAGCCCTGTCATCATCAGTTCACATATCAGCCGCTGACTGAGCCGCCGGCGATGTAGCTGCCCATGCCTCCGCGGCACGGGATCTTGAAGTCCTCCCAGTACCTTCAGTGTTGACGTGGAAGCGCCAGATCCGAGACCCCTGCAGCAGGCTGAGACGGGCGGGCGTGGGCCGGAACACTGAGGTGGGTGGGCGGGGCGGGCCAACTAGGCATGTACCCTCAAGTGCCTAAGGACAAATACGGCCATACAGAGGAGGACAATTTTATATTACAGGAGGATTTATGTACACTAGAAACTTGGAATGATATATGGCAAATGAGCGTTAATGGGGATAAATTTAAGGTCATGCCCTTGGGCAGAGTAAATTAAATGTATAATTATGTTCTTAATTGTAAAACACTGAGCAAAACTGTCACAGAAAAAGACTTAGGTGTATTGGTGGACAACAAACACACCTTTAGTGGCCAGTGTCAGGCAGCTGCTGCAAAGGCGAATAAAATAATAGGATGCATTAAAAGAGGCATAGATGCTCATGAGAAGAACAATTTTACCTTTATTGAAGTCACTAGTGCGACCACACTTAGAATATTATGTATAATTGTGGTCTCTGGTGTATAAGAAAAACATAGCTGAACAAATGGTGGGACTGGGGGTGGGGGGTGGGAGCAATACCAAGACAGGTTATTAAACTTGGGGTTATAAAGTTTGGAAAAATGAAGGCTTTGGGGCAATCTTATTACAATGCACAAATATATGAGGGGACAGTACAGAGACCTTTCTAATGATCTTTTACATCTAGGCTTGAGATGGGGACAAGGGAGCATATATTACCTGACTGGTTCCTTTATGGTACTTATCAATAAAATCTGACTTTAGGATTTTAATCACTTTACATCTTGTGTCTGTACATGCAGCCTATAATTCACACTATTTTGATGTTTGTTTGATTTTTCTTCTTGCTTTTATTGCATTTCCATATTCATCCAGAAGTGCTCCAGCAAACAGAAGTGTTAAATCAAATTCAAAACTCACATATTTTGGCAAAAGGATCAAACAGGACCCCATGCTGTTATTTCACTTTGCAAGATGTATACAAATTTGCGCAGAGAATGAGAACTGTCATCATCTTCATATTTATGCAGTGCACGATGAGTGGTGAACAACCAGTCTCCCCAAGAGTACAGGTGCAAACAAGAGACTGTATGTCTGCCTGCTGAGCTCTTATTGTTAGGTTGTATGCACAACTGCAAAACAATAAAAACATGTGGTGCACCCTTATGCTAAACTACTGGATCATCTGTTAAAGACGAGTGTAGCGGAGCAACTGAATCCTGCAGCTGTATCTTATTCCTTTTGGTGACAGTAATGTAACCTAACTTTGAAGGCCAAATGAGACAAGGAGCAACAGTTAAGTTTGTACGCATGTAAAGATTATCTTTAAAGGGAAGCTAACATATCCCCAAATGTTATTAATTTACAGATACGGATTTAATACATAGGTTAACATTGTTATAAAGCTGTAACACTGCTGCAATAAAAGCATGGCTACTGGGAAGACATTAAATGTATTTGTAACGCTCAGAGGTGCAAGCGGGAGTGGACCCACAGGCTTACCGTGATGTAAGAGGGGCTTAATTAAGCACCTATCAGTTATTCATAAGAGCCTCTGATGGTGAGGTTGAACGTGGCTGTGGGTAGATGCCAGGTGCCATTCCCAGGTCACTGTCCAGGACTGTGGCAGCTGAGCAGAGCAGGGTGACAGCAGTACTGAAGTGTAGCCATGGACTGGACAAGTACTGGACACAGGTAGGAATGTAATGGAAAGTACAGAACACTGGTCTTCTAGCACAGGACATTAGACACTAGCACAGGACATCAGGAACTAGCAGGATGGCAGGCATTGGCATGGTCATCATGTACTGGCCCCAGTTGTCACTCTAGTCCAGCTATGTCTTTCTTATACACCAGAGACCAGAATTGTACACAGTATTCTAAGCGTGGTTGCACTAGTGACTTGTATAGAGGTAAAATTATGTTCTCCTCATTTATATCTATGCCTCTTTTAATGCATCCCATTATTTTATTTGCCTTTGCAGCAGCAGCTGCCTGACACTGGCCACTAAATATGAGTTTGTCGTCCACCCATACACCCAGGTCTTTTTTCAGTAATAGTTTTGCTCAGTGTTTTTACAATTAAGAAAATAATTATATCATTTTATTTCCTCAGCCTCAACCTTACATTTATCCCCATTAACGCTCATTTGCCATTTATCAGCCCAAGCTTCCACTGTAGTTTACCTAAATCCTCCTGTAATATAAAATTGTCCTCCTCTATATTAATTACCCTACAATGTTTAGTGTCATCTGCAAATATTGAAATTTTACTCTGTATGCTCCCCACAAGGTCATTAATAAATATGTTAAAAAGAATCGGGCCCAAAATACTGGTAACCCCACCCCATGGTACCCCATTGTTAACTGTGACCCAGTTAGAGTGTGTTCCATTAATGACCACCTTTTGTTTCCTATCACTGAGCCAGTTTTTAGCCCACTTACACATATTTTCACCTATTCCCTTGTTCTCATTTCATGCATCAACCTTTTGTGTGACACCATATCAAAAACTTTTGAAAAGTCCATATACACAACATCCACTGCATTTCCTTGGTCCAGTCCGAAACTTACCTCTTCATAGAAGCTTATCAGATTAGTTTGACAGGAATGGTCACTTGTAAACCCATGTTGATATTGGGTCATGAGGTTATTTTTCTTCACATATTCCAGTATAGCATCTCTTAGGAAACTCTCAAAGATTTTACCCAAAGTAGAGTTTAAGCTTACTAGCCTATAATTTCCAAGATCAGTTTTTGCCCCCTTTTTGAATATTGGCACCATATTTGCTATGAGCCAGTAAAGTGGTTTAAGTGTGCTTTGCAAGACAAGCTCACATTTTTAAAAAATTGTAACTTAAGAGCAAGATTTGGATTAAGAGCAAAATGTGAGCTTTCCCCACCCCTCCACAGTACAGTACTACTAATACTACTTCTAGCGCGTGTGCATAAGCCATCAATCATGGTCTTTTCCTCACTTATGGGTTCCAGCCTTTGCATACTCAGCACACTATGAACATTGAGCTCCCATACATGATTCTGTACATGCGTGCCAACTTTAGGTACTGTAACTCATTAAATTCCTGCATATATGTATACTGTATACACGATAGAGCTGCAATTAATTGCAAAACTGTAAAAATGTTATATGAATACAGTAAATATGTTTGGGCTGTGGAACAAATCATCTGCATTTCAGTTATTTCTTATGGGAAAATTTACTTTGATATACAAGTGATTTGGACAACAAGCACATTCCTGGAACGAATTATGATCGTAATCCAAGGATCCACTCTACTTGCTAAGTCATACAATGGCGCTCTAGTAGCAGACCTATGGAGGTCTTCTGATCCTAAATCTGGATCAACCTAAAAAAAACAAAGAAATATTCATGACAATTGGGAGTTTATGGTGTGGAAATATTTATCAAACTAAATGAGCCCCCCAAAAAAACATTATCTTTTGTACTTGCACAATATACATTATGAGTTTTAGATACTTTCTGTGCCTTGACTGGCAAGGAGGTATAACCTTGCTGAAAATGGGGAATGGCTTGGCAAGAAAAGGGAAATGGCCTAATATGTTATACTATATACAAAAAATGTTGCCAAGCTTGTGGCACAAATTTCTTGCAGAAAATAAACCAACTAATAGGTGGACAATGGTCTAATAATATGCCAGATCAAACAACATAATCCAGTGCAATATTAAGACTGTTTACTTTAAAGGGAACAAGTCAGGTTGCTCTACCCCTCTCTTCTATCACTATCTGGGGGCCCTAAAACGATTATGAAAAATGACTTAGAACTTACATATGGTCTTCTAGGAGACTGGATAGGCGGGCTCCGGGCTCCATGCTCTCCTCCTCACTGTCTCCTAGCACGCCCCACCGGGCGTCGTCGCTCCTGTTGCTTTGCCGCTTCCTTTTTGAATTTCCCACTCTCTCTGCAGCTGTAATACCCAGGCCAGAACGTCATATCCGGCCCGGTGCATTGTGGGCCTAATAATTGGACAGGTCCGAAGCATTTTGGGCCTAATTACATGATGGGCCCGGCATCAAATGCACATTGCGCATGCGCCAGAGCCGGGCCGATCACGTGATTAGGTCCACAATGTATCCGGCTGGGCATTAAAGCAGCAAAGAGGGCGGAAAATTCAAAAAGGAGGCGGCAAAGCAGGAGCGATGACACCCAGCGGGGCGTGCTAGGAGACAGCGAGGAGTGGAGCATGGAGCCCTCCTATTTAGACTCATAGATGGAGACCACATGTTAGTTCTAAGTCATTTTTGATAATCATTATAGGGCCCCTTTAGATCAGACAGGGATGGTTCTGGATCAGCTAGGAAGGTGCAGGGACATGTAGAGATAGGATAGGGGGTAGAGAGACCTGACAGGTTCCCTTTAAGCTTGCATGCTCTAAAAATTTGACGATATAGCCAAATATGTCCCACTACTTTCAAGTACCTGGTATCTTATTTAAAGAGAAGCTGTTATCAGAAAATTACCTATTCCTTAAATCCAGTTTTTGTGTTAAATTATAATTATTGTTTCAGGAGAACTTGTAGCAGAATTTCTCTGCTTCTTCCTTTACCTATTTCTCCTGCGTACCCTCTCTGTAGAACAATAAGTGCACCAACTGATACAAATTTTGTTACTGAATATAGTATTTACAGAGTTAGAGATTAGAGTTGCGCAACCCAAAACTGTATTGTTTGGGTGTCGTACCTGTCATACCGTGCAGTGTCTGGTGCTCATTTCAAAGCACAAAAGTCTCACAGAATTCTGTTTTTTACATCACGCATTGGATGCTGAATAAAGTTTGTTAAAATGCATTAGTGCAGTCAATCAACAAGCTTTTCAGCCGTGGGTACTTCCTCAGCCATCACAACCATGCTGTGTATCAGCATGGCTGTGACTGGCCAGTACACCACATGACCTGACTTGTATAACCACTGGATCATGGATCGTGCTGCCATTGTGCACTGACTAGTATAAGGCTAGTGTGGCGCCCCTGCGACCAGGGTGGCCACAGGTAAGAACTGCAGCCAGGAAGGTGGAGACAGTTTTGCATAAACACCTTCACAAACACACCCACCGACACAAGACCCAACCTGGAGCCTGGGACTCTAGGCGGGCAAGGAGTGGTAGGAACAGTCACAGTGGGTGGGACGTAGGCTAGGTGACGAACCGGGTACATAAGGGAAAACCAGGAAGTAGTAAGTAGTAGGTCAGAGGGTGCCGAGCAGTAAAGACTGAGGAAAACTGACACAGTACCAGTGCATCTGGATCCGGAGGAAATCGGCAGCGGTGCCAGGGAATGACCGAAGGAAGGGATCCCCTATGTACACCGCAGTCACACGGGTAGGAAAGAGCCTGGTGGGTCCTTGAAATAGAGGGGCACTGGAAGGCTAGGCCGGGACCAGAGAGCCGACTCTGAGGTGGCCACAGCTACAAGCCGGATCACAGACATACCGGCAGGGAACTCTGATTCCATGTCAGAGCTCCTACCACAAGTGCAGGAGGTACAGTTGCACATAGGGCTCCAGAGCTTAGACTCACCCGTACGCTGAGTTAAGCCAACAAGGACCCGAGCGACCTACCATACAGCACACAAGGAGAAGAGAAGTACAGAAGGGCCTGAAAGGAATCAAGCAGGAGAAGGGTCTAAGGCAGGAACCTGGCTGCAGTAGAGCTAAATGCACGGTAAAACTGTGGAGTTAACTTTGTGAAACAACTTTATGAACTGTAATGAAGAAGTATGAAGAACCTGAGTAAAACCCGGTGAACCCTGCCAGTGTCTCCAGGGTGTGATTCCCTGCCTATTAAACTGTTATTAACCATGTCAGAAGCAGCCTGACCCACGGCAGGCTCATCCATCCGGCTGCAGCACCATCCATCCTCCTGGCAGAAGCAAGCAGCAGCGGTGGTCCCCATTGACCACAACAACCCGTGGGTGGCGTCACGACAATCCCTGTAAATAACCCCTTTTACTTGTGGGCTCGGGACACGGTCCGAACCAAGACTGCCGTGATAACCCCCGTCTATAAAATTCAAGAATGCGCACATAGGGTGATATCTTCTTTGAAGAAGGACAAAAAGGTTATACAAAGAGGCTGCTCACCTGATGTAGTTGTGAAAACCCACAACTGGTAATGATCGCTCAGATACAAGTAGCTGCTGCAGGACCGTACTTCCACAGATCCCTGTGGTATAATCAGCTCCCAGGACACAGTACCTCCAGGTCCGCGCTGCCACTTCAGAAAGGAACAAAAGAAGCCAGTACAAGGGAATGTCTGGATCAACGATTCTTCTTTATTATCCTACGCGTTTCAGAGTTATCTCCCAACTCCTTCATCAGGGAGAAGGAGTTGGGAGATAACTCTGAAACGCGTAGGATAATAAAGAAGAATCGTTGATCCAGACATTCCCTTGTACTGGCTTCTTTTGTTCCTTTCTGAAGTGGCAGCGCGGACCTGGAGGTACTGTGTCCTGGGAGCTGGTGATAACCCCCGTGATACCTCGGTCCAGTACCGAGTACCCCGTCCCAGTGGGCTCCACACTAGGATGTGGCTCTAGTGAGGGACAGTGTTAGGCCACTCCCCTCTCTGCATACTCTGAAAACAGGCTCTGTGGAAGTATTTTGAAAACAGGCTCTGTGGGGGCATTCTACACCAGGCTCTGTGGAAGTACTCTGAAAACAGGATCTATAGAGGTATTCTACACCAGGCTCTGTGGAAGTATTCTGAAAACAGGATCTATGGAGGGCATCTGCACCAGGCTCTGTGGGGGCACTCTTAAAACAGGCTCTGTGGGGGCACTTTGAAAACAGGATCTGTGGGGGAATTTTGCACAAGGCTCTGTGGGGGTGCTCTTCACCAGCTACTGTGGTGGTACTCAAAATAGGCTCTGTGGAGCCACTTTGCACTACTCACTGTGGAAGTTGCCTGAGAACACCTCTGTGGGAGCATTCTAAATACAGGCTCTGAGGGGAACTTAGCATACAGATAGTGTAATAATCATCTAGATGCTCTCTCCCTGTACTTAATATTCAACACTTTTTTGTGGTTCAGGAATGAAGAAAACATCAAATAGGGGATGTAGTCATGATCATGGGGGTACTGGCTGTGCAGATGATGAAGGGAAAGGATGTGGTCGATCTGTGCCCTCTGCGCACCCAAATGAAATTCCTTCCTTTAGTGCATGCAGGCAACAAGAGAATCCAAGTAATTTTATAGGCCTGAGTACCACTGAACGAATTGTAAAACCAGAAAAAGTAGAGAAGGATTTAGATTGATGCCTCCAATTCATTTACATTGTCTTTCACCCAGTCCATTGCTGAAAGCGAAAAGTTTGCACCTGCGGCCAATGGGTATGTTTTCGACCTCACCCCCTTCCAAAATGAGCCAAGAAGTCTGTGCCCCAAATCAAGCAGCAGTCACGTCTTCTTTTTGATAACTCTGCTGGCTGGGGTTCCATGGGCCACACACCTGGCCCTGCCCTTCAACTGAAAAAGATTAAATGTGCTGATGCCAATCCACTTGTTCTGTTTGAGAATGAGGACATGGGAGGGCTAGTGCACATGATCAGCACATCTCTGATGATGATGGCAAAACACAGGTGCCAACTTCTGTGGCTTTCTGCATTGTGCAGACAGGCAAGAAGAGCAGAGGTGAGGAGTGGGTGGAAGCTGAAGTGGAGTATGATTGGGTCCTAGACACCACTTGGAGTTAAGGCCATCCGAGTGATGTGCACAGTTCAGAGTAAGAGGTGATGGTCAAGCTGCCCCAGCTGCACTACAAAAGAGGGAGCAGGGTGCAAAAGCACACCGCCCAACCCCTATCCATTACATTGGCTTCTACTGCCCACCAAATAGATGAACTGAGCAAACCAAAGCCGGCTAAAAGGAGCTTCCTGGCATGGCATTTCTTCAGGCAATGTGCTGGTGACAAAACACGGGTGGTGTACATGCTGCAGCTTCAGAGCCTGAAGAAAGGCATACATGTTGTTAATGAATGAAGGCAAAGCTCAAGCTGCAGTGGAGTATACACCTGGAAATCCATGAAAGATCTGAGGATACTCCTGCTCCTTTTCCTGCTGCAGTCTCGGCCTCTATCTCCTGCTCCTGAGCATCAAGGCCACCTGGCTCCCCGCAAAGAGAGGATGTGACTGCACGACCAGGAGCATCGCCACACTGTCCATAGAAGCGTTCAGCTGTCAATCTCCCAAACACTGGAGAGAAAGATGAAGTACCCCCTACCCACCCAGAAACTCTCATCCTGAGTGGCAGCATTTCCAAAGTTCTAGCCTTTGAAATGCTGCTATTATTGGGGAAGATGGATACTTTTAAAAATCTTATGGTGGTGGCTCTGTAAGACCTGTTAACATTTATATATATGGTTAAAGGACTGTTTTGTAGACTTTTCCTTGTGTTATACTGCTACCTATTGCCAAAAGAAAGCATAGCAGACACAAAACCCCTGCTGCTGAGAGTGACATGGAACAGTCCAGGAGATAGATGGATGGGTGGGTTCTCCAGGAGGGAGGAGACAACTTCCACGTGTGTTGGAGAGAGGTGTGTGTTCGGTTGTGCTGGAAGAAAGCGGCCGCAGCCCGTCCAGCTGGATTTTTTTCTAAGTACCTGAGAGTGGTGCTCGACGTTTTCCAAGACACAGACCTAAAGAGACTGGATGTGGAGTGAGGAGCCAGATATCACGAGCAAGACACAGACCTAAAGAGACTGGATGTGGAGTGAGGAGCCAGACAGCATGAGCAAGGCACAGATCCAGGACAAGGACTGAACTCGAGAGGCTCCTGCCAGCGAATTATGGGCCCCAATGTCAACGAGGTGCCTCGCAGTAAAACCCGCAGTGAAGTGCGCACACTGTTTGAGTTAGGGACAGATAGAAAAGACTCTGCATTTCGGTATACAAGTAATAGAAATAAAACAAGGACGCTGCGTTTGGCTCGATAAGGACTTTGCATTTCGTTAGACATTCAGAGACCTTACATTCCCGGCAAACTAGTCACAATAGGTATATATATATATATAGTATTTACTATTGCACACCTTCCCGCTCCTTCCACTCCTTTTCCGCACCTTTTCCCCCAGTTGTATTAAAAGTGCATTTGTTTAACACTCTGTGGTTCCGTGCAGTCCTTGCGTATCCCGCCACCTGTGGGCTATTACAGCTGCCCTGCAGTACATCGTTTCCAGCCACCTCTACTTTTCTAGGTAGGTTATCCCTGCTCTGCATGAACATGTTGCGAACAAAATCAGGTGTGCACTGTGCAACACCATCAGTGGCAAGGTTCCAGATAACCACCGACACTTGGACCAGTAAGCACTGCCAGGCATGTTATATCTCCCCACCTACCCACTGGGTAAATGTAGTCCAGACTGAGCCTGAGGCTGACCTACCACCACCGAGGAATGCTGGACATTTCTCTGTCCATGTTGCTTTCTTCTCCTATTTTGCTTCCTAAACCACCTCCTCATTCAGTCAGAGTAACACCTGCACGACCAGATTCAGCGCAGTCAGGGGTAATAGACAGCAGGCTCTTTGGGGAAAAATCCCACATCACACATGAGCTGTGGACAGGAATCAAACAGACCGATGTGTGGTTGGTGCCACTGAACCTCAAGCCTGGCCTGCGCAGGAGACAACACACATACATTGGCTACAATAAAAAGAGTCTTATTCTATCCTTTGTAATGGAGCTTCTAATGATCCTATGAGCCTATGCCAAGGTCATTGTGAAGGGTGAGAGGAACAGTATCAGATGTGACATCAGATATTGTGATTGGTGGATCCTGCGCTATCAGTTGCAACAGAAGATTTACCTGTCATTTTAACCCTGCATATGATGAAGAAGAGCAAACTTAAAACTCTACCTCAAAAGATAGAAACTGGGTCTAAAATAACCTTATTGGATAATGAGAATATAGCAAGATTATTCATTTTGTATTATAAATAAAGTTCATGATACAAAAAGAAAGTGCTGAAATTAAACAATGAGACATAAAAACCTAATTTAAACTAATCTGATCATTTCTGTTTAAGGCATACTCAAAATGAATCTTACCTTTTGTTTGTTTGTTCTTTGCCATTTGTACGCTGTTTTTTACTGTTCTAGGGAATGCTTTCTTTCTCATACAGTCCAACAGTTTTTATAAGGAGAAAAAAACGTAATCACTCACAATCCCCCTAGACTAGCAAATAAAATCATTCCACAATGGTCCACATGACATAGCTGAGGAGATCAATTTTCAAGAATAAAAAATGTTGTCACTTAAGGGGTTATCTGGGATTTATCAAAAAGTGTGCCTAAGTACTAACAGGCAGATATCTGCCACCTACCTGCCTGTTTTGCCTGGCACTGTTCATCACCGGTAATCGCTGACACGAAGCGATCGGAGACCACTCCTGTCAGTGATTTTGCCACTTCCACTGACGTCATGTCTACACAAGCTCAGATATTGGGAAGATGGTGTACCACGGTCCACGCTGCTGCCTCAATGGAATCACAAGGACCGCAAGGAATCACAAGCGTGGACCGTGGTACACCATCTTACCAATATCTGAGCGTTTTTCCACATGCAAGTGGCTGGTGGAGGTCCTGCAGCAGCTAAAAACCAAATGCTTATAAACCAGTTGTGGGGCACACAACTGGATCAGGTGAGTGCACACCTATTGATAAACTCACACAGACAGTGTCACTAGTGATAGGGCACTATTGCGCCTCTTGTCTCCCCCTTTTTTGTATTTTTACATGTCTACAGAGGGGCGGCTTCTCTCTTCTGTCAATGGGCGTCAGAGGCGATGTCACGCTGAATGACAGCCGACTCCCCCAATCAGGGAGCGGGGAGCCAGCTGTCAATCAACAGGATACCGGCTGTCCTGCCCCTTCTGCAGAGCAGAGTGGAAAATCCACCTCCGCTTTGTTTAGCCTGCCATGCTGTCCCTGGCAGGAGGGGTCTGTGCCCGTTCTGTGGCGAGGATGAATGGCGATAGTTGGCAACTACCAGCCTGTTAGTGCTTTAGCACATTTGTTTATATAAATTCTACATAACCCCTTTAACTAGTGAATGAATGGTACAAGGTTTCATTGACTCATATCAAGCATTTCAGATTTTAAGTGTCCTCGGTCATAGTCTAGTGTGTTATGTTGCCTCTTTAATCTATATTTCGGTTTCAACCTGTGCTAGAATGATGAAGTGTCTTCCACCAGTCAAATGCTGGAATTGTTATTATATTATTTTACAGCATAGTAAACCTGCCTTTCATTTTTGGATTTCAGAGTGCTACTACTCATTCTACTATAAACGTTTTATTTGACTTGTATAACATATAAAGAAGTCAAGTTATATATAAGGTATTAATATAACCCTTATTTCAATATATTTATTTATCCTTGGTTTACCCTCTTTTTTTTCAGTTAAAAACAGATATTGCACGCAATCCTGTATACGCTCACACTAATTACATTGCTTAACTGTGAACTCTGACCCTTTCTTCTTCATTAAAATGTAGGCGGTCATATTTCAGTCTCATCACTGTCATTAGCATCAGTGATTATTATAAGACTTTGAGTTCAGTATATATCTGTAACTAAATGGTAACTCCACCCATACATTCGGTTTATATACATAAAATAAATCTTCGACTAAAGCTTTTTGGGGGGTTGGAAAAAAGTACTGTATACTATTTTTTTTTTAAATGCAGATAGATGTTTACATGAAGAAAACAGGCAATTAGTTCCTATCCTTTTTTGGCCCCAAAGTTTATCATTTGACACTACTGCCTCATTAAAGGCATACACCTGCTGTGATTGTATTCGGCAAATAAAAAGCAACTGGGAAGATTGGACTTAGATGTTATAGCTCAGCAATGTGATGGTGCATACTTTGATTAACTTAGTTGCTTTGCTATCATGTGTTTTTTCTCTACATAGAAGAGGAGAAAGTGAGAAACATATATGAACTATGAAACATATACTACATACAGTAATATTGAAGGGTTAAGAGAGTTGACAGAATACGTTATTTATTGTTTTGCAATTGGAAAATAAATGAACTTGCTAATATATTTTTATTTGGTAAATTTATGTCTACTTTTAATCTTAATCTTGTAGTCTAAGGAGTTGAGCTTCTCATGATGCATGGTGCATCTTCTTTTTGTAACCAGGAACTACTTCACGCTAGTGATTGGGAAGATGTCGGGACCAAAAGCTTTAGGGTGCGCAAATTATTATTATTATTATTTATTTATTTATATCGCACCATTAATGCCATGGTTCTGTACATGAGAAGGGGTTACATTCAAAATTCTAGATATAGTTTACAGTATACAAATTAACAATGACAGACTGGTACAGAGGGGAGAGGACCCTATTTACATTCTACAATCTATTGGGGAGTAGACAGTAGGTCAGGGATGCAGCAGTGACGGTGGCGGTGGCGCGGTAGCTCGGTCATTGCAGGCTGTATGCTTTCCGGAAGAGATGAGTTTTCAGGTTCCGTCTGAAGGATCCAAGCGTGGTGGATAATCAGACGTGTTGGGGCATAGAATTCCAGAGGATGGGGGATATTCGGGAGAAATCATGGAGGCAATTGTGTGATAAACAGATAAGTGTGGAGGAGAAGAAGATGTCTTGGGAGGATCGAAGATTACATGAGGGAAGATATTGGGAGATTATTTCAGAGATATAGGAGGAGACAGGTTGTGGATGGCTTTGTAGGTCAGTGTTAGTAGCTTATCTAGAGGGTTGAGAATGCGCACATAGGGTCTTATCCTTTATAGGCAGGTAAATGTGAAAAAATCAGATTTGCTCACCTGGTCAGGTTGTGTAGCACACAACCAGCGTAATCGCTCGAACAATGCAGCTGCTGCAGGGACTGTACTTCCACGAGGTGCGGTGCTGTGATCAGGTATTTTGGACGAAGTACCTTAATGTCCGCGCTGCTGCCAGAGAGGAACATACACCAACGACACTGGGACGTCTGAGTACTGGTAGTAGAGGTTTATTTCCAACGCGTTTCGGAGCCACGTACCGAGATGTTCCCTGAGGAAGGAGCTCGGTACGTGGCTCCGAAACGCGTTGGAAATAAACCTCTACTACCAGTACTCAGACGTCCCAGTGTCGTTGGTGTATGTTCCTCTCTGGCAGCAGTGCGGACATTAAGGTACTTCGTCCAAAATACCTGAGTGTTAGTAGCTTGAACTGGATTCATTGGGGAATTGGGAGCCAGTGAAAAAATTTGCATAGAGGAGAAACAGGCGAGTAGCGAGGATATAGGTGGATTAGTAGGGCAGCAGAGTTGAGGACAGACTGGAGAGGTGCAAGTGTGTTAGCAGGGAGGCCACAGAGGAGGAGGTTGCAGTAGTCGAGGCAGGAGATGATGAGGGCATGTACAAGAATTTGAGTAGATTGAGGGCTGAGGAAAGGACGAATTCTGGAAATATTCTTGAGCTTGAGGTGACAGGAGGTGGCGAGAGTTTGGATGTGTGGTTTGAAGGACAGGGCAGAGTTGGGAGTTACTCCGAGGCAGCGAATTTGAGGGGTGGGAGAAAGCATGATGCCATTTACCATAATAGATAGATCAAGTGATGAAGATGAAAGATGGGATGGAGGAAAGATGATGAGTTCCATTTTGTCTACATTGAGTTTTAGGAAGCGAGAGGAGAAGAAGGAGGATATGGCTGACAGACTCTGGGATTGTGGACAGCAGAGAATAGACATCTGGGCCAGAGAGATAGTGTCATCAGGTGGTACTGGAAGCCATGGGACTTTATGAGTTGATTAAAGAAGAGACGGCACTCACCCGGTTTGAGTTCGGTGATTTATTCAGGGAACATCAACATTCCGTGCAGGGAGGGAGAGGGCACCCGTCGTCAGCTGCTCCCCTCTCCCTCCCTGCACGGAATGTTGATGTTCCCTGAATAAATCACCGAACTCAAACCGGGTGAGTGCCGTCTCTTCTTTAATCATTAATCACTGGACTGTTGTGCTTGGGACAGGCACCTCCCGTTGCCACCTGTTCGCTCCATATTTTATCCGCCCGGCAAGCCGTCGGCTTTGGTGCCCCAATTTCCTCCTGTTATCCTAGGACTTTATGAGTTGTCCTAGGCCAAGGATATAGATGGAGAAAAGTAGGGGCCCCAGGACAGAGCCTTGTGGGACTCCAACAGAGAGAGGGCGGGATGAGGAGGTAGTGTGGGAGCGGGAAAGGTATGAGGCAATCCAGGACAGGGCAAGGTCTTTGATGCCAAGGGAAGAAATAATCTGTAGTAGGAGAGAGTTGTCATCTGTGTCAAAGGCAGAGGGCATGTTTAGAATGAGGAGGATTGAGAATTATCTGTTAGCTTTGGCTGTGAGCAAGTCGTTAATTAATTTTGGTTAGGGCAATTTCGGTTGAGTGGTGGGGCCAGAAACCGGATTGTGGGTTGTCAAGGAGAGAGTTAGATGAGAGGTGGGAGGAATGATGAGCATGGACATGTTGTTCAAGAAGTTTGGAAGCAAACAGGAGCAGCGATATGGGGCGGTAGCTCGTCATAGCAGTTGGGTCAAGGTTTGGCTTTTTGAGGATGGGCATGATGGTGGCATGTTTAAAAGCACAGGGGAAGGTACCAGAAGTTAGTAATAGATTGAAAAGGTGGGTTAGGGCTGAGATGAGTGTGTTAGTGAGGTTGGGGAGGAGGTGGGAAGGGTCAAGTGCATAGGTGGTGAAGTGTGATTTGGATAGCCGTTGAGACTGGGGAGGCTGGGACCTGTAGAGCAGTCCAATCTAGCAGTATGGATGTGTTCCTTCTAGGTGAATTAATCTGCTGCCTGCTTTAGCCAACGGAAAAGTAACATACCATACAAATATTCCAGCCAGGTGTAGTGAATTCTACCCCAGTTCCTATGCTACCTGTTCCTGCTTTGCTTGTTACATTTTTGTTGTCTGACTGCAGTTCATTTCCTGACCATTTTAAGCCTTCCAATTTCGTACCTTAATTACCCTTGTGGTTTTGACCTGGATCCTTGACTACTCCTATTGGTCTGCATCATCTGCTAGCAGCTGATTCTGTAGCCCCAACCCAGGGTCCTCTGCTCCTCTGCATAGGTGATGAAGGAGTACTCTGGGGAGATAAAAAAAAGTGTTTTGCATACCTGCCCCCCTAAACTATAAATATGAAATGCATAGTGCAGTTCTATTATCTTTACAATACCTGTAATTCAGCATAACAGAAGCTGCTCTTTCTGCTCCACCCTTCCTTCTGGAATGTTTCATTACACATGAGGGGGGCCTTTTCCCTGCTGTTAGTAACAGCCAGCCTCCTAATAATATCTGTTCCCCTGTTCTTGGACTGCAGGGAAACAGTTTTATCAAGCTGTTACTAAGGCTAGGGTCACACTTCCATTTTTACATGCATTTTTCACACTTGTCTTTTGTGAAAAACGCATGGAAAAACGCATCCATAGGCCCCCATGTAAAAAACACATGCCCCAATGCCAAAAACGCATGCCTAAAGTGCCATGCGTTTTTTGGATGCGTTTTTGGCTCAGCACCAAAAAATGCATCATGATGCATGTTTTGGTGGTTTTTCAAAAACGCAAGCGTTTTTTTAACAAGGGGCCCTATGGGAAACTCATGCAAAAACGCATGGCACTAAATGGTACCATGCGTTTTTGCATGCGTTTTTTAAGGCTGCTCCACACCTAACAGCAAAAACGCTGCCCAAAAACGCAGGCTGCCAAAAAGCACCTTTACAAAAGCATGCAAGTGTGACCCTAGCCTAAGAGCAGGGAGTAGGCCCCTGATGTGTGATGTAATGTTCTAGAGGGAGGGGGAGCAAAAAGAGCAGCAGCCAGGTCACACTGAATTACAGGTATTGTAAGGATATAGAACTGCACTTGGCATTGTATCTATACAGTATATTTTATGAAGCCAGGGACAGTGTAAGTTTTTTTCATCTCCCTTGAGGACTGTTTAAGGGTATGTGCTCACAATCTGGAGGTGCTGCATCTTGGACGGGCGACACGGTGGCTTAAGTGGTTAGCACTGCAGCCTTTGCAGCACTGAGGTCCCGAGGTCCTGGGCTCAATTCCCACCAAGGACACTAATGACAACATCTGCAAGGAATTTGTATGTTCTCCCCGTGTTTGCGTGCGTTTCCTCCAGGCACTCCAGTTTCCTCCCACATTGTAAAGACCTACTCATTGGATGTTAGATTGTGAGCTCCAAGAGAGACAGAATTACTGATGTATGTAAAGTGCTATGGAATTAATAGTGCTATATAAATGAATAAATATTATACTATTGGACGCAGCTCCTCCGGACTAGAGGTAAGCCTGGGGAAGCCATGAGCACACATAGGGAGACCGCAGCAGCCCAGGGCTCACAATCTGCGGTGGTTGCAGGGCAGCTTCTCCCTGCGTGCACCTGATGGTGACCACTTCCGACTCCACAGCATGCAATTAACATGCTGCGTAGCTGCGGGAGCGCGGCAACCAGTACTACAGCTGAAAAGATTTTGCAGTTGAGAGAAGCATAGTGGCCATGGGATTTTTTGAAATCCCATCCACTATGCTGGTGCTGTACAACACATTGCTTTGGACGCAGTGGCAATACACTGAATTCAAAACACCGTGTTTGCTGATCGTGAGTATGCACCCTAAAGCTGTGTGCTCATGATCCAGAGGAGCTGCGTGGTTGACGCAGCTCCTTCGGACCTGAGTGAAGCCGCAGGTGCCCGCAGGGAGACCGCAGCCGCCCTCTACTCACCATGTGCGGCAGGTGCGGGGCAGCTTCTCCCTGCAGTCACCTAATGGGAGCCACTTCCGACATGTTCATTTCATGCTGCGTAAGAGCGGAATGACGGCAACCCCCACGGCAGCTGTCAGATCGTTGCAGTCGGGTAAAGCATAGTGAGGATGGGATTTCTTGAAATCCCATCCACTATGCTTATACTGTACTATGCAGCATTTTGGACGCAGCGGCAAGACGCTGCATCCAAAACGCTGCGTATACTGATCATGTGCATGCACCCTAAAAGGTGAAGTCCAAGGCAACATCTGGAATTGAGTAAATGCTGTGGTTTGCACTAAGCCTAACTGAGGTAGCCATAAAAGAGCTGCGAAGTAACCGATGACAGACCCACAAAACAGACAGTAAAAGAACTTCATTCCTTATCTTTAGTTTGGCATTGTATATAAAGCTGCTTGATGTCTGATCCAGTTAATTACGGTAGTTACACCATCCCCATTCCCATGGCTTAATTTTTATAAATTGATAAATACATTTTTATAGCCTGATAATCCCCATTAAACCCCTTAATAATCATTAAATAATATTTTGGATATGTCTACTATGTCTATTTTTGAAATATCATTTTATTTTGTTAGGATGTTAGAAGGGTTAAATTTTAGCAGCACTTTATAATTTTTTCAAAAATATATATTAGAATCTGAGAGTCCCCAGTGGTTGATATCCTTTAGTGGCTAACTGCCATTAAAATGTATCAACCACTGAGGACTCTCAGATTCTAATATATATTATTCTATCTACTGGCTAACACGGTACAAATTTTTTTTTCATTTTCCATAACTTTATAAAACCTATTAGATGTGGGCCCGATGCTATCGCATTGGCTGAGTGGTGACATCATGATGGGGGCACGCTTTGTGGTGCTGGGGGCAGTGGTTGACTCTCCTCTCTGTGCTGTCTCTCCCCTGCTTTTTCCCCCTCCTCTCCATCTCCCACTGCTCTGCCTTTCTGCCCCATCCTATGCACACTCTTGGGCCTACCCCTGTAGTCGCTCTCCACTCCACCTGTGCTGACTCTCTACCCCTCACTCTGGTCCCACTATGCCCCCCTGTGGTTCCTCTCTCCCCCCATGGTCCCATTCTGCCCCCATGCATGCTGTCGGGCCCCCCATGCACGCTCTCTGCCCCCTTTGTTCAAGCTCTTGGGCCCCTCCCTATGTTTGGTTGGTCTCTGTCACATTTCGTCATTGCTGGCAGTGGCCGTAGGCCGCATGGTGAGCGGGTTGAGCACATTCGGGTCAGCGAGTGCAGTTAGAGGGGGGATGAGCGAGTGTGAGCAGAGGGGGATGAGTGAGTGAGTGAGTGAGTGCGGGCTGAGGGGGAGGTGAGTGCAAGCTGAGGGGGTTGTGAGTGCAATCTAAGGAGGGTGAGAGACTGCAGGCTGAGGGAGGTAAGTGAGTGCAGGCTGAGGGGGGTGAGAGAGTGTGGGCTGAGTGTGTGTGGGTTGGGGGTGGTAAGTGCTGGCTGAGGGATGGTGAGTGAGGGTGAGCTGAGGGGGTGAGTGAGTGTAGGCTGAGGAGGGTGAGTGAGTATAAACTGGGGGTGAGTATGAGCTGAGGGTGTTAAGTGAGTGCAGGCTGAGGAGGTAAGTGAGGGCAGACTGAGGGGGTAAGTGAGTGTGGGCTGAGGGGGTGAATGCAGGTTGAGTGAGTGTGGGCTGAGGGAGGATGAGTGAGTGCAGGCAGAGTGAGTGGGGACTGAGTGAGTGCAGGCAGAGTGAGTGGGGGCTGAGTGAGTGTGGGCTGAGGGGCAAGTGAGTGCAGGGTTAGTGAGTGCAGACTGAGGTGGGTGAGTGTGAGCTGAGGGGGAGTGCGGACTGAGGGGGTGAGTGAGTGTGGGTAGATGGGGGAGTGAGTGAATATGGGCTGAAGGAGGGTGAGTGACTGCAGGCTGAGGGAGGGTGAGTGACTGCAGGGTGAGGGAGAGTGAGAGAGTGCGGGCTGAGTGAGTGTGGGCTGAGGGGTGGTGAGTGTGGGCTGAGTGAGTGGGGTTGAAGGGGGTGAGTGCAGAGTGAGTGTGGGCTGATGGGGGTCAGTGCAGACTGACGGGGATTAAATGAGTGTAGGCTGAAGGGGGGTGAGTGCAGGCTGAAGGGTGTAAGTGAGTGTGGGTGGGGAGGTGCGGGCCGAGGGGGGGCGAGTGAGTGTGAGCTGAAAGGGGGTGAGTACTGGCTGAGGGGGTTAAGTGAAGGTGAGCTGAGGGGGTGAGTGCGAGCTGCAGGGGTAAGTGTGGGTTGAGGAGGGTAAGTGAGTGTGAGCTGAGGAGGAGTGAATGAGTGGGGGCTGAATGAGTGGGGGCTGAGGGAGAGAGAATGCTGGCTGAGGGTGGTGAGTGAGTGCAGGCTGAGGTGGGGTTCATGACTGCAAGCTGAGATATGGTGAGTGTGGGCTGAGGGGGGGTGAATGAGTGGGGCTGAGGGGGCAAGTAAATGCAGAGTGAGTGTGGGCTGAGGAGGTGAGTGAGTGCAGGCTGAGGAGGGTGAGGGTGAGCTGAAGGCTGTGAGTGTGGGCTAAGGGGGATGAGTGCTGGCTGGGGGATAAGTGAGTGCAGGGTGAGGGGGTGAGTGTGAGCTGAGGGAGGTGAGTGTAAGCTGTTGGTGAGTGCAGACTGTGGGGGGGTAAGTGTAACCTGAGGAGGGTGAGTGTGAGCTGAGGGGGCATGAGTGACTGCAGGCTGAGGGAAGGTGAGTGAGTGCGGCGTAAGTGATGTAGGCTGAGGGGGGTAAATGAGTGCAGAGTGAGTGTGGGCTGAGGGGGGTGGGTGCTATCTGGGGGGGTGAGTGTGGGCTGAGTTCAGGGTGAGTGAGTGCGGACTGTGGGGGTGAGAGAGTGTGAGCTGAGGGGGTGAGTGTGACTTGTGGGGGTGTGAATGAATGGAGGCTGTGGTGTGAGTGAGTGTGAGCTGAGGGGGTGAGTGAGTATGGGCTGAGGGGGGTGAGTGGTGGCGGGGAGTATGTGAATGTGCGCTAAGGAGGGTGAGTGCTGGCTAGGGGGTAAGTGTAAGCTGAGAGGGGTGAGTGCAGGCTGAGGGGGTGAGTGTTAGGTGTGGGGAGGTGAGTGTGAGCTGTGGGAGAGTGAATTTGGGATGAGTGTGTGTGGGAGTTAGTGCAGGGAGAGCACCTGGATGATGCTCTGTGCTGACAGGACCTGTGGTGATGCCTGAGTCATGTGATTAGTTACATGATTGTGACATCACGGCAGGCCTGCCAGGTCAGTATTTGCAGCATAGGATGTCCGGGGATGGTGCGGGGGGCATCATATGCAGCGGGGCGGGGGTGAAGCAGGGGATTAGTGCCGACGGTTGCGGGGGTCTGCGGGCGGCGTGTGTAGCGTCGTCTTCTGATGTCAATGCTGCCGCCGCCAGCCTGCACCATATTACCACACATTACTTGGGTGTGTTAATATAGCGCGGCTTTCGGGGTGGCACAGTGCATTGTGGGATTCGAGGACATCAGGACGGAAGTGGATGACGGACAACATAAGGCAACTATGTAAGTAGATTTCTTTCAGGATCTCTTCAGACTTAAATAGCCTTTGAAGGGTCTATATATTGAAAGCTCCAAAGGGATACCATTTTAACCCATTCACCCCAGATGATTTTCCATTTTCTGCTTTTCATTTATTTCCTACCCTTCTTCTAAGAGACATAACTTTTTTATTTTTCCATTAATATAGCCATATGAGGGCCAGCTTTTTGCAGGCCAAGTATTACTTTTGAATTATATAATTCATTTTACCATATAGTTTACTGGAAAATGGGCAAAAAATTTCAGGTGCGGTGAAATAGCAAAAGAAATTCAACATCAAAATATGTTGGGTGGTGTGGTTATTTACTATTTTCACCATGTGGTAAAATTGACCTGACAGTTTGATTTCTCAGTTCATTACAAGTTTGTCGATACCAAACATGTATAGTTTTTTTATTATTTAGTGAAAAATATTTTAAAAATTTGGAAAAAATAAACTGCGTTTTGATCGCCATTTTCTGGGACCCGTAATGTTGTAATTTTTTAAGGTCTGTGGCTGTATGATGGATTATCTTTTGTGACCTGAGCTGACATTTTTAATTATACTATTTTGGCATAGATGCAATGTTTTGATCACATGATATTGCATTTTATTACGACGTTGGGAGAACAAAAAAAAAAATCAGTAAATTTGGCATTTTGCCTTTTTTTCTGTTATGCAGTGTACCGATCGGATTAATTTATTTCAGATTTTGATAGATCGGGAATTTCAGAACGCGGCAATACCAAATACAGCATGTGTATTTTTTTTATATTGTTTTATTTTCAATGGGGCAAAAAGGGGGTGATTCCAACATGTGCTGTTGTTTTTTTCATATTTTAAAAACTTTCTTTCTAACTTTTTAGTGTATTTACATTTCCACTTATGAGACTTGAAGCCTGCACTGTCTACTTGTGATGTACAGAGTCGTGCTGATGCACAGCTCTGCACAGCACAAATGATCATCTCTTGTGAACACCAGCGCTCAATGAGTCATGACAGTGACAGGGGTCTTTATTAGGGATGAGCGAGTATGCTCTGCGCTACTCGTTACTCACACGAGTATCCGGGTACTCGGGATGCTCGGCGAGCACCGAGTACCGCCGAGATGCTCAGACTGTTCGCTAATAATTAGCAAACTGACACACATACACAGCTCCCTTCAGTGCACACAGTGAGCTGGCACCACACAGGGAGCAGATTCATTGTTAGGATCCCTCTGGGGGTCACAGCAAGGTGTTATATGTTGCGGTGATTTAAAAAAGCCCCACCTCTCGCCCTTTCCCACAAATACGCGTTTTATAACCGGAAGTCTGTGGGCAGAGCCTGTCACTCTTTGACTTACATTGGGTTCGGTGCTCTGGCCGAGTACACAAGTATCTTGAGATGCTAGGCCAGAGCACCAAGCACCCGAGCAGTTTAGTGCTCGCTCATCACTAATCTTTATTTAACCCCTCACTATCATGACAACCCATCGGCACCCTGCAGTAATGTTAAACGGCCTCTGAAGAGGGTGGGGAATGGGGTGATCCCCACCGGCAAGTGTTAGATTGCACTGTCAGAGTTTGACCAGATTAATAGGTGTGATCCATCCACGACTATTAGCTGCACATGTCAGCTGATCATTTGGGGCTATTTAAATTTTATACTATAACCCTAAGAAATAACAGACATAATTATTAACTACATTTTTGTTCTAATTAGTGCTGGATCAAAGCAATCACAGACTGCTTTTGCTTGTGATTCTGTGGCTTTATATCAGAGCAGAGCAGCTCTTCCTCGTTTTGGTCGCTCTATTGAAGTTGTTTGACTGCAGACGTCATGCTAATTGACAGCCGACGCCCTGTAGTTAAACAGCGGGGAGCTGTTTTTCAATCAGCATGACATCAGTAGTAGAGATGAGCATGTTCGCTAATTTAAAATTCGGCATGAACATTGCAGATTCGGTTTGTGATTGGAAACCTGAGCAATTTTTCAAAAAATCTGCGAACGCAGCTTTGTTTGGGGAAGAGTTTAACATTTTAAAATAGCCCTAAACACTTCCCTGAATTTTTGGGGCCAAAACGTTTTCCAGAAGATCTGTTGGAAACAACACCTAACCTTATGCCATCAGGTCTACCGTTTTCTTTCTTCCTTGAGTTTGCAGGTGTTGGGACACCTGCAGGGTGTGAATGTTTAGAACTGTGCCAGATGTGGCAGCAGCTGTGAAGTCCAGGAACCTGAAATCCAGGAATCTTTTAAACATCCGTTTAAGTGAGCTTTTTTTTAATTAATATTTTTTTCAATTATTACTTTTTTCTTGTTAGAGAGCAGACCTTTATGCAGAGAGTCAGCAGTGTACAAGGACACTTCTTCTACACTTATATGCCAGCAATTCATATAAAAATAGCATGTGTCCATTATATGCTTAACATACTGTACATGGTCTTATAGACAGTTATTTTGCTTCTTGAAAATATGCAATGTCTTTATTTCATTTTTTCTAACATTTAGAATACAAATTTTTGTCAGGGGAAAAGTGTTATATGTAAACTACTCATAGAATGGGCAGCAATACAGAAAAAAAACCTCACCATTTGCAGCCAAAATTAAATCCAGAAATGCACTAGCAGACAGCAGCCAGACCACACTAGGTGGCTTGCCAAGCACTCAAGATCTGCAACCATAGGATGCCATTCACATTGATACTACTAGTGCAAAATATCTGCAGGCTCCCACTGGTCCCTGCCACCAGACCAAATAAGCAGCCCAGATCAATTTCTCTGCACCACTGAATGAATGACGCCCCAAGGGGCCCAGCCGCCCCCTGCAAAAAGATAAAAAGTGCAAAAACTTTTTTTATAATAACAAAAAAACTATTTTGTGAGGTATTGGTTAGATGTTTTGGCCAAGACACTGTAAGCTCATAACCCCAGTCACAGGTCCTCACACTTACGAGTCCTATCAAAATACACAAACTACTCATAGAACGGGCAGCAATAGACAAAAAAAACCTCACCATTTGCGGCCAAAAACAAATCCAAAAATGCACTAGCAGAGAGCAGCAAGACCCCACTAGATGGAGCACACACAGGTGTGGACGATAAAGCCACCCCAACCTGTCAAAGCATGGGGGAGGTGGCTTGCCAAGCACTCAAGATCTGCAACCATAGGTCGCCATTCACATTGATACTAATAGTGCAAAATATCTGCAGGCACCCTCTGGTCCCTGCCACAAGACCAAATGAGCAGCCCAGATCAATTTCTCTGCACCACTGAATGAATGACACCCCATGGGGCCCAGCCGCCCACCCGCAAAAAGATAAAAAGTGCAAAATGTTTTTTTACAATAGCAAAAAAACTATTTTGGGAGGTATTGGTTAGATGTTTTGGCCAAGACACTGTAAGCTCGTAACCCCCGTCACGGGTCCTCACACTTACAAGTCCTATCAAAATACACAAACTACTCATAGAACGGGCAGCAATAGAGAAAAAAAAAACTCACCATTTGCGGCCAAAAATAAATCCAAAAATGCACTAGCAGAGAGCAGCCAGACCCCACTAGATGGAGCAGACACAGGTGTCAATTTTTTTTCTAATATCTAATCTGTGTCTCCTCCTATTCAGTTTCATCTCATTGCTTCTAGACTTTTCTTGTGCAATTGTGAACAAAGCTGGTTCCTCTAAAATATGACAGCACTTGGAATATTTGTAGACCGCTATTAAGTCTTCTCTCAGTCTTCTTTTTTCCAAGCTAAACATTCCCAAATCCTGTATTTCGAATTGTAGGGAAGAAAATGGTGTATCACAGTCCGCGCTGCCAAAATCATTCACTCCGAAAGTAATGCACATGAAGATGGAACTTCAAAGTAACTCTTTTATTGCCTCCTACGCGTTTCGGTGCCCTCCTGGCACCTTCCTCTAATTTATGTTAGCTAAGTACTCCCTCACTATCGGACTGTTTATAGATAGCCTGGATTCTTCCATTCCAAAAATAGTAAAGTGAACATTGTGGAGACACGGAGGTCAGTAGATGCTCTCGTCCGCTGGCCCAGCCGCCTTTAGCAAGACAGCCTGGACCAGGGCTCATCCCCAAACTGAGTGCCCGAGCTCCTTACCCCTGGGCGGAACACTACTCAGACAACACAGGGTGAGGGAACCACAATATTAAAGGGAACATAACCCCACAAACTGACCCCCCCCACATCTTTAGACCTGTCCCTGCACCCCCTCTTATCATTTCTAGCCATCCCTTTTGCAGAAAAAAATCGATTTTGTAAAGTAGGGAAAAGGTTATATTCACGTCCGTCCTGTGTGAGTTCTCTGTTTCTATAATAGTCTCAAAGGCAGGCCTGTCTGCTGCTCCCTTGTAATTATGCACGCCCCTCTCTGCTTGCTGCCTTTCTGAGTGTCTGGCCGCGTCATGAAAGGGGCGGGGCTAAATAGTGTCATGCCGTTGGCCCCGCCTCCTTTCATGACGCCAGGCTCTTAGCAAGGCAGCAGCACACAGGCCAGCCTTTGAGACTATTATAGAAACAGAGAACCCACACAGGACAGAGGTGATTATAACCTTTTCTCTACTTTACAAAATCGATTTTTTCTGCAAAAGGGATGGCTAGAAATGATAAGAGGGGTGCAGGGACAGGTCTAAAGATGTGGGGGGGCAGTTTGTGGGGTTAGGTTCCCTTTAAGGCTTTATTGGATTCCCAAACAGTCAACAGCATATAACACATAACCAGCAAAACATAAGGGATTAGAATATAGCACAGCAAAGTCTGTAGCCACGTGACTGAATCGTCCCAACCTGTGTTGCGTCCTTATGCAGTCTTTGTTATCCCAGCCAAATCCAAACATTCGATGCTGAAGTCCTTGAAGAATTATAATCCAGGTTCTGATCCCCTCGGTCAGCACCATAATGCCTAGGCCAGGGGTTATGGCCAGCTATTCGGGTCCGTAGATCCTGGATTAGCTGCCTGTATCAAGTCCAGTGCACCTCTAGCCGGGACTGAAATCCCTAGACTGAGGACACTAGACAGAATCAAAATAACCCTGGTTAATCAACAGGTCTCCTTATATACCCTCAGCCCTCATTGCTGGATATTGGGGACTTCACGATTGGTGAAATAAAACTGTCTTCTCATTGGCTGGATCTCAAGCCTAAAAGATTTCTAGTAGTATTGCAGTCCTGTCAAGGGAGAGCCACATACTGATTGACATATCACCTAGCAGGATACATTTAGTCTGCAATCCATGACATTAAACAATGGGGTGGCTGAGGTCATTTACATAGAGTCAACAATCCACATAATAATACAATGGCATTCTAACAGGTTAAGTTCCTCTGACCTTCTAGAGGTGAGATAATTGCATTACATACGTCAACATCATCAAACATTTACAAGACTGGTAGGAACAATGGGTAAGCAAAATACAAAAGACTGTCTGGCTAAATTTTAAGAACTTAACTCATGAGTGGCATATTACAAGTTTGCAAACCAAAATCCAATATTGTCTGGATAAATAAGAAATCCTCATAGGTTATACATTAAAGGGGTCCATTTTGTCACAAACATCAGATAATATTACATTTACTTTCTGAGAAAAGACATATACAAAATAGAAAAATATTAGAATCAGAGAGACCTCAGTGGTTGATACCTCTTAATGGGTAACTGAAAAGACAGTAAGCAAAGCAAGCTTTCGAGACACAATGGCATATTCATCAGGGTGATAATGACACAAATTCTGAAGACACACACATATATACATATGCAGGGTGGGATGATGCAGTAAATATGACAGGTAACATAAAGCAGAGTTAGTCTTGGGAGGGAGAGAGGAGCTGGGGAGGTAAAATCAAAATTCAGAGAGAAGAGGAACAGATTGTATTATTGTTCTATGATTAGTGGTCTGTGGAGACCTGAAAATTCCTCAGTGAGTGTAGCAAGCTATAAATCCATGTGAGTCAGTTCACGTAAGAAGTGTCAAAAGTTCATTGTCCTCTAACTGGGGTTTGTTCGAAGATGTGATATCCCCAAATGCCCTTTCAATTGATGTAAAAACGTATTAATCCATGTGAGACATTGAATCCTGTTTTGAATGTGTCAAAGGTCATTATCAATTTGTGGCCCCAAATTCTTCTCTCTTTCTGAGATTTGAAGTTACTTTTTAAAATGAGCAGACTCATGTCTGTTACCCTGTGGTCAGAGCTGCAAAAATGCTTTGCTACAGGTATGTCCATATGCCTTCCTTTTATTGTGTGGTGATGAGAATTCATTCTTGTTCTGAATTTTTGTCTGGTCTCCCCTATGTACATACCACCTGTTAGACATTTGGTACATATAATTAAATACACCACATTGCTTGTGGTGAAGTTACCTGGAATCTTGTAGTCCTGATCTGTCCCAGGAATCTTTATCTTGTCCGTTGTCATTATAAATGAACAGGTTTTGCACCTGTTCTGGTGGCAGGGAAAGGTTCCTGTAGCTGCTGGAGAAGAAAGGACACTTCTGACAATGATGTTTTTTAGATTTGGAGATTGTCTAAAACACAAGAGTGGGGGATTCAGAAAGATTGATTTTAGTCGGGCATCCTTTTGTAGTAGTGATTGCAGTTTTCATGCAGCTCCTCCTAGCACCACCAGACTTGGATTGTAGGTGACTACAAGATGAACTTGGTTGTTCTCTTCTCTAGTTTTGTAATGTAGGAGATGATTTCCTTGAAATTCTGGTGATTTTTGTAATCTGGTTATCAATTGCTCTTGGATGGTAGCCCTGGTTCAAAAAGGCCTTTCTGAGGTCTTCAAGGTGATTGTCTCTATCTGTAGAGTTGGAACATATCCGATTGTATCTGATGGCCTGGCTGTGCACAATAGAGTATTTTATGTGTTTTGGATGAAAACGGTCCCATTGGAGATATGTTGGACGGTCAATTGGCTTCCGGTACAGGGATGTCTCTATTACATTGTTCTGTAGCTTAATGATCGTGTCCAGAAAGCTGATTTAAGTGAAGGAGTAGTTGAGTGTTAAGTTAATGGTGGGATGCAACTGATTAAAGTGTTCATGGAACGGAGGAGAGGAGGGGCGGGATCAGCCAAGGGAAGCTGGAAGCTTCCCTAAGTTAACCTCCTCTCCTCTGACACAAGGTCACAGGGAGCAGCAGGAGGCCACCCTGCAGGGAGGTGCAGGGCCCCCTACAGGTGCTTGAGGGGCTCCCTAGCCAGTCGGGGCCCTGGTACCACGGTAGGTCCGCCTCTGGCTCAAACTCAGTCCAGATGATTAAAATGTCATCAATAGAACAGTAATAGGCCAGAGGCCTGATAGGACAAGAGGATAAAAAGTCATCTTCAAGCTTGACCATGAAAAGATTTGCATATTGTGGTGCCATTTTGCTTCCCATTGCTGTGCCAGTCTCCTATAAATATATGTTGTCGTCAAATGTAAGATAGTTGTGTGTGAGGATGAATTTTGTAAGCTTCATCACAGAGTCAGCATCCATCCCTGTGTTTTCCAGGAAGGTTTTGCAGGCATTTAATCCATCCTGGTGTGGGATGTTGCTGTACAGAGATTCCAACCTTCCTGGAGAGATGTGTTTTTTTTTTTTTCCATTATGAGGCCAGTATGAACTTGCACCACTGCAGAGTGTCACTTTAGTTCCAGCCATGGTTTTATTCCTTTATGTTTTGTTGCAGTCCTGCAATCATAGGTGTGGCCTACCTTTGAGCTGGACATGATATAATGTGTAGCGTCCCATGGTATAGTGTGCTTTGTTGGGGCCCGGTTCTGCTTAATCCTATCCTTGTCACTTCACCGATGGATGGTATGGTATTAGTACTATTGTTAGGCAGGGACTGTCCCAGTAGGCTCACTTTGTCGGTGGTGGGACAACTTACGCATTTATATGATCATATGTATGTCAACAAGTACCCTATTTTATGTTTTGCACTTTAACATTTTTACTTTTATCATTTTAGGGTATTTGCTCATTTGTTGTTTTTTTTTTTTTGTTTTTTCATTTATGAGGCCAGCGTGAACTTGCACCACTGCAGAGTGTCACTTTAGTTCCAGCCATGGTTTTATATCTATTGGCGAATTTAGAAATCTTTCATACCTGACCTTAGTATTGTCTGGTGGGAATACCAGGAGAAAAGTCAGTCTGCCCTTAGAAATAATATTTTGTGTAGATTTTGTCTACAATTATTGTGTATGAATATCTTTAGATTTAGCAATTAGAGGAGATTATTGTAAATTATGTAAAGCTCTCCCCCAAATATGACAGCTTTCTATTGTTTTTGGACAGAAGGAACATTTGGTAACCAGACATTCTATGTAGAACATATTATTAGACTGCATAACATATAGATGTGTTAAGTAATTATTTTCTTTTTCCATTGATGGTCATGGAGAGTCACTTATATACTGTATAAAAACTTATCTTGAAGGCTTTGACAACTGTTTTCTGCAGACAGAACTTTAAAAGTGCCAATTACTGTATTTATAAGAAGCCTGCAATTGTTGCTTTCACAATTATGCCTGAATGCAAAAAAAAAAAAAGAATAAAAAAAAAAGCTTGGTTACCATGGTAGCAGCCTGCTGTGCCGCCGTCGTGGTCTGAAAGGTTGAATGAGTTAAAAAAAAATGGGAATATGTAAGAAAAAAATGTATTTTTAATGTATTTGGCTGGCATGGAGGTATACCTGTAACAGTATCTGCCAGACTTTTAACTTCTTAAGATGTTTCCTGCACATGTTGCTTATATAAAAGCTTCTATTTTTATTGCCTGGAGTTCAGTAATGGGAGCTGAGGTAACAGGTGAGGACTTTTTTTCACCGTCTCGGTAAAATTTAAGATTCTTAAGGGCATCTTTATGCTCTCCAGCTTCCTATGAACTTTGAGAAAACCTTTATTTAAATCTCTGTTATACCGATCAGAAGGCTTTATAAGCATTAAAAAAAATTTTGTCCAATCATTGATTGTTATTTCAACCTTTGGGTATATCATTGTGCCAAGCGCTGTAAAACCTACATCTCATATTACTTTCCATATGTCAATTTATGACCACATAGCAATCGACAAAATGTGTTGCTGGGTTGAATTTCCTCTTTGCTCATTACTCAACAAAAAAAAACCTATTAAGTAAAAGGAATAGATGCAAGTAAGCCTTTACATTCCATATCTCGGAGATTTTGCTTATGCTAGGTGAGGTGAGGACTCATTAACTCCTTCATCTCTACAGGGAATGTCTAGGCCTTGCTCTGTAATTTATCACTGTTCATGCAGGACTTAGGGCTTTAGCATACTTGATGAATGTTCCTGTATGGAACCGTTCCACATCCTGTTATAGACTGTTACTTAGTTAACTCAGGAAATTTACTCTTGCTTACATTGTAGTAGTAGATGTTTTTCTTAATAAAATGCTTATAGCATTAGTCAATTTTTTAATTCTTTTTTAATGCTGCTTTGAGCCTCGGGCACTTCATTATATTTATTCATCCCTTGGCTAGTCTACAAGAAGCAGAGACTTTTTCTGAAAGCGTTGTGTTAAAGAACATTTCTACGTCTCTGTTAAAAGTGCATGTGACCTGCTCCAATGTCGGATTAGGGTGTTAAGGGCCCAGCAGTAGCACTGACCCTGAGAGCTCATTGTTCAGTTACACACAATATTACATTACTCTCATTCATAAATTCTCCTATGTGTCTATGTAAAACAAGTGAATTGTGCCAATTATTTCCCAAATAGATCGGTTTGGTAGCCACTTCTTACACATGGACCTCCATGGGGTTCACCTTGTTCTCATGTGTATCAGTAGCACAAGTGAACTGTTCCAATCACTTTTTATATAGATTGCATGGTGGGCCCCTTCTTACACATGCACTTCCATGGGATTCACCTTCATATGTTATTATTATTATTATTATTATTAATTTATATAGCACCATTATATTCCATGACGCTTCACATGTTAAAAAGGGCAGACTAGGACAAGTAACATAGTAACAATACAAGTAACAATAAATGTGGACAATTCAGTTGTACAGAAACAAGAGGGGAGAAATCCTGTCCACAAAGGCTCACAGTCTACGAGGGGCGGGTGGGGATACAGTAGGATGGGGAAATTCCAGTCATGAGGCGGCGTGGTGGACCGGGTCTTATTGCAGGTGGTAGGCTTGGCGGAACAGGTGGGTCTTCAGGCTTCTTTTGAAGGTTCCCAGGGTAGGAGAATGTCTGATGTGTTGGAGCAGTGAGTTCCAGAGTCTGGGTGAAGCACGGGAGAAATCCTGTATGCGGTTGTGCGAAGGAGAGATGAGGGGGAGTAGAGGAGAAGCTCTTGGGAGGATCGCAGGTTGCGTGAGGGTAGGTAACGGGAGACCATGTCACAGATGTATGGAGGGGACAGGTTGTGAATGGCTTTGTATGTCATGGTTAATGTTTTAAACCGGGATCTCTGGGAAGCAGGGAGCCAATGAAGGGCTTGGCAGAGGGGGGAACAGGGGAGTAGCGGGGAGACAGATGGATTAGGCGGGCAGCGGAGTTCAAGATAGATTGGAGAGGTGCAAGGGAGGTATTAGGGAGGCCGGTGAGCAGGAGGTTGCAGTAATCGAGGCCGGAGATGATGAGAGCGTGAATAAGGGTTTTAGCGGTGTTCATATGTGTACCAAGCTTGATCTGGACCACTGTTTGTGAGGGTCTTCTGCTGGATTTAGTACAGTTTTATGATCCCTGTGGTACTGTCTACCTAGGGCGAGCATGATCTTGTAATGACCGGAGGTCCGAAGGAGATCCAGTGAGTGACAAACTGAGACAGAGGCAGAAATAAAGAACAGTCTCCTTACTGAAATGGGGATTAAGGTATGGTTCAGTATAGAATGAGTAGACCACAGAAAAAACAGTATAACAAATTGTGTAGAAATACTCTGCTATAATAGGTAATAATAAAAAGTGAGTGCTACTAAAAAAACAGTGTCAATAACAGGGTACTTAGTTAATACTGTACGTTTTTTGGAAAAAATGTACGAAGCCGTTCTACCGACTTCAAAGTGACCCATGTCAGAATGGTCCCTATCTAACTTACTTAAAACCTAATCCTATGTAAACATACCTCATGGATGAAGATGGGGCAGAGTCCAATATGGACACAGTGCTGCAGACAACACCTTATGTGTTTGGCTCAGAAAAGAAGGGCTGATGCACTCCCTATCTTGCAAAACAAGAGACTAAATGAAAACTTACAGCTGAGACAAAGCACAAAGTGAATAGGTCTGTAGGACCATGTTCACACCACCAAATAACTAGATCACAGAAAAATAGTGTAACAAACGTGTAGAAATATTCTGAAATAATAAGTAATAATAAAAAGTGAGTGCTAATTAAAAACAGTGTCAATAACAGGGAACTTACCGTGTTTCCCTGAAAATAGGGCGCACCCAGAAAGTAAGGCATGTTTGGGGGGGCATTCTACTTCCTAATATAAGGCACCCCCCTTCATTATAAGGAGTACCTCCTCAACATGCCACCGATCACAAGACCGGGGCATGCATCTGTATCTCGCTCCCCGCTGCCCGCCATTCTGTACTGCTCTTCTGCCGCACTCACAGCCCTGGAGCACAGCCATGAATCACAGCTCCGGAGCTCTGTGCCGGTCTCCGTCCATGAGCCCTGCGCCAATCACAGCGCAGGAATCATGGGCCAGCTGACGTCAGTAGCCTCGGATTGTTCCTGGGCTGTGTTTGGCCCAGGGCTCCTGCACTGTGATTGGCCCAGGGCTCCTGCACTGTGATTGGCCCAGGGCTTCTGCGCTGTGATTGACCCAGGGCTCCTGCACTGTGCACCTCCAAAGCAGCGCCGCAGAGGAAAAAAATTGCAGAGAAAGAAGTATGGTAAGAAAGTGAAAGTGTGTGTGTGTGTGGTGTGTGTGTCTGTGTACACACATGGGATGCTGCAGTGGGATACGGTACTGGGATGGGAGGCTGCTGCAGTGGGATATGGTACTGGGATAATGGGAGGCTGCTGCAGTGGGATATGGTACTGGGATAATGGGAGGCTGCTGCAGGGGGATATGGTACTGGGAAAATGGGAGGCTGCTGCAGTGGGATACGGTAATAGGATAATGGGAGGCTGCTGCAGTTGGATACGGTATTGGGATAATGGGAGGCTGCTGCAGTGGGATAAGTTACTGGGATAATTGGAGGCTGCTGCAGTGGGATACATTTTTTTTTTGGCTAATATAAGACACCCCCCCAAATAAGACATGGCACACCTTTTGGAGCAAAAATTAATATAAGACAATGTCTTATTTTCGGGGAAACACGGTAGATAGTAAGTTTTTTGCAAAAAATGTACGAAGCCGTTTTATTGATGTCAAGGTGACCCATATCAGAACGGTCCCTATGTAAGTTATTTTAAACCTGATCCTATGTAAACATACCTCATGGATGCATGATGAAGACAGGACAGAGTCCAATATGGACACAGTGCATGTTTACTTTGTGCTTTGGCTCAGCTGTAAGTTTTCATTTAGTCTCTTGTTATGCAAGCTAGGCAGTGCCCAACCCTTCCTTTCTGAGCCAAACACATAAGATGCTGTCTGCTGCACTGTGTACATATTGGACTCTGCCCCATCTTCATCTTGCATCCATGAGGTATGTTTATATAGTTTCAGGTTTTAAATAAGTTGGATAGGGACTGTTTTGATATGGGTCACCTTGACGTCAGTAGAACGGCTTTGTACATTTAAAAAAAAAATGTATTAACTAAGTACCCTGGTTTGGACACTCTTTTTATTATTAGCACTCGCTTTTTATTATTACCGATTATAGAAGAGTATTTCTACCTGTTTTTATACTGTTGTTTCTGTGGTCTAGTCATTCGGTGGTGTCAACATAGTTCTACAGACCTGTTCACTTTGTGCTTTGGATCAGCTGTAAGTTTTCATTTAGTATCTTGTTATGCAAGATATACAGTGCTCCACCCCTTCCTTTCTGAACCAATCAGGGACTGTTCTGATATTGGTCACCTTGACGTCAGTAGAATGGCTTTGTACATTTTTTTCAAAAAACATATTAACTGAGCACCCTGTAATAGACACTGTTTGTACTTGAACTCACTTTTTATTATCTATTATAGCAGAGTATTTTTACACATTTATTATACTGTTTTTTCTGTTGTCTAGTTATTCGGTGGTGTGAACACGGTCCTACAGACCTGTTCACTTTGTGCTTTGGCCCAGCTGTAAGTTTTTATTCAGTATAAAATGTAACAGTCTCAAGATCCCAGTATGACACTATCTCTATCAACTACACACACTTAGTGAAAGCTGAAATCGATGTGCCAATACCAAGGTTCCCAGATTATGTGTATTTCACTAAGATATGGAACAATTTTACCTAAACCCTACATCAACAATGAATTCAACTAACTGAAGGAAGGAGGGGTGTAAATCTGGTGAGGGTGTTCAATGGGCACCTCTGGGATGGCACACCGAGTATAAACTTATCACAACTAACAATAACAAGGCATGAAACTATGTAAGTGACTCTTATACCCTAGCATAGGGATACCCAGATATTTTAAAGCTACGGTATCATTAACCTCAAAAGTGGTCTCACACATTCCTGTGATTCGCATTGGCTGCAGCACTCCCGAATAAAAACCTTTGGTGACAAAAAAAACAACTATCGCAAAAACAGCAAGGTTCCATGTCTTGTCAGCTGATGCCAAGCTCACACGCCAGGAACGTATGTCCTGTAGCCTCAGGGTACGGTCCGTGGAACACTCTTTACCAGGGCTTGTCAGTATCCTCTCAATGTGGATGGCAGCAGATCCTGTCTCTCCTCTTGTAGTCACTCACGGTTTCCCTGGCAGCGGACTACTTGCTCCGTCATGGGGAAGATGTCCTCTGTCCTGGGCACAAGTAATAAAATTGGGGGTGGCATGGGGGGTGGGGTTAGAACAGTCAATCTAGTAGGAAGGAATAGAGGTAAAGAGAGATGCATAAAGTGCATGTTCACTAATGCCAGAAGCCTCACCAACAAAATGGAGGAATTAGAATTGATTTTGTTGGAAAATAATTATGACATGGTGGGGATTTCGGAGACTTGGCTGGATGAGAGCCAGGACTGGGCTGTTAATTTACAGGGCTATTGTCTGTTCAGAAATGACCGTACAAATAGGCGAGGAGGAGGTGTATGTTTATACGTAAAATCATCCTTAAAACCCATCCTGCGTGATAATATAGGAGAATCTAATGGAAATGTAGAGTCTCTGTGGGTGGAGATAAGGGGAGGGGGAAAAAATAATAAATTACTGATAGGGGTTTGTTATAAGTCCCCAACAATAATGGAAGTGGAGGAGAATATCCTCATGAAGCAAATAGATGAAGCAGCGACTCAGGGAGAAGTCATTATTATGGGGGACTTCAACTACCCTGAAATACATTGGGGATCAGAAACCTGCAGTTCCAGCAAAGGTAATAAGTTTTTGAAAACTATAAGAGACAATTACCTTTCACAACTGGTTCAGGACCCAACAAGAAGGGGGGCACTGCTGGACCTAATATTAACCAACAGGCCAGACCGCATATCAAATATACGGGTTGGAGGTCACTTGGGTAATAGTGATCATAACTTAATAAGCTTTCAAGTATCCTTTACTAAGACGTGTAGTAGAGGGGCCACAAGGACACTAAACTTCAGGAAGGCAAATTTCCAACGGTTGAGAGATGATCTTAGTGCAATAAACTGGGACGATGTCCTGAGACATAAAAGTACACAACACAAATGGGAGATGTTTATTAGCATCCTGAATAGGACCTGTGCACAATATATACCCTATGGGAATAAGCATGCTAGAAATAGGAGGAAACCACTATGGCTAAATAAAGCGGTAAGAAGTGCAATATGTGACAAAAAGAAAGCATTTAGGGAATTAAAGCAAGTAGGTAGTGATGAAGCATTAAATAAATACAGAAAATTAAATAACATTTGTAAAAAGCAAATCAAGGCAGCAAAGATTGAGACAGAGAGACTCATTGCCAGAGAAAGTAAAAAGAATCCCAAAATATTTTTTAACTACATAAATAGTAAGAAACTAAAAAATGATGGTGTTGGCCCCTTTAAAAATAGTCTGGGTGAAATGGTGGATGAGGATGAGGAAAAAGCAAATATGCTAAATGACTTTTTTTCAACAGTATTTACACAAGAAAATCCCATGACAGACAATATGATCAGTGATAACAAAAATTCTCAATTAAACGTCACCTGCTTAACCCAAGAGGAAGTACGGCATCGTCTAAAAATCACTAAAATTGACAAATCCCCGGGCCCAGATGGGATACACCCCAGAGTGCTGCAGGAATTAAGTACTGTCATAGATAGACCATTATGTTTAATATTTAAAGATTCCATAATAACAGGGTCTGTACCACAGGACTGGCGTATAGCAAATGTGGTGCCAATATTCAAAAAGGGGACAAAAACTGAACTTGGAAATTATAGGCCAGTAAGCTTAACCTCTACTGTGGGTAAAATCCTAGAGGGTTTTCTAAGAGATGCTATACTGGAGTATCTGAAGAAAAATAACCTCATGACCCAGTATCAACATGGTTTTACGAGGGACCGTTCCTGTCAAACTAATCTAATAAGCTTCTATGAAGAAGTAAGTTCTGGACTGGACCAAGGAAATGCAGTGGATGTGGTGTATATGGACTTTTCAAAAGCTTTTGATACGGTGCCACACAAAAGGTTGATACATAAAATGAGGGCAATGGGGATAGGGGAAAATATATGTAAGTGGGTTAAGAACTGGCTTAGTGATAGGAAACAAAGGGTGGTTATTAATGGAACACACTCAGAATGGGTCACAGTTAACAGTGGGGTACCACAGGGGTCAGTGTTGGGCCCGCTTCTATTTAATATATTTATTAATGACCTTGTAGGGGGCATACAGAGTAGAATCTCAATATTTGCAGATGACACTAAACTCTGCAGGGCAATCAATACAGAGGAGGACAATTTTATATTACAGGAGGATTTATGTAAACTAGAAGCTTGGGCTGCTAAATGGCAAATGCGCTTTAATGGGGATAAATGTAAAGTCATGCACTTGGGCAGAGGAAACAAAAGGTATAATTATGTGCTTAATTGTAAAACACTGGGCAAAACTGTCACTGAAAAAGACCTGGGTGTATGGGTAGATGACAAACTCACATTTAGTGGCCAGTGTCAGGCAGCTGCTGCAAAGGCAAATAAAATAATGGGATGTATTAAAAGAGGCATAGATGCTCATGAGGAGAACATAATTTTACCTCTATACAAGTCACTAGTGCGACCACACTTAGAATACTGTGTACAATTCTGGTCTCCGGTGTATAAGAAAGACATAGCTGAACTAGAGCGGGTCCAGAGAAGAGCGACAAAAGTTATTAGAGGACTAAGGGGTCTGCAATACCAAGACAGGTTATTAAACTTGGGGTTATTTAGCTTGGAAAAACGAAGGCTTAGGGGTGATCTTATAATAATGTATAAATATATGAGGGGGCAGTACAGAGACCTTTCTAATGATCTCTTAGGCCTGAGACTGGGACAAGGGGGCATCCTCTACGTCTGGAGGGAAGAAGGTTTAATCATAATCACAGACGCGGATTCTTTACTGTAAGAGCAGTGAGACTATGGAACTCTCTGCCACATGATGTTGTAATGAGTGAGTCACTACTAACATTTAAGAAGGGCCTGGATGCCTTTCTTGAAAACTATAATATTACCAGTTATATATACTAGATTCTTTGATAGGGCGTTGATCCAGGGAATTAGTCTGATTGCTGTATCTGGAGTCAGGAAGGAATTTTTTCCCCCAATGTGGAGATTAGTGTTGCCACATGGGGTTTTTTTGCCTTCCTCTGGATCAACATGTTAGGCTATGGGTTGAACTAGATGGACTTAAAGTCTTCCTTCAACCTTAAAAACTATGTTACTATGTTACTATGTCTCTACTAGCCACTTGGCCCATTCAATATAGAGTCTCTACGCCACCCAGCATGGACTTCCACACAACTCCAAAGAGCCACACAGCTTCCACCAGCTCTGCACTAGTCCTTCAGATGAGACACAATTTCACTCAAGCCTGGGATTATCAACCCCCACAGGTCTTATCAGAATACAATCTCCACACTTTTCACCAATGTTTGCTCTCAGCAGCTCATCAGTCTCTGCAGTGTATGGCGGCTTTCACATAGCGATTTTCTTCCATCCGTGGATGTAAATCAGACAGCCACAAATTCGATTTGGCCCCCATGTTACACTATGGGGGTCGGATCGGATCTGATTTGGCCTAATTGCCATCCGATTTTGTGGGAACTGATTTGTGTCCGATTTTTTGCTGTGCCCAAAATCGGAGACTGCTCCAATTTTGGGCACAGAGAAAAATCGGATCCCACAAAATCGGATGGAAATTATTCCAAATCCGATCCGAACCTCGGGATTCAACATGGGGGCCTATGAGCACGGGTCTGAGGAAATAGCTGATCGTTCCTCGGACCCGATTTTAGTGTACTGAGCATGCTCAGTACACTAAAATTGCTCCTAACCCTCTAATTTCACTTCTGCAATGTATATACATTACATTGCAGAAGTGAAATTTAGTAAAAGAAAGAGTTATAAATAAAAACTCAGTATTCTCACCTATCCGCAATCCACTCCTGCCTCCAGCAAGGTCTGGGTGCTTACAGGACCTGCGGTGATGTCACAACCCGGCAGCGTCATCAGGTCACATGACCTCAGTTACAGTAACTGCAGTCATGTGACCCGGATCAGCTGATCGGCTTGTGACATCACCGCAGGTCCTATAAGCACCCGGACCTTGCTGAAGGCAGCGATAGGTGAGAACACTGATTTTTTATTTTTAACTCTTTCTTTTATACTATATTTCACTACCACAATGTATATTATACATTGCGGAAGTAAAAGTGCACCCCCTGTGGTGTCCTTTCCTGTCCGTGGGGTCCTACAAAAGGTAGGATCTCACACACAGGAAAAAATACGCTATGTGAAAGCAGCCTATGTCTCACACAGCAGATCCAAATCCTCCCTTCCCTTCCCTATGAGTCTGCTTTCTTCTGCACCCGGGGTCTCCCTGCCTGCCCCTGCTGTTTAGCTCAGACAGGCAAAACCCACAGAGTCCTAGTACTCTCCTGATGCTATTACAGTTCACACGCTCACAGTCTGGTGCTCTACTAAGGGTGCTTTCCCACTCTGCATATTTGCTGCATATTTGCTGCATTTTTTACGCATGAGCTCATCACAAACCAAGAGTGGAACAATCAGACAAAAAGTATAAGGGCTCGGACACACTCATCAGAGTTTCACTGAGGAGTCTCTGAAAGGGCTGGAGCAGTGACCCTGAACGGCTTCTCCCTATCTGGACTGGGCTGTCAGCTACTTGTATTTTTGTGCAGCTCCAGACTCCCCCGTCCAGAGAGGGAGAGGCCGTTCAGGGTCACTGCTCCAGGCCTTTCAGAGTCTCCTCAGTCAAACTCTGATGTAACAAGGAAAGTGTGTCCAAGCCCCAATAGAAATACAGTGTTGGCCAAAAATATTGACACCCCTGCAATTCTGTCAGCTAATGCTCAGTTTCTTCCTGAAAATGATTGCAATCACAAATTCTTTGGTATTATTATCTTCATTTAATTTGTCTTCAATGAAAAAACACAAAAGAGAATGAAGCAAAAAGCAAAACATTGATCATTTCACACAAAACTCCAAAAATGGGCCAGACAAAAGTATTGGCACCATCTGCCTAATACTTGGTTGCACAACCTTTAGCCAAAATAACTGCGATCAACCACTTCCGGTAACCATCAATGAGTTTCTTATAATGCTCTGATGGAATTTTAGACCATTCTTCTTTGGCAAACTGTTCCAGGTCCCTGATATATGAATGGTGCCTTCTCCAAACTGCTATTTTTAGATCTCTCCACAGGTGTTCTATGGGATTCAGGTCTGGACTCATTGCTGGCCACCTTAGAAGTCTCCAGTGCTTTCTCTCAAACCATTTTCTAGTGCTTTTTGAAGTGTGTTTTGGAACATTGTCCTGCTGGAAGACCCATGACCTCTGAGGGAGACCCAGCTTTCTCACACTGGGCCCTACATTATGCTGCAAAATTTGTTGGTAGTCTTCAGACTTCATAATGCCATGCACATGGTCAAGCAGTCCAGTGCAGCAAAGCAACCCCAAAACATCAGGGAACTTCCGCCATGTTTGACTGTAGGGACCGTGTTCTTTTCTTTGAATGCCTCTTTTTTTCTTCTGTAAACTCTATGTTGATGCCTTTGCCCAAAAAGACAGAACATTCTTCCAAAACGTTGCAGTATTTCTCAGGTAAGTTTTGGCAAACTTCAGCCTGGCTTTTTTATGTCTCGGGGTAAGAAATGGGGTCTTCCTGGGTATCCTACCATACAGTCCCTTTTCATTCAGACACCGATGGATAGTACAGGTTGACACTGTTGTACCCTCGGACTGCAGGGCAGCTTGAACTTGTTTGGATGTTAGTCGAGGTTCTTGATCCACCATCCGCACAATCTTGCGTTGAAATCTCTCATCAGTTTTTCTTTTCCGTCCACATCTAGAGAGGTTAGCCACAGTGCCATGGGCTTTAAACTTCTTGATGACACTGCGCATGGTAGACACAGGAACATTCAGGTCTTTGGAGATGGACTTGTAGCCTTGAGATTGCTCATGCTTCCTCACTATTTGGTTTCTCAAGTCCTCAGACAACTTTAATCCATGTCAACTGGCTGCAAGTGTGATTTAGTTGTTGCCAACACCTGTTAGGTGCTACAGGTAAGTTACATGTGCTGTTAATTACACAAATTACAGAAGCATCACATGATTTTTCTAACAGAGCTAATACTTTGGTCCACCCCTTTTTTTATGTTTGGTGTGGAAATTTATCCAATTTGGCTTTAGGACAATTCTTTTTGTGTTTTTTTCATTGAAGACAAATTAAATGAAGATAATAATACCAAAGAATTTGTGATTGCAATCATTTTCAGGAAGAAACTGAGTATTATCTGACAGAATTGCAGCGGAGTCAATACTTTTGGCCAACACTGTAAATGTTTCATTTCTGTATTTAATCACCCACTCCTGGTTTGTGATGAGCTTGCGTGTAAAAAAATGCAGCCAATACGCAGCAAATACGCAGCATGTGAACGCACCCTAAGATACAATGTTTTACAACTTTGCCCCGTGGATTTATGAAATCACTTTTCGCCACCATGGAAATGGAATTGTGCTTTAAACTAATATTTCACAATAAGATTTTATGTGTATATACATGGGGAACAACACTATTTATAATCATTACATGACTACTTGTTTCTTGTTTTTCTACCTGTTTTCCTCTCAGCAGGCTAAAATCTCTAATTTTAATTGACTCTGAGCTAGTGGGTGTGCACTAGCTGCTATGATGTTTCCCCCACACTGAACATACAGAAAGAGGGATTCCTGCACCACTTTGTCTTTGGTAGTACACACACAGTAACAACAGAGGCATGGAGGATATTATAAAATAGCACAATGCCAACTTGACACAATCAGTTTCTCTGCCTCTCTGCTTCTCATTCCTTTCACTCTTTATAGAGTATAATAGATGTAGCCTTCCACCATAATGTGCTGGCAGTACATCTTTTCTTGAGCAAGATAGATTTCAGCTATTTTCTTCAGAGAGAATGATAATTAAAAAACAGATTTTATAATAAGGTACACTACTCACAAAAAAATTGAGACTTTGACTTTTGGGTGAAATTTATGGGAAACGTAAAAAGGTTATACTACAGTGATATTTTATCATGAAAGTAGAACATTAACGTAGAAGTGTGCAATGCTGATTTCCTCATCTCAAACAACTTATTGAAGCAAAAGCCAACATTAGTGGTGGGTATAACCCTACAAAAATGTCAATGTTTCCACTTGTCATGTGACCTTCACATCAATTACACCTTGAAAACGACATTTCATTCTGTTCCCATGTTGAGTTATTGTCTGCTGGGCATAACATCCCACTCTTCTTGAAGGGTCACCCCCAAACATTGAGGTTCTGGGGTACAAAGTTACGAGCCTCCACACTGCAACTCAGCTGATCCCAAAGATTCAGGCCATACCATTTGAGGTACCACAGTCTCCAGACACCATTTCCTAATGATGCATCCTCGATTTGCTGGAGCATTGTTATTCATGAAGATGAAATTAGGCCTGTGTTGCTCATGCAGAGGCACAAAGATTGGATTGATTATATTATTCAAATAGTAGGGGTTTGTCCCTATACCATTCACAAAGTGTAGGACAGTTCTGCATTAACTAGGACACACTGTTCACACTGTAATACCCCCACCATTCAAAGTCTCATATGGTTACACCAGCGACTGATTTAAATTTCTCTCTTTGATGTCTCAAATCAGTGGTGGCCATCATTTCTGATCAGCATGAATAGACTTTCAGTGAACAGCCCTGAGGTCCACTGGTCTGTCATCTAGCATAGAAGCTCCCTGGCCTATGCAAAATGACAACCCCTGTGCCTAATGCTGATGTCAGGCACCCTTGTAAGTCTTCTAGCACGCAGACTATGCTAATGTTAATGACTTTTAGTGGTCTTAAAGGGAACCTGTCAGCTCGTTTTAGCCCCTTATCCTACCACTACCTGTCCCTGCACCTTGCTAGCTCATCCCTAACCATCCCTCTCTGAGCTAAAACTGCACTATAAAGCTTTAGAAAAATGATTTAACTTACAGAGATGCCTATGATAATGAGGGCTCCAGTGAACAGCATAGACTGAGATGGGCTGTCTCTGAGTCTCCATTGTCCCCCATTCTCAGGCTCCTAGCATGCCCCGCTGGGCGTCATCATTCCTTCTCTTCTCGCCCTGCTTTGAAACCTCCCACTTCCTCCTCATAGTATGATGCAGAGCTGGATGTCATCCCGGTCCTGCGCATTGTGCGGGTGTATGGGCTGTACGGTCCTGCTCAGGTGCATGCGCAGTGCGCATATTGGAGCTGGGCCAAACACCTGATAAGCCTCCACAATGCACCAGACCAGAAATGAGGTCCTTAAGGAGGAGGCGCGAATTTAAACACGGAGTGAGAAGAGTAAAGATGATGACACCCAGCAGGGCGTGGTAAGAGCCTGCGAGGGGGAAAAATGGAGACTCGTAGACCACCCATCTCAGTTTATGCCATAGATTGGAGCCCTCATTATCATAGGAATATGTAAGTTATTAAATTATTTTTCCAAAGCTTTCTAGCAGTGGTCCCCAACATTTTTTGCACCAGGGACCGGTTTCATGCAAAACCATTTTTCCGTGGCCCGGCGGGGGCTGGAGCTTTGGTCATATTGGGCAGGGCTATGGAGAAGGGGTGGAGTTTAGTACCCCATTTCCCCGATAGATGCGTTACGTCCTATTTTCAGGGGATGTCTTATTTTTCCATCCCTTGCATCCCCCAATATGGTATCCCCATCATCCCTTGCAGTGCACAATATCCCATCATTCCCTTGCAGTGCACAATATCCACATCATTCCCCTTGCAGTGCACAATATCCATATCATCCCCTTGCAGCCCCCAATACCGTATCCCCAATCATAATCCCCTTGCAACCCTAATCATAAAACTCTTGCAGCCCCCATCCTCCTCATCTTGCAGCCCACATCCTCCTCTTGCAGCCCTCAGCCTCCTCTTGCAGCCCCAAGCCCCCTCTTGCAGCCCCAAGCCTCCTCTTGCAACCCCAAGCCTCCTCTTGCAACCCCAAGCCTCCTCTTGCAGACCCCAGCCTCCTTTTGCAGACCCCAGCCTCCTCTTGCAGACCCCAGCCTCCTTTTCCAGACCCCATCCTCCTTCCAGACCCCAGCCTCCTTCTGCAGATGCCAGCCTCCTCTTGCAGACCCCAGCCTACTCTTGCAGACCCCTGCCTCCTCTTGCAGACTCTAGCCTCCTTCCAGACCCCAGCCTCCTTCCAGACCCCAGCCTCCTTCTGCAGATCCCAGCCTTCTTTTTCAGACCCCAGTCTCCACTTGCAGACCCCAGCCTACTCTTGCAAACCCCAGCCTCCTCTTGCAGACCCCAGCCTCCTCTTGCAGACCCCTGCCTCCTTCTGCAAACCCCAGCCTCCTCTTTCAGACCCCAGCCTCCTATTGCAGACCCCAGCCTCCTCTTCCAGCCCCCATAATCTCTATAACACACATATCTTTTAGTCACTGGACCTGCTGTATGACGTCCCCTCTCTTGTCTTTTCCTCTGCTGTGTGCTGTGAATAGAAGTACATGAGAAGCCATAGGCCAATCACAGAGCAAAAGCCACTAGCCAATCAGGGCCCGGCTGCTGCTCTGTGATTGTCCGATGGCTTCTCATGTACTTCTATTCACAGCACACAGCTGAGGAAAAGACAAGAGAGGGGACGTAATACAGCAGGTGCGGGAAGGGGGGCGTGACATCACTGCGGGAGCTGCCGCAGAGCTCAGCATAGTATGTGTAGTGCTGGTCTGCGGCGGTGCGGACCGGCATGCAGACCCCTGGACCCGGTCCTGGTCCACGGCCCAGTGGTTGGGGACCCCTGCTTTATAGTGCAGTTATAGCTCAGAGAGGGATGGTTAGGGATGTGCTCGCAAGGTGCTGGAACAGGTAGTGGTAGGATAGGGGGCTAAACGAGCTGACAGGTTCCCTTTAAGTGACACTGACCACCCTTAAATGTGTCTTCAGGTGTGTAGCATTTATCATTCGGTTTCACAGGGCATTGTTTACAATGAAGTTTTCATCAGTGTGAGGTGTGATCAAAGGGAGTCCACTTCTATAAATTCTGTGACTCTTTCAGTCTCTCGATATCTCTGTAGCAATCTGCTTATGACACTCTGTGACAATCTAAGCTCAATGGCTACTTCTACCTGAGAAAATCCTGCTTTAAGCCTCTCAATGTCGAGGTACTATTGATCAATTGTTAGGTGTTGTCTTGGTCTCATGATGTCAAAATGTGAACAGCATTATGAGGAAGACTATTAAAAGATGAATTCTATCTAAACCACAAAATGTATTGGGAGAATCATGGATCAAAAAGCCGTGGTTAAGGAGAACCTGTCATCCCCTCGGTGCTTTCCAAAGTGAAAGCACCACTGAATGCAGCATGTATGCTGCATTCAGGGAAGGTGTGTACCATGTCTCTACCCAACAGCAATAAGCTTTTATATATAGCATTTTAGAATGCTGTATATAAGTCTCCAAGCCTATATGTATATCATAAGAAAGACCTTTTATTATTCTCACCTATGGGGTGGTTCGGTATGATTGGTATCGCTGATCTTGATACAGTATCCCATCTCTGCTTGCCATCACCATCCTCCTTCCTTATTTTTGTGGATAATGGATCTTACTTCATCCACACAAGGTCCTCCATTGTGCTCCTATGCACATGCAGTTCTCTCTGCCCTGACAGTGGGCAAAATACTATAATGCATAAGCGTGGAGAAAGGTCTGCGCACTAAAATACTTTGCTCTGACCTCATTAGTGTCATTAGTGAACATGAAAATAGGGATGAAGGAGTGTTTCTAATGTATAGTCTACATTGACATGCCCTTGTGGTAAACAATTACTGACCAAGAAAATAGGGAACCTTTCAAGGAATGGTATGTTTCTGAACTGTTTTTTGCTCTGACCTCAGCAGGGCAGAGAGAAATGCACATGTGCAAGAGCTCAATGGAGGACACATTCCTCCTAGCAAGTTCCAGGACTTTCACTGCCATTCATGGCTTTCATGGCAATGCCTAAGTTGCACAGATGCAACAAGACTGCATAATTACACAGCCCTAATTTCTCACTGGGGTAGTGTTTGGGCTGAAAAGCTGAAGCAGGTTGTGTGAACATACCTGAACCGGGCTGCCACATCCAAGCCCTATGATGTGCTGACTGCTGTTTGATAAACTGGACTTTTGCTTTGAATTCCTGTCTGAAGTAAGGCCCTGTGCCCATGCTTAAAAAGTGATGCAGAATTTTCTGCATCAAATCTGCATCCACTTTTGCAGAATTAGGCAGCAAAAACGTGTTTCGTTTTTACTGCATAATTGGTGCAGAAAATTCTAAGTAAAACTTGATGTGCCAGCCGTGGCTGCAAGTTTCATTCATTACGCTAGATTTGATAGTCATCTACACTGTGTGCTTAGAGGAATAAGTCTTCTCAGCTCACTTTAGATGGCAGAGATATATAGTACTGTTGGATTTCAGGTGTCGGCCACAGCCACAAGTTTCGTTCCTCATGCAAGATTTGACAGTCTTCTACGCTGTCTATGTAGTGTTCCCCTATGCAGGCAGCATAGAAAGCTGGCAAATCTTACGTAAGGAACAAAACTTGCTACTGTGGCAGAAATCCATCTAAAGGGAACTGAGCATGCTTATCGTTTCCCTATGCAGACATTGTAAAAGGCTGTAAAATCTTGCATATGTGGAGGTCACTGGGACGGGGTATTCGGTACCGGACTGGGGTATCTCGGGGAATCACGGTGGTCTTGGTCCGGACCGTGTCCTGAGCCGACAAGTAATGGGGTTATTTACAGGGGAGAAAGTCGTGACGCCACCCGTGGTGTGTGGTCAGGGTGACCACTGCTGCTGCAGAACCTCCGGAGATGTTTGGCAGCCGGTGATGTAACGGCTCTCCACGGGCAGAGCCTGGTTCCCAGAGGCAGTGGTAGTAATTGTCTATGGATGATGCAGAGTAGGGGTAGTGGCAGAGATGATAGCAGTTTGTGAGGGAAAGTAAGGCTTGATCGCAAGGATTACACAAACTCACAGTTTTGTAGTTTTCCAAGTCTTTACTGTAGGTGTTATTAAGCAGAGTACTGTCCACAGAGTCTATACCAGGGCCAGGTTGCTCCCACCCTGAATGGGTCCTTGGCTTCCCAATCCTGTGCTGTGTGTGTGGCCCTGCTGCCACTTTAGCTAGGCTGCTGGCCCTGTCAACTCTTATGTGTACCAACTTGCTAGGCAACTTGAGTCTTATCTTTGTATTTCTGACCCCGCCGTGTTGCTTTGCTAAGGTACAGTGAAGATATATAACCTCCACTAGTCCGGTGTTTACTGTGCTGCTTGTGTCAGGCACAATTTCGGATCCAGTATCCGGTCTTTGCATTCCTCTGCAGCGAGTTATAGGGTAACTCAGTCTCCCAGATGTGTTCTTCTGTTTCTATTAACTCCTTCCCTCAGACCCTAGCTAGGCCTAGAATTGAGCAGCGGACTGTGGGGGAACCTAAGGCAGCTCCTTTACACCCCAGTCCTTCTTCCTCAGTCCTCCCAGGAACTGAACTCTTCACAGTACTGCTACGTACTGCACTGCCCACTTCCTCTCCACACCAGAATATATAGGGAAGCAGCTTTAGCTCCCCCTTCTGGCCTGGAGGTGCTAGTGTAGTGTTGTGTGCTGTGTAGGGAGATAACCCTTGGTGTTGTTACTGTGGCACATTAACCCCTGGGGTGCCACACATAAGGGATGAAACTTGAAGCATGTCAGCTCCCTTTAAATGGCAGGGCTCAACAATAGTGTCGGATTTAAGATACTAGGTGCTAGCCTCAAAGTACGCTACATACGTTTGTTGTGAAAGCCCAGTACGCTGTTTGCATACTCCTGAGAGCCAAAATCAGGAAGTAGTGACTTGTAAGGCAGAAAAATGGCTTTCAATAATTTATGTGCTGCAGATTTTTAACCACTGGGGTTCCACATTCCCCCTTAGTAAAGAAGAGTACTCCGGGACTGTGGAAAAACAAACAAACAGTTAACATATCAAACAATTAATATTTACAGTGCCTTAAAAATAGAACTACATAAACCACTGATGATCAAAAAGAGTTCAAAAGTTCAAAATGCAGCCTTTCCGGGGTTTAGTCTATTGCCTCCAGGCTGATAAATATATACAACTAGAGTCTTTACCGCAACGAGTCCTGTGGTAGGTATGGTCCGTAAATAAATAAAGAAGAAAAGTTAAAAGTTCAAGAATATCTAAGAAGTTCATAGAGGATAGTCTCTGTAGGTACTGAGCTTTTAATGTTGCAAAACAAGTATAAACACGTACGGGTGTCTCTGGTTTAAATGCAGTAGGCTCCCAAGTCCTTGGGTCACCGCATAAGAGGCCAAGTTCTTACTCTCCGTGGCTGCCACCTAACACCATGCTACTCTCACCCCTGTTGTACATTTACACCTTACCGGGATCTATTAAACTTTACAACAAACATATATACATTTCACATTAGATTCCACACTTTAATCTCTGTACATAGCCAGTATCTGACCCTGGGTACTACGCTCTGATCTGTGTAATGCTGGTGTACTGGGTGTACTTAGCCTAATGGTGTGGGTGGACGTGTACCTACTTGGAGTGTCTGGTACTATTGCGGATGGAGATCTGACAGTGGGACTGGCAAGCTCACTGGGACCAGGAATTGGTTCTTCCTCTTCAGGCTCGACTTCCAGTTCATCATATCTTGGGACTTCTGGTGGTACGGATTCTGGTGTTGGTTCAACCATTGGAGGTAAAGCAATCATTGGAACTACAACTGCAACTGCTCCGTAGTAATTTGGCAATGTTTTGGGGAAATCTCCTAAGACGGTATGGAAAACTTCATCTTCTTCCTTGACAGGTTGGACCTGTACGGGTAAGGTTACTTCTGGTGTCTTCAGGGTTTCAGGACATGGTTTGAGATGGTCTCTTGACACAACTGCTGACGTTCTTCCATCGTCTTTGCTGATTAGACACACTTTGGCATTGTCTAGATTTGATGGCAAGACTGTATATGGGGTGGTTTCCCACTGATTATCCAATTTCTTGGTGCATAGTAACATAGTAACATAGTTTTTAAGGTTGAAGGAAGACTTTAAGTCCATCTAGTTCAACCCATAGCCTAACATGTTGATCCAGAGGAAGGCAAAAAAAAACCATGTGGCAACACTAAGCTCCACATTGGGGGAAAAAATTCCTTCCTGACTCCAGATATGGCAATCAGAGAAGTTCCCTGGATCAACGCCCTATCGAAGAATCTAGTATGTATTACTTTTAATATTATAGTTTTCAAGAAAGGCATCCAGGCCCTTCTTAAATGTTAGTAGTGAGTCCCTCATTACAACATCATGTGGCAGAGAGTTCCATAGTCTCACTGCTCTTACAGTAAAGAATCCACGTCTGTGATTATGATTAAACCTTCTTTCCTCCAGACGTAGAGGATGCCCCCTTGTCCCAGTCTCAGGCCTAAGAGTAAACAGATCATTAGAAAGGTCTCTGTACTGTCCCCTCATATATTTATACATTATTATAAGATCACCCCTAAGCCTTCGTTTTTCCAAGCTAAATAACCCCAAGTTTAATAACCTGTCTTGGTATTGCAGACCCCTTAGTCCTCTAATGACTTTTGTCACTCTTCTCTGGACCCGCTCTAGTTCAGCTATGTCTTTCTTATACACCGGAGACCAGAATTGTACACAGTATTCTAAGTGTGGTCGCACTAGTGACTTGTATAGAGGTAAAATTATGTTCTCCTCATGAGCATCTATGCCTCTTTTAATGCATCCCATTATTTTATTTGCCTTTGCAGCAGCTGCCTGACACTGGCCACTAAATGTGAGTTTGTCATCTACCCATACACCCAGGTCTTTTTCAGTGACAGTTTTGCCCAGTGTTTTACAATTAAGCACATAATTATACCTTTTGTTTCCTCTGCCCAAGTGCATGACTTTACATTTATCCCCATTAAAGCTCATTTGCCATTTAGCAGCCCAAGCTTCTAGTTTACATAAATCCTCCTGTAATATAAAATTGTCCTCCTCTGTATTGATTACCCTGCAGAGTTTAGTGTCATCCGCAAATATTGAGATTCTACTCTGTATGCCCCCTACAAGGTCATTAATAAATATATTAAATAGAAGCTGGCCCAACACTGACCCCTGTGGTACCCCACTGTTAACTGTGACCCATTCTGAGTGTGTTCCATTAATAACCACCCTTTGTTTCCTATCACTAAGCCAGTTCTTAACCCACTTAAACATATTTTCCCCTATCCCCATTGCCCTCATTTTATGTATCATACTTTTGTGTGGCACCGTATCAAAAGCTTTTGAAAAGTCCATATACACCACATCCACTGCATTTCCTTGGTCCAGTCCAGAGCTTACTCCTTCATAGAAGCTTATTAGATTAGTTTGACAGGAACGGTCCCTCGTAAAACCATGTTGATAATGGGTCATGAGGTTATTTTTCTTCAGATACTCCAGTATAGCATCTCTTAGAAAACCCTCTAGGATTTTACTCACAGTAGAGGTTAAGCTTACTGGCCTATAATTTCCAAGTTCAGTTTTTGTCCCCTTTTTGAATATTGGCACCACCTTTGCTATACGCCAGTCCTGTGGTACAGACCCTGTTATTATGGAATCTTTAAATATTAAAAATAGTGGTCTATCTATGACAGTACTTAATTCCTGCAGCACTCTGGGGTGTATCCCATCCGGGCCCGGGGATTTGTCAATTTTAGTGATTTTTAGACGATGCCGTAATTCCTCTTGGGTTAAGCAGGTGACATTTAATTGAGAATTTTTGTTATCACTGATCATACTGTCTGTCATGGGATTTTCTTGTGTAAATACTGTTGAAAAAAAGTCATTTAGCATATTGGCTTTTTCCTCATCCTCATCCACCATTTCACCCAGACTATTTTTAAAGGGGCCAACACCATCAATTTTCAGTTTCTTACTATTTATGTAGTTAAAAAATATTTTGGGATTCTTTTTACTTTCTCTGGCAATGAGTCTCTCTGACTCAATCTTTGCTACCTTGATTTGCTTTTTACAAATGTTATTTAATTTTCTGTATTTACTTAATGCCTCATCACTACCTACTTGCTTTAATTCCCTAAATGCTTTCTTTTTGTCACATATTGCACCTCTTACCGCTTTATTTAGCCATAGTGGTTTCCTCCTATTTCTAGCATGCTTATTCCCATAGGGTATATATTGTGCACAGGTCCTATTCAGGATGCTAATAAACATCTCCCATTTGTGTTGTGTACTTTTATGTCTCAGGACATCGTCCCAGTTTATTGCACTAAGATCATCTCTCAACCGTTGGAAATTTGCCTTCCTGAAGTTTAGTGTCCTTGTAGCCCCTCTACTACACGTCTTAGTAAAGGATACTTGAAAGCTTATTAAGTTATGATCACTATTACCTAAGTGACCCCAACCCGCATCTCTTTCTCTTGAGAACTTGCTCATCAGGTTGTAATGGGGTTGCTAGAGCATGTTGGTTAAAGGTTCTCTCTTGTCTTTCTCTAGCTTGCTGGAGACTTTTCTCTACGCACTCTTGTACTTGGCAGTACTGCTGTTGACGTAGGGTATCCCAATTGGATTCTTCAACTTCCTCATCTGGCATCAGAATTCCCATATCTAAATCAATTGGCAGCTTACCGGGTCTTGCACGCATAAGGTAGGCTGGGGTGCAGTTTGTAGAACTCACCGGCACATGGTTGTACAGGTCTACCAAGTCAGGTAATTTCTCTGGCCATTGATTTCTCTCTGACTCTGGTAAAGTTTTCAACAGGTCAATCACAATATGGTTCATCTTTTCACATAAACCATTGGTTTGGGGATGATAGGCGGTCGTGCGTATCGTCTTACAACCGTACATGTTGCAGAATTCCTGGAAATCTGTGACTCGAAAGCTTGACCTTGATCTGCAAGGACTTGTTCCGGGTAGCCATGAGGTCCACAGAAATGCATCTGAAATGCTTTTGCAGCTGTCTTCGCTGTCAGGTCCTTGACGGGTACCACCACTAAGAAGCCGGAGTAATGGTCCACGATGGTTAAGGCATAGACATAGCCTGACCGGCTTGGTGACAACTTGACGTGGTTTAACGCAACTAACTCAAGTGGTTGCTTGGTTACTATGGACTGGAGTGGGGCTCTCTGTTGATCTTTTCTTCTGAGGTTGCATGGGCCACATTTTCTACACCAATCTTCAATTGATTTTCTCATGCCAACCCAGTAGAATCTCTCTCAAGAGCACTTTCAACTTCTTCCATCCAAAATGACCTGCACCGTCGTGGTAGGCTTCTAAGACCATTTTGACGATTCTCTTGGGTACGATAATCTGCCAGACCGACTCATGTGTTTTAGGGTTGGTGTGTCTTCTGCAGAGCTTCCCTTGATATAGGAACAGCTTCCAGAGTTCTTGGGTCTAAGCTGGAGCATTCTGATTAGGGTATGTACCTTGTGGTGTAAGCAGTTCTTTCACTAACTTCACAGCTGGATCGCTATCTTGGGTGTCAGCCCATCCATGGTGCGCTAACGGGTTGAGATATGCCTCCTGTTGTTTTTGGTAGATGCCGGGTTGATACTTTTCTACTTTAAAATGGTGAAAGGCTGGCAGCTCAATTTCTTCCAGCTCCTCCGGTTCCCTTTCCACGTCTTTCAGGTGTGGCATCCGGGATAAGGCATCTGCATTCCTGTTCTTGTGGCCTGCCCTATATTTCATGACAAAATTGTAGTTAGACAGCCGGGCTATCCATCGCTGCTCCAATGCACCTAATTTTGCTGAGTCCAGGTGGGTCAATAGATAGTTATCGGTGTAGATGGTAAATTCTGCAGCTGCCAGGTAGTGTTTGAAACACTCGGTTACAGCCCAAACTACTGCCAGTAGTTTTAACTTGAAGGAACTGTAATTCTCAGGGTTTCTTTCCGTAGGCCGGAGTTTTCTGCTTGCAAAGGCAATAACTCTCTCTTTGCCTCCTTGCTTCTGTGACAGTACTGCTCCCAGTCCCGCATTGCTGGCATCCGTGTACAGAATGAAGGGTTGGTGGTAATCCTGATACGCCAGGATCTCCTCTCCTGTCAGGCACACTTTAGCTTTTTGAGGACTATTCTTTCTCATCACTCCACTGGAAAGGGGATGGTTGAAGACCTTTTTGACTATCTTACCAGGATGTCTTGTAGGGGAGCTGCTAACCTCGTGAACCCTCTGATAAATCTTCTGTAATAGCTTACCAGGCCAAGGAATTGCCTCACTTCTTTCACATAGGTCTTGGCCAATTCCTTATCACTGTGACTTTATCAGGATCCGGTGCTACTCCCTCTGAACTCACAACATGTCCTAGGTACTGCACCTTTGGCTTGAAAAGGTGGCACTTGGATGGCTTGATCTTCATGCCGTATCTGGACAAGGCTTCAAACACTTCTGCCAAATCTTGGAGATGTTGCTCATATGTCTTGAGTAGACTATGACGTCATCCAGTTACAGGAGGACAGTTTCAAAGTTCTTATGGCCTAGGCAGCTCTCCATCAGGCGCTGGAAGGTACGGGTGCGTTGCATAGTCCAAATGGTATACAATTGAACTCGTAGTAAACGCTGTCTTCTCCTTGCCCAGCCTCTGCCACAGGAACTTGCCAATACCCACTAGTTAGATGTAGGGTGGAAAAGTAGTTAGCAGATTTTAATGCGGCTAATGACTCCTCAATCCTAGGTAACGGGTATGCATCCTTGTGTGTAATGCGGTTGATCTGCCGGTAGTCTACGCACATTCTCATGGTCCCATCCTTCTTTCTAACCAACACTAATGGCGCTGCCCAGAGGCTACAACTGTCTCCTATTACCCCTGCAGTTTTCATCTCTTTGAGCATGTCCTTGGTGGTTTGATAGTGAGCGGGTGGTAATGGTCTATACCTCTCTTTTATAGGCTGATGGTTACCTGTGGGTATAGTGTGCTTTAATTTGACCAAAGTCTAATGCGTGTTTGCTGAATATCTGCTCATATTCTTTTACTACCCGGTATACTCCATGCTTTTGATGGTGAGGTATAGAACTGGTACCCACGTGTAGCTTTTTGGCACCAATCCTCCAGCTTTTCCCCTGAGTCATTGTTATCCGCCTGACTTGGGTTCAAGGGCTCGACGGCTGTGATGGCATTGTTATCAACCGTGAATAATTTAGCCATGGTAGCATACTTTGGTAGGGTGATCTCATCTTCCCCGCAATTTAGAAGGCATAATGGCTTTCTTCCCCGGTGTACTTCAACTACTCCTCTGGTCGTTAGTATTGTGGGCATATTGTCTGAGTACACGGGTTCTACCAGGGCTTGATAGTCTCGCCCTTTAATGCCTATTGCGGCTCTACACCAGACCAACATTTCAGTTTTGGGAGGTATTACAATGGGTATCGGGTCACTTACCCATATCCTGATATTTCTACCTGTTGTTTTAGACCTGGTGGAAAACTCCCTTCTTGATATTTTTATCATAAATTATAACAAAAATACAGTGGTCAACAATATAAAACAGCAAAATACAAAATAATGCTTTTCTTTTTTCTCTAATTCTAACCTTATTAATATTTTTATCTTTCCATAGATATGTGGCGCCCCTGCGTCAGGAGGCCACAAAAGGAACTGCAGCCAGGCAGGTAGGACACTTGTTGCACAACAACACCCTCACAGCCCACACAACCCATGTACAGTAGGTGGCAGCATCCAGCCCTAAGATTGGAATACTCTAGGCAATTGAGGGGTGGTGGATTTGGAGGATGGGTTGGGCACACAAAGTCAGGTGACTTGACAGTAGAAATAGTGAGGGGGAGGAGGAAGGAGTTCAGTAGGCCGAGGTAGGTTGAGAGGCAAAGACTGAAGATCACACTTTGGGGGCCTAGGAGCGCAGAATCTGTACCGAGCCAGTGTGAGCTGGAGGAGAGAGAAACTACGTCCAAAGCTGATGCCACCAGGAGTGTGAGAGGACTGAGAGGGACGGTGATACCCGGGCCCTAAAGGACAGCCGAGACGACCAGACTGCAGGCAGAGAGGCCCCTCCTAAGATACTGGAAGACGCAGAAAGAAAGGAGCCTGGTAGAGCCTCACACTTGAGGACTGCTGGAGGCTGGGCTGAGTAGAGTGTCGGCTCTAGAGGGGACCGTAGTTTATCCGGCATTCCCAGACACCGACGGGGGACCAAGCTTCATGTTAGGGTCCCTACCCCAAAGGACGGGCAGCTCAGTGACAAACTGGAGGATCCACAGGGGTCCGAGTCACCACCATACTGTCCGGCGTTTCACACACACACCCGTGAACACGGAGACCGTAAACAGCCTGGAAAGGAACAGAGACTGTGTGAGGGGTCACAGAGAGAGAGGCCTGGCTGCAGGGAGCAAAGGGAACCCGGAGAGGGAGAGTGTGCCCGTGTATTAAGAACTGAGGCGTGTAAGAACTGTACTTGAACTGTAAATGACTTGTGAACTGTCTGAAGAACTGAGAGTAAACACGGAAAACCCTGAGATTGCCTCCCTTGTGTCTCTGCATGAAAGCGATTCTCTCCATACAGGATTACAGAAAGCCCTCCACCTGCAGAGCCACAGCACAGCCTGTCAGCAACAGCAAAGAGGAGAGATCCCTGCAGCGTCTGCACAGTAAGTGTACTGAACATTCCACAATAGACTTAACCCTTACTGCCCCGGGGAATACAGTTCTAACCACTGGAACTATACCACCTAAGCTGCTATTCCATCGTCCCCGGAGGTTCTGCAGCAGCGGCGGCCCCATCACTGGCCGCATATAGTGGGTGGCATCACGACTGACAATCCCCTGTAAATATTCCCCTTTTATTGCCGAGCCCGGGACACGGTCCGGACCAGGACCACCCGTGACTTCCCCAGCAGCCGACCGGTCCGGTATCGAGTACCCCCGTCCCAGTGGGCCCGACAGATACATACATGGCTGAGATGTTCATCCCTGAAAGCACCAAGCATCCTCGAACAAAAGAAACAGAACTACAACAGAACCTACATGAAAAATTGAAAGTTCTATGCGATTTAAATTCTGAAACATTAAAATAGATTTTAAAAATATCTAAAAATAAAATTAATAAAATTATTAAAATTACGTATAAGCTATCAGGTTCTTTTTATCTCCTAAAAACCATGTAGCAGAAGCAGCTTGTAGAATTTTAGCATATAAGGGTATGTGCATAGTGATGAGCGAGTACCGAACTATTCGGACTCGCTATACTCACAACGAGTAGGTTCCGGTACTCGTACTCATTGCGATTATAGCGAGTCCGAATACTTTTGCAGTGTATCTATAGATACACTGCGAAAGTACCCTAAAAGTGAATAAAAGTTGTTAAAAAAAGTAAAATTACATACTCACCTGTCTGACGCCTGCACCGGGACCATCCCAGAAGACCTGCAATCCCCTGACAATGACCTGTGATTTCCAGCCAATCAGATGGCCGGTAGCGATCTGGCCAATCAGATGGCGACACGTCACAACCACTACCAGGACCTTGTAATCTGGCCAATCAGGTGGCCGCTAGCTATCACGTGGTTGTGACGTGTCGCCATCGGATTGGCCACATCGTTACCAGCCATCTGATTGGTTGAAAGTCACAGGTCCTTGTCCGGTGATCGCAGGTCTTCTGGGACGGTCCCGGTGAACAGGTGAGTATGTAATTTTATTATTTTTAACAACTTTTATTCACTTTTAGGGTACTTTAACAGTGTATCTATAGATACACTGCGAAAGTAATCAGACTACTTGCTACTCCCGAGTACTCATAAGATACTCGGAGAGTAGCGAGTACACGAATACCGCTACTATTCGGCGAGTTCCGAATAGTAGCGAATATACTCGCTCATCCCTATATGTGCATGCATGCAACTTCTTTTTAGGCAAATGACGTCTGGAGCCCACATTAAAAAGCGCTATTTTCAGGGAAATTATCTAAAAGCTAAATGGAAGAAAAGCACATATAGGGTCTTATCTTTTATAAACAAAAGTGCAGAATGGTATCAGAACCAATCACCTTTTCGGTTGTGTGAGGCACAACCACATCTGAGCGTGTTCGGCTGCTGAAAAAAACCCATGTAATAGAGAAATCATGTGTAGAAGAGGGAAGCAGGTGATTAGAGTTTGCGCTGCCTGTTTGAATCAATCCTAACCAGATAGGTCCATCGATCTTCGATAAAACAGATTTCATTCCCTCAACGCATTTCATGGGAAAGTTACCCACTTCTTCAGGAAAGAAAATCTCTGAGATTATCTTTCCTGAAATATTGGGCAGTTTTTCCACGAAACACGTTGAGACAATAAAATCCATTTGACCAAAGATCTGTGGACTTATCTGGGTTGGATTGATTTGAATAGGCAGCACAAACTCTAATCAATCGCTTCCTTCTTCTACACGTGGTTTCTCTGGGAAATTATCTCACATTAAGAACTGGACAATTGTTAATATTTGAATATACTGAAGACCCCATTTTGGGACTTCTGAGATGGACTATAAGATGGCGTCTGACTACTTGTTTTTCCTAACAGTCTCGTAAACATGTTTTTCTCTTTGAACATGTGTAAACATGTCCCTCAATAACCTCATATGGTTAAGATAAGATAAGAACTAAGACAAAAAGGGGGGAGGGGATAAGATAAGAACTAAGGGCTATACACCCTTCCTGGAGTTTTAGGAACTTCCGTGATTTTGGGGGCCAATCAACATGTAGTAAATAACTCTGAGAACCAATAACTTTGAAGTTATATTTACTTGTGTATTAACTTTTCCCTATAAATAAATCCTCTTGGGGTGCTACCTAGTGATGGGCGAATCCTAAATTACTCGGAATCGCTTGACTCTAGCGAGTCCGAGCACAGGACTTGCTACTCGTTGCGAGTCTAGCGAGTCCAATGTTAATGAATGGGGAAGCGAGTAATAGCGAGTAGTGTGAGATTTACAAATCGCAGATGTGTCTCGGAAGCTTCAGCCTGAAGCAATCCTAGTTTTGTCATTTATTTGCATTGGACTCGTTTACTTTGCAACTGTAATCGCTGGGAAACTCGCACAGATAAGAGTCCTGTCTTCTCTGTGTGCTGGCTGCCAGCTCCAGGGTCCTAGAGCCCGCCTGCTGCCTGATGTAGCAGAGCTGAGATTGTTCTCAGTCTGCTCATTCCCTGTGTACAGACATGAATGTCTGTGCACAGAGATGATGTAGCAGAGCTGAGATTGTTCTCAGTCTGCTCATTCCCTGTGCATAGACATCTATATCTATGCACAGGGGATGTAGCAGAGAGGACATCGCGTTTTGGACTGCGTCGGACGGAAGAGGATTTTTTTAATTAAAGATGGAGTCCCTAATGGCTTTTTTTTTTATTTCTAATAAAAAATTTTCTTTGTGTTGTGTTTTTTTTAAAACAATTTAATAGAAATTCATGGCGGTCATGTCTAATATTGGCGTGACCGCCATAAATTTCGGGCTTAGGGCCAGCTGATAATACAAAGCTGGCCCTAACCTCTTTATTACCCAGCGTGCCGCCGCTACCAGGGCCGCTGGAAGAGCGGGGTTCAGCGCCAGAGGATGGCGCTTCAATGAACGCACCATCTTCTGGGGCGGCTGCGGGCTGCAATTTGCAGCGGGGGGTGCCCAGAAAGCTTGGGCATCCCTGCGCTGCGGATTCCAGCCCCAGCTGCTTAGCTGTACCTGGCTAGACATAGAAATTGCGCGGAGCCCCACGCATTTTTTTTTTAATTATTTCATGAAATTCTGAGATTCTGACTCTGACTCTGAGACTCTGACTCTGAAATTCATGAAATAATAAAAAAAAATGCGTGGGGCTCCGCGCAATTTCTATGTCTAGCCAGGTACAGCTAAGCAGCTGGGGGCTGGAATCCGCAGCGCAGGGATGCCCAAGCTTTCTGGGCACCCCCCGCTGCAAATTGCAGCCCGCAGCTGCCCCAGAAGATGGCGCGTTCATTGAAGCGCCATCCTCTGGCGCTGAACCCCGCTCTTCCTGCGGCCCTGGTGGCGGTAGCATGCTGGGTAATAAAGGGGTTAATACCAGCTTTGTTATACAAGCTGGTATTAAGCCCGAGATTCTTAATGTCAGGCCACGATTGACCCAGCCACTAAGAATCTCCAATAAAGGGTTAAAAAAACACAACTCAGAGAAAATTTTTTATTTGAAATAAAAAAAAAAGCCATTAGGGACTCCATCTTTAATTAAAAAAATCCTCTTCCGTCCAACGTAGTCCAAAACGCGATGTCCTCTCTGCTACATCCCCTGTGCATAGATATAGATGTCTATGCACAGGGAATGAGCAGACTGAGAACAATCTCAGCTCTGCTACATCATCTCTGTGAGCAGGCGGGCTCTAGGACCCTGGAGCTGCACAGAGAAGACAGCTGGACTCGGCTCGCAATGTAACAGCAGTTACTTGCGAGTTTCCCTGCTATCACTGGCACAGTAGCCGAATCTAATGCAAACAATGGCAATCCTAGTTTTGTCAGCGTTTCTGACAAAACTAGGATTGATATTGATTTGCATTGGACTCGTGCGAGTAATCACTGGGAAACTCGCAGAGTACCGAGTCCTGCGAGTCCCTTACTACTCGCCGAGTAACGAGTCCTAGCGAGTAGATTCGCCCATCCCTAGAGCTACCCCTTTAGGAACACAGAAACAGAATCTGCTGTCATTTTCCTCTGTGCACGATATAATGGCCTCCACGACATCACGCTGAAGTAGAATAGGCAAATTGCATTAACACTATAAAAACACCAAAAAGAATGAACATATTCATAGCAATGTAAAAACTACTTGTGCATATGTTCAGTCTTTTTAAATTACAATCCAGGTTTCCAAAGCAGCAAAGCAGTTAATAGCAGTTACTAAACCATACTTTTGGTCATTTTCGCTTGGAAGCTGCTTACTAATAATACACACAATTTAAAGATAAATACTGCCGGCAAAAGCCACCACAAACGGCATGACAATAATTAGGAAAAGCACTGCTGGCGTTCTTCTGATGTGTGCTTTGCCCAACAAAATGGGGAAGGGGGGTACGCTGGCATCTAAAAAACGTTGTATGCACATAACCTAAAGGGTTTTCTAAGTGATATAGTTTTCTTTTTCTTTTCAGTAGGGCCAAGACTACTTAAATTAAAAACAGGGAATATTCACCCTATTTGATCCAACCCCTGCAGCTTCCATTTTGACACCTCTCAAGTTCCCTTAGTTCATAAAAAATAAACTAGTGTCATCATCACATACACAGTGCGCAGAATTATTAGGCAAGTGACTATTTTGATTACATGATACTTTTTATACATGTTGTCCTACTCCAAGCTGTATAGGCTTGAGAGCCAATTAGCAATTAAGTAAATCACGTGATGGTGCATCTCTGTAATGAGGAGGGGTGTGGTGGAATGACATCAACACCCTTTATAAGGTGTGCTTAATTATTAGGCAACTTCCTTTCCTTTGGCAAAATGGGTCAGAAGAGAGATTTGATGGGCTCTGAAAAGTCCAAAATTGTGAGATGTCTTTCTGAGGGATGCAGCAGTCTTGAAATTGCCAGTATTTTGAAGTGTGATCACCGAACAATCAAGCGTTTCATGGCAAATAGCTAACAGTGTCGCAAGAAGCGTGTTGGGCAAAAATGGCACAAAATAACTGCCCATGAATTGAGGAAAACCAAGCGTGAAGCTGCCAAGATGCCATTTGCCATCAGTTTTACAATATTTCAGAGCTGCAACGTTACAGGACTATCAAAAAGCACAAGGTGTGCTATACTCAGGGACATATTTGTGACAGCCAGAGAACGTCCAGGGGGGCATGTTTGTGTTGTAGCTTTCATGGAAATGCAGAACTGGATGTTACACCCAGACTCCAACAAACACGCCCCCTCCCCCAGTTTATAGTATGCCCAGCCACCCCCAAACTGCTATAGGCCCGCCCAAACCCCTAATGTCACCACCCACTCCCATTGAACACAGTGGTCCCCTGTTCCTCTGACACACTGTGCCGAACACACAGCTGTGAAGGAGATTCGGTACATTGTCAGTGCAGGAGGGGACCGCTGCATGTGTGTGCGTTCACCCTGTGGCCTATGTCAGTGGAGCTGAGTTCCACAGCCCGTGTCTTTGTGATCTGGAGATGCTCCTCTCTATACCTCCTGTACCATAGAGCAGGGCACAGAGCTGGTGGAGCAAGTCCTCTCTATACCTCAGTCGCCAAATAGGTGATATTTGCGTGACAATGCAATATGTTGACAGGATGTATACTACAAACTGTCAACATTTTGCAGCCTAGATACACATAGAAATTATCCAAAAAGTCCAGACAACCCCTTTAATAAAGATGTTGAACAACACAGGGCCCAGGATAGAGTCCTGTGGTACCCTACTTGAGACATCCTTCCAACTGGATGTGCAGCCATTTATGACTACTCTTTGGGTCTGATCACTAAGTCAGTTAAGGATACACCTAACAGTTGCCTTTTCCATTTTGTCCTTGGTAATATTTTAATAAGGGTGATATGAACTGCATCACAGCACCTGGTAAACAGCCGTGAGTGAGAGAAGCGCTCACCTTACAGCTGGGTTTTGAGTGCTGTGATGCAGTTCATCGGGTCAGCTCTTAACTCAGATGAACCTGACTCTGATGTACCGCGAGCACATATGAAGTCATTTTCTTGGCCTGTGGATTATCAGTGGAGGGTTTTGTTTTGGACTGTTAAAGATGGGAACTAGGGAAGTCTTTTGTGTTTTATTGCAATTAAAATATTTTTTCTCTATGTTGTGTTTTTTTAATGTTTTCGAGAGGTTCATAGTAGTCGGGTCTAACATTGGCCAAAAATGCTAGCATCTACCATGCTAGAATGTATGGGCTCTTTCCAGGTTACTCCAACAGCTAATCACAGACACCCATTCTCTGTGACAGTTTCTTTGATTGGCTGTTATGTCCCTCCGCAGTGAATATCCAGGAAGTTACAAATCGAACCGGACATACGAGTGGCCGGTTGCTGGTAATTATAACGCTCATGTTTAATCACTATCTTCTTTCCTTTTACAGCTCCCCTGGCTTATCCCATAACTTTAAAGTCCAAGTCGGGGTTCTGACTCAAGTTTGAGTAACATCCGGTCCCGAACTCGAACTTTAAAAAAGTCTGGTCAGGTCTGCCGAACCCACACCTCGGCGGGTCGCCTATCACTACTCAGGAGTCAACTAAAATGGTAGGCTGCTTTTATAAAGGGGTAATAACCTGATGGCACTACAATTAAAATGTATAGTGAGACATGCCTCTTCATGTGAATTACATGAGCCAGCTCCCATATTAAAACACAACTTCCATTTATTGAGATTTGTTAAGAATTAACTGTTCAATTTAGCTTGATAATATTCCATACCTGTAAAGATATTTTACAAAAAATAACTGAAAAGCTGGAATACCCATGCCACATACAAGACACATAGAAGGTATGTAGCGTAATAATAAAATAATGTGGGATCAGACTGTTATATAGTACCTCAGCTGATAGGTGCAGTATATTTTACCGCCTGGAGTGGAAATCTATCCAAGATAAATTATTAGACTGATGGAGGTAAAACACGCTGTAGATCTATTTACGCATCTTCCAAGATTCATAATAGCAAGTGTATATTCTGTGCTCAGCAAGTCGATGTCAGAAGACTACTTATTCTGTAAGAGATGTCCTCCATAATTCTCCTGTTATGCTGTACTGGGGAAGGAATATTACGTCAATTTATATTCCTTCTCTTCTCTTTAGACACCACCAGAAGAGCAGACTCATTGTGAAAAGCAGCCACAATTGGAAGAAAAACAAACATAATACAATATTATTTATTTTGTCTCCGAAGTCCGAGTCCATAGCTTGGGATATCAGAGAACAACATCAACCATTATGTTCACCTTGGCTGCTTCTATATGAACTGTAACAAAATAGATTATTACCAGCCTCTTGTGGAGCACAGCAGCGCTATCCCGCTCCCAACCCTCAATTAACCTGCGTCTTGTAAGAATGGATTGCTATTTGTTTAGAAACCAAAACCTTACATTTTTTAAAACTGTGTTTTATCGAGAGGCAATGATTCAGTGTGAAAATAAGGCTAATATGTGGACCAGCGTAGTTCAATGGAACACAGCGCCTAATCTACAAAGGGTTTTTTTTTGCTGTTGTTTTTTTTTTATGTACCATTTATCCAACTTCACGGCGCACTATACAAAGTAAAATGAAACCAACCGTACAATTGTGCTAAATATTAATAAATTTCAGTCCCTGCCACAGCACTGTAATGTTCCGAGTCTCTCTTCATCACATGCCAGATTATAGAAACCAATTAAATGAGAAAATCACAAGTAATTTGGGATAGTAAATGATTTTCTTCACATGAGCTACTGAATATTTTATGAAAAAGCTATTTAATTAAAAATATATATATACCGTACGTTGTTATTAACAGCTATTCGCGGCTTGTCCCCCGAGTGGCTCTTGTTTCAGGCAGAGCAGACCTCGGTTTCGTTGTATCTGTTTTGTTTTGCTTTGTTTTGGCAAAAAGAAATAAAGAAAAATGGTCATTTTTTATAAATTGCAGAATCTTACAAACAAAAACAATTAAAACAGCCGGTCACATCACCCTGTTTTGCTAAATATTTGCTGCGCATTTGGTGCGGATCTGCAACAGATCCACACCAAACATGCAGCAACGTGTTTTCCCAGCAAAGTCTATGGGGTTTGTGAAGTCCTGTCCACATGGTGCGTTTTATTCCACAGCGGATCTGCTGGGTTTTTCAATTGTTGGAAAATCTGCAGCATGTCAGTTCTTGCTGCGGATTTTACCTCGTTTTTCACCCATACACCCTCATACAAACTCAAAATAAGAATCAGATATGCCGCAATGTTCGCACAATGTGTATGCATTAAATATTTTGTGCCTAATATGTATTAAAATCCACAGGAAGTGGAAGTGATAGTGTTGAAGGGGGGAAGCAGGATTTGACATCTTTTTTTATTATTTTGGTCAAAGTATCCAAGCTTTATTGAAACAGACACAAAGCACCTTCAAATCTGCATCAAATCCACACCAAAACACATCACAAATGCACTGTACATACAGGGATGGTTTTGGTGCATCTTTCTGCCAGCAGGTGCAGATTTTGGAACTACAAAATCTGCACCACAAACCCAGTGTATGAACGCACCCTTAGGGGCACGAGAACAAAATTGTCTTTATATTCAAACACTTAGAAGTTTTTTAGATGCAGTTATTATAAGAGTATAACTTGCTCAAAAAGATAATTCTTTTGAAGGTTGTTTCTCAAGTTGTGCATAATTTGAATTTGCGTATATTGACTTTTCACCAGGAATTCCTATCTTATCATATCTTGGAGAATCTACCTACTGCCATTGTCTTGGGCCTTCCTTGGCTGAATAAATATATCCCAGTGATTGACTGGTGGGCAAGGGAAGTCATTAGTTGAGGTAGTTTTTTTGAGGGCAATTCCCTGGATACTACTGTCTCTGCTATGCTGGTTATGCCTACTCCTTCATCTCCAGCTAAGGTACTTAGCAGTTTACTGGTGAGTGGGGGTGGTGCTCAGCCTACACTGTGGGCTAATGCTGGGCCTAGACATCATCATAGGAAGAGGGACCTGGGAAGGAAAGTCATTCTTACTGTGCACCCCAAGGGAGGGAGTCTTGGGAGATGCACCTGTTATTTGCCTTCCTAAGAAAGTACCCTCTGACAGAAACCAGATGAATGGAGATAAACGTTCAGGTCCAGACCAGGGAGTGGATGATTTTGTGTGGGTGATTTCTAAACACATCAAGTGGAGGTGTGCGGCTGGGGGCTCCTGGTTCCAAGGTTACTGTTCCATTTAGGATATTGGCTATTCTTAACTCATTGTTGTACCAACTCAAACTACCTCTAGTGCTAAATGACTGTAATATCATCCACAGATCATCCCTCAGGAAATTTAAACTGTTGCCGGATAGGCCTGATTTAGGGTTCTGAGGCCCCTCCTAAAGGGGGAGTACTGGCATGTGTAGACTGCTTTGCAGTCTTCTTAAACTGCAATGCAGTGATTTGATATGTTTAATTCCTGTTGGTCAACTCAAAGTTAATGTTAGAAGCTGCTTTTATCCATGGCTTGTTACGGCTCTTCAGGTGATGGTGTGTGTCAGGTTACACAGCTGTTCACGTGCCTGGTCTTTAAATAGTTCCCTCTTCCATCATTTCCCTCTGGGAACTTAAATAGTTCCCTCTTGTCACTGATAGAGTTTAGTCTCTGCAGGAACCTTGAACTGTGAAGACATTAAGTGCAATTTATGTTGAAGATTTCCTGCTGTGTTTTGTCTGAAGTTTTACTGCCTTTTGTAAGAGTTGTTGTGTTTCTCAGACCATGGGTGGAGGTGAGAGGGTATTCAGAGGCAATTCTGGAAAAAGGGAGAGCCAGGTAACCCCAGTCTAAGGGTCAGACTAGTTCTCCTGGTCACCTTTTACCCATCATTACTATCCTGCCACTTAACTACCTGGATCATTATACCACCCTGTGACACCTGGAGGCTGTGAACTTATGGAAGAGTTCACACTCTCCATATATCCCAGCAGCTGTGAACTCCAGGAACCTTAAAGTCTTCCTTAAACATTCGTTTTAGGTTTCTGGGCCTCACAGCTACTGGAAGACCTGTGGCGCCCTGCTCATGCAGGTAACCACAGATCTCTCTAATGCACAGCTGGGTTTCCACAGCAGGTACCTACTACGAGCAACACCTTCCACCCCGGCACAGTAGGGGGAGCCCAACTTGCTGCCCTTAGGCAAGATCCCCTATATATACTGCTGCTAGGGAGGAGCTAGTCAGAGTGTTTGCAGACACTAGAAGAGCTGCAAGGAAGTCCTGGTTGGTCGGTGCTGCGTTCAGGCCTGAGCCAGTGACCCAAAGTGGCCCTTCAGCGTCCCACAGCCTTAGTAGGACTGAAGGCAGGGAGCTCAGAGCAGAACAGAAGCAAGGAACAAGTAGCTCAGTGGGAGTTTGTTCCAGGTGAAAGCCGGATATTGGGGATCTGCACCTGTGGGGAACTATAGGCCCACAGAAAACCCCATCGCACCATGGAAGCTTCAGCTACCCGGTCTCCCAGGAGGGTCAAGAGAGGGAGCCAGGATCAGCAGGTCGCTGCAGTGTCCAGAGAGGGTCATCCCGGAGACCGCATAGGAGGAGGAAGAGACAGGCAAGAGAGAGAGTGGAGGCAAGTCAGGCTACAGCAGACTGTGCTTCAGCAACTACACAATCAGAGGAGGCCTTATACCCACTTGCTGTGGGAACCCACTGTGCAGCCCAGTCACACGTCAGTGCCCTGGATCGTTTAACTGCTTAACACCAGTAAAAAGGTAAAAGAGACTTCTTCTGTGTGCGTGCATCCTTCTCCTACGCTCACCGTGTCCCTCATTAGACTATTCCAACTCTCCCTGTACAATCTCAGCTCCACTGCACCCTGCTCACCCTCACTACGCTGCCCCAGAGGTCTCAGTCCTGCCTGCGGAAGACTATACCACCATTGCCGCAATACCAACGATCTCCGGAGGACTGTGGCGGCGCTGGTGACATCTCACCAGGTACTACAGGAGGTGTCACGACAAACTTGTACATAATCCTTGTAAATAATTCCGTTTTTCAAGAGAATAGCCCCCAGGATACGGGATCAGACACGGCCACCATTCCCTGTGACAAAGTTAACCCCTTCCTGTCGCCTGATACCCGAGTACCCCACACCCTGGGGCGCATCAGACCCAGTAGCTGTGAACTTTGGTAACCTTTTTATGTGTTTGTGTTTTATTTTCCTTTTAAATGCAGGGTTTGTAATAGGAGTTCTCATAGGCACCTCTCCATCACTAACCCAGGGCTTGATGGATGCTGTGATTTTTGACAAATCACAGCTATTATTATCCCCATATATTAGCTCCACTGAGAGGCAACACAAGTGTCTAAATACCGGTGCTCAATCTCCTCCAACCTAAGTGACGGGGGTGGTTGTGGCACCTGCGACCAGCCATGCTAACAGGGAGGTGATTGGTGGTATATGTAGACACAAGGTTACCATTGGGCATCAGTCACACTGGTATATATGATGCATAGTGTCAGACTGCAGCCTATTGGTCACGCCCATGCTATTAGATCAGGCGGGCTACTCCACACCATATACCTGCATCACAAGTGACAGACGTCCCCCAGAGGGCTCAGCCAAAAACTGCAAGAGATAAAATGGTGCAATAAACACTAAAGATGAAGATGTGACGTGTTAGTGAATATTTTGGCCAAAATACGTAAGCTCGTAACCCACGCCAAGGGCCCTCACGCTTACGAGTCCTAACCATATGTTTCCTAACCATATGTTTGTTTAGTAAAAAAAAAAACACCAAACATTTTGAAAAAATCACCAAATAGGACATTGAACTTTGAAAAAACTCACTGAAAATTAGCCATGTTAAATATCTATTGCACCTAGCAGGAGGCTACTAGCTCCACTGAGAGGCAACACAAGTGTCTAAATACCAGTGTGTGATGGGGTGTATGGCAGAGCAAGAAGGGGCAACAGGCCTAGGGATAATCCAATAGATTTATTAATAAGAACGCTGGAACAACACACGCAGATAGATCTACAGAGTCCACAATTAGTCCAACGGAAACAAAGTCTGGGGCACCTCCCGATAATCCTTGTGCCAGATAACAAAACAATAGTCCACATGAGTCCAATGGATTCCACACAATCCCACGGACGACGAGATATGTCCTCAGCTCAAGTCTCGCCCTGTTCACTTCCGCAGTCACAGATGGACGTGGGATCTTGCCTCGGCTAAGAATCCTCACTCCTTCTCCTTCAAGGGACAACTCACATCTGATCCTAAAACATGAATGTATTGTCCTGTGCCTGTGGATCCACCCCTAGAGGGAGAAGGAATCACACCCTCCTATTCAATGGTTTGGTCCATCAGAAGAGTCTAGGACAGTAGGCTCCGGTGTGTCAGCTAGGATGTGTATTGGAAGTAATCCCCTTCTTAGGAGAACAATTGGGAATTCCCTAGCTGTGTTCACAAAACTGAATTAAATCATGGTTACTTACATCACAAGACATTGCAAAGTACACAGCAAATACAACCAGAGAAAAGTTACACCACATCAAATGACATATTATACAGAAATACAGGACAGGGAAAACTACAATCCCTTCCCCCCTCAATTTGTGTACATACTAGGGACCTCAACAGGTTGCTTGTTAAGTACACACAGTTATAGTGGGTCTTACACTCGGCTTCATGCAGCCACAAATTGGCATTGTAGCTGCCCCACATCATTGCCCAGAATGACATCTGCCGGAAGGCCGTGCATCACACCAACCACACATCGTCTGACCCCAAAGCCAAAGTTCAGATCCACAGTGGCTTTGGGAATAGTCCTCCATTGTCCACCAGCCAGTTCAGTGACAATCCCATGTCCTCCATGGATTGCCTCAGGCCGAACCACTCGGGGATCAGCCAGCGTGAGGAAAGCCCCCGAGTCACAAAATCCAACAAGTCTCTGTCCATCCAGCACAACCTCCTGCACGTGCTTACCTCAATGAGCAGGAGTCTTTGTTGCTGCGGGCCACACCCCATAAACTCCTGTTAGGGGAGCCAGGATATCAGAGTCACTCGGCAAGTCCTCAGGGACTGAATCCAGCTCTTCTCCTGGTGTGAGTGTCTGTAGATAATGAACAGGCTAAGGCGGTCTGTAGCTGTTCTGCCTCCGGACACATGGACATTGGGCTTGCAAATGCCCAGACTGCCCACATCCATAACATCTGCGCTCTGGGATCCTTCCACTTCCAAAGCGCCCTCTTGGGCTGGAGGCGAGGCGGACGGCCTCCTGCGGTGATGTCACAACCTTTCCCAGCTCTGCTTCGTGATTACATGGAGCAGGGTGGGTAAAGGAGCCGACGTCACCGCAGGAGGCGGAGCAGATGGACAGTATCAGCACAAACACTGACAGGGAGGAGGCACCAAAGGGAGGATACATTATACAGGGGGCGTGAGATTCCCCTGTGAGAAGCAGTGGCTCCTGCCCCTAGCCACCTCCTTAGTGGCTACAGCATGTAAGTTTCCTAAGTGTATTATCTCGGGGTACAGGGCTGCTCAAGTGCTGGGGACCCCTTGTCTGCATGCTGCAGACATGCTGCATCCAGTGCTGCAATTAGATCACCATGCCTGGTTTGGTGACAGGTCCTCTTTAAAAATAGAGATCATGCTAAACTGGATTAAGACTTTCTATTAGAAATAATATAAACTATATAAACTTTAAAAATATTTACCGTAAAAGCAACTATAGAGGTACAACAAAATATCTCAATTTATATCTCTGGGTAATCATGCCAAGCAGAAGAAGAAATAAGGACATTTTTGTGTATTTGGTTCTGCCCCTTGTATTAGTAAAAGATAGAGAATTTCCCACCCCTCCTTTAACTGAGCTAAGCATTTATTTTGCCTCTCATTGCCATTATGGGACCCAGGACACACTCTTCATCCTGCTTTCATTGAGGTCAGTCAACACATGAACAGGTCTTAAATTACTTAGAGCAGTGGTTCTTAACCGGGGTTGGATCGAACCCTAGGGGTCATGGACGGTTCATTTTGTGTGCCAGTAAAAAAACATATAACTATGTCTTGATTTTGGAAAAACATCATATTTGATTTATCACTAAAGAAGGGTTCAGTGAATGTACATATGAAACTGGTGGGTTCGGTACCTCAAACAAGGTTAAGAACCACTGACTTAGAGTAAGTACCATCCTGGAATGGGTACCTTTTTGCAAAAACATATATAATAAGTACCCTGTTTTTACTAGCATTTGCATTTTACTTATTTATTCATGGCAGGGTATTTTTGCACATTTTGCATATTGTTTTTCCTTAGATTTATTCTGTTTGGTGATCTGTGTGAACATGCACTTACTAGGTATGTAAACGTATGTCTGCCTTGGCTTAGTTTGTGTATTTACCGTATTTTTCGCTTTATAAGATGCACTGGATTATAGGACACACCCCCAAATTTGGTGATGTAAAAGAGAAAAAAATATTTTCACTGTTAAATGAGGTCAGTCTTGGGGTTCGTTTTATAATGCCAATGTCTGTCTTACAATCAGTATACAGTTGTGGCCAAAAGTATTGACACCCCTGCAATTCTGTCAGATAATACTCAGTTTCTTCCTGAAAATGATTGCAATCACAAATTCTTTGGTATTATTATCTTCATTTAATTTGTCTTCAATGAAAAAACACAAAAGAGAATGAAGCAAAAAGCAAAACATTGATCATTTCACACAAAACTCCAAAAATGGGCCAGACAAAAGTATTGGCACCCTCAGCCTAATACTTGGTTGCACAACCTTTAGCCAAAATAACTGCGATCAACCGCTTCCGGTAACCATCAATGAGTTTCTCACAATGCTCTGCTGGAATTTTAGACCATTCTTCTTTGGCAAACTGCTCCAAGTCCCTGATATTTGAAGGGTGCCTTCTCCAAGCTGCCATTTTTAGATCTCTCCACACGTGTTCCATGGGATTCAGGTCTGGACTCATTGCTGGCCACCTTAGAAGTCTCCAGTGCTTTCTCGCAAACCATTTTCTAGTGCTTTTTGGAGTGTCTTTTGGGTCATTGTCCTGCTGGAAGACCCATGACCTCTGAGGGAGACCCAGCTTTCTCACACTGGGCCCTACATTATGCTGCAAAATTTGTTGGTAGTCTTCAGACTTCATAATGCCAAGCACACGGTCAAGCAGTCCAGTGCCAGAGGCAGCAAAGCAACCGCAAAACATCAGGGAACCTCCGCCATGTTTGACTGTAGGGACCGTGTTCTTTTCTTTGAATGCCTCTTTTTTTCTCCTGTAAAATCTATGTTGATGCCTTTGCCCAAAAAGCTCTACTTGTCTCATCTGACCAGAGAACATTCTTCCAAAACATTTTAGGCTTTCTCAGGTAAGTTTTGGCAAACTCCAGCCTGGCTTTTTTATGTCTCGGGGTAAGAAGTGGGGTCTTCCTGGGTATTCTACCATACAGTCCCTTTTCATTCAAACGCCGACAGATAGTACAGGTTGACACTGTTGTACCCTCGGACTGCAGGGCAGCTTGAACTTGTTTGGATGTTAGTCGAGGTTCTTTATCCACTATCCGCACAATCTTGCGTTGAAATCTCTTGTCAATTTTTCTTTTCCGTCCACATCTAGGGAGGTTAGTCACAGTGCCATGGGCTTTAAACTTTTTGATGACACTGCGTACGGTAGATACAGGAACATTCAGGTCTTTGGAGATGGACTTGTAGCCTTGAGATTGCGCATGCTTCCTCACAATTTGGTTTCTCATGTCCTCAGATAGTTCTTTGGTCTTCTTTCTTGTCTCCATGCTCAATGTGGTACACACAAGGACACAGGAGTGAGGTTGAGTCAACTTTAATCCATGTCAACTGGCTGCAAGTGTGATTTAGTTATTGCCAACACCTGTTAGGTGCCACAGGTAAGTTACAGGTGCTGTTAATTACACAAATTAGAGATGCATCACATGATTTGTGATTGCAATCATTTTCAGGAAGAAACTGAGTATTATCTGACAGAATGGCAGGGGTGTCAATACTTTTGGCCACAACTGTAAGTAATTATGGTTATCTTAATTGACCTAAAATGGGAAAAGTTTATTCTGATTTCATGTCGAATAGTGAGAAAAATATGTATATATGTCTTTTTATATAGTATATGTAAACTTTTGGTTTCTAATGTATCTCGCCGTAGTGCGTGTGAGTAGTGGCGATGTCAGAGAGTGCAGCGCTGTTCAAACTTACAGGATAGCCCCTCTGTGACCCCTTACGTCTGAACTACAGTAATGGTTGTGATGGAACCACCTGTTATCGCAGCATATGGAGGATTTTTTTCTGAGAACGTGACCCTACTATATTGTTGTAAGGCCCCGTGCCTATCCTACATTGTTTCATGCTTCTTGTGAAGCAGATTTTGAGAAACTGTTCAAAATCTGCATGTCTATCTTGAAACCAATAAAGTCTATGAGGGTCCAGAAGTGCTGTGCCGATGTGTTTTTTTCCTTGCAGATTTGGTTCAGATTTTGGGGTAGAAAAAAAGAAATTTGAATCACATGTGCAAGGAAAAAAAAGCATCATCTGCACAGCACTTCTCACCTGTCATAGACGTTTCTGGCTTCAGGATAGACATGCAAATTTTGATGTAGATTCTCAAAATCTGAGTAAAAAAAGCATCAACAACGTACTGTGGGCACGGAGACTAAGAGGGTCTAGTGAGAGCCGCAGGTGTGCTCAAAGGGCTCAAGGATTCCTCTTGTGCCCTGACTACTTCCACAGAGACTTCTAGGGCAGCAGTTTTTTTCACGGCAGCTACTGCCGCAAGTGCCGAAACTGCGGCTATACCGCACTTGCCGCACCTGCCTCAAGCCCCATAGACAATGCATGGGGCTTGCCGCAAGTGCAGCCATTAGGCGGCAGATACAGTAAATCTGCCGGTTTCTGCTGCAATTTGTAAAAAGCGCTAGTGTGAAAGGGGCCTAAATGGGATGCATATAAGCCTCTGTATATACACCATTCTGATATACCGTATATACTCGCGTATAAGCCGAGTTTTTCAGCCCAAAAATTCGTCTGAAAAGTACCCCCCTCGGCTTATACGCGAGTCATACGCCCCCCATGAGTATACAGCAGCCCCAGCAGCCTCAGTAATCCAGGGCCCCCACCTTGCTCCGGAAACCTGTAAAGTAAAATCTTTATACTTATCACTGTCCTGTCGCCGCCGTACTGCAGACATCGCGCTCACCCGGCTTCATCCGTCCGTCTTCTTCCGGCTTCCTGGTCGGCGCAGGCAATGACGTCATTGCCTGCGCCGAACAGGAAGCCGGAAGAAGACGGATGAAGCTGGGTGAGCGCGATGTCGGCAGTGACGGGGACGGCGGCGACAGGACAGTGATAAGTATAAATATTTTACTTTACAGGTTTCCGGAGCAAGGGGGGGGGGGGGACCTGGATTACTGAGGCTGCTGGGGCTGCTGTATACTACCACTGGGGCTGCTGGGGCTGCTGTATACTACCACTGGGGTTGCTGGGGCTGCTGTATACTACCACTGGGGCTGCTGGGGCTGCTGTATACTACCACTGGGGCTGCTGGGGCTGCTGTATACTACCACTGGGGCTGCTGTATACTACCGCTGGGGCTGCTGCTGTATATACCACTGTATATACCACTGGGGAGGCTGCTGTATACCACACTGCTGGGGCCTGTATATACCACTGGGGAGGCTGCTGTATACCACACTGATGGGGGATGTATACTACCACTGGGGAGGCCTGTATACCACTGGGGGGGCCTGTATACCACACTGCTGGGGGCTGTATACCTGTGCTGGGGTCCACCCTCGGCTTATACACAAGTCAATAGGTTTTCCCAGATTTTGGGGGCGAAAGTATATACGGTAATACTTTGACACATTTCTTACTTTGTAATTTAAATATATATCTAACATACAAGTTAGTAAAGAATTTTGTGTGCATACGTTCATTAGAATCCCAATGTGGATTGGATATAAACACACTCGCTGCACCTCTGTTGTGTTCATCTTTGAGGTGGGAGCATCCTAAGGCTGATTATGAAAAGACTGATTTAACCTGTGCAAACAATCAAGGTGTATATGACATGTATTTTATTTGTGGATAAACACACACACACACACATATATATATATCTATTAGGGATGGGCGAATCCTAAAATACTCGGAATCGCTAGGCTCTAACGAGTCCGAGTCGGAAACTCGCTGCTCGTTGCGAGTCTAGCGAGTCCAATGTTAATGAATGGGGAAGCGAGTATTGCAGCGATTCCGGTGCTGCTGGACCCTATAAGGGGTCTGGCAGCAGAGGAAAAACCTGCAATTCCCATTTTATTCTTTAAAAGCCAGCAGCAAAAAGCCGCCGGCTTGTAAAGAATATTAAAAAAAAAAAATTTCTATGTAGAGGGATGTAGCAGATCTGACACCGCGTTTGGGACTATGTCGGACGGAAGAGGATTTTTTTGATTAAAGATGGAGTCCCTAATGGCTTTTTTTTGTAATCACTAATAATTGATTTTCCTATACTCACTGACTCTCCCTATCTCTGATCTGCTCCAAGTCTCCCTACTCGCCCTGCACTAGCTCAGATCGTCACAGGAATATGCCCAAAATGGTGGGGGCAAGCCTTTTATACAGCCTTGCCTGTCATACATGACATAGGCATCACGATGGACAGCAGCCAATCATAGTAATGCCACAACCAACAGGGCTGCGGCATTACTGAATATGATTGGCTAACATAACATGCTTGTCTATCTTCACAGTTTTCTGACCTAACATGCTAGGCTGCTAACATGCTAGGCTGTCTCAGAACATTAACATATTCTGTATTCAGCGAGTCCCGAATACAGTATACAGGAGTCGTAGACTCGCTCATCCCTAACACTTGCTGCTGACAGCGAGTATCCGTGAACCGATGCTAGTGTTTAAACGATTTGGGGACAATCCAACTACATAGACAGCGATGTGATAGCGAGTTTAGCGTCTGAGAAACATACTGAATGCAAACTCTGACAAAAATAGGATTGCCATTGATTTGCATTGGACTCGTTTCTGTGCGAGTAATCGCTTGGAAACTCGCAGAGTACTGAGTCCTGCGAGTTCCTTACTACTCGCAGAGTAACGAGTCCTAACGAGTAGATTCGCCCATCACTAATATATATATATGTATGTGTGTGTGTATGTATATATATATATGTGTGTGTTTGGTAGTATGTTTTTTTAGCCTACAACTAAGGATTCCATCTGATACGCGTCAGTCAGGGCTGTGTGCCTATGATGCCTTTAATTTTTACCTGTGTGTCAATATCTAAATAAAACTTCGAACTTCCTTCTTCTTTCCATGGACATGCATGGATGCCAGCCACTGCCGTGCACCTGTTGGATCCAGTCTTGAAGCAACGGTGAGCTAATTTCCTTTTCTCCTTTCCTATATTGATGACACACAGAGACACACAAACACTTACACACAGACAGACACACAGACACTATCTCACCCTTCCTGGCGATCCCATGGCGATCCTCGTTGATTCTTCCTCCGTGCAGATGTGTGTTTATCGATCTTTCAGATCCTGCACAGCATATGACAAACTGAGTCACATGGTGCAAGGTCCTGGAAAATCGATGAACACAGCATTTACCAGTGCATGGAGGAAGAATCACCAGGGATTGCCGTGGAATCTCCAGAGAGTGTGAGTATTGCAGTCTTTTTGTTTTGGAAGTCGCAACAAAAAAGCATCACAAATTGACTTTGGGAATTCCATTTGTGGTGCTTTTTTTGGGGGGGAGGTTTAGAATGATGTCTATGGGGAAAACGCAGCCCAAAAATGGGCATGTCAATTGCAGGAACATTAAAATAATGCAGGCGATTTCTGCAACAAAAACTCAGCAACGAAAGATGCACATGTGGGCACAGCTTTTGGAAAATCACACTGACTAATGTTAAAGCAGAAATGCAGCAAATAAATGCAGCACAAATGCATAGAGGAACATAGCTTAAAACTTTAGTTTTGCTATCTAAGATGGTCAAAATTCACCTGAAAGGCCAACAGCATTGACAAAGGATTCAAATACAATTATTTTATACTATATCTCGTGAAATTCCCAGTAATTTTTTTTTGGAAAGGATATGAAAAAAGTAGCTGGATACTTGACAAGAAGAATGACATAAATCATTTTAGATTTAGTGGTTCTTTACGTATTATAAAATAAAATGTGTTGTTACTTTGTCAACAATTACTGTAAACCATTGTAGAGGGCTAATGTCCAGGTTTCAGTCAGAACAGTGTTTTGAAATGCAAATTTTACTTGTTGTACTTAAGACAATCATTTTGTTTAGCTTGCACTGATTGACAACTCTGCCTGGCTTGCACATACATAAAAATGTTTATGTGGCAATTTACAGGCCTATCTTAGAATTTCAAAGGACTTAATGTTGTTTTGATCAATTTCCCTCAAGTCCCTTATTGATTTAATGTATTTCCTCAACGTGCAATCATAGAGCTTGTAGCACTGTGGAAATGTAATGAACAGAACACATCTGGCATTTTAAAATACTTTTATTGTGTGTTATTATTTTTAGTTTCTCTAGGTAATTAGTTGTGCATTGTATGCATTTTCATCCAGGCGAATGAACCAACAAACACATCCAAGGCTTGTTTCCAGGCTAAAGCATGCAAGGTTTCTATAATAAACACTAAGCGTTGCATTGTGTTTCTTGGAGTTCAGCAGAAGGTTAAACAAAATCTTTCTTAAATGATTAAAACTTTGAAAAACTGCTACTTCTGACATTTACATCTCCAAAGAAAATTAGGAAATTGGTGTCGAGCGAACCCTTCTACTTAGCTCCCATTAGGTGGTCTTGAAATTTAAGACACCTACAGGGAATAAAGAGGATTTGTAGTTGATGCAGCTCTTAGAATAATCTTGGAGGACACTCTAGATACAGCACATGGTTAAGACTAACTAGGAGAAAGGAAATTTAGACATATTGATGAAAGTGTGTAACGGGGAGGAAAGGGAGCTGTCATCAAGAAGGAGCGGGGTGGATTTCCTTTTGAGTGTCCCTGTATTTGTGTCTCACATTATTGTGGTGCTTTCCTTTTTGGTTCTGACTGATTCTTTGTTCCCTTGTTGTAACTTTTGTCCAGTACAAACACATTCAGAGTCACTGGTTGCCAGGAGATTACATTTACTGGCTAACTGGTCCAAAGGGTCCTGGTGCAAAATTTGGACCTAGGCCCCCACTGGACCTAGGCCCCCACCTGCATATTGGTCATATGTATGGGCCAATAAATTTAGCAAGAAAATATTAAGAGGATAAAACTTAACATTTATTTCTATATTTTAAAAGACTAGATGGTCCATAAAAACTACGCAAGTAGCAACCTACACCGTGTATATGTGTAACACCAGTGATATATAAAAAACTCCTATTTTTATCAGAGGTTTAATCAGGTCATGTGTATATCCAATGAATATCAGCTTCAAGCTTCTCTGGGCACAACCAGCCTATATATGTCTGGGTTTTAAATACCCCTTATTTAAGTCCCTTTATTCGGCACTCAACCCAGCATATATTTATGTGTCAGGTACAAAACCATTATAAGCCACTTCCCTCATATAAATGGAAAGCTCTCGCCGGGTTTTCCTGAGATCACATATACTTCAGAGTCACTGTCTGACCGATTGTCCTTCTGCTAGTAACAGTCAGGTCTTTTTGGGCTCTAATTCATACATTCAGTTATATTACCACCATAGTCCACTCCCTACACGTTTCAGATTTCATTCCTCATCATGGGATGTATAGTTTTGGTTGTCAGAGGGGTCCTGATCACAGGTTCCCCCTATAGTGGTATTTTGATGTCTCCAGCATCGCCCAATTCAGCCTCCATATGCTCGAGCTTGTAGTGTTCTAAATCTTATAGACACATATGTGTTCTTCCCCTATAATGCAATAAAGTCCCCATCCTGTACTAATGTCCTTCACCCTGGGCTTTCGGTAATAATATCCCTCATCCTGGGCCATTTGCAGTTATACTATTATATAGTTATAGTCTCAGAAAAGAAAAGGAAAACTGGGCACTATCCGTGGTGTGCAACCGGTGAGATCCAGAGCGATCCTCTCTGACCGAAGGTATAGATTGAATGGAGGTGCACACTATATGTAAGTGACCAAGTTTAAATAGCAGAAAAATAGACAGTGGCACTCACCATGATGATCTTTATCACTTTATTGCGGTATCCAAGAACACATTCCGGAAAAACAAACGGTGGGGGAGGGAGGTGCGGGAGCGAGGACGACGGCAACCGTTTCGCAGCTCAGTGGCCGCTTCTACGTCAGGACCCGTAGAAGCGGCCCCTGAGCTGCGAAACGGTTGCCGTCGTCCTCGCTCCCGCACCTCCCTCCCCCACCGTTTGTTTTTCCGGAATGTGTTCTTGGATACCGCAATAAAGTGATAAAGATCATCATGGTGAGTGCCACTGTCTATTTTTCTGCTATTTAAACTATTATATAGTTATACTGTTCAATATCCTGTGCCCCTTCAAGTAATAATGTCCCCCATCCTGGTGTACCTTCTCTATCCTGGCCCCTTCCCATAATATATTTCCCCTTCCTGGGATAATGTCCCTCATCCTAGCACAATGTCCCCTTTCCCTATCCTGTAATAATGTTCCCATTCCATATCCAGTAATATGGTCCCTATTACCCAGCCAGTAATATATGTCCCTGATCGTGGGACACTTCCTGGTACATTGTGCCCTATCCTGGTACAATATCCTTATTGTAACTCTCAATGGGGCCAGTGTCTGTAAGTGGACCCACTGGGCCCATGCATCGATCTCAACCTGGAGGAGCGTACCTAAGCAGCTACTGAGTCTTCTCCAGATCTTCAGACAGAAAGGTTAGGCTTACACTGGTAGGTAGCCTCCAGCAACTTCAAGGGATCTCAGTACCATGACAGCTGACTCCAGAGGACGAGCTCCTACAGACATGCACAGTCTCTGATGTAGATAGGCACAGCCTGATGGTTGGTAGGACAGGTGCAGTGGATACAACAGCAGGACTGGTCCAGCTGGAGAATTAGGGAAGGCCGCTGGATGGCTACTGACTGGCACAGAGGGTACAGTTGCAAGTTGGCAATGATGGCATAGCAGCAAGGTATGGCAGCAAGGCAGGCTCCTTCTAGCATACATTCTAGTATGACAGCAGGCTAGTTCAGGATAGCACAGATGGTACTGGTGGATGTAGCAGGACTTGGAACAGACACTGGTTAGGTAATCCAGAAAGATGATGGGAGTATAGGTGTATCACGGTCCGCGCTGCTCCAGGTCTTAAAAAACTCACCAAAGAGTCAGTCAGATTTCCATCCTTTATTCTCCTTTTCCTACGCGTTTCGGCGCCTAGCATGGCACCTTCATCAGGGATATCCTGTTCAGTGGTCGGTGGAGGTCCTGCAGCAGCTTGGAATAATATTTCCTAAACGCCTTTAAACCAGTTGTGGGGATCACAACTGCATCAGGTGAGTGGCTTCTCAGCACCACCCCATTACGATTAGTGTCACTAGTGATAGGGCACTATTGCGCCTCTTGTCCCCCACCCTTTTATATTTTACTGGTTAGGTAAGGCACAGGACTCAGGAACAACAGGGGTAACGGGGACCTGACAACTAGCAGCGTGTCACTAAGGCAGGGTATGCTGGCCCATTAAGAAATGTGGGAGTATCTCCAAGAGACCAGTGCTTCATGCACAGGACCCGGGCACAGGAAGCAGCAGCCAAAGCCCAGGCAGATGCCATAGGACCACCGAAGAGGGGAGTAAAGTAAACTGTAGTCACCAGTCTCCCTGGTGTGATTTCTCGTCCAGTGATATTATCTCCATTCCCTATCCATAAATATTCAGGATGTCACAAAAAATGTATACATACTTTAAATAATTATAAAGTCGGACCACAGACATCGACAAACCCCTCAAACGAAGAAATACTACTGGAAATGCATCATTGAAGCTAAGGAAAATCTATGTGGCAAGCGAGTCGTGAGGTAGATATCTCCAAAATATCTTACCAATGCATTTTGAAGCGCTGTCAATGGAAACATTCCATTCCATGATTAGTTCAAGCTAATAATGAAAATGATCCAAACTATGGAGTATTGCAAGGGATACTTGGCACAATGTGTGACAGTGGCAATCTTTCCATCAAAGATTGTGTGGAGTGATGAGGCTACATTCAAATAAATAGTTCAATCAACTGACACAATTGCACCTACTGGAGACCTGATAATCTGCATATCATGGTAGAATATCATGTTAATTTACTAGATGTTACAGTGTGGTGCAGTTTATCATCAAGAAGATTAATTGAACCATTCATTTTTACACTACTGTGGCTGGTCCCATTTACTTGAATTTGCTAGAACAGTCTGACATGCCAAGCAATAGAAAGGCCCTTGAAGACGAGCAGTTTTATTTTTAGCAAGATGGGGTACCCCCACACTACCATCATGATGTTAGCTCCTGCCTTGATGAGATATTGTCAAACAGGTAGATAGGTTTCATAAAATACCAAATGCGTTCACCAGACCTCACACCACTAACTTTTTACGTTGATATTAAGAAAAATGTCTACTCTATGAAACCCGCAACGGTTGCTGAATTGAGAGCAGCCATTAAGGGAGAATGCACACAAATACCTACAAATAAAAGTTTAGTGATGTTTGCAATTCCATTGCTTCACGTTTTCAGCAGTGCCTGGACCAGTGCGGACATAAGTTTGAAAACAGGGGTTGACAAAACAATGATATAATATACTATTACATTTTGAGAATAAAAAGTATTTTAAAAAGCTATTTATAATTATTTAAAGTATGTATACATGTTTTATGTATACATTCTGTATGTCCATCATCTAATCTAATATATAATCAGCCTAACTCACTTCCGTCATATTCGGCGCTGTTTCCGTCGTCGTGTCCGTGGCTGCCTCACAAAGCCTCACTCGCAATGCCTTTGCGAGTCCGTGCAGAAGCAGAATACGCTCAAGTAACTCGCAAATCCTCACTCACAATGGCTTTGCGAGTCTTCACAGAATAGGCTCCACTGTGAGTCAATGCTTCACTTGCAATGTCTGGGACTCCTGACTCGCTAACAGTCTCTCTCTCCCTTATCCCGCGCACAGTCTGCACCCTCTCCTCACCTCCTGGACTCTACGTACTCATCTATGGCCCCTGCAGCCCCCTGGAAGTGCAGCCTCTCCATGCCTCCTTCAGGTGCCTGCTCAGTGACAACGAAGAGGAGGAGGCAGCTCCAGGAAGAAGCCGACACAGAAGGGAACACAGGAGGGAGGAACGGAGGGAGAGGGGAAAGCAAGCAGTTTCCTGGGGACAACCTCTCCTTACTGAGGTGAACGAACGAGCTGCAGCCAGGTCACAGAGCAGTGTGTGGCACAACAACTCCCAGCATGCCACACCTATCTCTGTGATTAGAGCTCTGCCTCTGCCCTCCAGCCTCCCCTGTCCTCTGCCCTCCAGCCTCCGCTCTTCTCTCCCTGTCCTCTGCCCTCCAGCCTCCGCTCTCCTCTCCCTGTTCTCTGCCCTCCAGCCTCCGCTCTCCACTCCCTGTCCTCTGCCCTCCAGCCTCCGCTTTCCTCTCCCCTGTCCTCTGCCCTCCAGCCTCCGCCCTCCGCTCTCCTCTGCCCTCCAGCCTCTGCTCTCCTCTGCCCTCTAGCCTCCGCTCTCCTCTGCCCTCCAGCCTCTGCTCTCCTCTGCCCTCCAGCCTCCGCTCTCCTCTGCCCACCAGCCTCCCCTCTCCTCTCCCTGTCCTCTGCCCTCCAGCCTCCGCTCTCCTCTCCCTGTCCTCTGCCCTCCAGCCTCCGCTCTCCTCTCCCTGTCCTCTGCCCTCCAGCCTCCGCTTTCCTCTCCCCTGTCCTTTGCCCTCCAGCCTCCGCCCTCCGCTCTCCTCTGCCTTCAGCCTCCGCTCTCCTCTGCCCTCTAGCCTCCGCTCTCCTCTGCCCTCTAGCCTCCGCTCTCCTCTGCCCTCCAGCCTCTGCTCTCCTCTGCCCTCCAGCCTCCGCTCTCCTCTGCCTTCCAGCCTCCCCTCTCCTCTCCCTGTCCTCTGCCCTCCAGCCTCCGCTCCCCTTTCCCTGTCCTCTGCCCTCCAGCCTCCGCTCTCCTCTCCCTGTCCTCTGCCCTCCAGCCTCTGCTCTCCTCTCCCTGTCCTCTGCCCTCCAGCCTCCCCTGTCCTCTGCCCTCCAGCCTCCCCTGTCCTCTGCCCTCCAGCCTCCCCTGTCCTTTGCCCTCCAGCCTCCCCTCTCCCTGTCCTCCGCCCTCCAGCCTCCGCTCTCCTCTGCCCTCCAGCCTCCGCTCTCCTCTGCCCTCCAGCCTCCGCTCCCCTTTCCCTGTCCTCTGCCCTCAAGCCTCCGCTCTCCTCTCCCTGTCCTCTGCCCTCCAGCCTCCGCTCTCCTCTCCCTGTCCTCTGCCCTACAGCCTCCGCTCTCCTCTCCCTGTCCTCTGCCCTCCAGCCTCCCCTCTCCTCTCCCTGTCCTCTGCCCTCCAGCCTCCGCTCCCCTTTCCCTGTCCTCTGCCCTCCAGCCTCCGCTCTTCTCTCCCTGTCCTCTGCCCTCCTGCCTCCGCTTTCCTCTCTCCTGTCCTCTGCCCTCCAGCCTTCTGCCCTCCACTCTCCTCTGCCCTCCAGCCTCCGCTCTCCTCTCCCTGTCCTCTGCCCTCCAGCCTCCCTGTCCTCTGCCCTCCAGCCTCCCCTGTCCTGCTGCCCTCCAGCCTCCCCTGTCCTCTGCCCTCCAGCCTCCCTCTCCCTGTCCTCTGCCCTCCAGCCTCCGCTCTCCTCTGCCCTCCAGCCTGCTCTCCTCTGCCCTCCAGCCTCGCTCTCCTCTCCCTGTCCTCTGCCCTCCAGCCTCCGCTTTCCTCTCCCTGTCCTCTGCCTCCAGCCTCCACCCTCCCTCCTTCCTCTGCCCTCCAGCCTCCGCTCTCCCTCTGCCCTCTGCCCTCCGCTCTCCTCTCCTCTCCCCTCGCTCTCCTCTGCCCTCCTGCCTCCTCTCCTCTCCCTGTCCTCTGCCCTCCAGTCCTCCGCTCCCTCTTCCCTGTCCTCTGCCCTCCAGCCTCCGCTTTCCTCTCCCTGTCCTCTCCCTCCACCTCTGCCCTCCACTCTCCTCCTTGACCTCCAGCCTCCGCTCTCCTCTCCCCTGTCCTCTGCCCTCCAGCCTCCCCTGTCTCTGCCTCCAGCCTCCCTGTCCTCTGCCCTCCAGCCTCCGCTCTCCTCTGCCCTCCTGCCTCCATTCTCCTCCCTGTCCTCTGCCCTCCAACCTCCTCTCCCCTTTCCCTGTCCTCTGCCCTCCAGCCTCCGCTTCCTCTCCCTGTCCTCTGCCCTCCAGCCTCTGCCCTCCACTCTCCTCTGCCCTCCAGCCTCCGCTCTCCCCTCCCCTGTCCTCTGCCCTCCAGCCTCCCCTGTCCTTTCCCCTCCAGCCTCCCCTCTCCCTGTCCTCTGCCTTCCAGCCTCCGCTCTCCTCTGCCCTCCAGCCCTCGCTCTCCTTTGCCCTCCAGCCTCCGCTCTCCTCTGCCCTCCAGCCCCCTCTCTCTCCCTGTCCTCTGCCTCCAGCCTCCCGCTCCCTTTCCTTCTCCTCTGCCCTCCAGCCTCCGCTCCCCTCTCCCTGTCCTCTGCCCTCCAGCCTCCGCTCTCCTCTCCCTGTCCTCTGCCCTCCAGCCTCCGCTCTCCTCACCCCTCCATATGCAATGTACAGTATGTGTATATATCTGTGTATGTAGGCACTTCCGTCACTTTGTCCGCACTTCCCTCAACTTTCTACACACACATACACACACACACACACACTTCGCTATACTTACCACCGGGCCTGCGTCCGCTGCCTAGAACCTCAGTCGACATGTCGCCGCCCCCAAACTACTAGATCGAATATAGCGTCCAAATGTCTCGCCAAACTACCCGGATGACATATTGAATCCAGTCGTCCGAAGGGCGGCGACATGTCAACTCAGGATCCAGGCGGCGGGGAAGAAGCAGAGTCAGTGGTAAGTATAGCGGAGTGTGTGTATGTGTGTCTGTGGGTGTATGTTTGTGCTGACCACTCTGTCAACGCTGCTGCGCTGACCACTCTGCCCACGGCGCTGCGCTGACCACTCTGCCCACGGCGCTGCGCTGACCACTCTGCCCACGGCGCTGCGCTGACCACTCTGCCCACGGCGCTGCACTGACCACTCTGCCCACGGCGCTGCGCTGACCACTCTGCCCACGGCGCTGCGTTGACCACTCTGCCCACGGCGCTGCGCTGACCACTCTGCCCATGGCGCTGCGCTGAACACTCTGCCCACGGCGCTGCACTGACCACTCTGCCCACGGCGCTGCACTGACCACTCTGCCCACGGCGCTGCGCTGACCAATCTCACCGCACTCACTGCTAACCACTGAGCCACCGCACTCACTGCTAACCACTGAGCCACCGCACTCACTGCTAACCACTGAGCCACCGCACTCACTGCTAACCACTGAGCCACCGCACTCACTGCTAACCACTGAGCCACCACACTCACTGCTAACCACTGAGCCACCGTATACTGTGCTACCCACAGAGCCGCCTGTATACACACAATTCATTTCACCGCACTCCCCTAACTTAGTAAATAAACTATATATGGATTCTAGACAATCCGATTCTTTAGAATCGGGCCGCCATCTAGTCTTGTAATAATGATCCATTGTTCAATGACACACCAAAAAAATTATCACCTTCACCAGCTCCCACAATGTACTTTGTCCTCTTCTGTAGCCAGTACAGATGTTGGCATGCATGCTATGGGCCACATATGACATCACTGCTATGTGTCGCCTGTGACTGCCACTCAAACATCTGATGGCACTCAAACGACAGGTGCCAGCCATCCGAGTGTATTGTGGTGTAGGGAGTAGGCAGGCCTCTGAACTGCAATAAATTTCAGCTGAATCTGCGTCCTTGGATGCACATTCATCTGAAATAGGCACTGTCTTCGGTTGGCCAACCTCCTGATTGTTACCCCATTGAAACACATGTAATTGTTTCCCCAAACAGGTTCTGACACTGATGCACAAAGAAAATGTCGTGGCACAGCTGAATTTCCGTGACAAAGAATGAAGAGGATCTTATTTTTAATTGCAGTAGGAGGAAGAGTGTTGACTAGGGATGGGCGAATCTACTCGCTAGGACTCGTTACTCGGCGAGTAGTAAGGGACTCGCACGACTCGGTACTCTGCGAGTTTCCCAGCGATTACTCGCACAGCAACGAGTCCAATGCAAATCAATATCAATCCTAGTTTTGTCAGAGACGCTGACAAAATTAGGATTGCCTTTGACTTGCATTAGACTTGGCTACTGTGCCAGTGATAGCAGGGAAACTTGCAAAGTAACTGCTGTTACTTTGCGAGCCGAGTCCAGCTGTCTTCTCTGTGCAGGCTGCCGCAGCTCCAGGGTCCTAGAGCCCGCCTGCTCACAGAGATGATGTAGCAGAGCTGCGATTGTTCTCAGTCTGCTCATCCCTGTGCATAGACATCTATATCTATGCACAGGGGATGTAGCAGAGAGGACATCGCGTTTTGGACTACGTCGGACGGAAGAGGATTTTTTTAATTAAAGATGGAGTCCCTAATGGCTTTTTTTTTTTATTTCTAATAAAAAAATTTCTCAGTGTTGTGTTTTTTTAACCCTTTATTGGAGATTCTTAGTGGCTGGGTCAAACGTGGCCTGACATTAAGAATCTCGGGCTTAATACCAGCTTGTATAACAAAGCTGGTATTAACCCCTTTATTACTCAGCGTGCCACCGCCACCAGGGCCGCTGGAAGAGCGGGGTTCAGCGCCAGAGGATGGCGCTTCAATGAACGCGCCATATTGTGGGGCGGCTGTGGGCTGCAATTTGCAGCGGGGGTGCCCAGAAAGCTTGGGCCTCCCTGCGCTGCGGATTCCAGCCCCCAGCTGCTTAGCTGTACCTGGCTAGACATAGAAATTGCGCGGAGCCCCACACATTTTTTTTTTTATTATTTCATGAAATTCATGAAATAATTATAAAAAAAAAGGGCTCCCCTATATTCTTGTGTCCGGCCAGGTACAAATAGGCACCTGGGGGCTGGGGGCAGCCCGTCGCTGCCTGCTGGATCCGGCTGGTTCCAGAAATACGGCGAAGCCCACCCGAAATTTTTTTCTGACAAATCCATAAAACAATGTAAATAAAAGGGACTGCATCTTTATTAAGCCCTGGACCATGGGCGAGGGGTTAATAAAGATGCAGTCCCTTTTTTAGGATTGTTTTATTGATTTTTCAGAAAAAAAATTACATGGGCTTCGCCGTATTTCTGGAACCAGCCGGATCCAGCAGGCAGCGACGGGCTGCTCCCAACCCCCAGGTGCCTATTTGTACCTGGCCGGACACAAGAATATAGGGGAGCCCTTTTTTTTATTATTTCATGAATTTCATGAAATAATTAAAAAAAAATGCGTGGGGCTCCGCGCAATTTCTATGTCTAGCCAGGTACAGCTAAGCAGCTGGGGGCTGGAATCAGCAGCGCAGAGATGGCCAAGCTTTCTGGGCACCCCCGCTGCAAATTGCAGCCCGCAGCCGCCCCAGAAAATGGCGCAATCATTGAAGCGCCATCCTCTGGCGCTGAACCCCGCTCTTCCAGCGGCCCTGGTGGCGGTGGCACGCTGGGTAATAAAGGGGTTAATACCAGCTTTGTTATACAAGCTGGTATTAAGCCCGAGATTCTTAATGTCAGGCCACGTTTGACCCAGCCACTAAGAATCTCCAATAAAGGGTTAAAAAACACAACACAGAGAAAAAATTTTATTAGAAATTTTAAAAAAAAGCCATTAGGGACTCCATCTTTAATTAAAAAAATCCTCTTCCGTCCGACGCAGTCCAAAACACGATGTCCTCTCTGCTACATCCCTTTGCATAGATATAGATGTCTATGCACAGGGAATGAGCAGACTGAGAACAATCTCAGCTCTGCTACATCAGGCAGCAGGCGGGCTCTAGGACCCTGGAGCTGTGGCAGTCAGCACACAGAGCAGACAACAGGACTCTTATCTGTGCGAGTTTCCCAGCGATTACTTGCACAGTAAACGAGTCCAATGCAAATCAATGGCAATCCTAGTTGAAGCTTCCGAGACACATCTGTGATTTGTAAATCACACACTACTCGCTATTACTCGCTTCCCCATTCATTAACATTGGACTCACTAGTGTTGACTACAGCTGGGTCTGAAAGTACAGACATGAGGACTCGCTGCACGTGGTATAAAAACAAAAGGTCCACAAGATCTATGGTTGATGCAACTCTAAGTATCATCTTGGAGAACACCCTAGATGTAGCACATTGTTAGAAAAAAATAGTAGAAAAAAAATGTAAAGACTAATTGTAAATGTGTAATGAACTGGTAGCATGAAGAAACAGTAGTTGCTTTCCTAATGTGTGAAAGAGTTGTTGCTGTAGTTGTATCTGTGCAGACTTGGTGATTTGCCAAGTACTGTGTCAGCTAAGATCAACAAGATGGGCCAAAAGCAAAAGGTAGACATGCAAGAGGACCTCTGGCTAGGGTTCTGGGGGAAACCTCTGGACATTTATTATCTCATAGAAAAGACATCTTTCTCAGGGGGGTAACTGTATTATTATATTCTCTAGAGATGAATGAGTGAATCAATTCAGTGAGAATAATTTTTAATCCTAATTTCATTAAATTTGTAGGCCCAGGAGGATTTAAACAATATGCGTGAATCTTGCAAATAACATACTCGGCCATTTTACAAGATTAACAGACAGAAAAAAACACCCCATTTAAATATTGTGGGCGATTTGGCCAAAATCGCAAAGGCCAAAACTTACACCAAGGAAAGATACCACGTATAAAAAATAATACCAAAGTATTAAATATGAAATAGAGACTACAATTATAGAAAATGTACGTTCATGGTCACTAAGTATGTAAGTATAATTATTTATCGAGGAATTAGACACATAAAAATGAGAAGCAGAGGGTAAGCTAATATATAAATAATATTAATCTACTTACATAATCTTCCTGTGGCGCCTGTCATCCACTTCCCTCAGGATGTCCTCCTATCATGTGCCGACGACAGGCAAGTTTGCACTCCCAAGCAAATATGCCACTCACTGGTGCTACTGGATCATTGCGCAGTACCACCATCACTGCTGCATCCCCGCTGCTGCTCCTCATTGCCGCCACATCCTTACTGCAACTAGCCACAACACATCTCTGCCTGAGTATTTGTGCATGCGCACACATGCCCAATTACTCAGGCAGCTGCCAGCTTTGAATACCCAAGTTTCTAAGGGTATCTTTGAATACCCAAATGTCCAAAGATGGCAGCTGCATTAGTAATTGTGCATGTGTGAGTTGTTACGGAAGTGGACACGCCTGGTGGTTTGGACCAGTCCCAGATACAGAGCACATCACTTGTATGTGAACCCACCAGAACATCTCTGCCTGCTCCTCCTTCACAGTGTAGCAGTTAGTCAGGTAAACCCTACTCCACTGTTTCTCAGCACAGCAGCCAGCCCTCGGTCCCGCAGTTGTGGTCACGTAAAATATTATTTTCTCCTACACATTCCAAAGCAAAGAGCTTGAACTTCACCATCTCCAATTTGTTGGCCACGAAAATGCTGTCTTTCTGCCTGCTGGATACAGATGGCTTCCGAAAGCTGATGGCCATTGCAGCCCCCAAGTAACAGTCACCATTACCTCTCAAAAAAGCAATTCCCATGCCACACCCACATGTTGCAGACAACATCACCTGTTCCTTGAAAATTTCTGTGTATGACAAGGTGCATATCACCACTGACACCTGAGCAAACATTGCCAGGGGTGTTACATCTCACTCACTGGGCCCTGGGTGACTCTGGTGGCTGCAGGGCCAAGTGGGAAAGGGACTACTCCCCAGTCTTTAAATGCTCAAGACTTTTGGGACAAACCTCATTGTGTACCATTTCATCCACTGCTTCTGCCTCTTCCACCTCCTCAAGGGCCTCCAGCTGCACCTTCGATCTCTCCCTAAATGTTCCAACAGTCCAGAGAGAATCTCGCCTACCTATGTATTACGCTGCCAGCGTTCACCACCATTCATCAGTGTTGAAATTAAAATGCCTTAGAGATGTTATTCACACAGCTGAATGGTTGTGAACAGCTATGCTTCCAAGTTTGACTAATGGCTGTCTACGCTAAATCTGGAGCCAGGGAAGGCCATGTGAAATAATGGTGTGAACATGTTGGGGGCCCTAGGCCAGGGCAAACTTACACATGTGTCTTGCATCGTTCACGTTCTCAACCTGGACAATTCCTATGCCAGTATCCTGCCCTTGATGAGCTACTGCACAAGGCATAGTTGCTGTGTGCTCACTTCCGCAGTTCACACCCCACGGCTCATTGACTTTCAGACAACTGGTTGACCATTTGATAAGCAATGTGCATATACATGGTGGAATTCCACTCTGCACATGTTACACCAACTGTGACAGCAGTGACAAGCCCTTGCACAGCATCTAATGATGCAAAAAGCAAGACGAATGTGGTGAAAATGACACTTGCAGAGTGAGCACAGATCAAGACCTCTGCACGCTTCTGCACAGTTTCAAAATGGCTACTAAGGTGGTTAACGCTAATGATGCCATCATCAGCATCACTATTCTGGTTATCTACATGCAGGAGCAAACTTGGAAAAGTCTGTGGGATGAGGTAGTGGCCCAGAGGAAGAAGAGGAAGAAGAGAGGATGTGGAAATTATATCAATATCTCTAAGGTCCAGACTCTCGTCACACAGGAGGGTGGAGTACAGCGGGGCTCATGGTAGCAGAAAAACTGTTAGTGAAGGTGCAGGAGCCCGGGAACAAATGGAGAAGGACACAGATGAAGAGGGAGGTCATGGGCACAGAACAGTCAGGAAATGAAAAAGGTATTTCCCTTTCTGTTGTATGAGGTTGGTGGGCAAGGGTGGAGGAAGGAAGCTCCCTGTTACCCTGCCAACAACACAACAAGGACTTGTGCCCACCAGGGCATGATTACAGCGGAAAAACAGGGAACATGGAGCCTTAAAGAATATCCCCAATTTCTACAGTATTGATGACACCCTGGTTATTCCCATAGGATAATGTAAGTTATAAAAGCATTTTTCACAGCCATTACAAGGACACATTTAGCTCAGACAGGGATAGTTAAGGATGTACTAGGAAGCTGCAGGGACAGGTAGTGATAGGTTTAGGGGCATAAAGTAGGTGACAGATTCCCTTTAAAGGTATACCAACATGAAATATCGGAAGCCAACATCAATGTTAAATATGGAGGTACCTTTCTTCCATCCCTCTAAATGAAATTCCTGGCTTACACCGCACTAGGATGACCACCTATCACCATCCCAATTGCTGTTTCTGTTTAAAAAATGATAACCATTACTGTGACACCTGTAAAAAAATGAACATGAATAGCAAAATTCTGATATATTTTGTATTTGAAGTAAATAAAACATTTACCAAGTTGTTGCTCTAAAATCTGATTTTTTTTTGTTATTCATGGCCATTTTTAATTTTTGTATTACGTACATTTTACTGTACTACAAATGAAAGGGTGAAACTAAAAAAGAATACACTTGATATTCTCTGAATTGTTATCAAACATTGTCTCAGTTTAGTGGAATACAGGTCCCAGTATATGTCAATCAAATCCACTGGCTCTTAAATTGCTGCATATATGATTTAATTTGATTTTTTTTAAACAGATTACGGTATCTCAATTAGGAGCTGGCAGGCAAGGTCAGCATTGCCTTTATAAAGAAATATCAAATGTAATACTTGGTGATGTAGAAAAGTGCTATTGTTATCTTAATCATAGTGATTATAAAAACAGCATTATTCCATTGTGATTTTATGTTACATTCATTTGATACTTAAAAAGTCCTGCATAACACTGCACTCAGCATTTCTTGTGAAGGTATAAAGTAACATACAGACGTTTCAGGCTGTGGACGCCTTTAATATTGGATATACAGCATATTAAAATCTTTTATATACAAGGAATTGGCTTCAAATACTTTATATTAAAAAAAAAATGAATAAAAACTGACAAAGTTGCTCAAGATAGAACTTTCACCTAAGCCTAAAATAAAAACTAAATCTAAAAAAATTATTCAAAAGATATAAAAAAAAATTCTGTTTTATATTAGTTTGTGAACGGTGAAAGTCTGACCTTTGGGACCCTACTTGATCCTGAGGACAAGGCTATAAAAAGGATTAATAGTAGAGATGAGCGAGTATACTTGTTACTATTCGCTGCTCGTAGAATAGTACTGTATTGGTTACTCGTAACTTGGCGAGTTTACTCATTATGAGTATCGAGTACAATGCAAGCCAATGGGAAATGTGAGTACTAATTTGCTGGACCCTACAAAGCGGTCTGGGGATCTGAGGAAAAGGCTGAAATGGATGCATGATTGTTTAAAAGCCAGCCAGCTTTTTTAAATGATCAGCTGATGCATCATCTTCTGTATATATTGGATTTGCTTCTTGTCTGGAATTTTTTCCATTAAAGTCCTGATTTTCCTCTCATATGATAATGTTCTGAATGATAAACAGTCTCCAGACAGTCGCTATCCCTCATTTAATGCAGTGGAGTAAAGGCTCCATATATATCGGAGGACTGGATTTAGAGGTCACAGGTGCAGAAAGCTGTGTGATGAGTCTCATTATCTCACATCATTCTCTGCAGTCAGCTCATTACATGGATGCTGCTCATTCCCATCAGTGGTGTTTACAGAGGCGATGCAGACTCTGCTCCAACTTGTAGGAAATAACTCAGAATAATCAAATGGGGAAAGAAGGCACCGGCACCTGCAGGATCTGACCCTGGAGACAGGATGACAGCGCCGCCTCCACCTGCAAGGTTTGAACCTGGACACAGGGTGACAGCGCCGCCTTCACCTGTGGGATCTGAACCTGGACACAGGGTGACAGCGCCGCCTCAACCTGTAGGGTCTGAACCTGGACACAGGGTGACAGCGCCGCCTCAACCTGCAGGGTCTGAACCTGGACACAGGGTGACAGCGCCTCCTCCACCCACGGGGTCTGAACCTGGACACAGGGTGACAGCGCCGACTCCACCCACGGATCTGAGCCTGGACACAGGGTGACAGCGCCTCCTCCACCCACGGGGTCTGAACCTGGACACAGGGTGACAGCGCCGACTCCACCCACGGATCTGAGCCTGGACACAGGGTGACAGCGCCGCTTCCACCCTCTGGGTTTGACACTGGACAAAGGGTGACAGCTCCGCCTCCACCCATGGGGTCTGAGACTGGACACAGGGTGACAGTGTCGCCTCCATCCATGGGGTCTGAGCTTGGACACAGGGTGACAATGCCGCCTCCATCCACTGGGCCTGAGCCTGGACACAGGGTGACAGCGCTGTACCTGGGGAGAAACATCATTGTTCGGGGCAGTCTGTGGCCTCTATCTGACCCAACACTCTCTATCTGCTGATCTGTCACTGATGACTCTGCTTTTTACCACACAGATTTTAAACAGGAGACCCCTATGCATTTTTGCTCCCATTATTTATTTATTTAACGCACATGAAGGCAGGTTGGCTACTAATGTATATGGCAACCAATCATACAGATTGTGTGAGCACAGTCTCCTTGCAACAGCCAATAGCAGAGGTTCTCACAGACAGTGTGCATCTGTGATTGGTCGTTGACGCTCAGTGCAGAAAATATGCATGAAGGTTAATAAGAGGCCCGGGAAGCAAGCAGCGGGAGACTGATAAGATCGATCTAGCTATCCTAACATCTATCCTGTCATCTATATCTATCAATCTACTTATCAGTCTGTCAATCTATTCTAACTTTATACAGCATGGGAAAAACCATGCTAAAAATGCTGTCCGTGTGCTGTGTGATTTTTTTTATCGCACCCATACACTTCCATTGGGGGAACCTCGGCGAGATACGTTGATGAAAATCTTGCAAATGGGCATTGCACTGTAGTTTAACCTTGTTGCGAATGCAACCCGATGTTTTATAACATTGCACTCGCTGAGTTTAAACGTAGATGTGAGCATGCCATTAAACAGTATGTGTCCAAGTGCAGAAATATCCAGCCATTGCTAAAACATAGGGACTTTGGGACCTTCCTGTATCTAAGAATTTTGGCATTTCTGACACAGTGTAACATATATGAGTCTGCTAATTATAAAAAGTAACTTCAAATCTCAGAAAGAGAGAAGAATTTGGGAATACAAATTGATAACGACCTTTGACACATTCAAAACAGGATTGAATGTCTCACATGGATTCATGCGTTGTTACATCAATTGAAAGGACATTTGAGGAGATCACATCTTCGAATAGTCCCAAAAAGTTATGCTTTTTCATCATACCAGCCCAAAAATTTTTAAATGAAATGTGATTAAAAAATGTGCATGTAAATAAAAATGGTGCACTCCAAATTCCTTTTCTTTTTGTAAATAATAATGGTGTAGTTGAAAACATCATTTTGGCCCTAAAAAACAAGTATAGCTCTGTGAGGTGACAAATATAAAATACCGTATTTTCCGGCGTATAAGACGACTTTTTTACCCCTAAAAATCTTCTTCCAAGTCGGGGGTCGTCTTATACGCCGGGTACCTAGTGGAGAAAAAAATTGCCAGCATCTGCAGGGGGCCCACGCTGCTTAATATAAGCCCCCACCCCCCGAAAAATGAGCGGTGCAGTGCAGGCACAAAAAAAACAAAAAATACTGACCTGCCTCTGCCGTCCATGTCCCCCGGAGCTGCCCGCTGCCACCGCCGCCGTGTACTTAGCTGCCGGGCTCCATAGATGTACGGTAATAAGCCATCAGCCAATCAGGCGGCTGCTGGTGTCTGATTGGCCGCAGCATTACCATACATCTCCTGTAAGGAGGTAATCTGCGCCGCTCTGTGTGGATGTACGGTAATGCCAGGGCCAATCAGACGCCAGCAGACGCCTGATACTACGGTGCCCGGCTACGTGCAGCGGTGGTGGCAGCGGTAAGCTCCGGCAGGGTCTGGTGACAGTGTGTATGTCTGGCTGTGTGTTTGTCTGACTGTGTGTGTGTGTGTCTGACTGATTGTGTGTGTGTGTGTGTCTTACTGTGTGTCTGTGTTTTACTGTGTGTCTGTGTCTGACTGTGTGTATGTCTGACTGTGTGTGTCTTACTGTGTGTCTGTGTTTTACTGTGTGTCTGTGTCTGACTGTGTGTATGTCTGACTGTGTGTCTTACTGTGTGTCTGTGTCTGACTGTGTGTGTGTCTGACTGTCTGTGTGTATGTGTCTTACTGTGTGTCTGTGTCTGACTGTGTGTATGTCTGACTGTGTGTGTGTCTAACTGTCTGTGTGTGTGTGTCTTACTGTGTGTCTGTGTCTGACTGTGTGTATGTCTGACTGTGTGTGTCTGACTGTGTGTATGTCTGTGTGTGTGTGTGTGGCTGCAGAGTAATATTGGGGGTTGATGGGGGCTGTACTCCCCCACCACTACTGGCACAACCCTCTCCATGTCACCTACCCCCTCCCCTTGACATTGGCACATCCCCATCTCTGTCTCTCTTAAACCGCCCCATCTGGAGCTGGTATGTCCCCCACTCTGTGTCACTCACCCTTCCCACCCACCCCAGCGCTGTCACATTACACTCTTTATAGTACATGGAGTACATGTTTATAGTACATGGAGGACTATGGGGGTGCATTACACTATATGGAGAACTATGGGGTGCATTATATTATCTAGAGGACTATGGCGTGCATTGCACTATATGGAGGACTACGGGGGTGCATTACACTATATGGAGCACAATGGGGTGCATTATATTATCTAGAGGACTATGGCGTGCATTGCACTATATGGAGGACTACGGGGTGCATTATAATATATGGAGGACTTTGATGATGCATTATAATTTATGAAGACAATTATACTATATGGAAGCCATTATAATACTTAGAGGGCTCTGTGGGAGCATGATAATACTTGAAGGGGTATGAGGGAGCCTCTATACTTTATGCAGGGCTATTTTAGGGCTGTGTGGGGGCCATAATACAGTGTGAAGAGATGTAGGGGCCATTATTCTATATGTGGGTCCATTATACTGTGTGGGGGTCATAGTGGGAATCATACCGTAGAAGAGGGGGTAGTCTTATACGGCGAGTATATCCCAAACTCCATATTTTAAGTGGAAAAGTTGGTGGTCATCTTATACGCCCAGTCGTCTTATACGCCGGAAAATACGGTATATATTTTTCTGAATACAGCTATGCAAAAATAATTATTTTTTCTTAAAACTTACATTTTTTTAATGGTGTAAATGTGGCAAAACATTAAAATAAAACTAATATAAATGTGGTATCACTGTAATTGTAATAACTTGAAGAATAAATCTGTTTTATCACTTTCAGAACATGGTGAATAGATTAAAAAAGAATTCCTCAGTTGTTTCTTCCTGATTCAGCCTCATAAAAATTGGAATGGAAACCATTCCAATAACATTATGCGCCCAAAATGGGAAAAAGAAAAAAAATCCAACTCATCTCACAAAAAACATTCCCTCAAGTGAATATTGGCACAAAAATAAAAAAAAACTATCAACTTCAAAATTCAGTGCCGAAAATATTTTATCTCGCAAAAAAAAAAACTGATTTAGTGTGATAGGAGCGAAACCTAAAAAACTATACAGATCTTGTAACTCTATAATCGTACTGAGCTGAGGAATAAAGCCCCCTAATCACTTATACTGCAAGCTGAAAGAAATAAAAATAGGAATAAAGCAAATTCTTCAACTCCTGTTGATTTGTTTATTGTGCCTCCCAAAAATCACAGTGAGGTGTGCCTCACATTAATCCTGCCCTCCTGTCCCACTTGGACTAAGGAGAATGTCCAGCTACCGTGCGTGATGCACGGATCAACAATGTCTGACACACAACACAAAACAACAGATGGAGACACCAGAGGGGACAAATACAGTGGAGGGAATGGGGAAGAGGTGACCTACTGCACTCACCTGCGGCTGTGCCCTGATATCCCTACCATCCCTATATGAGTTCTTTCAACTCATCACTGAGCAGGATACCTACCTAGGCCCTTGCTGGCCATGATGTTAACCATCAATAGGGAATGGCCAGCGGGAGTAATAGTCCCAACGACTACAATAAACAAGACAAGATTGAAGGGGATTTCCTTGGACGAAGTGCCTCTCTGCCTGCCCTGCTGCTCAAGGACCGAAGGAACCAAGACACAGGGATGTCTGGATGAACTTATGCTTTTATTGTCGAACGCGTTTCAGAGCCACATACTGAGTGCCTTCCTCAGGGAACAGGAGCTCAGTATGTGGCTCTGAAATGCGTTGGACAATAAAAGCATAAGTTGATCCAGACATCCCTGTGTCTTGGTTCCTTCGGTCCTGGAGCAGCAGCGCGGACAGAGAGGCACTTCGTCCAAGGAAATCTATGTTGTGATCATGGTTATCTGTGGGAGTGCGGTCTCTGCAGCAGCTGCTTTATCGCATTTTAACCAGTTGTGGGTTTCACAACTGGACATGGTGAGCAATTCCACATCGCAAGCTGACAGTGTTTAATTAAGATAAGACCCTATTTGCGCATTCTTATTTTACAAGATGGAAGGGGAGACAGGGAACAAAGGCAACTTCATGCCTGCTGCCCTGCTCCTTGACAGCAGACAGCTTAGCAGTAGACAGCTCTCCAGAGAACTACCTTCTCAGGACGTTTGGCCAGGAATGAGTTCAATCACCAGCAAAGCATGCTGGAACCATGTGACCATATAAAGGGAATGTGAGTAATCACAAAGTATCCATACCTGGTAAGGAAACTAAGAAGTCTGCTAGCATTGGAAAACTGACATTGGAGTCTCAATAAAGGAATAAGGCAGAGGTTTCAAACCAGTCACAAGTCTCCCAGGTAAGAGAGACCATTGTGACAGCTCCATGTTGAGCATTTACACTGGGGTGTACATGTAAATCTCTGAAAAACGTGATTCAGACAAAAGTCCCAACCGAAAATTCACTGTATTGATGGAGATGGAGTCACTTCAAATTCCTGTCTGGCCTGTAGTTTGATGGTTTTCATCTTGTTATGCATCTTTTTAGAAGTGCAGAAAAGTGCAGTCATCTACAGCATTGTGCGCCTTTTAAAAGAAGGACACTGATGAACAAAGGCCAACAAAAACTAGACAGACGTTGCTGCCTTGATCCGAAGGGGGTTTCACCTAAATCATGTATTTCAAAGTTGTAGGTGGAAACCCTAATATAAATGCTTAGCATAGAGTACAGGATAAATCTGAACTGATACAAAATGCTCTGCACCCCAAATTACCACCAATAGCATTCAACTCAATCAACAAAAATAAAAAAGTTTCCACTAGAGATGAATGAACTGTCCCCAACATGTTTGCCAATTTCAAATTCAACACGAACATTGCAGATTCGGGTTGAGATCAGAAACCCAAGCAATTTACTAAAAAATCGGCTAAAGCAGCTTTGTTTGGGAAAAAAGTTTGAAATTTTAAAATGGCTCTAAATCTTTCCTTGAATGTTTGGGGCCAGACCGCTCACTGGAAGACAAAGTGGCTGAGAACACCCCTTACCTAAGGTTAGGTGTTCTCAGCCATTGGGTCTACTGGTTTCTCTCAACCTGTAGAATTTTATAGTGTTGGGACACCTGCAGGCTGTGAATTTTTGGAGCAGTGCCAGATGTGGCAGCAGCTGTAAAGTCTAGGAACTGTGAGGCACCGCCGGCATGGTCCGCATGGCCGGGGTACATCACATGTAGGATCAGAGGATGATCCTGTGCACACTGGCCGTTTTTCCTGTGATGATAATACTGTGTGAACCAACCTGAACACAATGAGGCTTCATGAGCCTAATGAGCGGCAGTGAGAGTGGGATGAGATCGAGGAGTCCATGAGGAATAGGATGTAATGAGTGAGTGCTGACAACCCGGAACACAGGGAGTTAACCTGAGCTGTGTGAAAGGCTGATTATCAGCAGCTAAGGGGGTGTGTCCATGTGGGAGTGGCTGGCACGAAAAGAGGCTGCCAGCTGAGTGATTAGAGAAGAACCATTTTCAGCTAGACATCAGCCTGAGAGGATGTGGGCTGATTACCAGCCGGAGAGCTGAGCAGAGCCAGTCTGTGTGAGGGACTGGTGAATGCAAGTACATGCCGCCATGATTGAGATGGTGAAGGGAGCATGCTAGCTCCATGCCGGTGCCGAGGGCCGGGGTTGTGAGCACCTGGTGGGGAAGCCGTGGCTGAACCCGGTGGAGACTGGTCCGGGCGTGGTTCCCTACACGTCCGGGAAAGGAGCCTTGGGGGACGCTTGGTGGACCCGTTATACAGGTAGCGAGACCCGGATCCGTGCCCGGTAAGACAGCGGTTCCTGTGTAACGGAGTGAGCTGTGTGTGATTAATGCCAGGCGGGCATAGACCGCCTTTAGGTCCGAGTCAGAGTGCTCAGTTAAAGGACCTGATGAATCCGAACGTGTTTAAACTATGTGTATTAGGGCTTAGGTAATGGCCCTGAATGAGAGATGATGACCTATGTAAGACCCATGTATAATAATGTGGGGAGAGAGTGACCCAGCTGGTATGGATGATGTTGGAGGCGTTCCGTCCTTGGGACGAGAGGGAGGCTTGCCCTGCTGCTTGCAGAGGGTACCCGTCCCTCAACCACGACCTCTAATGGTGTGGGTGTGCCTGTGGTGCCAGACACAGGGGTAATAGGGCTCCTAGTAGGTATCGGATGAGGTTCCCGTGTACTATGGTTTGCCAGTCCCTGTAATGGGCCATGGAGGGGCCACAGTCCATGGATGTGGGCTGTGAGCAGGTGTGTGATCCATGGACGTTTGAATGATGGATCACATACGGTATGTAAGGTCCCGGTCAGGCAGGATTCCTGACTACGGGTGAATGTATATCATCATGCTGGGGTGACTAAAGCCAGGCGGCAGGTACCGCCATTGGGACCCACAGGGCCCGTTGAGGCGTATGTAACGAAGGTCAGAAGCAGGGGTTAGAAGGGCTCCCGTACAGGGTAACGCGTGGTTAGGCCGGAGGCCGCAGCCCCACGGGTTACTAGGGTTTGCCAATCCCTGTTATGAACCCGGAAGGGTCATCATCGTACTGTAACTTATGTATAGTGTAAGTAGGCCGGAGGCCGTAGCCACCATGGGAGCTGTTAGTAGAGCTCCAATGGGGACAGTGATGGTTAAAGGTCCCGGGTTACTATAAAACGTTATGTGCAATATAAGTGTTATGTGATGTTAAATGTAAATGTATGATGTATTTATGTAAAGTGTTGTTAATCAATGTGATATGTGTCAAACATGCTACCCGGGTTATGTGATTAATATGTGAAAATAAACGGGTAGACATTGGTTAACCTTATAAACACGTGTTCTTGTCATTTTGCAAGCGGGTTCCCCGGTTGCTACCTCACAGAACCTTAAAATCTCTTTTAGGCGGCCGTCACACGCACAGATATCTATAGCGATATTGTAAGCGATCACGTGCACGCGCAATCGCTTACAATATCGCTCACATCGCTGGTGAGCTGTCACACAGACAGACTCACCAGCGATGTGGATCCGCGATCTCGCTGGTAACTATGGTACAGATCGGGTAACTAGGCGCCGCACGTCGCTTAGTTACCCGACGTGTACCATAGTTACCATCTCCCAGCATAGGCTCTGCCGCTGGGAGATCGCTCATCGTGGTGTTATACACCACGATGAAGCAGATCGTGGCATCGTTCATCGCTAGATCTGAGCTCCGGAGCTCAGATCAGCGATGTCACGATCAAGCGATGTAACATCGTAAATCGCTTGATTACATGCAACGATTTATTGCCCGATATCGCTTAAGCGATCAAAAAGGAGATCGCTTAAACGATATCGGGCAAGAAATCGTTGCGTGTGACGGCCGCCTTAAACATCCCTTTAAGAGAACTTTTAATTGTTTACATTTTTTTGTCATTTTTATTTTTATTTTTTTTAAATTTATTAATTTATTTTTTGTTTAAAGAGAAAACTTTTATCATTGCAGAGGGTCAGCGACGTGTGAAACCACCTCTTCTTCACTTATCTGCTAGCAATTCAGATAAAAACATCCATTATATGCTTAACATACCTTGTCTTACACAAGTCCACCTCAGTAAATTAGAATATCATCAAAAAGATAATGTGTTTCATTAATTCGATGCATAAACTAAAATGCATATAATATATACAGCCATTACAAACAGAGTGATCTTTTTCAAGTATTAATTTCTGTAAATGTTGATAATTATGGCTTACAGCCAATGTAAACGCAAGAGTCATTATAAGAATATTATAAGACCAACAGAAAAAAATTATTTTTAACTTTGAAATGTTGGCTTAATGAAAAGTATGTATAGTAATTGCACTCAATTCGTCATGGCTCCTTTTGCATGAATTACTGCATCAATGCCGTGTAGCATGGACTCGATCAGCCTGAGGCACCGCTGAGGTGTTATGGAAGCTTAGGTTGCTTTGACAGCAACCTTCAACTTGTCTGCATTGTTGGGCCTAGTGTCTCTCATTTTCCTCTTGACAATGCCCCATAGATTCTCCATTGGGTTTAGGTCAGGCGAGTTTGCCAATCATGCACAGTGATACTATAGTTATTAAGGCAGGTATTGGTGTTTTGGCATTGTGGATAGGTGCCAAGTCCTGCTGGAAAATAACATTTTCATCTCCAATTAGCTTGTTGGCAGAGAGAAGCATAAAGTCCTCAAAAATGTCCTGTTATATGGCAGCGCTGACTTTGTTCTTCATAAAACACAGTGGACCTATAACAGCAGGTGACATTTTCCCCAAACAATCACTGATTGTGGAAACTTCACACTAGACTTCAAGGAGCTTGGAATGTGGAATGTGGGATCTCCACTCTTCCTCCAGACTCTGGGACCTTGATTTCCAAATGAAATGCAAATTTTGCTTTCATTTGAATACTACACCTTGGACCACTGAGGAACAGTCCAGTTCTTTTTCTCTTTGAGCCAGGTAAGGCTGGGGTCACACATAAGCCCTTGGTCCGTTTTTGGCTTCATTTTTGGCATTTTTTTTTCTAAGTCCAAAAACTGATAGAAAAATGGATTGGATGTAATAAACACCCTGTCCGTTTTTTTCTGCACCTAAAATCATTGCTATGTACGTTTTTGAGCCAAAAATGTTGCTAGCAACGTTGTTGGGGTCCGTTTAAAAAAAAAAAAAATTTTAACATGGGCCCTATGGAAAAACGGATCAATTTTTTCAACAATTTTGGTCGAAAAATGACTAAGTCCAAAAACATTCAGAAGTACAGGAGGCTCAAAAAGCACCCAAAAAAAACAGATTGGTCATGGAAATCACTTCCAAAAATGGATTTCTATGTGTGACCCTAGCCTAAGACTCGCTACAGTTGAAACACGTGATTTATTGCGCCTACCTATTGGGGGATCCACTGCCTGTACCATGATATTTTTATCAAGTAAATAAGGGATTGTTTTTATAGTTACCTGCCCTTCCAAGATCACTGGAGATTTTTCAGCTATATTGGATAACTTGATTTAAGGGCATAAAAATAAAAAGTTTCAAAATTGCAAAATTTTAAACATTTTTGACAAACTTCCGATATTTTTACAAACAAATGCAAAAAAATTTACCTCAGGGCAGCGGGGAGGATGAGAGGAGTCGTAGTCCTTGGCTCTTTGGTGCTGTAGAGGCCTTTCGGGCGACGAATAATTGATGCCAGAAACCAGTTTAGCTCAAATTGTTCTTTACTGGTACCAGGTGAATAAGGTACACGGTACAGTCTGATTCACCAGGGGTTGTAGCCGCGGATTTAGGAGGCTTTTGCAGAGTCTGTCAGAGATGTCTCTACAATAACTTTCTTGGTCTGTGTTCTATTTTAGCTTTCTTGTCAACCACACTAAAGAGCCCGTTTGCCAGTCCCCAGGTCTGTTACTAAAAGGTACTTCTGACCCTTCTCTCGTCCTGACAGGAGCGGTGAGCAGACAATCCTTCCTGTCACTGTTTTTTCTAGCCATTTCCCTTGTTAGTGTCTTAGACCCACTTTGGGACAGAGGTGGAATTTAGTCTTGTGGTGCCGTGGCTCCTACTTTAGGCCCACAGCCTGCCGGTCTGCGGTTTGGGATGAACCATTAAAAAATCGCCTCAGTTCCGGTTTATTGGTGTCGACCTGGGCACTCCAGACGGCTCCAACCAGACCTAGAGTGTCCCCCTTGTTTGTCTGGGTCACCTTTCTCCTTAGAATTGCCCTCCTGTCACAGCTGCAGGATCCCCTGCGCCCATCCTTTCTCCTCTTCTGTCACTGTCTGACTGACTATATAATATATAAGATGGGCGCACACCTCTAGTGGTGGGTGCTAGCATGAAAATATATATATTTACTAGAAGAAGATTCTGCTGCACACCAGCACTTCATGTTCAAGGAAAAAGCGTATGGCTAACAAGTATTATTGCATTGTGGAACAGGAGCCAAGAACATATTGGAAAGCTACTGAAAGCTATCTAAGGAATAAATGTGAAAAATTAGTTAGAATGTAATGGCCATGACATCCAGAAGCCCAGTAACCGCTTTCAAGGTTTTTTCACTCTACTGGGTCCTATCTAAAAATCTCATGTTTGCAGTCTGGATATGTGAATGGGATAATGCCCTGTGTGCAATTAAAACCTGCTTATAAAGGAAATTATCAGGACTATGTGAAGGTTCTCATAGCAGCTACTGGGTATATATATACTTACTAGAACTAGATATTTTCATGCTAGCACCCACCAATAGAGGTGTGCGCCCATCTTATATATTATATTATGTGTTTTTTTGGTTGCAGCACCCTCCCCCACCCAGTAGCTGCTATGAGAACCTACACATAGTCCTGATAATTTCCTTTATAAGCAGATTTTAATTGCACACAGGGCATTATCCCATTCACATATCCAGACTGCAAACATGAGGTTTTTAGATAGGACCCAGTAGAGTGAAAAAACCTTGAAAGCAGTTACTGGGCTTCTGGATGTCATGGCCATTACATTCTAGTTAATTTTTCACATTTATTCTTAGATAGCTTTCAGTAGCTTTCCAATATGTTCTTGGTTCCTGTTCACACAATGCAATAATACTTGTTAGCCATACGCTTTTTCCTTGAACATGAAGTGCTGGTGTGCAGCAGAATCTTCTTCTAGTAAGTATATATATTTTCATGCTAACACCCACCAGTAGAGGTGTGCGCCCATCTTATATATTATGTTATGTGTTTTTTTGGTTGCAGCACCCTCCCCACCCAGTAGCTGCTATGAGAACCTACACATAGTCCTGATAATTTCCTTTATAAGCAGGTTTTAATTGCACACAGGGCATTATCCAATTCACATATCCAGACTGCAAACATGAGGTTTTTAGATAGGACCCAGTAGAGTGAAAAAACCTTGAAAGCGGTTACTGGGCTTCTGGATGTCATGGCCATTACATTCTAACTAATTTTTCACATTTATTCTTAGATAGCTTTCAGTAGCTTTCCAATATGTTCTTGGTTCCTGTTCACACAATGCAATAATACTTGTTAGCCATACGCTTTTTCCTTGAACATGAAGTGCTGGTGTGCAGCAGAATCTTCTAGTAACTGTCTGACTGACTGTCTGTAACTGTCACTTCACGTCTCCCACTCTTCTAAGCTCCACCCCCCTGGGACCTACTAAATTACAGTCCCCTGTACTAAGGTGTCTTATGAGCGTGCTTGTGTGCAGACTCTGGGTATCCTCCTCATCCACGACTACGGAGACACCACACCTTCTGTTTGGGGTGCAGTACCTCTCTGTGGCGTCCAGCCAGAGGGGTGCCACATTCCTCCTTGGTGAACTACACTCGTCTGCGAGTCTCACAACCAAACCGGGTCTGAGCTTAACTTTTTATTAACATATTAACCGGGTTACGACTAAGCATAATAAAAACAATATGATTGCTTTTTTTTCTTTGCAGAAGGTACCATCTCTTAAACGTTGCATTTAAACAGTAACAATTCTAGTCCACATCGGCCCAACGGGGGCCCGGTATTGAGTCTCTGATTTAAGTTCAATCAGGCTCTTACACCAAAGGTTCACATTCAAGTCCATGTGAGTCTTTTTTTTTTACGGGTTTATGAAGAAATCACACATTTAACTATTTACATTTAACTGGGATCATCTTAACTGGTCAATACTTACTGATCCGGATCGCATACCAGCCTCGGCGTCCTGCATAGCGTTCGCATGTGATCACATCACCCCGTTACAAATTCCGATCCGGGTGGCCTTGCAGAAGGTGGGGCTCAACGTCTCTTCTCCCCATGAAGACCTCTACATAGAGGCCTACTTCCTGGGCAAAGTTGTACCCAGTAGCCAGGTTGAATGTTGCTATTGTCCCTTTCTTCCTTTGGTCCACAGGCAATGGTGGTTGGGTACGGGCAAAGGAGCGGGCCTGGCGGGTCCCCATTTCGTTAGCCCACCATGCTTCTTGCCGCCTCTGCCGCTCTGCCTCATCATCCAGGAACTGTGGCCTTCCGACGGGTTGCCAGTAGTGCGGGCTGGGGCCGGGGCTGAAGATTGGCCTCCAAATCGCCTGTTCTCCATTCCGACCCCAGGATACCCTGCGTCCGTCCTTTCTCCTCTTCTGTCAACGTCTGACTGACTGTCTGTAACTGTCACTTCACGTCTGCTGCTCTTCTAAGCTCCACCCCCTGGGACCTACTAAATTACAGTCCCGTTGTACTAAGGTGTGTTATGAGCGTGCTTGTGTGCAGATTCTGGGTTTCGTCCTCATCCACGATTACGGAGACACCACACCTTTTGTTTGGGGTGCAGTACCTCACTGTGGCGTCCTGCCAGATGGGCGCCACATATATGTATTCAAATGCTGAGTTTTCAGTAACGGAAGAACAGATTGGTCATTTATTGCGACTTAACCTTGAAAGTGTTACGTCCACATATAAGTAGTCTAAGGTTTGAAATCCTGCTGATTTTTTTTTTTTTTTTAAATAAAGCAGATCTAGACCAAATGATGGATTTTATAGAATGGTAAATACAATTTTTCATCAGGTCAGTTCTAGAAAATGTTTTCAACAATGCATCCCAACAATATATCCTCAAGTTACCAAAATCTGTGATTTTAAGACTGATGAAAGTCTTTTTATAATACTGATTGCTTGTAGACACAGAGCAACAACTATCAAGAAAAAAAAGCCTGTGCCTCATAAACCATAGATTGTCTCTGGCTTTTTAATTAAGCAAGACTGAGCATGGCAAGGTTTAACCAATAACTTGACTACTGTTTTGTTTTAATTTGATTGCAAAATAGTAAAATATTTCTATTTTCACACTATCCAATGGAGCGTACATGGCATGCTAACATTTCCTGCCTGCACTTTTGAGCATTACTATGTTACCTGGGAAACAGAAATGTCTCATTATCATTAGTGAGTGGGGAATTTAGTAAATGAGAAACTTTGGCCCTTCCCACACTCATCCTTGCACTCCCTGTTTATGTATGATTATTGTGATCTTGACATGACCCAAAGGCCCCCAAGCCAAGTAACTGGAAACCCATAATATGTAGTCAGTCGTTCCTCTCTCTGCTCTAATGCTCTCTAAGGGCATGTTGTATTGCCTTAGCATCATTGATGGAGGCCTATAGCTGCAATTAAATTTAACCACCATAGTAAAATAATTTTTTTGGCAAAATGTACAAACTTTCTGCTATCTGCAACAAACCAAGCTAAAGAGAACAATTTAAACACCTCAAAATAACAATATAATTATTCAACCCACTTATGACAAGTGTCCTTTTTACTTACCGTGATAGAGCACTTTTGGCTGTTATGACCTGCTGTAACCATGATGAATAGCTAGATACCAGCCGTTTCTGGCAGCGTTTCTGAGGAATCTCAGCTCCTTAGCCTAGTATAATTTTTGTTAAATTTTACTTGCAGTGGGGGTTGAATAATTTTGATTGTGATAATATTCATATACTGCCTCCTGATCCTTGCCTGAATAATTGCTGCTGTGTGCTGCTAGCTTGGGACTATATCTTTTAGCGTAAGCCTCTTGCCTTTTGGATTTGACGCCTTATGTTGAGTCCTTCTGTTTGACCTTTAGGCTGGATGTATGGCTGCAATACTCTATTTTAATTTGTCTTTCTTTTATCACAGCAAAGCTCTGACCCACAGTGAACCATTATTCTTTGCGTTATCGTAGATGCTTCTTCTTGCCAAACATTACTACTTTAAGGAACATGCCATCAGAACAGTAAAGGGAACTTTTAGCTTATTGATGAGAACTTCAGCCTTATTCCAGTTCTTTGAAATCTCCTGCAGCAGGTTGGCAGCTGCTTCTACACATCAAAAGGGCTGTCCAGGACTTTTATTATTTTTGTATATGGTGATAAGAACTAACAGGCATGTAGTTATCTGCCTGTTCTAGAGATGATCTCTGCCAACTCACCTGACAATTTCATTGCTTCCTTCCACCTCTCGTCAACAGAGCAAACCTTCTTTTCTGATCTACTCTGTCAATGAGGCATCACTGCAGACATCATGCTGATTGATAGCTGGCTTCCTGCAGTTGGGTTGCAGGGAGCTGGCTGTCAGTTAGCATGACATCAGCAGACACTCTGTCAAGAGAGCTAAGCAAAAAGAAGATACTGCCATGTTGACGTAATGTCACCTGAAGTCGGGAAATAAATGGCAGGAGTGGTTCATGACTGCTGTAAGCTGGCAGAGTTCGGCACCGGGCAGAAGAGGTAGATAGCTAATATCTACCAGATAGTTCTTAACCCATATGTAAAAATGATAAAAGTTTCGAATATCCCCTTTAAACTATGCTGTTCAGTTCTGTTCAATGTTTACATCCTTTTGCTGTAAAAGCTAATAAAGACTAATTGGGATTTCAGAGGTCACACCACCACAAGTCTAATGCTTATAACATATTTTTCCATGTGTCTTTAATATGAAATCCCTGGACTGCCTTTTTGCAGAAGGACCCTGGTGAAGAATTGAAGAATCCCTTAGATCCTGCACCTCAACTAAGTCAGTCCAATACTGGTTTGCAATGAAAGGTTCAAACCTTACAGTGGGGGGTCAGGAGCTTTAAAGGGAACCTGTCACCTAGATATAAGCCCCTACACTGTCACTACCTGTCCCTACACCCTCCTAGCTTCTCCCTATGTATCCCTATCTGAGCTAAAGGGACTCTATAAAACACCAGAACGATAACTTACAGCAGTCCCTGAGGCAGGGGACAGAAAAGGCGGCGCCAGGCTCCATTCATCACTCTTCGATGCAGCAGCTGGGCGCATTATTCTTTATTCATCGCCGCCTCCTCAATTTGGAATCTCCCGCCCTCTGTACACCTATCATGCACCGGCCGCTACGTCACATCCGGCGTGGTGCATTATGGGGCAGATCACATGATCGGCCCCAGTGCAATATGGGCTTGATCTCGTGATCGGCCCTACTCCGCGCTTGCGCTATGCGCTTATTGAAGCTGGGACGATCACGTGATAAGGTCCATAATACACTGATGCAGATCACGTGATCGGCCCCATAATGCACCGAGCTGGATGTGACATAGTGGCCGTTGCATGATAGGTGTACAGAGGGCAGGAGATTACAAATAGAGGAGGTGGCTGCTGCATCGAGGAGTGATAAAGAGAGCCTGCGTCACCTTTTCAGTCCCCTGCCTCAGGGACTGCTGTAAGTTATAAGTTATCTTTCTGATGTTTTATAGAACCCCTTTAGCTCAGATAGGATACATAGGGAGCAGCTAGGAAGGTGTAGGGACAGGTAGTGATAGTGTAGGGGCTAAAATCTAGGTGACAGGTTCCCTTTAATCTAGTTCTCTTTATTGTTTTACATTAAATTAATGTTTTAGTAACTGTGGAGATTTTCTTTAAACTGACAAAGAACATGGAGGCACAGATTTAGGAAGTAACGGGAAGAATGGACCAGCTTCCAGTAGAAATTTGCAGTTGAATTTATTAAATTATTCTTCCAGTTTCCATATACAGCACAGGCAGAAACAGCCAACATGTGGATGACATGGCAGGAAGAGATGGCGCAAAGAACTCAGTCCGAAATGCGTTGCCTTGCGCAACCACTTCCTGCCATGTCATCCACATGTTGGCTGTTTCTATCTGTGCTGTATATGGAAACTGGAAGAATAATTTCATAAATTCAACTGCAAATTTCTACTGGAAGCTGGTCCATTCTTCTCATTACTTCTATGCACAGGCGGCTCCAGGACGCCCGACCACGCATGCCAGCGACTACGTGGTGAGCTGATTATTCTCTTTCTTCAGAGATTTAGGAACCAGAACATAAAAATGGCTACTGCCACCTATTAATTTATGTTACACGGTTTTATAGTATAGTACTTTTCAAAACGGAGTAAATTTTCTTTGTTATCTTAGTTAAATTTTAAGACAATATGTTTCTTCATACTGGGTTCCTGTGTGTTAATCTCAGGTTGACCGGTAAGTTTCAGGTGGCAGCAAATTTGTGATATAATTACTTTTTGCAAATCAATGAGAGCCGATGAAGCATTTCTGTTTCATTCTGCCTATCACTCCCTGATATATTCAATCATTATACAATCTACACAATTATTTAAATAACAACAAATGTTGCTCTTCTTACTTGAGCATCAAGTTGCTATGCTTACTAAACTGTGGGTCTTTTCGAGACTCAAACATAAGGCACTGCTCTGCTTGTAATCAAGTCAAGCCCTTTAGGATTTGCCTATACCACAACTACTACAGAGAATACATTTATTAAGCAGGAACACTTGGAGTAGATTCAAATGAATGTTCCAAACCAATGATTACCTATTGCTATCTGCCAGGAAGGGTCAACAAGCCAATATGTGCACCTGTTCCAAAATACTTTGTGTTTCCAATCTGTGTTTATTACTTGGTAGCTCTACACTATTAAGGGCAACTTCATGTAATATGCCATGACTAATATCATGTCCTTCAATTCGCTATACATTTTCAGAGAGATCAGATGCATATTTAAGTTTTTTTTTTCACTCTTATTGTTGTTATGACTGTGGCCCCTTCTTGACAGGTATCAGGCTCACCATTAATTTGCCTGACTTGTTACGGAAAGTAATGGATCTTTTGGTAATGCAGCTTGAGTGCTATTTTTTCATCTATTAGAGTCTCATGAGCTTTTTTGATGTTCTGCCAAACCTGCTTGTTCTGCTCCGTTTCTCTTCCTTTGTTCGTCTGATATGCTGCTGTTAGCATGCCATTCAGACCTAGCAAGCTCTCATTGACTTCCCTTTTTCTCTTAGAAACATATGCAATTATATACTCTTTCATCATATATTGCTTCTTCCCATACTAATTGCACAGTTTCAAAGTCCAACTAGATAGTCTGGGCCAAAGCTGATATTCAGTGTATTTTCCCAGGTTGTAAGGTGAACCAAAGTGCATATTTGTTGCTTTCCAGGGTGTCTTTCTTAATGAGATTGCAACACACACAGAGCAATGTGGCTTAAAACTTTTTGGATCAACTAACGTATTAGTTAAAGACAAACTATATAGGTTGTTATTACACTCGGACAGTGGGCAACACCAATGCTACAAATTAATGAAAGCCTCTTCCTGTGAAGAATGTTCAATAATTGAAAAATAAATGCCACCCAATGTTTTTGATATCAGACTAATCCTTACTTGTGAAAGTAAATAAGCACAGCACTCCAAGAGATGCAATCAGAAAATGAATTTTAACTTTATGGAAGTGTCAGCATAAAGCTCCAATATGTATAATGCTTATGGTCAGCACTGCAGAAAGAGTTCGTGATTAGAGATGAGAAAACTTTCCCCGAACATGTTCTCTAATTTTAAATTCGCAATGAACATTGCAGATTTGTATTGGGATCAGAGACACAAGCAATTTAAAAAAAAACAGCAAACACGGCTTTGTTTGTTAACTGATTGGATCAAAATAAGCATTACTGCTTTTAAGTTATGCTTTTTTTCCACCTTCTGACAGTGTAGGATAGCGGGCAGGATGTGCTTGATGAGTGGAGGGGGTGGGGAGAGGTCAAGGTAGCGTCAGACTCCATTTTTTCCTGCCATTTTCTGTGTGGGTGTTCCTCCAGGCTGACGGCCAATCAGGGCACATAAAACATTCACAAGTTGAAGAAACAAGGGTTTGTGTAATTGGCTGGTTTGTTTCATCGGCTGCCTAAGTCACATGTGCCTCGGGATATAAGAAGTGGCTGTTTGCATTCACTGTAATTTTCAGAGTGTTACTGCTTAGGGACATTGATGCTGCCTCTCTGTGCTGCTCCGTGCTCCTCCCTCCGTGCTACACAAAAACATAGCTAGCTACTCGATCACATTTTAGAAAGAAATGAAAGGCGAAAAGGCCCATCTGGACATAGGCATATTTTGCTGAGAACAAGATTACCAAATCTGTGTGCATTGTCAAAACCACATTTTTTGCATGCAAGTGATTGCCAAATATTTGTGTCTCCCCTAAGGGTACCTTTACACGCCATCACCGCGGTGAGAAATCTGACTGGCAATCGCCGTGAAATTGCCTCGGAATTGCGTCGTGTATTTGGGAATATGGCGGCGATAAAAAAGGTTGCGCCTGGTTCCGATTTCACAGCACTGCTGCAAAATCAGAGGCAATCAGGAAGGCAAAATTCCAGGCTTTTGGTGTGTGAATGGGCGATAGGGATGGAATCAGCGTCGCCTATTGATTTCCCAGAGGCGTGCCACAGTGTCCTGGAGTCCGCGCCCCGTTAGCGCTTATTGGTTGTGGCTACTTTGTTTCCATTGGCTGTCACTTGACAGCGTGCCATATTTGAAGAGCTGTCACTTCAGCACCACACACATCTTCACTGACACAACCATCCACTACATCATTACAACTACGCGTGCATTGTCTAGCGCAAGCTATGCTGTGTGCGTGTATTGTAACTTTCACTGTGTCCACCATACTGCCACGCATGACAGTGCAGATGTTGGTGTACACACCGCACATGGGTACCATGGGCAGCGCACTGCAATCGTTTGTGAAGTTGGTGATGCTGATGGCTATATTACGCTACTCCCGCTCCGCGGACGGCTACCTTGTTAGCGTCCTCAATGTTGTTTGGCGGCGCTAGTGTGTGTGATGACATAATTACTTTTTTTTGGTTACTCCCTGCCTGCCAGGTGCCTGCCCCTCCCCTGCACATATGCACATAGGAGAGGAGTAATGGCCACCGCACAGCGCGCTGCCACAAGGGGTCTGCCGGAGCTAATGCTCCTCATAGACATAGCTGACCGCCATGATTATTGGCGTGCCCAGCGTCACCGGCACCCAAGGCTGCGCAAATGCAACATACTCCGGAGGATCCAGTGGGCCCTGATCAACAAACTGGGGGTTGAGAGGACCTGCAAACAGATCCAGAAAAAAATTGCGGACCTCAAACATAAGTCCCCAGGTCGCATTGTGGATCTGCTTGCCAGACTGCGTGGTGAGTATGTGGCAATGTCAAACACACACATCGCAAGCTAAAAACTGCAAACACTACACAAACATCATGTGTTATTGTGGCATGCCACATAATGTGGCCTAAGCCACCATGTGGAGCTGTCACCAATGTGCTTCTGCATGTTAGTTACTGTGCAACATGAAGGTGTATGAAACACTCATTTGTCATACAAATATTGACGGCTACAGTGGTCCTTGATGTGTGTTGTGTCAAAAATAGTTGTGACCTGACTGCAAAGGTAACAAAAACAGATTAATGTGATGTTCAACACACACGACACCTTGCAGCACATATGTGTGACCTGTGACACATTCAATTGTTCTACACAATCATCACAATACAGAACACTGAATCCAATCTCACTGCTATGTGTTGGTCCCCATGCTGCAAACACATGATGCTTACTGACTGTTCTTGTGTTCAAGATTCAAATACCTACCATGCTAAGCCAAGGGTTATGTAACATTCAAAATATGTGGGCACTGGTGTTGGACTCATGTGCCAAACCAGAGTGGGCCCTCACCAGAGGGAATGCTCCCACCATAACCTTTGACCGTATTCTTCACGTCCTTATGAAATTCATACACACACACACAAGGTTTTTTCCCTCTGTTGTGTGCCTTTTCTTACATTTGTCTGTTATGATTTTTGTTATTGCAGATAACGAGGACTCTGTGTCTGTGGACACTCCACAGTCCCCACCGGCACCCGGGACACCCCCACCACCTGCCCAGGGTCCAGCATTCCCTCCCCACCTGGGACTCCACCTGCCCTGGAGGGCCCAGCCAGTCCCTCCCCACCTGGGAGTCCACCTGCCTTAGAGGGCCCAGCCAGTCCCTCCCCACCTGGGAGTCCACCTGCCTTAGAGGGCCCAGCCACTCCCTCCCCAGCAGGGCCTGAATACATGGCTGCACCCAGCCCTGGAGCCCTGGGAGCACCACACCACCCAAGCATCTCCAGCTCCCAGACGAGCCCTGGTGTGTTGGTGGCCACACACCCTCCCCTTCAGCCTGCTGCTGCAGTGTATGGTGGTAAGTGTCTGTTAAGGCCTACCAGCTTGCTAAAGACTGCAAATCTGACTCACCGTTGCCGGGTTCGCAGGTCTCAGGCGATGCTTCACTTGTCACGGTTCCGTGCCTGAGGCTGTGGGGCCCGGTGGTCAAATGGACGGGCTGGGGATTTGGAATTGAATGTTAATTGTCTCGTGACGCCACCTGTGGGTGTCCGGTGATGGCACGGCGCTGCTTGGGCCTCCGGGGGATGTGCTAGATGGAATGCTCCCCACAGGATGAGCAGTAGTTCCCGGGGCCAGGAGCTGCACTGAGTGGAATACGGCAGCTCGGGTAGTTTAGTATCAAGCCGGGAAGAATGTACAGACACATAAAGTCTTTTCAGTACCTTTTACTGGTGTCAACAGGTACACTCGACCGGGAGATGAAGTAGACACTTAAAGAGGTTCCACAGCAAGCAGCTGTATAGGCTTCCTTGTGTATGTCTCTTCTAGTGAGTCCAGTGGATGTAGAATCCAACCAAACCGGAGTTGCACTTCTATGGGTGATTGGTTACACCTGAGTTTGCTGCACTGAGGGCACTATAAAGGAATTGTTGTCGAATTCTCGGGCCCTTGTTGTGGTGCTGGTTTCTCTGCAGTCAGCGCTATCGCTCCTGCAGCTCGGACCCAGTGACCGGACTTGGTAGGGTGAATCAAAAATGACTCCTCTGCCCCTATTCGGTATTTGCCTCCTGCTCCTATGACCCCTATTGCAAGGGTCTACCACTTTCCGGGTGTGCTGGTATGGGCCTAGTGTGGCACCAGTACCAGGTCAGCTCTCCTAGCTGTTTACAGTTCTAAAGCGACTGCACACTCTGCAGTTTCTCCCTCCAAGACCCGTATTTATAGGGGGAACTGGCTTAAGGCAACCAGTGGAGCTCCCCCTACAGGCCTGAGGTGAAAGGTGTGTTGCAGTGTTAATAAGTGGGGCTGCTTGCTGTGTACTTTTCCTTTTGTGTCCTAAGAGTTTATTTGGTGCACCAACCAGGGTGCCGAAAATCCATTGTACTCTGGTATCAGCCGATGAGGAATAGCTTGCTAATGTAGTTATTGTTGTGTTCTCCACAGACACTTATGTGGGTCCTGTTTTTTTTTTTTTTTTTTGGATGAAGGAGAAGGAGCCTGTGCTGCCGGCTGGGTTGTCAGCCCATCCCCATCTCCTACAGATGTGATCCGGGATGGTGCTGTGCTGCATATGTATAATCACTAACAAGTAGATCAAACACCCACCCACACATACACGGATAACTCACTAATGTCCTTCTTTCTCATACAAGTGTACCAACCATTGAGGAGCTGGTGCAGGCTCACCAGTAGGCACAGCAGCATTTGGAGAGGGCATACCAAGAAGGGCAGCAACACCTTGCCTGCTTGGGTGCCATGATCAACGCCCTCCAGAGAGCCCAGTCCGACAGGGACCAAAATCCCTCACCCCACAGCCAATAAGGGGAACACACTCCCCTAATAACTGTTTTGTTGTCATGTTGGCACCTGTTTTTTTTTTGGCCACGTTGGCCTCTTTTCTTATAGTGTCCCACATTGGGAAAATGGGTAGTGTGTGTTGGCTACGCCGAACCTGACCAAGGCTTCATGATTTGGTTGGCACTGTTATTTGACAATGTTGGTCTCTAATAAAATATTGACCAGCTACTTCCTGTGTCATCACTTGTTGCAACACACACAGGGTAACGTTTCTGAGGTTACACTTCAACAACCACACTGGGCCACGGTTTATCTACAGTTTTATTCTGTGACATTGCAAACATGTCAGCATAATGGACCATTACACCCGCCATGCACCCCTATATGACATCAATGTGCAGTATATGACACCCACAGTACCAAAAACACACACACAAACATACTGGTGAACGTGACACAGATATGGACAGAGTTGTGGCAAAATTATTTTTTTATTTCTTTTTTTTTTTTTTAAATGTATAGAATTTTGCAAAGTAAAAAGCGGGGCAAGACCTGGCCAAAATAACACAGTCTCTCTGGGCCAAGGTTGTGCATTGGCTAGTAGGGCTCTTGTTCTTCCTCCTCCTCTGGTGAATCAGACAATGGGGCCTCCCCCTCCTCATACACCCAATGGTCTTGAGATCTTGCTGGTCTTCTGGCTGTCTCCTTGGGGGAGATGGAGTATCCCGAATTTGTGGCCTCCTCACCATGCCTCTGGCGAGTGCAGTGGGCCCCGGAGTGGTCTTCCGGGGGAGCGTCCACGACGCCCCCCATCTCAGGGACCCATCCACGCCTGCTCCCAGGACACGAAACATGGCCCGCTCAGCGATGTTCTGCTGCTCTGGCTCAATGCGGGCCAGCATCTCGCTGGCGATGTACCCAAACCCAGAGGCGGGGGTCCTCTGCCGATCAAGGAGGACCCGTTTCGCCCAGGTACCCAGCTCCGTGTTGGGTGGGGCCGATAGTTTTCTACGTCTGATCTCATAGCTGGGACCTGGGCCCGGCCCCCCAGCACTGGGCTCGGGCACTGGTTCACCCGCAGATGTTGAGGGGAGAGCCTCGCCAGCTGCTGGCTCCTCATCACTGTGGCCAGGTGCCAGAGGGGCCTGAAAAACAAACAAACAACAATAAACCATCAGCCACATGTTGCAAGGTAATTGAAGCTAATACCACAACCAAACACCCCAGCCAACATAGAGGCAAGCTCAGCAAGGCTAACACCAAAAGGAGCAGAGTTGAGAGAACAAAAAGACTAACAAGTAGACAAGTGCAATATACTCACCTGAGGGTCCATATTGATATGTAAAGTGGCCACAAATAACACAACTCAATCTGGATTAACAGAAACCAGAAAACAGATAGAAAAGGACAGTGAACAGGATTGGTGGTTGAAAAGCACAATGGTGACTACCACATGTGCAGCAAACTACACATCAGTGCCAACAACATGCTGGGTAGATCAAGCACACCAACACAATTACCTACCTCCTGCGATGGGGCAGGGTCTTGGGCTGCAACCACAGCTGGTTGGTAGCAGCGACTGCTGCACCGTGTTCCACGAGGTCCCTCCTGGGCCAGGGTGAAGCTGAGAAGGTCATAGTACCAGAGAGTTGGCCTAGGGACCTCCTCAGCTCCAGCCCCGGATCGGGCCTCCATCCATTTTTTATGGGTCTTCTGGAACACGGTGAGCAGGCTTTTGATCTTATCTGCAACCAGCGCCACTGTCGAGATCTTGCTTGGTTGGAGCCGGTTGGCCAGCTCCACCAGTGGCACATAGGCTGCAGCCCTCACTGCCTGGTTGTGATACGCAGGCAGCGACACCCGCCACAGGCATTCGTGTGCCTGGTATATGGTGATGAGCTGTGTCACAAATTCGTGATACTCAGCCATCTGTGAAAATGTAAAAACAAAGTGTCATACAAACAAACACATCGCCATCATAGCTGACACCCTACTCTGTGTGTCAATGGCCATGTTCAGCAATGCAAATTCAATGTGTTCTGGTAGGATGCTTGCTTACTGCAAATCCTTATTGGGCTTAATATGTGTCCATACATGGGGCAGGCAGGACATGCGTGGTCATATATGTATTTAGGGCCACTGCAGGAAAATATGTGAAGGTCTCTCATTACAAATGTCACACATGGCCTTAATAACTACATTAAAACATACCCTCATCTGTTCCACACATATTTTGCAATCCACATAGAGCAGTAGTACACATTTTCCTGGCAAGGATCTCCATGAACATTATGTGTGCTACAAGACACAGAGTGCAGTTAGGATGCGTACATGACGTTATATACACTTCTACAGGACGATACATGAAGCTGCACATAATGCGCATAAACATCAGCCAACATATGGGTCTGCAGCACACTGAAAATAACGCCCAGGAGTACCCAATAGCATGTGCCCCCACTTACCGTCTGTCCAACAGAGAACTTGTGAAGAGACACTACTAGCACAATGCACAGTCCAGTTGGAGCAGGGGTGGCGCCCCAGCACGTTCTTATTTAAACCAAACCAGACCAATGAAACAAGCTCTATGTCACTTAATCATTGGTCGCACCTGCGTACACCCAGGCGGCTACGTCGATTACAGGACGCCACTGCGTTCTGATTGGTTAGTTAACATATAAAAACCGCACAAGACCGAAGTCGGTGACACTTGCTGCCCAGAGTCATTAAGTAAGTGCTGATGTGCAATCAGCAACTGTGATATGGCTGTGCTGCGTTTAATGCACCTTAGCATTAGTCGTCGCTATTGTGTACTGTAGATAACGCCCAAGTGGTGGAGTATGTTTGTAGTCAAGTTTGCCTCACTATTTTCCATTGTGTCCTGGCAAACGGATGCATGACTGTTTTCCCAACCCAAAGCATATCCTCTTTGAAACGCCATTTTGCCTTTGCCATACAGGATCATGTTTGCAGGATGGGTGTGTCTTTAGTTGCGGGGAGAATCTGAATTGAAGACACATAGTACTGTGGTGAACCACACACAATGGGACGTTTAAGGACAAAAACAGATGTGGAGTGGGTCATGTGGCATCTGCGAATGTCTGGCTCTGGACATCCTGCATTCACAACACATTAGGGACATGTCTCTAGGACATGATGAGTATGCAATAGTCTGCTTCGTGGCGTGATATTTTGAGCATGAAACACAAAGGCTGGGGTACGTGTATAATGAAATTGTATAGATGTATTAGCAAACATAATTTAATTAATGTGACCTATGTGTAGGGCCATGCCTTGTGTTCACACATGAACATTATAGCCACGTATCTGGGCTTAGCCTCATGATGTGTTGCATTTGACAAGAGAGATATATTGTACAGGAGGGGCAGGGGTGTACAGTGACCAGGTTTGGGTATGAGCCAGTGCAATGTTGGTTTTGGCCCTGGAATGGGGATATATATGTATGTGTGTGGCCTGCTGGTCACAGTTGGGTATGCTGTGGTAAAGTGGCCAGGAGATGTATAGGGAAGGAGGTGTTGTGTGTAGATGATGTGTGATGAATTGTTCTTGTACTCATGTTTCTTTTTATCACTTTTGCAGGGGTTGGTACGTGAGATGATGTTCGACCCTGATGGAGATGCTATCATGGATGCTGCCTTGGTGGAAGAGCAATTGTGGCTGGAGGATAGATATGAAAAGTTGCGGGCTCGCAGACCACGGTGTATGTGGGCCCGGGATTGGCTTCGCCGCCGGGACGCCGGTCGCAACATGCAGCTGGTGCGTGAGCTGGAGGATCGTAGTCCGAATAATTTCAGGAACTACCTCCATATGTCCTGTTGGAACGCATACGGCCATTGATAGCCCATCAGGACACTGTGATGCATCGAGCTGTGCCACATGAGGAGTGTTTGGCAGTAACTTTGCGGTTCCTGGCTACAGGTCGGTCAAGGACCGACCTGCAATACACTTCACGTATATCACTGTCCCTGCTGAGCCGCCTGATCCCCGAGACGTGTGAGGCCATCTGGAGTAGTCTGCTGCCATCCTATTTGCAGTTCCCAACAACCCCTGCTAAATGGATGGATGTAGCCAGAGGTTCGAGGACTGCTGGCAATTCCCAAACTGCGGGGGGCCATTGGATGGTAAGCACGTGAGGATCACTAAACCCCCGAACTCGGGTTCTTTGTATTACAATTACAATGGTTATTATAGTGTTGTCCTCATGGCCCTGGTGGATGCGAACTATGAGTTCCTCTACGTAGATGTTGGAATGAACGGGCATTTCTCAGATGGGGATGTGTTCGCACACTGCTCCTTGGCACAAGACTTAAGGACAGGTGGGCTGAACTTGCCCTCAAATGAAGAGACAACCCATCATTTAAACTTTGCGTTTGTGGGGGATGAAGCCTTCCCACTTCAGGTTCACCTACTACGGCCATATCCCCAGAGGACCCATACTTTTGAGCAGCGCCTTTTCAATTACTGGCTATCCCAGGCCCACCATGTGGTTGAAAATGCGTTCGGGATCATGGCTAATACATTCCTGGTTTTTCATACACGTCGGCATATGAAACTGGAAATTATTGATGTGGTAGTGCTGTCCTGCTGTGTGCTGCATAACTTCCTGCGTCGTAGGGATCGGTCATCATACACTCCGGCAAGTTATGTGGATTCCGTGGACCCCACAAAAGGGGAGGTCGGTCCAGGGGATTGGCGTGCTACCGACCATGGTGTGGCGCCACTCCAGCCACTGAGCCAGGGTCGGACTCAGCAGGAGGCCAGGAACAGTAGAGATGCATACTGCTCCTATTTTAATGGCCCTGGAGCAGTGGCCTGGCAGCACCAGCAGGTGTAGGGTGGCTGGTGCTGTGAGGCTTCAACATGATGAGAAGGGTGGAGTCACCAGGGTGGCTGCACCATGAGGATTTTGGATTGGCTTTTTGTGTGTGCACATTCTTTAGTTAATTAGTTAGTTAGTTAGTTAGTTAGTTTTTTTTGCACATTTCTAACTTTGACATGTTTATTGTTTTCCCTTAATTCTCATCATGTTGCATTTTTTGTGTGACCTTAACACTTCTGTTTTATGTTATTTTGTGTGTGTGTTGTTCTCCTTATTTTTTTGTGCACAAAAATATAAAGTGAAAAAAATTGGATCCAAAAAACTACCTGCGTGTGTCATTACTTTGGGATACAGGGCAGTTGCACATAGCTTTATGCTGTGCAATGAGGTATGTGACCTGTGAAAAGCTCTTGATGGTTCCGTGAACCATTGTGTGTTAATATGCAGTACACAAGTTCAGCACTTTGGGCCACAGTGTATGGCGCAACTGTGTGTACATATCCATTGTGATGTGTTGTGGCCACAGGGGCATGTGTCCACACACATTGAGCAAGCATTGGTGTTTGTGGAGTATGTAGGTACAGTACATTACACACAAACATGTGCACACACACATAGTTCAGTGGTGCCATTGCAGCTGTGCCATGGCATGGACCAATGTAGCCACATATGAGCAAAGTACTGTGTGTATGTTCCCACCTTCAGCTACAGACGCACACATAGCAAACCATTGTGTAGTGTAAGCCACTGTCCGGCTCCCAAACGCTCCTGTGTGACGCTTGAGCGGCTCGAAAGTGTCTCGCAGCAGCCAGTTGTTACGACACAAGCGTGTATTCCTTCAAAACTCCGCGACAATGGCGTCACGTATTAGCCAGCCTTCCAGCGCAGGCTGACCAATCAGGACGCTATTGCGTTGTCCAATGAGCGTGTTTGGAGCGCAGTGTAAAACAATTTGGCATGCCTATGCTGAACAGGTATGCCCACATTCCTTTGGGAATTGCTGCGTGTGAAGCGGCGACGGGAGTCTACCGGATGTTCCCTACAGTTGGTGTGGCAACTTCTGGGAAGACACCTTGCCTTAGGCTGAGGGTGAAATTGCGGCGTGTAAAAGCGCCTTCGGCGTTCTGAGGCAACCATGAAAAATATGCACTCGCACGTTAGATTGCCTCCTATCGCCGTCAAAAGTGGCGGCGTGTAAAGGTACCCTAAAAAGGCTGTGCTTGGCCTCAAAGCTGTAATTGCCAAATTCTTTATTTTCTACTAAAATGGCCTCAAAGCATTGATTTGAAAATCCTACAGTTTTCCCTAAAAAAGCATTTTTGCCTCAAACCAGTGATTGCCAAATCCTTCACTTTCCCCTAAAAAGACTGTAGTTGGTGTTAAAGCAGTGATTGCCAAATCTTTAATGTTTCACCTAAAAAGACATTTTTTGTCTCAAAGAAATGATTGCCAAATCCTTAATTTTCCAGTAAGAAGGCATTTTTTGCCTATAACCCGTGATTGCCAAATCCTTCACTTTCACCTAAAAGGGCTTTGTATGATTTAAAAGTAGTGATTGCCATGTCTTTCACTTTCCCCTAAAAAGGTTATGTTTGATCTCAAAGAAGTGATTGCCAAATCCTTTACCATCCCATAAAAAGGCTGTGCTTGGCATCAAATCAGTGATGGCCAAATCCTTTTCTTTCTCCTAAAAAGGCATTTTTTGCCTCAAAGCAGTGATTGCCACATCCATCCGTTTCACCTAACAAGTCTGTGCTTGGCCACAAACCAATAATTGCTAAATCCTTCACTTTCCCTTAAACAAGTGCTTTCCAAATCTGTGTGCATTAAAGATGAGTGGGAAATCTCAAGGGCTTGGTGGAAAGGAAAGGGGAATAGGCGTGGTGAAAGTCTGAGTTTTCTTGGAGTTTGAGGATTACGTGGGGTAGCTGCTACTAGTAATGTTACTGAAAGCTGTACTGACCAAACACTGTCTTGTTTTATCCCAAATGAAGTGACAACTTCTGGAACTGGATAGCCTACTCAAGTCTCTTTGTTTGCCAGCTGCAAGATTACAAAAGTTATTGATTAGACCCAGAAAAAGTTTTTGCTACAGTACATGGCAAGCGTTGCATCAAGTGGCCTGTCATCCTAGTCATCCACCTCAATATCACACACTGTACAGTCCTCAGAGGTACTCTGAGGGTACTGTGCTCTCTTCCCCCACCCTGTAGCCATGTTTGGTGGTCATCTTATTGAAGCCACGTCCAGGACAACCCCTCAATACCGGTTTTATTTGCATACAGAGGCATAATAACCCACACATGCAGCAGTATACCGCTAGAGAGGCACACGGTTAGGACCCGATAAGACGTGAAACACCTTGATGCAGTTATTGGGCACTTTTGCAGTGGCCGCTGCTAAAGCTATGTTTTCTCTAGTTTCTTTATGGTCTCAAGCAGTTTCTGCCATGTCTTTTTTCCCATATCTGTATTAGCTGTGCACAGAGCTCTGCCATTCATTATAGCCATTATGCTATTACATATACTTATAGTGTGTAGTGTTGCAGCGGATTCTCACTTTAATGTTCATGATTTGTTCTTGCTAGCACCTACACACAAGGTGATGCCAGACATTCCTTCGTTATTAGTATGACTATTTTTGACTGTGCTCCCTTCCCCCGCCCTGTAGCCATGTTTTGTGGCCATCTTATTGTACCCAGGTCCTTTTTCCAATATTTTTCCAATTGTAGCCATGTCTTTTTTCCAATATCTGTATTAGCTGTGCACAGAGCCCTGCCACTCATTGTAGCCATTATGCTATTACATATACTTATAGTGTGTAGTGTTGCAGCGGATTCTCACTCACAGTCCTCAGTTTGCATCCCATTTACCCATGTGTCACCCCATTTCACAACTCCTTAACTTTTCAACGACACAACTGATGGGAAAACATAGATGGGTCATTCCGCAGAGATATTCACAAATTCTATTTCATGGGCATCAGAGATATGCTTCAAAGATTCACATACTGCAGAGGATGAAAGCATCTGCACAGATGCCCAAAATGTTTCAGAGTTTGATCCGGGGACAGACGAAATAGGGTCCCAGCAAAATCCAGACTCTCATCACCAAACGTTAACCCCAGGGGTTGGAGGTGATGATGATGGTGAGACTCAGATATCTGATGAGCACCCAAACTGTACTGTGCATTCAGGGCCAGAAAAGGAGGAGAGTGACTCTCAGGGTGAGGAGTGGGACAACAGAGAGGATTATGATGAAAAGACAAGATCCGCCTTGTAATCAATCCAGAATCACGCAGCTGAGTAGCTCAGCAAACGAGGAGTTGGAAGACGAGAAGGTTAGTTTGCAGCTTCCAACACAGAGACTGAGGGCTACAAGCATGACAAGCACTGCATCCTCAACCACAACTCTGGCTCTGGACAGCAATAGTCACGGATCTGCAGTTGTCTGAGTTGGCAAGGGTTGCCTAGCCTGGCCTTTTTTTGACACTGAAAAAGATAAACAATTTGACTACTACATGCATGAACCACCACATGGCCCAGGACAATGTGTTACTCTGGGAAAATTACTGCACTAAAACTGTGCCTAGTGGGCTTCACTGCACACTGTTCACCTCATCAACAACCTTTGCTGCTTCTTCCTCCTACGTCACCATGGCAAGTGTTGTCCGACAGGTGTCCAGCTGTAAGACCTCCACTTGTTTACCTATTACAGTTGGTGTGAGTGACAATCCCTCAGTTGTTACACAAGTGGGCATGCCTGCGGGTTTTGACCAATCTCAGACACTGAACAAACCACTTGTTTGTCAACCCAACACCTCCTTCACAGTACAGACGTTTGTGAGGTACACCTTACTCCACCTTCTCTCAGCACAGTAGCCAACCCTCAGGCCTGCAGTTATGGTAATGGAAAAAATTATTTGAGCCTACACATCCCAAAGCAAAGAGCTTGAACTTCGTTATCTCCGATTTCTTGGCCACAGTAATGCTTCCTTTCCATCTGGTGGATACAGACAGTTTCCAAAAGCTGATTGCCATTGCACCCCCCAGTATCAGTTGCCCAGTCACCACTACTTCTCTAAGAAAGCTGTGCCTGCACTGCACCAGCATGTCACAGACAACATCACCCATTCCTTGAAAAACTCTGTATGTGACAGGGGGCATATCACCATTGACACCTGGACGAGCAAACATGATAAGGGACATTACATCTCACTCACTGCCCACTGGGTGACTCTAGTGGCTGTGTGGCCTGGCAGGAATCCACCACACATCAAGGGCTCTCTGCCATCAGGTAGTGTTTAAATTAAAGTGCCTTGGAGAGGAGAGTCACACAAATGAAGAGTTGTGGATAGTCATGCAACCCGAGTTTCAGCAATGACTGTCTCTGCTAAACCTCGAGCCAGGGAAGGCTGTGTATGAAGGCTGTGTATAATACCGGCGTGAACCTGGTGACAGCCCCATGCCAGGGCAAACTTACACATGTGCATTGCATGGTTCACGTCCTCAACCTGGTTGTTCAGCAATTTCTATGCCTCGATCCTGGCTTGGATGAGCAGCTAGACAAGGCATGAACGCTGTTTACTCACTTCTGCTCATTGACTAGCATCGCTACAGAGGTCTTTCAGACAACAGGTTAACTGTTTGATATGCGATGTGCCAACATCCACTCTGCACATGTTGCAGTGAGTGTGGCAGTAGTGACAAGCCCTGGCGCAGTGTGTAATGATGCGTACAGTGATTGAGAGCAAGTCGAATGTGGTACAAATAATGTTGGCAGAGTGAGAATAAATCAAGGACCTCTGCACCTTCTGCACAGTTTTGAATTGGCTACTAAGATGGTTAGCACTGATGATGCCATCATCAGCATCACTACTGTGGTTATCTACATGCTGGAGCAAACTTTGAAAAGTCTGCAAGATGAGCTGGTGGTACCAGAAGAAGAGGAGGAGGAAGAGGAGAATTCTGAAAAGATATCAATATATCAAAGGTCTGGACTCTCATCACACAACCAGGTGTAATGACAGGGTGAAGTAGAGTGACATAGGGAGCTCATGGCACCAGACAAAGTGTCACTCAATATCTTGTTACTAATCAATGTTTAACCTCCAAACACTAGGCCAGGCCCTGTTGCAGACCCTGTGCTATGCATGCAGGCTGAGCCATTATACAATTTCTATTCTTAGTCAAAGGATGCCACTTTGGTGGTATCAGCCCCTAATTTTTTGAAATGTGGAGACTTTTCTTGGGGGTCTCTTTCTTGTCTGTTTCCTGAATTTAGCAGGACTCAATGAGCACAAAGCCTACATGTATCACTCATTCCCCTGTTACAAATGAATATTTAACCTTGAAATGCTAGGACAGGCCCTGTTCCAGGCCCTATGACATGCATGCAGGCTGCGCAATAATACAATTTTTAATCTGGGTCAATGGATGACACTTTCATGGTATCTGGCCATAATTTTTTGAATTGTGAAGACTCTTTTGGGGGGGTCTTATTCTTGTTTGTTTCTTGAATTTAGAAGGGTTTTGCGAGTACTATGCTTACACATTTAACTCATCCCCCCATTACTAATAAATGTTTAACCTTCAAATGCTAGGCCAGGCTCAGTTTCAGACCCTGTGCCATGCATCCAGGCTGCACCATTATACAGTTTTTATTCTGGGTCAATGGACTCCACTTTGGTGTTATCGGCCCTAACGTTTTGAAATGTGGAGACTCTTCTTGGGTTCTCCTTCTTGCCTGTTTCCTGAATTTAGCAGGTCTCTGTGAGTATAATGCCTAAAACTGTTACCCATCTCCCTATTCCTGATCAATTTTGAAGCCTGAAATACTGGGTCAGGCCTTGTCCCACGAATCCATAATGCACAATGATGAAAGTTTAACTTTGGGGAATAAGAGACACTTTTTCTGGTGCCTTTCCCTAATTTTATCTGTTTTGGCAGCTTTTTTGCCCCTTTGAGGTGTTTTCTAGGCTCTTGATTCTGCCTTCCATTGATTTGAATGGGGTTCAGAAGTTTGGCTAACTGTTTGCCCATCTATTCAGCAAACATATAGCCATTCAGCATACCGAACCCAAACTTTAAGAGGTTTGCTCATCTCTATCCATGATAGATTGGCACTGCACAGATGCTGTAACTCATAAGAGAATTTATTCTGATTTCATTCACTTTTAACACAATCATTGGTTATATACAGTATTAAACCACTCTAAAACACTCTTTAAGGGAACCTGTCACCCAAAATCAGGTTTCTAACCTGTTAATACCTGTCCCTGCAGCCTTACACTACTATCTAAGCTATCCCTGTCTGACCATTTTTAGTAATTTATGAATAGAATAAAGTAGTTTGAAAACTTACAAAATTCATGATGGTGGGACGCTCCTCTCGGCGTTTGTGACGGGTAGGCGGGTCCTCTGTGCCGCGCTACCCCCGCCTCGTCACTCTATTACGCCCTAATGGGCGTCATTCCATTTTGCACAGCACGGGCACGATTGAATTCTCACACCCGCAACATCACCGCTGCGCGCGGTCCCGTGACACTGCGATCGCATCACTTCCGGGCGCCACAGGTCTCACAGGCTGACTAAGCGCAGATTGCATGCTGAAGTTGGCCTGTGTGAGGCCAGCGGCGCCCGGAAATGACGCGATCCAGGCGTCACGTGACCGCGTTGAAGTCGTGACGTTGCGGGCGCTAGAATTCACTCGTGCCCGTGCTGTGCAGGATGTAATGACGCCCATTAGGGCGTAATAGAGCGGCGAGGCGGGGGTAGTGCGGCACAGAGGACCCACCTACCCGTCACAAACGCCGAGAGGAACGCCACACTGTCATGAATTTTGTAAGTTTCCAAACTACTTTATTCTACTCTTAAATTACTAAAAATGGTCAGACAGGGATAGCTTAGTGTAAGGCTGCAGGGACAGGTATTAACAGGTTAGGGACCTGATTTTGGGTGACAGGTTCCCTTTAAACAGCTATTCTGTGGGTACATACTACATAATATGTGGACAGTACCTTTTCTATGTGCATATGTATTCTTGTTTACAGTTTATTGAGCTGTTTTTATCAATCTTCTTATAGGGTATATAAGCATTTATCATTGGATTACATCACTTTTTTCTGTTTCTTTAAACTGTAATATATGATATGCTTTAATTGTGGAGGTATAATGTTGCAAAATATTGCTTTGAAATCTTGTGTATACTTTGTGACCACTTTTATTGCTTCAATGCATCTTTAATGAAGTCAGATCCTGTAGTCATGAGCTATGTTTTTTCTTCTGCTTCCAACAGGTGAGAAGAAGGAGCAGAGACAGTAGAGAAACACGTTTGCTAGTTAGGATCTCACAAGATGTTTCTATGCAATCAAATATTGGGATAAACACAAAGCAACATTTAGAGCACAATGCTGCTATTGATTAAGACATAGAATATCACAGTTAGGCTGGGGTCACACACACAGATATTTGTGCAGATATTGTTCACAAATCTCTGGTTGCAGTGAAATCATGGACACATGGTTCCATTTTGTGGCTGTGTACAAATGGAGCAATCTGTCCATGATTTCACTGCAACCAGAGATCTGTGAACAATATCTGCCCAGATATCTGTGTGTGTGACCCCAGCCTTATACAGCCTTAACTTTTTCACCCCCCAACGATTTTCCGTGCAATTCCATGATTGTTTTATGAGTTTTTTACTATATGGTAATACTGACCTGGAATCTCCAGGTCAGTATGAGTATATAGAAAAGAAACATGTATAGTATTACTTCAATTTAAGTAGTAAAAATTATTTCAGAAGTTATTTTTTTAAATTCTCTTTTGGTGCCATTTTACAAGAACTGTAATGTTTATATTTTTCGGGATCTGTGGCTAAGTGATGGCTTATTTTTCCATGTGTAGCCTGTGGGAATATTTTTGCATTTGTCAGTGTAATTTGTGTTCAAAATAAATCCTGGAAGTTTTGACATAATCCAAAGAATAATGTCCCTTGACACTCATTGACTCCAAGGAAGCTTCGTTCTGAGAATGATGTCAGAATGAGGCTCCATTGGCCACAGCCTTTCAAGCAGTCAATCCAATATGGATTTTCATCAGGGGATGGATCTACAATCATCACAGTGTACAAAGTTACAAAATGATACAGATTGATATAGGGTAAACAAAATCATACATTGTTAAAGCTTATCAAGAAAATCACGTAAAAAGTGACAGACAAAATCTCACTAAGGCCCTCTTTACATCACATTTTTTTGGGATACATCGCTATCCGTTGTAAAACCGATAGCCACGGATCCGATTTGGCCTCCATGTATCCCTATGGGCACGGATGGGCACGGATTGGACCTTAATGGCCATCCTTGTGTGCAAGGATCTGATTGTGTCCGCTTTTCTCACGTCCCCAAAATCGGAAACTGCTCCGATTTGGGGCGCAGCGAACAGAATCGGACAGCATCGGATCCAAAGATGGGGGTCTATAGAGCTCGGATCCAGGAGAAAACAGGGTCATTTCCTAGATCCAGTTTTAGTGTACTGAGCATGCTCAGTACACTAAAACTGCTCTGTTCAGTGTAATTTCACTTTAGCAGTGTATCTACATACACTGCTAAAGTGAAATTAAATAGAGCAATGTGTTAAAAAAAAAAGGTCACCTCTCCGCTGAATGTCCTGCACTGCAAGGCATCCACCTCCGATGGCTGCAGAACCTTAATCAGGTGACCGGGAAGGGGGCGGCAACCCGATCAGCTGATTTGTCACATGACTGCATCAGCTGAGCAGTTTAAATCACCAGCCAATCAGCAGGCAGGTGATTTAAACCGCTCAGCTGACGCTGTCATGTGACACATCAGCTGATCGGGTTGCCACCCCCTTCCCGGTCAGCTGATAAATGTCCTGCAGCCATTGGAGGTGGATGCCTCGCATCGCCGGACACTCGGTGGAGAGGTGAGCATTTTCTTTTTTTTAACCATTGCTTTCCGTTATTTCACATTCGTAATGTATGTGTCACGCCACCACAGCCGTAGCTGAATGGTGAACCCACTGGACCACGGGATATACCATAGATGCTGAAACCAAAAACGAGTCAGACAAGGATGTTAGATAAGTGAACAGGGTTTATTGATCACAATAGGAAGGATCCGCAAGGGAAGTCCACAGAGCCAGAGCACCGGGGTTCCCCTAAGGGAGCAACTAGAACCCCATAGAACAGGGATTCTCCTAGCACAGCCAGAGAGGATCCAATAAACCAGGAACTCGTGGGTCCAACCCAAGGCGGAACAGGAAACAGTAACCAGGTAACTGGACAAAAGGCTAGGATGGGACTTGAAGTTGCAGTAAGGATCGGGGTGGTTACCAGGCACCGGTATGAACAGTACGGGTCTGTGGGTGTGTTAGGCAGGAGTAGGGATCCAGCACTGCAAGCAAGGAGATAATGTGTTAGAAAGTCAAAGACACAAGAACACGCAAGCGCTTCTTAGGGACCTGAGCTGGCAACTAAACTAGCAAAGAAGTTGCCTAGGCACCTCCCAAAGGTTGTACATATCGATCAAGTCAGGTAGTTTCTCCGGCCATTGGTTTCTCTCTTCTAGCGGTAGGATTTTCAGTATGTCGATGATGATGTTGTTAATTTTCTCACAGAGTCCATTGGTTTGAGGATAATACGGGGTGGTTCTGATCTTCTTGCACCCATACATCTGGCAAAACTCCTGGAAGATTCTCTGCTTCGAATGCTGGTCCTTGATCTGTTAAGATACGCTTTTCATATCCCAACGGTCTGCAGAAGACTTTTTGGAAGGTTTTTGCAGCTGTTGCAGCTGTCAAGTCTTTTACAGGGGCAACCATTAACAATCTTGAGTAATGGTCTACCATTGTTAACGCGTAGGTAAAACCGGATCTATTCGGAGTCAGTTTCCCATGATCCAAAGCAACTAGTTCCAAGGGTTGTTTGGTTACAATGGGATGAAGCGGGCCTTCTGACTCTGGACGTCCTTTCTTCTCAGGCATGACATGTTTCAGGTGACATGACAGTGAACAGGGTATAATTTGCCTGTTTGTGGATGTCAAAAATGTGTACCTTTGATTATGTGGGACAGAGGTCCCCAACTCCAGGCCTCAAGGACCGCCAACAGTGCAGGTTTTCAGGATTTCCTTAGTATTGCACAGGTGTTAATGTGATCATCTGCACAGGTGATGATTCCAACTCCTGTGCAATACCAAGGAAATCCTGAAAACCTGCACTGTTGGTGGCCCTTGAGGCCTGTAGTTGGGGACCCCTGATGTGGGAGCATTGAAGACAGTGGGGCTGGAAAAAATACCTTTGTGGCTGGATGTGAGGGTAGACTAAAGTGATAATGATAAATGGACCTATATCGGCTCTGACAAGACTGTTCCTCAGATTCTGGGATTTCTTGTTACAGATGAGTGGTTGGATATGCTTGTCTCAGGAGTGGCCAGTGTTCATGTATACTGTTACAAAAGAGGGTCCAATAGGGGTGGTAGGTTGTGACTTAGGCGATTCTAGATTCTTTTGGACTACCTGGGATCTTTGTGGTGACAGTAGATTTAGAGATATCCTCGTGGTAACCCTTCTCTAGGACTATGTGTGTCATCTCATTGTGGTGGGTAGCACGTGTTGTAGGATCAGAAATTATTTTGGCTACTCTTGTCTGTTGTGACTTTGGCAATGATAGTTTAACGTGCCTGTGGTGTGCACTGGTGTACAATAAGAGACTGTTCTGTTGGTTTTCTGAACAAATTAGTGGAGGTACAGCCAAGGAAGCTGACTTCAGTCATACTGTGGTGCAGGTTGAAGGTGAGGTCAGAGAACATCCTATTTAGATCTATGAAGTTATTCAAGATAGACAACTTACCTCACCATATTAGAAAGATGTCATCAATGTAGCGATGTCAGGTAAATATGTGTTCCTGGAACAGAGGGTGGGCGTACACAAATGACTCCACAAAAAGTGCCATGATGTTAGCGTAAGGGGCGCAACACTTAACCCATCACGGTACCCTTATGCTAAACATAAGAATGCTCCCCAAACATAAAGAAATTTTACACAAGGTCAATTTGGAGAACATCTAAACAGAATGTTTTTGCTCAGTGGTAAATGTGCTGTATTTGTCTAAGAATCACGTTATGGAGGCTAAACCATGCGTGTCACCGATGCTGGTATAAAAATTGTTTACATTCAATAGAGTTAGTATGCAGCCAGTAGGTAATTGGTCTAGGTGTTGTAAATGGGTTAGGAAGTCATTCCTGTCCTTAAAGGGAACCTGACCCCTAGAAATCAGCCCCCAGACTATTAATACCTGTCCCTGCACCATCTTTATTGAATTCTAGCAATCCCTTTGTGTAAATATTCTGTATTTATAAATTTTATAAAACTACTTTTATTACCTGCTGAACTGCGGCTTCTCAGTGCTTGAGAAGTCACACAGGGAGTTCCTTGTGGCTTCTCATCGCCGCCTGTAATTCAATTATTCACGCCATGGTGGGCGTGCTAAACCATACTGATCCTTCTCGTCCTCGTACATGGGCGGTATAGCCAGTATGACGCTAATTGCGACTTATCTGGCAATGCACATCACGAGGTCCTCTATACCCAAATGGGTGTACTGACGTCAGGATAGCCGGATGTGAAGCGATTAGCGTCATACCGGCTATACCGCCCATGTAGGAGGACGAGAAGGATCAGTAGCAGCTCTGTGGATTAGTTTAACAGAATAAGACACCGGAAGCTTGCTGACTCTGTATGTGTACTTTACTAGCAACAGTTCTTGGCGGTTCAGGTACACAGTTACACAGTCTTTGCGTGTAGCTGGACGGGTAGTCGCTGGGGAGAATAACGTCTCTTTGAGGCTCCCAGAGTATTCCTTCCTTAGTACCTTCACTGTCCTTTGTGTCTTTGCTTGCGCCTCCTTACTATCCTTGCGCTGTCCTTCACAACCCACTTGTCTACCAGGCCTGTTGGGTGCTATGAGGTACCCTTCTTCTCTAAGGGGCTCAAGCCGGTTTAGTTCTTCTGGCGGGGCTGCGCATTCTGGACCTGGTCGGGGCTGCCTTGGGCACACCTGCGACCTACCGGTATTGACGGCTCTGGGTTAGACTCGCCTGCACCAAGACTCGGAACTGGTACCTCATTGTGGACCAGGATTCCCCCGGACTGTCGATAAGGTCTGGCACTGGGTCTCCTCTTTCAGTCTGGGTCGCCGCTCCTTTTGGGCACCCTCCCTGTGGTGTCCCTGTAGGACTTGTTGCTTCTCTCTGACTAGACTACTCACTAACTTTCTCTCTGAGTGGTTCCCGCCCCTTCTACCCTAACACTCCTCCCACCAGGACCGGTTACCCTGGTAACAGGTGGCCAATTGATCCCCTATGCTAGGTGTAGGGATGCAGGATAAGAGCATCAGATTGACTTCACACTCCCCAATGACAGGAATACTGCACACTCAGTTATGGGTGAAGTACCCCTACTGTGGCGCACTGTCCAGTGGGGCGCCACATTCCCCCTTGGTGAAACACACTTGTCCTCAAGTGTTCCTACCCCTACCCGGTACAGATCTTTTTATATTTTCAAATAAATGTTAACAAGTTTTATTTACAGGTATATACAATTCTTCCCTTTATGGGAGGCACCAAGCTTCAACATTGCAAAACTTGCACTTACATCGACCTAACGGTGCCGGTACACACATATGAGGACCGAGCGGTAATTGTCTGTCACCAAGCATAGTGTCCTCTGTCACCGCTGTGCTGCTTTAGACACACATAATGGAAAGGGGTTCAAGTCTTCACAAAAGTCTATAAGTCTCATACATGGGAAAGAAAAACAAGTTTTTCATACAATGGAACTATGTACATTACAGCGTGTCCATAATGTCTCTTATGGTTTGGAAACACGTATGGCATACCACCCCCGTGGTCCTGTGTGTCTCTCATATGTCGGTACAAGTCCAGGTCCAGGAGGCCCCTCTGGAGGTGGGACTCCACATCTCTCCTTCCCACAAATACCTCCCCATGAAGGCCCAGTTCCCGGGTGAAACCATAGCCGCTCTCCAGGTTTAATGTGGTTACCGTACCTGTTCGCCGTTGGCCAAGCTGTACTGGTGGCTGGAGATGGGTCTGGGATCGGACCTGATGGTTTTCCATCTCCCTAGCCCACCACTCATCTCAGCGGCGTTCCGCCTGGTCGGATGGGCTAGGTTCATAGTCATAGTCAGGTGGCAGGGAAACAGGTCGGAGGGTCCCTCTATGACCTCCAGCATGGGCATGCTGCTGTCATTTAATATCTGTGACCTATAGCAAAGTAATGGTTATATAATGGGGGGACACTTCCACATACTTTATGTGCATGAGTTTTTATGTGACTTGTATAATAAATCATTAAGCCTGAATAAAAAGTTGATTGTGCTTTTGTCTTTACTCATTTTTATTTATTCTACAGTTCCATAGGGCACCTTAAAATGTAAAAAATGGGATTGTCCAGTTTAATAAACAAATATAAAATAACAGAAGAGATGAATCTGGAACAAAAGATGCGTCTTAAGAGCAGGAAATATGTCTTACTTGACCTGACTTACTATTTATCTTTTGCCTTGGAAGAAATGATTACACTACCGTTTGCTTAGCATTTCCTAAGGTCTTATTTTATTTCCCAATTCTGGACTTTTAGAGCTCATAAAGTCTGAAGGTAGAGATATAAATCAGAAAAAAATAAGATATAAACTCCTTATTACAAACTTGAAGAGCAAGATTGTTTACTAACACCCTAAAGTAATTTCACCATTATGCCAATGAGCACAATAATAAGCTTGTAATTCAATCGCTTTCCCCGGAACCAGTCAAAATTACTGTATCCTAAACCTCCTATCTAAAGTTCAATATCTGCCAAGGATTTCAGAGCTGTGTGCCTTCTTGCCTATCTGCTTTCTCAAGTGGTTGTTTCCCGTGAGATTAAAGGGGAAAAGAAGGCTGAATGCTTTTAAGTAGGAAGCCATTTCAAAGTGCAGAAGTAGTTTAGGCTTTGCTAAAAGGTTTATGTTCTCAGAGTTTGTGATGTTAAGGATCCCATAACCAATAAAAAATCATTGCTACAAATAAATCATTCTGTAACAGCTGTCAGGTGCATAACAGCAAATGTAACTCATGCTTTTCCCAATTGCATTCCCTCCTCATTACATTTCCACCATAAGTAAGAGATGATTTATCCTTGTAATATACATAAAGGTCTTCTCTTGGAAACTGGATGTTTTCACAGACTCAAAATTGTATTCTCAATGAACTTAGGTAGTAATTACTGGGAAGTGCAGAATTAACACTGGAGATTCACCCAAAATAATCTGGACTTCATAAATTACCACATTTGTCTTTTAAGACCACTTTTCATTCCAGTTAGCATATGAGGATATACAATAGTAAAATCTCATTTCCAGTATCCGTTCCTATTTACAGTGTACAGATACCAAGTCTAAAATTACAAACACGGTTGTGATGACTGATGTATTTTTTCGGCCTTTATATCAGGTCCTAACAATTATATAGTACATTTTCTTCTAGTACGCAGCTATGCAATATGTGTACATACATTAATAATATATAACAGGTCCTTTCGTATGCTTGTCTACTTTACAGATGATTCAACATATAAAAAAGGAACCTTCTTGAACTTGTAGAAAAATAGGCAAGTGACCAGGATCGGAATTTGTAACTAAGAATTATTAACAGCAGATCTTGCCTGATTTTCTGTGTCATATTGATTATGAATTTGATGATGACTTCCTTGCTATGTCAGCACTATTTAAGAACAGATAATAAATTCATATTAGGGGGAGGATATTTGATACATCATCTTCTAAGGTGGAGAGGTGTCATGGGCAGTAGTGTAGGATTGCCAACCAGGAAGACACTGGGGTCAATGATAATTTCCTTGCTACTTCATGCCCGCCATTGTTAACGACAGAGGATGGATGTAACATTGGGTCATATTGGCGAGAATACATTCTTCTGGAAGGGACAATACAAAGAGATTCATCAAACTGGGGTCTGGATTCTCTGTGAGATCTAAAATCAGAGTCTAAATTCATTTTAAGGTCTGAAATCTGATACGAGTTAATTTTGGTGTCCAATTTTTTGTAAAGTTGTATGACCTGTGGTATTTGATTAGGTTTTCGGTCTAATATCTGATTAAGATTAGATTAACTTTGGGTGTGCAAAAAGAATCTAGGGACAAAAATAAAAGTCCCAGCCATTATACATGTACTAGTGAACTTGACATTTGGCTTAAAGATGTAGAAAGTGAGATGGTAATGAGTATATGTACTCATAATCCCATGATGTTAAAGAATACTTGTTGTAACCATGGTCAGCTGATGTGGTTACCATGGTACCTTAGCTATGTCCCCAGGTGAACTCACTCTTTGCACCACTGTCATGGCCGCCGCTCTCGGTGCACTCATTGTTTGCACAGGGTTTGGGCAATTAGGATGTTTCTTCTTCAGCGTGACTTCCAATGCAGCAGAGCTGAGTGTGCTTCAAGGGCCATCATTGCGGATTATGGTCACAGGATATGTTTAGGTTTAATGAAAGGGAAAATGAGGGTTGTCTGTGTGTTTTATTGCTAATAAAGGATATTTCTCTAAGTGTGATTTTTAACTATTTCCTTACCAGATTGGTAATGGATGGGAATCATAGACTCATAAACATTACCAATTTGGGCTTAGTGACAAGCTGACAATACTCAGCTGTCATTAACCCCTTCTATCATCCCAATGTAACCATGCCAGGACATCAAGAAGAGCAGGGTAAAATGCAAGGAATTGGTGATTCTAATAAATACACCAATTTCTGGAGTTGCTGTCGGCTGCTATTCCTACCCTGGGAGAACAATAACTATGTGCCTCCCTAGGGTAACAAAACTTGGCTTTATCTTGGTTGAGTATCAAATTGGAGGTGCCAATTTTTAAAATTATTATTATTCAATATTATAGCGCCATTTATTCCATGGTGTTTTACATGTGAAAAGGGGCATACATAGACAAGTACAATAAACGAGCAATACAAGGCACACACAAATACAGAAGGAGGGAGGACCCTGCCCACAGGGACTCCTAGTCTACAAGGGATGGGTGAGGATACATTAGGAGAGGGTTGAGCTGGTTGTTCGGTGGTTTGGTAGACTGAGAATCATTGCAGGTTGTAGACTTGTCAGAAGAGGTGGGTCTTCAGGTTCTTTTGAAGGTTTCAATGGTGGGCGAGAGTCTAATGTGTTGGAGCAGAGAGTTCCAGAGTATGGGGAAAGCACGGGAGAAATCATGTATGCAGTTGTGGGAAGAAGAGATGAGTAGGGAGTACATAATGAGATCTTGGGAGGATCGGAAGTTGTGTGTAGCTAAGTTTCAGGAGATCAGGTTGTGGATGGCTTTGTATGTCATAGTTAGGGTTTTGAACTGGAGCCTCTGAACAATAGGAAGCCAGTGAAGGGCTTGGCAGAGAGGAGAGACTTGGGAATAATGGGGAGACAGGTGGATTAGTCAGGCTGCAGAGTTTAGGATAGATTACAGTGTTGCAAGAGTGCTAGAGGGGTGGCCAGAGAGTAGGAGGTTGCTATAGTCGAGGCGTGAGATGATGAGGGCATGCACGAGTGTTTTTGCTGTTTCTTGGTCAAGGAACGTACAAATCCTGGCAATATGTCTGAGTTGCAGTCTACAGGACTACAGGAGGTGGCAAGGGCTTGGATACGTGGCTTGAAAAAGATGGCAGAGTCGAGGATCACCCTGAGGCACTGCGCATGTGGGACTGGGGAAAGTGTGCAGCCATTAACTTTGATGGATAGGTCTGGTGGAGGGGTAGATTGAGATGGGGGAAAGATGATGAATTCTGTATTGCCCATGTTCAGTTTTAGAAATCGAGCAGAATAGAAAGATGAAATAGCGGACAGATATTGTGGTATTTTAGTTAGTAAGGAGGTGATGTCAGGTCCAGAGAGGTAGATCTGCGTGTCATCAGTGTAGAGATGATATTGCAAACCATGGGTTTCTATAAGCTCACCAAGGCCAAAGGTGTGGGTGGAGAAGAGTAGGGGTCTTAGAATTGAGCCTTGGGAACACTGACGGACAGAGGGCGAGGTAAGGAGGTGGTGTGGGAGAGGGAGACGCTGAATGTCCGGTCTGTTAGATACAACCAGATCCAGGACAGGGCGAAGTCTGTGATGCCAAGAGATGAGAGAATTTGTAACAGGAGAGAATGGTCTACAGTGTCAAAGGCATAAGACAGGTCTAGGAGGAGGAGCACAGAGTAGTGTTGCTTTCTCTTGGTGGTTAGTAGGTCATATTATTCATTTAATTAACAAAAACAGTATGGCATCCCTATTTTTGATACTCAGGTAATATTAAGCACAGAGCTAGGAGCTGCAGCCCTCAGCTGTCCACTTTATCTGTGCTGAGAATAAAAAGTACGGGAACCACTACGCATTTATTTCTTATTATTTATTTTCCACACTTTCGATAGCAGGTTTGTTGACATACCCTAATGTTTGCGGCAACAAAGTGCAGACACTGGTACAGATTGTATGGGCACAGTCTTAGTGCAACAGCCAATCAGAGATGCTGTCACAAAGAGTGCAGTGAATAGGCATGAACCTTAATGAGCAGCTACTATCTATCTATCTATCTATCTATCTATCTATCTATCTATCTATCTATCTATCTATCTATCTATCCTATTATCTATCTGTTTACTGTATCTATCTATTTTAACTTTTTACACCATGGAAAAGACCATGTTAATAACATAATCCATGTGCTGTCAGATTTTTTTCTTGCACCCATTCACTTGGGGGAATATATGGCGAGATACGCTGCCATATGTAAATTTTTCCTCACCTTTTTTCTCGCCGAGGAAAACTTGCAGATGGAAACGAGATTATAGTTTAACATTGTTGTGAGTGCAATCCAATGTTTTATCAGATGTGAGCACATCCTAAATCTGACAGTATGCAAAAAAAAAAAAGTTGTGCTTGATGCATTTTAGCAGTATTAGGGATATAATGCCTGAAGATGAACGTTCACAATATATGATATTACACTCACAAATGTGACTATACTGTGTGCAACAAGGACACTGTAGATTGTTTTGGCATATTATAGCAACCATCCTCCAAGGTAAATATAAATGTCTTCTTCTGCGACATTACGTTGTGTGCTTAGCTCCATTTTATAGCTTATTTTTTTTCTTTTACTTACATTTTCAATACAGAAAATAAATGGAGCTTGTAAAAGGAGAAGTGTACAAGACTGCCGTTGAATTGTTAGGTATTCTCCAACTGATTGTCCTACTGAAATAGAAATATACTGTCAAATTGTTCCACTGTTGATTATATTCCATAGCTTTGCATGCCTGGTATGAAGGGGTTGCCACTCGCCAGTCATTTATTTTCAGGATAAAAACAAGACAGCGATATACAGTTAAAAATATGTGTCCACTGATGCAGAGTCCTGTAATCACAGTCAATATGACATGGGTTGACCCAGTGCAGCCTTCTATTAACTATTCCGTAACTATTACTGCATGGCAAGGTGTCTATCTCACAGCACAGGGTGAAAGAAGAACTGCATAACATGCTTTGTGAGATATGTAAGGTATGGCATTATTTATTATACAAATTGATTTAAATTGAGAAATGTCACAATCGTGAAAACATCCATTGCATTTAATCTCCTTGCAAAATTTTACTCAAACTCATTCATATAGATAAAGATACACCAGTAAAATAAGCTTCCGCCACCACTGTCTAATGAATGTAAAATAGCTGTTAAAGATGAGCAAAAATATATAAATTCATTTCCTCAATGTGCAAATTTCCTGCTAGATATTTATACTTCTAGCTTATTAGACAATGGAGGATGAAGTATGGATGGATTTAGGCATTTCTTTCTTCATTGACTTTTATATGGCATGTACTGTTCTTTAATAGGAAATATGCTTATTTTGGGGAAGCACACATTCAGAATTTTCCTAATCTTTATTTTCTATTCATATAGTTTTTTTTTTTAATAGATTGAACCACACATTCGTTCAATTACCCGGCAGGATGGATGATATATCAGTCAAATGATCTCCAAAACTATTTTTCTGGTTGCTCATACTAGAATATTTTCACTTCAAGTTAGATAATTCAGTAGAAATTAATTTTCCCACCACATCACAGAGATGCTGTACAGTAGTGCATATCCCCAAGTGAAAATAGACACTATCTGGATAAATTCTTGGTATTAGGTTTGTGGCGGAGCAGAAGTGACTTACTATGGTAATAATGAAACCTCAACAACTTAAGTACAATGTTCCAGAATACCCTGTTCAGATTCTTGGCGCTTCATTACCCTCTTCATTGTGTCAAATCAGTGGCATTATTAGTTTAGGGTACCCAACATTCACTTATTTGCTTTTTCCAATACTTCATCCTTTTGCAGGGGTTGGTGTATCTGCCTAGCATTTATTTTCACATCCAATTTAGGAAGAAGTGTTGAATTTTATGAAAAATTAAAAAAAATTCTAGACCTGTAACAGGCATGTCTGATTTTGCACACCTGTTGTACTAGTTCAATTTGACAACCCTACACACCATATCTATACTGCAGCCAGCTACATTTTGTTTTCTGCACTTGCCTACTTTGTAGAGATGATCAAATATATTGAAATTCAAATTAACTAGGTTCATGCGATTTTCCCAACAAATTGAGACACATTATATTACAATACTCCAAGGCCTCCAATTGCCACTAACAGATATATGTGCACACTATGGTCTACTAGTACTGTATACCCCTTTTAAACTTTTTAAAATAAACAATTTGAGGAAAATCTAAGTGACCATGGCATGGATGGTAAACAATATTAATTAACAGCTGGAAAACGCTATGGCCCTCTCAAAAAAGAAATCCAGCAAAATCTGTGCTCCAAAATCAAAATGTTCCCCTCTCTTCTGAGCCACACAATGTGCCTAAGCCACAGTTAACGTCCACGTGTTTGGAATTGTTGTAGTTAGGAAGCCTACTTAATTCACAGGGTGCAGGCTTCCAGAAGCTGGGCACAACATAAGCAATACAATGTACTGGACACTACAAGGGCTTATTTGCAATTTTTATTTCTGCTACATTCACTGTGTTTCACAACATAGGCGGTTTCCAGAGACTAAATTGTCACTACACCCATAGATGAATTCCCAGATGGGTGCAATTTCCAAAATTTGGTCACTTGAGGGGATTTCTTCTGCTCTGGTACTTATTGGCTTTGCAAATTGTGTCCACAAACTATTTTAGGAAAATATTGCTCCAAAAATCAAATGGAGCTCCTTCCCTCCCGAGCTTTCTGCTTTTAGGCACCTCAGGGGATCTAGCAATGTGATATGGCACCTGCAAATCATTCCAACTAAACCTGAACACCAATGTGACACTTCTTCTCTTCTTCACTTTGCATTGTGCCTCAAAAGTATTTTTCAACCACATAAAGGGTATTGAAGTGCTCAGGAGAAATTGGAATATGGAAAAAATGCATTTACTTTTTCATTTTCACAGCTGAACGTTATAAATTTCTGTGAAGCACCTGGGGGTACAAAGTGCTCATCACCCATCTAGATAAACTCTTTTGGGGTCTAGTTTCCAACATAGGGTCCCTTATGGGGGGTTTCCACTATTTAGTCACATCAGGGGCTTTCCAAACATGGAGTCAGCTTATGATTCCAGAGAAGTTTCCATTCAAAAAGTCAAATAGCGGTTCTTCTATTCCTTGTCTTGCCGTGCACCCATATAGTGGTTTTCCACCACATATGGGGTATTGATGTACAACCTGTATGGTGCAATTTCACCTGTTACTCTTGTGAAATTGCAATATTTGGTGCAAAACTATCATTTTTATTGGAAAAAGTAAAATTTTCATTTTTTTCCTTCCTCACTGCTCTAGTTCCTGCAAAGTTTCTTAAGAGTTAATAACATTCTTGAATGTAGTTTTCAGCAGTTTGAGGGGTGCAGTAACTATAATAATTTTGAGGAAATTTTTGTCATATGGGTCTCTCAAAGTTACTTCAAATGTGATGTGGTCCCTAAAAAAATTAGTTTTGTAAATAGTTTTGGAAAAATTAGAAATTGCTGATAAAATTTAAACTTTTCTAACTTCCTAACAAAAAAAAGTTTGTTTCAAAAGTTGTGCTAATATAAAATAGACATGTGGGAAATGTTAAAATATGGATTGTTAACTATTTTGTGTGACATAACTCTCTGGTATCAGGGCAAAAAAATTACAAGATTGAAAATTGCTAAAGTTTCACCAAATTTCAGATTTTTTTTTCACAAAAAATTGTCTTAAATTTACAAATAACTTAAAGTAGAATATGTGATGAAAAAACATCTTGGAATCATTGTTGAGTTGTGGAGAACTGCTAGCAGAAGCCAGGAAGGGAAACTATGTTTAGTCTCTAAGCGTAGAAGGGATCCAGCTGGATTCAATGGCACCCAAACTGTTTCCCTAGCACTTCCCAGCCGAACTTTATGATCCATCATAGTTTTTGGAATCTTTTAGCTCAAATCACAGAGAAAGTGAAATCAGGGACAGCATGGGGGTGGAGAGGGAGTGACTAACTAAGAGGTTAAAAATCAATGACCATATTCTTCCAGTGTTCAGTGTGCAAGGTGACCGTGTTGTGTTACGTGTTGGGAGTAACCAAGAAAATCCTGTGGCTCTATACTGCCTACGCGGGGCCGCAAGCAACATGAAACTGCTAACTGACTTTCATTTCACTGCATATACCTTATGATAAATACCACCTTTGTGGTTGATGAAATCTTTGGTAATATGTAAAAAATGGTTGTTTTTTTTTTTTTTTGAAGAAACAAATTGAAAATTGTTTCAATTCACTGAGACTTGCAAATTACATAAAAATATACTATAATTTGATTTGCATTTAATCTATTCACATAGAATATAGAGAGAAGCAGGAAACATGTATAAATGACTGGGATCAGGGAAATGAGTATGTACACCACTGACAGTACAAAGAATCTTTATTGAAACATTTATAAGTAACACAAGTGGACAAACAATCTAAAAACATCTAAAAAATGTGCATAACAGCACCAAGAAAACCAACTACGCCTCAATGGATCAGGCCTATCAGGATATTAAGAGGATAGCCGAGACCGGGTTATCACAAATAATGTTTGGGGACACAGTGAAATGAGACAGTGTTCAGGGATAGAGCAATCAAACAGTACCAAGAAATACACCAGGGACCTTTTAACCACCCCTGGGTATGCAAAAGTCAAGAATATGCTCAAAACAATGTAAAGTGCTGCTGGTGCTGCTCATACAGATCACAGATGACCCTGAAATGAAACTTGCCTGGTTAATAACACAAGAAGAAAACTTTCTGCTATTGACCTAAAGGGAAGAGTAATGTAAGCTGTGTGGGAGCTTGAATCCTAAAGCCCGAAAGCCCTTATATCAAATCAACTGTACCGAAAGAGAATAGAAACCAAGTCATCTGAGCAGTGAATAGCATCAACCCCTTGAGGAAACCGTCGATCCCAGCGGCAACATGCATTGGGTGTCAGGGAATTCCTCTCTATGCCTCTTTTCCCCACAGGATAATGGTGACCACAACCTCCCGATCCACAGGTCTTGGGTATGGTCTGTTTCATTATAATCAGTGTTTGGGTCTCTTTTCCCTCCAGAGCTCTGAAATTGTCATGCACTGACCAATACTATTGTTGATGCTTTCTTAAAGGTGCCACCCTGCGATTTGACACCCTTTTTAAGGGGATGCTATTCACTGCTCAGATTAGTTGGTTTCTATTCTCTTTAGGTAGGGCTGTTATATTAACCAGGGAAATTTCATTTCAGGGTCATCTGTGATCTGTATGAGCAGCACCAGCCACACTTTACAGTGTTTTGAGCAAACTCTTGACTTTTGCATACCCAGGGGTGGTTAAAAGGTCCTTGGTGTATTTCTTGATGCTGTTTGATTGCTCTATACCTGAACACTGTCTCATTTCACTGTGTCACCAAACATTATTTGTGATAACCCGGTCTCGGCTATCCTCAAAATATCTTGATAGAGCTGATCCATTGAGGCATAGTTGGTTTTCTTGGTGCTGTTATGCACATCTTTTAGATGTTTTTAGATTGTTTGTCTACTTGTGTTACTTATGTTTAATTTAAGATTTTTTCTACTTTCAATGGTGTACATACTCATTTCCCTTATCCCGTTCATTTATACCCGTTTCCTGGTTCTCTCTATATTCTATGTAAATTTGCATAAACGTGTGACTGGTGGATCACGTAATAGTGCTGATCAACAAACCCTTTATTTTTTCATTTACCGTAATCTATTCAATCATCTCCATTCTTAAATGTACCAAATATGCATTTATGGACAGAAATGTATAATAACTGTGGGACATTTTAAAAATTAGAAAATGCAGACACATGAGGCCCAATTTAAAATTACAGGTGATGTATTTTTAATGGTTGGTCCTACTACCTATACAGAAATACATTTTGTTTTTGCACTGATTGTGATAGTAAATATAACCCTATGACTAATTGTCAATACTGGTCACGTAGTAGTGACACATGTTAGTGGCTGCCGTGGTCAATGATACACAACATTATCACTGGATATTGGTAAGCAGACTGCATCAGGAGATTAGATCAAGAATGTGTTGACAAGCAGAATATTGGTAAGTATTAATCAAGTTGTTATTTTAGACTATTGTAAGCTGTTTCTAAAAAAATAATATTAATTGGGTTGCAACATCCCTTAAATGTCTCCACAACTTCTACACACTTCAGCAAACGTATATATTTTACACTAGGAGCTTTTGCGTTATATTACTTTCATTGACTGACTTAACCCCTTAGTGACGGAGCCAATTTCCATCTTAATGACCAGACCAATTTTTGCAATTCTGACCAGTGTCCCTTTATGAGGTAATATCTCTGGAACGCTTCAACAGATCCTAGTGATTCTGAGAATGTTTTTTCGTGACATATTGGGCTTCATGTTAGTGGAAAATTTAGGTCGATAATTTTTGCGTTTATTTGTGAAAAAATCTAAAATTTGATGAAAATTTGGAAAATTTCACAATTTTCAAACTTTGAATTTTTATTCTGTTAAACCAGAGAGTTATGTGAAACAAAATAGTTAATAAATAACATTTCCCACATGTCTACTTTACATCAGCACAATTTTTGAAAAAACATTTTTTTTTGGTTAGGAAGTTATAAGGGTTCAAAATTCAATTTCTAATTTTTCCAGCAAAATTTACAAAACCATTTTTTAGTGACCACATCACATTTGAAAACACATGACAGAAAACACCCAAAAGTGACACCATACCAAAAACTGCACCCCGCAAGCTACTGAAAACTACATTCAAGAAGATTATTAACCCTTCAGGTGCTTCACAGGAACTAAAGCAAAGTGGAAGGAAAAAATGGACATTTTAATTTTTCCAACAAAAATGTTCTTTTAGCCTAATTTTTTTCATTCTCACATGGGAAACAGGATAAAATGGATCCCAAAATTTGTTGGGCAATTTCTCCTGAGTACACCGATACCTTATATGTGGTCATAAACCACTGTTTGGGCGCACGGCAGGGCTCAGAAGGGAAAGAGCGCCATTTGACTTTTGGAGCTAATTTTCCATTCAAAAAGTCTAATGGCACTCCTTCCCTTCCGAGCTCTGCTGTGCGCCCAAACAGTGGTTTGTGACCACAAATGAGATATCGGTGTACTCAGGAGAAATAGCCAAACAAATTTTAGGATGCATTTTATTCTGTTGCTCATGTGAAAATGAAAAAATTGAGGCCAAAAGAAAGTTTTTGTGAAAAAAAAGTACTTTTTCATTTTTACGGATCAATTTGTGAAGCACCTGGGGGTTCAAAGTGCTAACTATGCATCTAGATAAGTTCGTTGTGGGGTCTAGTTTCCAAAATGATGTCACTTGAGGGGGAACTCCAATGTTTAGGCACACAGGGGCTCTACATACGCGACATGGTGTCCTCTAACAATTTGAATGGGAAATTAGCTCCAATTGTTAGCGGACACCATGTTATGGAGAGCCCCTGTGTGCATAAACATTGGAGCTACCCCACAAGTGACACCATTTTGGAAACTAGACCCCTAAGGAACTTATCAAGATGCATAGTGAGCATTTTGAACCCCCAGGTGCTTCACAAATTGATCTGTAAAAATGAAAAAGTACTTTTTTTTCACAAATATTTTCTTTTTTCATTTTTACAGATTAATTTGTGAAGCACCTAGGGGTTCAAAGTGCTCACTATGCATCTAGATAAGTTCCTGGGGCAGTCTAGTTTCCAAAATGGGATCACATGTGGGGGAGCTCCAATGTTTAGGCATACAGGGGCTCTCCATATGCGACATGGTGTCTGCTAACAATTTGAATGGAAAATTAGCTATAATTGTTAGGGGACACCATATCGCGTATGGAGAGCCCCTCTGTGCCTAAACATTGGAGCTCCCCCACAAGTGACCCCATTTTGAAACTAGACCCCTCAAGGATTATATCTAGGGGTATAGTGAGCATTTTGAACTCACAGGTTCTTTACAGAATGTGATAACAATAAGTCATCATAATGAAAATTTTCTTTTTTTTCACAAAAGTGTTGTTTTAGCACCAAATTTTTCACTTTTACAAGAGGTAACACCAAAAACTGGATCACACAATTTGCTACACACATTCTTATGAGAGCATCAATACCCCACAAGTAGCCAAAATATTATGTTTACACAAATGGGAGGGCTCAGAAGGGACGGAGCATTGTATACATTTTGGAAAAGCTTAAATAGACTGCGGGCACCGTGTCACATTTGCAGGGTCACTAGGGATCCTAAAAAGCAGAAACCCTCCACAAGTGACTCCATTTTGGAAACTAGACCCCTCAAGGTTTATATCTAGGCATATAGTGAGCATTTGGAACCTATAGCTACTTAACAGAATTTCATAACAATAGGTTGTCACATTCAACATTTTCTTTTTTTCACACAATTTCTCCCTTTTAGGCCAGGGTCAGATTAACGTTTTCATGGGGGTCGCGCTACAAACATAGGTTTTGGTAGCCCTGATGCCTTGTTACGGCCATGGTAACACGTCGTCAGCGCTGCCAATGCTTACCTATGGAGACTCGGCCCCAGCGCTGATTAAATGCCAGCATCTGAGTGCAGGAGTTTGAAATCTCTTGCTTTTTCCCAGCGCAAGCAAAGACGCTTCTGAAAGAACTGAGATGCTGGCTTTTGAGCTGCGCTAGGGGCCGCATCTCAATAAGTAAGCATTGGCAGTGCTGATGCGGTATTACAATGGCGGTAACAAGGTGTCAGGGTTGCCAAAACCTAAGTTTTGGATGCAAGCACCCTGAAACGTTAATGTGGCCCTAGCCTTAGGGCATGTGCACAAGATCCGGAGACACCGTGTCCTGGATGTCTGCTCTCCTGCATTTTTTAAAATTATTTCTTTATTATATTTTTAAAGCAAAAAACGTGGGGCTTCGCCATATTTTTGGGCCAGCAAGGTACAGCAGGCAGCTATGGGCTGCCACCAACACCCACTGCCTAGTTTTACCTGGCTGGAAACCAAATATATAGGTAAGCCCTTTTTTTTTTAATTATTTCTTGAAATAATAAAAATTAATCGGCATGGGTTTCGCCATATTTTTGGGCCAGCCAGGTACAACTAGGCAGCTGGGGGCTGCAATCCTCAGCATAGGGAGACCCAAGCTTTTTGCCCCCCTTCCCGGCTGTGAATTGCAGCCCACAGCCGCCTCAAAAAATGGCGCATTCATTGAAGCACCATTTTCAGGCGCTGTATACAGCTCTTCCAGCTGCCATGTAGCGGTGGCAGACTGGGTAATAAGGGGTCAATGCCAGCTTTTTGGCAGCTGACACTAAGCCCGAGATTCATAATGTTTGGCCAATATTAGACCGGGCCATTAGGAATCTCTAGTAAATAGTAAAAAGAAGACACAACACAGAGAAAAATATTTTTATTGGAAAAAAACACAAACACTTATTTAGACTCCATCTTTATTAGTTTGTAGTGTCCGATGTAGTCCAGTGGGCGGTGATTTCCGATGTAGTCCAGTGGGCGGTCCCATGACGATTCTCAGTGTTATAGCATATGGGGGCATGCCCCATATGCTATAAGACCAGGGATCCTACCAGGGAAATGATAGGTGATAAATTCTGAAAGTTCATGATCCATCAAGATCCTGGGGTCACACAAGTGTTAACACTGATCTTCATGGTGACCTGCTTTGGAGATCACCATTAAGATCAGTGTTAACCCCTGAGTGACCCCAGGATCTTGATGGGTCATGAGCCCACTGAGTTTATGACCTATCAAGATCCTGGGGTCACACAAGGGTTTAACACTAATCTTCATGATGACCTGCTTTGGAGATCACCATAAAAATCTATGTTAACTCCTGTGTGAACCCAGGATCTTGATAGGTCATGAACTCACTGAGTTCATAACTAGTGATGGGCGAATCCTAAATTACTCGGAATCGCTTGACTCTAGCGAGTTTGAGCACAGGACTCGCTACTCGTTGCGAGTCTAGCGAGTCCAATGTTAATGAATGGGGAAGCGAGTAATAGCGAGTAGTGTGCGATTTACAAATCACAGATGTGTCTTGGAAGCTTCTGCCTGAAGCAATCCTAGTTTTGCCATTGATTTGCATTGGACTTGTTTACTTTGCAAGTAATCGCTGGGAAACACGCACAGATAAGAGTCCTGTCTGCTCTGTGTGCTGGCTGCCTCAGCTCCAGGGTCCTAGAGCCCGCCTGCTGCCTGATGTAGCAGAGCTGAGATTGTTCTCAGTCTGCTCATTCCCTGTGCATAGACATCTATATCTATGCACAGGGATGAGCAGAGAGGACATCGCGTTTTGGACTGCGTCGGACGGAAGAGGATTTTTTTAATTAAAGATGGAGTCCCTAATGGCTTTTTTTTTTTATTTCTAATGAAAAATTTTCTCTGTGTTGTGTTTTTTTTAAAACAAATTAATAGAAATTCATGGCGGTCATGTCTAATATTGGCGTGACCGCCATAAATTTCGGGCTTAGGGCCAGCTGATAATACAAAGCTGGCCCTAACTTCTTTATTACCCAGCGAGCCACCACCACCAGGGCCGCTGGAAGAGCGGGGTTCAGCGCCAGAGGATGTCGTTTCAATGAACGCGCCATCTTCTGGGGCGGCTGCGGGCTGCAATTTGCAGCGGGGGGTGCCCAGAAAGCTTGGGCATCCCTGCGCTGCAGATTCCAGCCCCCAGCTGCTTAGCTGTACATGGCTAGACATAGAAATTGCGCGGAGCCCCACGCATTTTTTTTTAATTATTTCATGAAATTCTGAGACTCTGACTCTGAGACTCTGACTCTGAGACTCTGACTCTGAGACTCTGAGACTCTGACTCTGAGACTCTGAGACTCTGACTCTGAGACTCTGACTCTGACTCTGAGACTCTGACTCTGAGACTCTGAGACTCTGACTCTGAGACTCTGAGACTCTGACTCTGAGACTCTGACTCTGAGACTCTGACTCTGAGACTCTGACTCTGAGACTCTGACTCTGAGACTCTGACTCTGAGACTCTGACTCTGCGTCAGACTCTGACTCTGAGACTCTGACTCTGAGACTCTGACTCTGAAATTCATGAAATAATAAAAAAAAAATGCATGGGGCTCCGCGCAATTTCTATGTCTAGCCAGGTACAGCTAAGCAGCTGGGGGATGGAATCCGCAGTGCAGGGATGCCCAAGCTTTCTGGGCACCCCCCGCTGCAAATTGCAGCCTGCAGCCGCCCCAGAAGATGGCGCGTTCATTGAAGCGCTATCCTCTGGCGCTGAACCCTGCTCTTCCAGCGGCCCTGGTGGCAGTGGCACGCTGGGTAATAAAGGGGTTAATACCAGCTTTTGTTATACAAGCTGGTATTAAGCCCGACATTCTTAATGTCAGGCCACGTTTGATCCAGCCACTAAGAATCTCCAATAAAGGGTTAAAAAAACACAACACAGAGAAAAATTTTTATTTGAAATAAAAAAAAAAGCCATTAGGGACTCCATCTTTAATTAAAAAAATCCTCCTCCGTCCAACATAGTCCAAAACGCGATGTCCTCTCTGCTACATCCCCTGTGCATAGATATAGATGTCTATGCACAGGGAATGAGCAGACTGAGAACAATCTCAGCTCTGCTACATCATGTTTGTGAGCAGGCGGGCTCTAGGACCTTGGAGCTGCACAGAGAAGACAGCTGGACTCGGCTCGCAAAGTAACAGCAGTTACTTTGCGAGTTTCCCTGCTATCACTGGCACAGTAGCCGAGTCTAATGCAAGACAATGGCAATCCTAGTTTTGTCAGCGTTTGCCATTGATTTGCATTGGACTCGTGCGAGTAAACGCTGGGAAACTCGCAGAGTACCGAGTCCAGCGAGTCCCTTACTACTCGCCGAGTAACGAGTCCTAGCGAGTAGATTCGCCCATCCCTATTCATAACCTATCACATCCTGGGCACACAAACAATTGCTCCCACAGCGGCGCGCGCACAGTCGCACAGAAGAGGCTGGAGCTGCAGCAGGAGAGGATCACGGGACCCCAGGACCTCAGGACCGGAGCCAGGATCGCTGAATCGGTAAGAGAGGGAGGAGGGACCTGACTGGGGGACAGGGGACCTGACTGGGGGATGAAGGGCCTGCAAACTCCATCAGATGTGAAGTTTGGTCACATTGGATGAAGTTTCAGAGCATGCAGTGGGCAGCGGCATATGTGTGAGGGGGCAGGGGCTGAGGATCTATGGTCGGGTGAGGATGCAGGGGCAGGGATTGGACGGCGGAGGGGACAGAGGGGCACCAGGGGATGCAATTTCCATGCGATCTGACATGTGTGGCATATCAGATCGCATGGAGATGCAGGGGAGGCAACGGGGTTTCGTGCCCGCTGCCGCCATTTTGGGATAGTATGGGGGAGTGGTGGGGGTGTTAGGGAGATCCCCGGTATCGGGGGTCTTGGGGGCCTTAGGGGCTAATGCTTAACTTTCATCCGACATGTGTTTTGATGTCGGATTCAAAGTGAAAGCATTTTTTACCGGCTATGACTATATTTGTAATGTCATGACCAGTAAACGGTGTTTACCGGGCATGACATCACCGGTACCGGGAAAAAAGTGCCTGATCCTTAATCTGCAGGGTCTCAGCTACCCCCAGTAGCTGAAACCCCGGACATTTTCGGGCACTGGAGGGCGCTACAGGGCCTTTTCTGTTCTGACTTATTTTCATGTCAGAACAGAATAAGGACCCTGTAATGTTGCCGTTTTTTTTTACAGTGGGCCGTCATTAAGGTGTTAAATCTTTGGTTGAGCTCACTTTTTGTAAGGCTCCATTTTCAAAGAGATATTTTTTTTTGCTTTCAATCACAGTAACTGGATTTCTCGTTTGTCCACGCCTCATCAGCAAACCACTAAGCCAGATCAGAGAGGTCAGCATAACATGCCTGTTAATGTTGGCCTGTAAATTACCTAATCAAAACTTGATTTGATGTGAAACAACAAGTAAGCATAACTACCGAACCTATGAAAAAATCTGTGCATGCTTATTTGACGATGTATCAATACTATTCTAGCAAATGACATTGTCACTAACAAATGTATTTTTACCAAGACGCTATTATTCCCATAACTAATTTTTCTATAAGAGGCAAATTGTAACGGTAGATTTTGCAGATCATTTGAAGTCACCATTCCACAGCCATTCCTCATCAACTTCTTAATGTTTTTGTAATTAAACTTACCTTAGTGTGAAATTCTCTTGAGCGTGTGCCACTGTGTTTAGTCTTTGCTGTCCTGTGACTTTGAAATTGTAAAGAACTCTGAATACTTTCCTTAACAAATCATGCCGAAATCCTGTCAATGAAAATAAGGGTATAAAAATAACTAGTGGGAAAATAGGTGTAAATTGAAGATTCTGCCTGAGGCCAATTTATTTTTTTCCCTAAAATACCAAAATAATATCTATCTAGTGGCACAGACATATGGCAATGAGCGCTGTGTCAGTGTCAATCCGGACAGTCTACTATTCTAAGGCTCCATAAAATTTGGCAGTTTTAAGAATATTTTAATCCTTTCACTACATTTGACGTAAATGTACATCTAAAGTAGTGTCCCTGCCTTTGATGCGGGCTCAAATACCGAGCCGTCATCTCTCCCCACAAATTATGGGTGATTAAATAAAATATGAGTAGCACGGAATCATTGACTGAATCAACAGGTATGATGATGAGTTAATCAGCTTGTGGGTAATACAGGACAGGTAGTGAGAAACAAGCTAGTGACATTTCAGGAATTAGAATAAAAGGACCAGGATAACGATTTACATGTACATATTGCAGAGACTGCGTGAATTTTTAATTAAGGTGCCAAACACCCTGATTGCCCATCAATATCTGCCCCGATTGGTTTGCTGAAAAGCCAATAGTCACTGCCACTGATGAATTAGCAAATTTAATTTAATATACACTTTGAGAAAGAACTGAGTAATAATCTCATAGCCTACTAGGTAAAAGAAGGCAGGTACATTGCCAAGCCACATACAAACTAGGGTTACAGTCACACTGGCGTATATTCTCTCATGCAAGAAAATCAGATAATATATGCTTACGACACTTGGCTCAAACTCTGCTGCGAGTGTGCACTAAGAGTAATTTTACTATGATCATTTTCTCTCCCATTTGAGAATTGATCACAGGTGTGAAGATGGAGAGATTAATCTCTCCATCTTCTCTATTGTTGTTCTTAGTGTTTATTGGACTGCACTTAGACTTATATGGGTGCACATGTTCCTAGATACGCTATCAATTGCAGCATGCAGCAAATTTTTTCTGATGCCAAATCGGTATGAGAAAAAAAGATGCTAATCGACACTTAATAATATAATATTGGAGCCAGTGCTATTTGATAAAACATCGGATAGCACTCAGCCATGTTACTAATAGAGATGAGCAAAAACCTGAGTGTTTGGACTTGGTTCAGTTCGCTGAATGCCGGTGTGTTTGCCAAATTGTTTGTCATCAGCTCGCCGTACCCCAAACACCATTGAAATAAATGGCAAGCAATATAAAATGCATAGAAAACATCTTCAAAGGTGTCTAAAAGCTGCCAAACACAGCTCAAATAACACATACACAGGCAGACACACACAGATCGATCTTACCAGTCTCCTGCTGCTTGATTTCAAGTCTGCTCACAGTCTCCCACTCTCCTACTCCCTAATTTCTGGGGCTGCCCATTTAGCTTCATGCATATTCACTTCACTGACCAGCAACAGCCAATCACAGGTGCCTATGCTCTGTGAAAGCATCTGTGATTGGCTGTTGCAATCAGACTACATTTCCACAATCTGAATCCTGTCTGTTCTAGGTTGTCATACACATTAGTCTATGGCAACCAACCTGGCATCATAGTGTGTAAAATAAATAAATAATACAAAAATACTGCGTAGGACTTCGCTGTATTTTTCTGTCTAGCACAGATAAAGCAGACAGCTGTGAGCTGCCAGCCTCAACTGCATATTTTTACCTTTGCTAGCTCTGCTCTATTTTTATTTACAAGCCAAGGTAAAACCAGGTAGATGGGGGTTGGTACTCTCAGCGGGGGGAGGGCACATCGTTATTGGCCTTCTCCCACACTACACTGTGTGCGGAATTATTAGGCAAATGAGTATTTTGGTCACATGATACTTTTTATACATGTTGTCCTACTCCAAGCTGTATAGGCTTGTATAAGTAAATCAGGTGATGTGCATCTTTGTAATGAGGAGGGGTGTGGTCTAATGACATCAACACCCTATATAAGGTGTTACTATTTAAAGGACCAGTACTTCAAGTCTGGATTTTTGATTAGTTGCTACAACTGCTGATATCAATCAAACAAGAGGACCATAGTTGCTTTAGCAAAATTGGGATTCTATTTATTAAGAACAATCCACATAGTTAGAAAAGTTATGACGAGTAATATTTCAAGGTAAAATTAAAGTGCACAGTGATGAGACAAACGATAACATGCAAAGAGTTGCCTCCTCAGCAGTATAGGACTCAGCTGACAATTTGGTTATGTGGGTTTTACAGAGACATATATACACAGTTTACAAGGGTTTTACAGTTTAGTATCATACATAGTAACATACATAAGTGTATACATGGTGCTTGGATAACAGGATCATACTAGGGCAATAGATGTGCAAACATCATCTCAGGTGCAGGCTCAAGGATCTTATATATAATATTATTAGCACAACCTAAGATGGAGCACACCCTCATCTATAACGACAAGTTCCTATATCTCACAATGCACCATGTTACCAGGTTACCCGGTATTCCCCCTTACTGCACTTGTTCTAGATATCACCAGTCTCACCAGTCTCAGATCAACTGCCTGGAGCCACAGACCTTGTGTCAAACTGCGGTCATACCATATGCTGTTGCAGGGTCCCTCCGTGCACGTGCCAGCCCCTATACATGTTGTCCTACTCTAAGCTGTATAGGCTTGAGAGCCAATTAGCAATTAAGTAAATCACGTGATGGTGCATCTCTGTAATGAGAAGGGGTGTGGTGGAATGACATCAACACCCTATATAAGGTGTGCTTAATTATTAGGCAAATGCCTTTCCTTTGGCAAAATGGGTCAGAAGAGAGATTTGACGGGCACTGAAAAGTCCAAAATTGTGAGATGTCTTGCAGAGGGATGCAGCAGTCTTGAAATTGCCAAACTTTTGAAGCGTGATCACCAAACAACCAAGCGTTTCATGGCAAATAGCCAACAGGGTCGCAAGAAGCGTGTTGGGCAAAAAAGGCTCAAAATAACTGCCCATGAATTGAGGAAAATCAAGCGTGAAGCTGCCAAGATGCCATTTGTCACCAGTTTTGCCATATTTCAGAGCTGCAACATTACTGGAGTATCAAAAAGCACAAGATGTGTGATACTCAGGGACATGACCAAGGTAAGAAAGACTGAAAAACGACCACCTTTAAACAAGAAACATAAGATAAAACGTCAAGACTGGGCCAAGAAATATCTTAAGACCTATTTTTTCAAAGGTTTTATGGACTGATGAAATGAGAGTGACTCTTGATGGGACAGAAGGATGGGCCAGAAGGTGGATCAGTAAAGGACAGAGAGCTCCACTCCGACTCAGATGCCAGCAAGGTGGAGTTGGGTATTAGTATGGGCTGGTATCATCAAAGATGAACTTGTGGGACCTTTTCAGGTTGAGGATGGAGTGAAGCTCAACTCCCAGACCTACTGCCAGTTTCTGGAAGACAACTTCTTCAAGCAGTGGTACAGGAAGAAGTTGGTATCGTTCAAGAAAAACATGATTTTCATGCAGAACAATGCTCCATCACATGCATCCAACTACTCCACAGCGTGGCTGGCCAGTAAAGGTCTAAAAGAAGAAAAAATAATGACATGGCCCCCTTGTTCACCTGATCTGAACCCCATAGAGAACCTGTGGTCCCTCCAAATATGTGAGTTCTACAGAGAGGGAAAACAGTACACCTCTCGGAACAGTGTCTGGGAGGCTGTGGTGGCTGCTGCATGCAATGTTGATCGTAAACAGATCAAGCAACTGACAGAATCTATGGATGGAAGGCTGTTGCGTGTCATCATAAAGAAAGGTTGCTATATTGGTCACTAATTTTTGGGGGTTTTGTTTTTGCATGTCAGAAATGTTTATTTCTAAATGTTGTGCAGTTATATTAGTTCACCTGGCGAAAAAAAACAAGTGAGATGGGAATATATGTGTTTTTTATTAAGTTGCCTAATAATTCTGCACAGTTATAGTTACCTGCAAAAACATATATCCTCCTAAGATAGCCAAATCTAAAAGAACTCCACTCCAACTTCCAAAAATATTAAGCTTTGATATTTGAGTCTTTTGGGTTGATTGAGAGCATAGTTGTTGATCAATAATAAAAATAATCCTCTACAATACAACTTGCCTAATAGTTCTGCACACAGTGTATAGAATAGCAACCCATAGCTGCCCCAGAAATTGGTACATTTATAAGAAGTGCCAATTTCTGGCTCTTTACCCACCTCTTCCAGTTCTAGTGACAAACTGGGTAATAGGGGATTAATGCCAGCTTTTTATTGCCAGCTGGCATTAATCCTGAAACAACATCTGCAAGGAGTTTGTATGTTCTCCCCGTGTTTTTCGTGGATTTCCTCCGAGCACTCCGGTTTCCTCCCACATTGCAAATACATACTGATAGGATATTTAGATTGTGAGCTCCAAGAGGGACAGCATTCATGATATACATAAAGAGCTATGGATTTAATAGAGCTATATAAATGAATAAATATTGTTATTATAATATATTAATAATGTCGGGCCACTGTTAGACATGGCCATAAAGAATTTCAAGTATACTATTTACTATTTAAGACACAATACAGAGAGAAAACATTTTTATTAGAAATAAATCCAGAAGTACACATCTGGACTCCATCTTTATTATGCTCTCATATCCATCCTCGATTCTCTGTGATGTCTTCTTGATTGGAGACTGCGGTAAAGAACACAGCATCTTGTCAGTGCTACCTCCAAACAATGAATGTATGTGCTACTAGCTCCGGTATGATAAGCGATGACTACTGAGGTTACTTGAGGACAGCTCAGGTAGCCGTGGTACCCGATATTGTTACGGTCACCATGGTTATTTTGAATGGTGACCTCAGGTGACCACAGCGAGTCATCGCTTATCGGACTGGAGCTGGCGGTGGGTGACATGAGCAGTCAGCTGATGCGATTGCCATAGGAATTGTGTCACCTGACCAGATCAGGTTAGTTGACCTGATAAGCTGACTTTATTACTATGGTAACGGGTACCATGGTTGCCTGAGCTGTCCTCATGGCTGACAGCGGGTATGAGTCCAGGAAATGCATAGTTCAATAGAGTTTGAAGCCAATGCTAGAAATAGTGTTTAGATCATAGTTCACACAGCGAGTGGCCAAGTAATGGAAACAAAGTTCACACAGTGCGAGGCCTAATAATTGAAATAATCTTTTCAACACAGTTCACACAGGTGATACCTAATAATGGAAAAAGTCTTTTAGACACAGTTCTGAGTCCAGACTTAGAGCAGTGCAGTGGGGCTAGAAACACCAGTCCTGAACTGTACATAAAGATCCACTGTACAAGCACATAATAAACAAATCACTGCAAACAAGGCTTATGTGAAGCAGAGTAGTCTTTTTTGGAATTGGCAGCATGAAAGATCCATTGCGAGGCACACACTAGCTGCTGGATAGTAATCACTATTAGGCAAAGCAGGCGACTAAAAGGCAGGAATACAGAGCTGACTCGGGATAGCTGAAGGATCAGCCAGGTGCAGATGATGCACAGCTGAGCTACAGCATAAACAAAATACTCAAATAAACACTGGATGTCGGACAGGAGCTTAAAAAGCAGGAAGAGCAGGAAGCATATAGACATCGTGAGGCAGCAGAATCCATCTTGGCGAAGAGATACCAAATGTAGCCTGAAAAATCTGGAAATCCAGACATTACTTCCACCTTAGAAGTGGCCTCAGGACGATCCTGGACCAGATTTTTCCTGGTATCTTTGATGGAACTGAGCAATATTTAGGGTAACACTGATGTTACCTACTGGTTTTCAGGAATCTTCATTAGGTGGATACTCCTGCACTCTTAAACTGAAGCCGGTTCCTAGAATCACTGATCTCCTCCAACACAAATTGTTCCTGCCCGTCAACCATCACAGGTTGAGTAGGGGGCACAATGCATCCCTGGAAAGTATTAGGTGATACTGGTTTTAGTAGTGAAACATGAAACACAGGGTGTACCTTCAAGGTTCATGGCAGCTTTAGATGACAGGCAACTGAGCTCACAATACCGCGGATCTTGAAAGGACCAATTGAACATTTAACTTTAGACTCTTAGTGTGCAACCACACTGAGCCTCCTACCTTGAACATAGGTTTCCGGAAACTATCTTGTATCGCTCCTGTGCTGAGGTCAGAGATTCCTTTAGAACCTCAGATTTTATTTAAATACCATTAACTATTTCTTCTACCAATGGTACCGGAGTATCAACTGTAGAGGCAGAATACTTGGATGATCATCCAAATTGGCAAAGAAAGGTGTTACATTAGTGAAGCTACTCAGAGTTGTAGGAGAATTCTGTCAAGGGAAGCAGCTCAAGCCAATCATCTTGTAAGTGGCTGACATAGCATCTCAGGTATTGTTCGAACGTCTGATTGGTTTGCTCTGTCTGTCCATTATTCTGAGGGTGGCATACTGAAGACAAGCAGCCAGAAAATGTTCTGTATAACAAGATCCACCAAATCGTTAGTTTATGAGAGGCCAGTACATGGAATGAAATGAGCAGCCTTAATTAGATGATCCACTACAACCAAGATAATATTCTTACCGCTAGAGATGGGCAATTCCACAATAAAGTCCATCGAGATAGACCCTCAAGGGTAAGACAGAACAGGTAGTGCTTGGAATATTTCAGTAGGGAAAGCATGAGTGATCTTATGCAGTGTACATACCTCACAAGACTTAACATAGTCCTTCATATCCTTCAGACAGATCGGCCACCAAAAGAAATGACTCACAAACTCCTGTGATTTCTGTACCCACCTATGACAAGACCAACTTGGGAGTTTTTTTTTTGTTTTTTTTATTATAGCAGAGTGTTTGTGTTATTTACATCCTTTTTTGTAATTCAGGTTATGGTGCTTAATGAACGCGGTATACGGTCTCGTTCACCGTGTGCGTGGTTCAATCTGTCCGTGCAACTTGGGAGTTTGTGACTGTAGACTGTGAGCCCTCATGGACAGGGTCCTCTCCCGTCGTGTACCAGCAAGCCTTGATTGTTAGTATGTACTGTACCTATCCTTGTTACCCCCCACGCCATGGAACCAATGGCACTATATAAATAATAATAATAATATAGTTTGCAGTCTTACAGCCTCTGGGATGTAGATATGTAAATCTCGCACAAATACACTGTTCTTGAAAAAAGTTCATATCGTCAGGTGCGTTGGAGACAAATACATCATCATCGTAGGCCTCCCTGATATCCCTTCACAAGTCCTGGTCTCAGAATATTCCAACAAAGTCGATATCGGATAGAATAGTCTTGGACATGGTCCTAGGTATGGAATACACAGCATGGATTCGGGATAATGCATAAGCCTTCACATTGTTCCTGGGTGGATACAAAATATCAAAATAAATGTCAAAATAAAAATGTACTGCATATCCAGCCTCCTATTTGTGTGTTTAAATGTGTGTACATTCAGAATTTGTGTCATTACTAGCCCGATGAAGAGACCTTAGTGTCTCAATAGCTTGCTTTACTTTTTCTTGCCATCTTTTCACTTAGCCATTAAAAGGTATCAACCACTGAGGACTCTCAGATTCTAATATTTTTTTAGAAGATCTAACTCTAAATTATGATAATCTGTGAGCACTATGACCTGTTGTGCTGCTTCTTGCAGATGGTGCCTCCGTTCTTTAAAAGCAGTGATAATTGACAGTAGTTCCTTATCTCCTACATCAAGCTCTTCACTGCAGAGGAAAGCCTACAAGAAAAAAGATACACAGATGCAACAGATTTTTCCCCCTGTTCTTTGCAGGACAATCCGACGTGTCCACTTCTACGATGAAAGGAAGTTCTAGATGGATCAGGAACGGATCCATGGTGATACAGACTTTAAGACGATCAAATGCCTTCTGAGCTTATCAAGACCAAACAAAAGTCCTTTACTTCTTGGTTAATAGTTTTATAGGATGGACAATTTTGGAAAAATTTCGTCTCAATCGTCTACAAAAATTGGCGAAGCCGATGAAACGTTGTACCTCCTTGCCGTTTCTTTGTACTGGACAATCTAAAATCATCTGAACCTTGCTGAACTAAATGTTCAGTGCCTGAGGAGAGATGCCATAACCTAAGAATTAACTCTCAGAATGATAAAACTCACATTTTTAAGGCTTGATGTGAAGATGATTCTCCTTCAGGTGTCTTAATAACATTCTGACATGTTCTTGACACTCCTGTAATAAGTCAGAAAAAAAATCTAAATATCGTCCAGATAAATCATAACAAAATCGCTTGCTGATAAAACAAGCGCTCACGAAAAATGCAACTTGGTGTGTTTGGAGGGCAGAGGAGGGCTTATAAATTATGTGCATCCAAACGCAACCGCAACCGAACGCAGCCAAACGCAACTACTATGTGTTCCCATGTTAAACAAAGGAGCGCAGTGCGCATGCATTTGGCTGCACTCGGTACGCTGCGTTTAAATACGCAAATGTGAAACCAGCCTTACCCAATGTTTCGCAGAGGCTACAATTGCCAAATACTATGTCTTCTAGATTGATTATGTGGATCCTTGTGGAATTTTGGAATAAGATAAAAAGTTGCCATCCTTGGATTCATTATTTTCATGGACTCCTATATTCCCTCTTCAAATGTTCTATCTATAAATAATAAAGGAGGAAAGAGAACAATGGGTTAACAGTTTCTATAACTTATCTCTCAAGAAATTAAAGGCTTGTTCTTCATATTACCGTATATACTCGCATATAAGCCGAGTTTTTCAGCACAAAAAATGTGCTGAAAAGTCCCCCCCTCGGCTTATACGCGAGTCACTAACCAACAAGCACTTATGTGCTTGCTTGAAATGGCTCCACACCGCCCTCAAAGTCTCCCCCACTAGTCCAGCTTGTGCTGCTGACCCCCCCGCCCAGATCTCCACAGCTGTGGTCACCATGCTAGGACCACCGGGGGTCCTGCTTGTGCCGCTGTTCCCCCCCGCCCGCCCAGATCTCCCCCGCCCGCCCAGATCTCCCCCGCTGCGGTCACCTGCCCGGATCCCTCCATGCTAGGACCACCGGGGGTCCTGCTTGTGCCGCTGTTCCCCCCCCGCCCGCCCAGATCTTCCCCGCTGCGGTCACCTGCCCGGATCCCTCCATGCTAGGACCACCGGGGGTCCTGCTTGTGCTGCTGTTCCCCCCCGCCCGCCCAGATCTCCCCCGCTGCGGTCACCTGCCCGGTTCCCTCCATGCTAGGACCACCGGGGGTCCTGCTTGCGTGTAACATGGCCCAATCACCGCCGCAGCCCGGATCCCTCCACCTCACCTCAATCCTCCTCTACTGCAGCCCGTCCATGATCCTCCTGGCTCCCGTCCATGATTCTCCTGGCTCCCGTCCATGATCCTCCTGGCTCCCATCCATGTCAGCTCCTCCTGGCTCCCGTCCACGCGTCCCGGTCTCTGTGGCTCCGGAGAGAGGCACAGGGGCCCCAGATCCCTCCGCCTCGATCAGTAAAGTTAAGGGCCTGTATCCCTCCGCCCTACTATTGCAATGGGGAGGGTAATGTATCCCTCCACCATGCAATAGTAATGGGCAGGACAGTGTCCCTCCCCCCTCAATAGTCACTGTCCACCTGTAAAAAAAATACAAAAAAAGTCCCCTACGGCCAGGCATTGTCCTAAAACAAGGTGTGGCCGCAGGGGACTTTAATTACAGTTTCTGGCCCCAAGGAAGGAGGTGAGGAGCCATTGTGGGCTGATAGAGCAGGGAAAAGCTGGGTTGTCAGGGAAAGAATAGTAATACTATAATAAAGCAGTCTAGTGAGGGAAAGCTGGGGTTACAGTATATACTGTTATGGGAGTGCTATATACCAGTGATCGGGGCGATCACTGGTATATAGCACTCCCATCACAGTATATGCGCTATTACAGGTATATAGCCACGATCACTGGTATATAGCGCTCAAATCACAGTACATGCCCCATTACAGGTATCTATATACCTGTAATAGGGCATATACTGTGATGGGAGCGCTATATACCAGTGATCGTGGCTATATACCTGTAATAGGGCATATACTGTGATGGGAGCGCTATATACCAGTGATCGCCCCGATCACTGGTATGTAGCGCTCAAATCACAGTATATGCCCCATTACAGGTATATAGATTTTTGAAATTTTTCAGTACCGGTAGCTGCTGCATTGTCCACCCTAGGCTTATACGCGAGTCAATAGGTTTTTCCAGTTTTGGGGGCCAAAAGTGGGGGGGTCGGCTTATACACGGGTCGGCTTATACACGAGTATATACGGTACTTTTAATATTTTGTATAACTGTAGTTCAGAAAACCACATTGCCCCTTTTATTTGGAGCTTTATAAATTATGTCTTCCCAATTTTGTAACTCCTTTAACGTCTATCTTGCATAGGTTTGCATAGGTTTTATGTTGGAATAGATGTACTTATCATTTTTTCTATTTCAGTAGAAACTACTTAAACAAAAAATCCAACATTCAGACAAGAGGTCAAAACTGCAAATATTTGGGATTTGTTATAAAGATTTTGGGTAAAAGTACTTACTTTTTGACTTTCTCTCTCTTCCCATAATGTTTCCAGGATGGGCAAATACCTTTTTTTTTCAATAGTTGAAGATGGACGTTTAATTTCTGATTTATTTTGGAACTGTTTTAAATTCAATATTCTGGCAAATAGGTGGGTGTCTTTTATTGTAGTAAAGGTATCTATGAACATAGATGGTGAAAAGGTCAAACCTTTAGCCAGTACTATAAAATGTGTTACCTTTAAATGGCCATCCCTCCTGCTTTTGCTGGTTCTTGTGGAGAAGTTTGTATTTTTTCTCCTTTCTTTGTGTTCTCTTTATAACTATAGCTATTGTTGCTATTGGATTTGTTGTTCTCTGTTATAGGTGATAATAAGAACACAGAGGAACTCATAGATGGAAGACTAGAATGCTGTCTAGCTGAAACATTTTGTTAGTCTCATAATTAGATACATGGAATTTCATATTTTTTACAATACTGATATATTTTCCCATGTTTCCAAGTCCTTTACTGCATCTATGTACTGTGAGACAGTGAGGGGGATCATATGCGAGGGTCGCTATGTGTCCCCCAGAATGTGCACTGTCAAATATTGAACTCGGTATGGAAGGTAGGAAACAGGGACGCTCCACTCCAGGCCGCGTCTTGTAGGTTTTCCCCGGAGGGAGACACGGGGTTAAATGCTAGGTTAGGAGACAGGGCGGGGTTCTCTGTGGAGAGCTTTGGCCTGAGCAGAGGCAGAAGAACCTGCTGAGCGGTCAGGTCCAGGGCGTGAGAGGCTGTGTGCTGTTGCAACACGGCCTAACCCAGGAGCCCAGTGCGACCTAGACCGGAGAGAACTCCTAACCTGAATTGACCGTGTTACTGAACAGTGGATGTATGCATTGTACCCGGCTGCGTCCCGGAACCCGGCGACTTGTGCCACTGCTGTGCTTCATTAATAACTCCGGGTACTGTATGAACTGATACCGGGCTCATGGCCGTTTGTCTTGCAATCCCGGCGCTACCTCACAGTACCCTTTCCAAAAGGGAACTCCAGCTCAAGAACCCCTTTATTAGTCAGAGTGGGGAGCTGTTACAAATAGTGTCTCAGCTTCAGATTAATCCTAGGAACCCATACATTAAATAGCAACGCATTTACTATGTGCAATTTTGCAAAATTAATAATATTTCCTGGACACTTATCCAGTGATTAAAGAAAAATCCCTTTCATCCCTGACTATAAAAACGTTGTTGATTATGTAGTACTCTAAAATCTTACAGAAAGTACTTTAAAAAAGGAAGAAAAATTTAAATATCTTAAATATTTTTCAAGACATGTTTGTAATATATGTTTGGTCTTTTCTTTACAGAAATGATTCCTATTAAAAATCATGCGGAGCTCAAAAAGATAAATGTGTTTCCCAGTCTCTATTTTTTATCCTAGTGTCCTACATATATCACTGTGTTCTAATTATAACCAGCACAGATCACTCAGAGAATACTACTTTACATCAAGTGACATTTATTTGCTGCATTATCTACATTCATTATAAGTTGTAAACTTTTAATAGGCAAAAATAAAAACATTATAAGGAATATAAAATGAAATGTAAACCATGACTTAAGGAGGATTTTCTGCTTAACAGAAACAAATCCCTAGTTAATGTAAATCGTTGAGTTGTTCCTTCGCAAAATGTATTACACAAATGTACAAAAACTTAGTTATACTTGTTTGTAGTCGCAAAAATAAGTGGCATTGGGGGATGTCAAGCTTTCCATTCCATTGAATTTGAAATCTGTCTGTTAATACCGGAATAGACATGGACAGACAAATGTGTCATCAGAATTTTTCAGATAAATGATACTTGGCTCGTATTGAAAGTATGCAGCACAAAGTAAAATTACTCAACATTAAATATTCAACTCTTTTCAGCAGTTTTTCATATAATCTCTCACCACCTAGTGGCTCATGTGATGTTTATAACTCACTAGTTAGGGTAACATTAGCTTAATGTCACTTTGATGGTCGAGCATGCTCAGTTCCTGCATTAGGAGTTATGGGAAAGGGTAGAACAAATATGACAGCTGCGAAAGAGCACAATATGAAGTGAACAAAAAGGTGAAGAATTGCTCTTTGGCAGTCATCAAAATGGCCGGTTACCAAGACCATAAACAGGCAGTATAAGCAGTCTTTAAGCCAGAGATCTCCAACCTTTATGACCTTGAGAGCCCCATTCAGCTCTGAGAGAGGGCTGCGAGCTACATCCAGTTCCCACTTTCCCTCCCAGTATTGCCACTCAGAGACCCCATTACTTGTATTATGGCAGCCAAACCTTTGCTCAGAACTTACCCTGAAGCAGTCTACTAAGATGCAGGGGTTTCCTACCTTACCTCCATTCAGATCTAATCGTCTATGTCGAGCTACTCACAAACGGTATCTAGAAATCTGTTCATTATAGCTATTTGCTAATGGACCAGTCTGGAAGACAGTTCAGAGCCACATATCATGGGCATTCGAGCCCTATGTGGCACCCAAGCTACAGATTGGGGCCCCCTGCTGTAGTGGCATGCTAGAAGCCTGGGAGAGCAGGAGACTGTGGATAAAAAAGCGCAATAGGGTCTTATCCAATATACTTAAAATGAAAGAAAAGGATGCTAGTTGCTCACCTTGTGTGGTTGTGACACCAAACCAATATGAGAGCATAAAAGCAGCTGCTGCAGAATCCACAGTGGATATTAGATCCATGCTGCTGCTAAATGATACGGATGTAGAGAAAGTACTAGTACAAGGGTGATTTATTCTATGTATTTCAAAGCGTATCCCAACTTCTTCCTCAAGAATTTTCCTCTGATCTTCTCTGGTTCCGGTGTTTTCAGCTAGCCTGGGAGAGCATAGTTAGGAGCAATAGCACGATAATGCCACTGCTCTGATCATCAGGAGTGCACCTCCTCTAGCAAAGCAGGAAGCCAGGGGCCAGGTTGTATCTTAGGATAAACCCTTTACGTTTCTTTCCTAACTCCAAAATACTTCATTAATTGGATCTGTTGTCTCTCTTGTGTTGTATGTCCTAAAAAAAAATTAAACAATACCTCACTTGTGCATTTATATAACAGCTTTCTGTCATTGAGATATACCATTTTATTGCATTATTATTAAATGCTTTTCTTAATTAAGCTATTTGACTATCAATGCCATGTTATGATGCATAGTACTGTTTATGATGCACAAATTACTGTATACCCATGTTTTTCACTTCCTCCTAAGCAGCACTAATTTTCTAACTGGACTGCACCACTGCTTGCTGCTGTATTAGTGTTGGACTTATTTAAAAAAAAAAAAAAAAAAAACAACACCCGAGTACTTTCCAGCAATAATAAAGTTGTGAAAAAGTATAGACATAAATACATTTTGCTACCTTTCTGCTTCTTCTGAATGCCCATAACCTGCAGGCAGAAAAGGAAGGTACAGGCAAATTGAAGGGGTTGACCGGTCTAAACCCATATGTCTGCAGTCACTCTATGTTTCATTCTAGTCGTCACAGACTTATTAATCCTCACACTGTGCACACTCTGTGTTGTGACGATTTCCCGGTTTCAGATCTGGGAACAGTCGTCATGTGACCAAGAGTATGCAATATGCACAACCCAACCAGAATCCAACTAAAGGGTGGCGGCCTCACTCAATACCCTTGCATTGATGAGGCCGTACCTCTATAGTCGGAATGTGGCTGGGAGTATGGAAATTAATTGCATACTTGCTGACACGTGACTGATGTTCCCGACTCTGAAAACGGCAAATCCTTGCATGCGACGTGAGGATTCATAAGTCTGCAGTCATATAGAATGACACAGAGCGACTGTAGACCTATGGATTTAGACTGGACAGCCCCTGTCAGTAGAGCCATGTTCATGACATCAATACATCTGATGTGTATGTCTCCTGCAAAACATCGGAGCACTGCCTCTTCCTCTGCTATTTCTATGACACCGTATGCAGAGTTCATCAAAAGTCTATTGAGTTACCATTTAGAAAATAAACTGTCTAAAGAATTGGCTGAGATGGAAGATGGAGAAAAAGGAAGTTACCATGCAGATAAAATGCTTTTCTACTATGCATATCTGCGATATATAAATATCTGTTCAACACAGTTCAGCGTTTACCACAGATGTTTTTTGTGCCACCACTGTATAAGTAATTACTGTATTTAATTGTAACAAGTGGGTTGAAAAGTAATTAGTAAGTAAACATTCAAATACTTCTCCGATCCAAGAAAATTCCAATAAACTGTATTCATTGACAGAAAATCAAGTTGGATTAATTACAAGTTGTGGTTTTCCACTCAACGATAGAAGAGCTTTTCCCATAAGACCATAACAATTGCCTGTAAATATAACTCATTAAGTTGTCTGATTAGTTATGCAGTTTTAATCTTCCTACTCCCCAATCACAAAAGATGACAGCTGATGGACCACTATTTACTACTGACTTTTTCATTTACGGGGTTAATAATCTTGAAGCATTACATTTATGAGACAAAAGTATTTTCAAAGAAATGTATCTGGCAGCCCACAAGGTTTAAAGGGGTGGTCTGAAGTCCAAAGTCACTTTCATTTAAATAACTATCTATGTAATTCCATAAGCTAAACTATTTTCAATCAACTTGAGTTAATAGTTTCCTCTTTTTCCCTCACTACACTAGCTAACTGCTTTGCTTTTTCTCATTTTCTTTTTGATGATGCTTCGTTTGAGGATCCCAGTGCATACTGTTATATTCAAATGAAGTGTCATCAGGGGGCAGAGGCTGCGGTCACTCCTCTGAAATAAGGCAGCCTCTGCTCCCTCTCTGAAATGAAGTGTCATCCGTGATGCTCGTTCCAGGGACTGGGTTAGTCCCTGCACATTGTACACTGTGTGATGTGCACAATGGCAGCACTCTTTGTTCTTGGTTAAGATCAGCAGTAATGAGCCGGCAATGGATCAGAGTCAGAATACCCAGAGAGTAGACACCAGCACAGGTCCCTCACAAGCGACATCACTGGTCAAATATCAGGTATTCTGACACTGCTCTTTTGATGCCTCGTTACTGCTGATTTCAGCAGAGAGCAGTCTGTCATAATGCACATGGCACAGCACGCAAAGACTAGCGCAGCCCCTGAAATGATCGTCATTGATGAGGCTTCATTTCAGGGAGGGGGCAGGGGCTGTGGTCACTGCCACAGACTCTGCCCCCCATCAAAAAGAAAGTGATAAAAAAGTAGAAAAGCAGTTAGATATCGTAGTTAGGGAAGGAGAGGGGATTTTTAATTCAAGTATGTTAGAAAATAGTTCGGATTATGATACTAAAAAGATAGGGATGTTGAATAAAATGTATTTTAATACACAGTGTGAGCCATTTATATGAATGGACCTAAATAAAATGGGAATGGTTGGTGATATCAACTTCCTGTTTGTGGCACATTAGTATATGGGAGGGGGAAAACTTTTCCAGATGGGTGGTGACCATTGCGGCCATTTTTAAGTTGGCCATTTTGGATCTAACTTTATTTTTTTCAATGGGAAGAGGGTCATGTGACACATCAAACGTATTGAGAGTTTTATAAGAAAAACAATGTTGTGCTTGGTTTTATGTGACTTTATTATTTTATGAGTTATTTACAAGTTTATGACCACTTATAAAATGTGTTCAAAGTGCGGCCCATTGTGTTGGATTGTCAATGCAACCCTCTTCTCCCACTCTTGACACACTGATAGCAACACCGCAGAAGAAATTCTAGCATAGTCCCACCCTGTGCAAGCTTTATAACCAGAGATTAGATGGCTATACAGCTGAACAGACATTTGAGAGTTGCCTTGGTACGTCGGGTTGATGTTGATCTGCTGTTTAGCTTAGGTGTTATTACACGGTGTTTTTAAGAACATTCTTAAAAACTGCTTTGTAATTTTTTGTTGCGTAACATATAATTTTGTGTAATATATAATTTATACTATTTACATTTATGATGTTTGTATATTCTTTGTAATATCTTTTTGATAATGGGTAGTTGTAGGATTTTATGGGGCAGCATGGTGGCTCAGTAGTTAGCAGTACTCGGGTCCTGGGTTCAAATCCCAGCAAGTACAACATCTGCAAGGAGTTTGTATGTTCTCCCCGTGTTTGCTTGTATTTCCCCCAGGTTCTCTGGTTTCCTCCCAGAGTCCAAAGACATACTGGATAGGAGGTTTAGATTGTCAGCCCCACTGGAGACAGTATTGCTGATGTATGTAGAGCGCTGAGGAATTAATCTAATATATAAAGCTGAATGTGTGTATGTGTGTATGTATGTATGTATATCCGGGATTGGCATCTACACCGTTGCAACTACAGCCACAAAATTTTGCACAGTCACACGTCTGGACCCCGAGAGCGTCATAGGCTATGTTGTGAGGTGAAATTTTAACCCTGCACATTCCAGTTCACCAAACAATTTTGGCCCTATCTACATAATGGGGAAAAAGTAAAAGGAAACGTGTGGGAGAAAAATCGACAGCTGCCAGCTTCAGCCACAAAATTTTGCACAGTCACACGTCTGGACCCCGGGAGCGTGATAGGCTATGTTGTGAGGTGAAATTTTAACCCCGCGCATTCCTATTCACCAAACAATTTTGGCCCTATCTACATAATGGAGAGGAAGTGACAGTTACCAGTTGAATGTTGTGAATGAGAGGGGCTTAATGACAGCACCAAAGACTAACAGCATATACCAGCATAAAGTCACTAAGGTGGGGTCCTGACATGGAATATTCACCATTCACGAGGACATGTATACACACCACATGCACACAAAGTGTAACAGCTAAGGTGGAGCCCCAACATTGGATACTCACCACGCACCCGAACACAAACACACACACCACAATGAGACACACACAACACAGAGACACACACCACACAGACACCCCCCCCACAGGGACACACACATACACACCCTATAGGGACACATGCACTCACCCCACAGGGACACACACACCACAGGGACATACACATAAAAAACACCCCACAGGGACACAGAGACACACACACACACCCCACAGGAACACACAGACCCCATAGGGATGGACACACTACAGAGACACCCCTCCCCCCACATTGACACACACCACAGGGACACCCCCCCAAAAGGACACAAACCAACCACACAACCACAGAGACACACGCACACCACTGGGACACACACACATACCCCCCAGGGACACACACACCACACAGACAGACACAGATGTGTACAAATCGCCTCACACAACTCTCCTCATACATCTGGTATCTTTATTTTCCAAAAATAAACATCTGATTAAAAATAGCCAATGTGCAACACATGTGCCATATAGGGATATAGGGAATTAAGGCAGAAGTCAGTCACATGAGCTGTCTTTTATGTGTATGTGTGAAGTAACATACTGCCTGGCCGAGGGGAGGGTTTACTGTTGGCTGGATATTTATCAGGCCGCCTATAGCAACCAATCACAGCTCAGCTTCTATTTTCCTACAGGTCAGTAGTATGACATATTCAAATTCTATTTTGTTATAGCTAACAGCAGTTATTTATTAAGCCAGGCGTAGCCAGGTACTACAGCTAGTAGCCCTATATAAGTCAACAATTATTATTATTATTATTATTATTATTAATAAATATATGATTATCTTCTGGCGAGTGTATGCAAAAGCAAAATCAAAATTTAACCACATTATCATCCTTATCAAATCCATAATCTGTTTTTCACATCCATATATCCGCTTTGAACATCAATTTATCAGCCTGACTCACATAGGCTAATGGTAATATTCCAACACCGTTTGCTGTCATCTACATTTGCTAAACTCATTGTAACAGTGCATGTTAAATATACCTGTGCTTGCTGCAATGATCTCCATTGCGATATCAGCCTGACTCACATAGGCTAATGGTAATATTCCAACATCGTTTGCTGTCATCTACATTTGCTAAACTCATTGTAATAGTGCATGTTAAATATACCTGTGTCTGCTGCAATGACCTACAATTGCGATATCAGCCTGACTCACATAGACTAATTGTAATATTCCATCTCTGCATTTATTGTAAAGTTTCTTGTGTCATCTGTATGCATTACATTCTTCACTCACCAGTATATGACTATTTGCCACATTGTAAATGTTATCTTGTTGGAGGTGTGATGGTGTGGAGAAAGTTTTGCCTAATGTCTATGGCCTTTCATCAACTTTTTCACCCCTGCTGTTTCTTGTAGCTGTTAATTACCTGAATCCATGTGACTTCCCACAATCCCCCTCACCTGATTCTGTAGTGTGTCCTATAAATTTAGTTAATTCCTAAGGGGTACACGTGTGGGGGGCTTACACGTGTGGCATCTCATGCAAAGTGGCATTGAATGCTAAGTGGATGCAGTTACTTCATGGCAGTTAGTCAGGGCAGGACTCAGGTAAGCCACTCTATTTAAAAGGGAGAAGAGGAAAAAGGAAGGGAAAAAAAATTTTTTTTTTTTGTTTTCCTTTCCTTTCCCTATCACCATGTCATTTACTTCAATATCTATTGTTCTATGTGCTTTTGCACTTTACCTTCACCGCCCCATCACCCCTCCATCCCCCCACATCCACATAAACCCCTTTCTCCTTCCTTCTACTTTATTGAACTCCCATACTCTGTTCACCATAGTGAATAATCTCGGACCACCATGCTCCAGGGTATTGCACCAAAAGCAAAGTCACCATCACAAAAACTGTTTGCCTTTCCTATTTTTACTGCTGCTTCTGCCAGGGGACATCTCTCCAAATCCTGGTCCACCCTCCATCAACTTCTACCCCTCTCCCACCACACATAGAAACCCCACCAACCTTATAAACATTACCTGCACATCTTCATCGCCCTCTTTTAATTGCGCTCTCTGGAATCCACGGTCTGTATGTAACAAACTTCCACTCATTCATAACTACTTTCTCACTAACTCCCTTAATCTGCTGGCCCTCACTGAAACCTGTATCCAGGATTCAGACACGGTGTCCCCGGCCACTATTTCTTATGGCGGCTTGCATTTCTCTCATTCCCCAAGACCTAGGAACAGACATGGTGGTGGAGTTGGCTTACTCCTGTCCCCACAATGTACTTTCCAGGTCATCTCCCCAGCTCCATCACTCTCATTCCCCTCTTTTGAGGTCCACACAATTAGGCTCTTCCATCCTCTTCCCCTTAGAGTAGTGATGGTATACCGCCCCCCAGGGTCACCCACCCAATTCCTCAACCATTTCTCCGCATGGCTGCCGCATTTCATGTCCTCAGAATTACCAACCCTTATTCTGGGAGACTTCAACATCCCCACAAACAGCCCCATCTCCTCATCTGCATTTCAGCTCCTATCTCTAACCACATCTCTTGGCCTCTCTCAGCTCTCAACCTCGATGACACACAAGGATGGTAACGTCCTTGACCTGATCTTTGTCCGGCTCTGCTCAACCTCCTCCTTATATAATTCAGAACTTCCCCTCTATGACCACAACATTCTCTCCTTCACACTCACTAACCCTCGCTCACCCCAGCACACTCCTACATATCACAGATTCAGAAATCTACAGGCCATAAACACTCACACATTCACAGACTCTCTACACTCATTACTGTCCCCAATCTCCTCATTCTCCTGTCCCGATTTTGCAGTCAATCACAATAAAATAACTCTCTCAGAAGGACCCTGGACCAAATAGCACCCCTCACCCTCAAAACCTCCAAACACAGAGCAAAACAGCCCTGGCTCACATCACAAACTCGATTCCTCCAGCGATGCTCTAGGAGTGCTGAACGTCTTTGGAGGAAAAGCCGCACTCCAGAAAACTTCATTCACTATAAATTTTTGTTGAGAACTTACAATTCTGCCCTTCACCTTGCCAAACAAACCTACTTCACCACTTTGATCTCCTCACTATCCAACAACCCAAAAAAACTCTTTGACACTTTTCACTCTCTCCTCAGTCCTTAAGTGCAGGCCCCTATCACTGACCTCTCTGCTGATGACCTGGCTTCCCACTTCACAGAGAAAATAGAAAACATCCATCAGGAAATCAACTCCCAACCTCAAATTGCTGTTACCCTTACCTCTCCCCACATTTCCTCCGGCTCACTCTCTACTTTTGACCCAGTCACAGAAGAAGAAGTCTCCAGGCTCCTCTCTTCCTCTCGTCCCACCACATGCACTGCTGACCCCAGCCCCTCACACCTACTCCAGCCTCTCTCTCTGGTGATCACCACTCACCTAACCAAAATCTTCAATCTCTCCCTCTCTTCTGGCATCTTCCCCTCCTCCTTCAAACACTCTATCATCACTCCTTTATTAAAGAAATCTTCTCTCGATTCTTCCCACACAAACAACTACAGACCAGTTTCCAATCTCCACTTCATCTCTAAACTCCTGGAGTGCCTGGTCTACTCCCACCTCACTCATTACCTCTCCACTCACTCTCTTCTAGACCCATTACAGTCTGGTTTCCGCCCCCTACATTCTACAGAAACTGCTCTCACCAAAGTGACCAATGACCTTCTGAAGGCAAAACGTAATGGTCACCACTCTCTGCTTATCCTTCTTGATCTCTCTGCAGCCTTTAACACTGTTGACCACCATCTCCTACTCTCCATGCTGCACTCCATCGGCATCAAGGACACTGCTCTTTCAGTGCATCATTTGCTGGCTCCACTTCCTCCCCTCTTCCTCTCACTATTGGAGTCCCTCAGGGTTTAGTCCTTGGACCTCTTCTCTTCTCACGCTATACAGCCCCGATTGGACAGACCATCAGCAGATTTGGCTTTCAGTACCATCTTTATGCTGATGACACACAACTATACACTTCTTCCCCTGTCCTTACTCCCGCTCTAATAAAGAACACCAATGACTGTCCAACAGTTTCCAATATCATGTCTGTTATCTCTACCTGAAACTTAATCTTTCCAAAACTGAACTACTTCTGGTCCCGCCCTCCAGTAACCTCCCTAAATATGACATCTCTCTCTCAGTGTGCGGCACCACAATAGTGCCTAGTCAGCAGGCTCGCTGTCAGGGTGTTATGTTTGACTCTGATCTTTCCTTCACCCCCTATATACAATCTCTCACCCGCTCTTGCCGCTTGCACCTGAAGAACATCTCCAGGATTCACCCCTTTCTCACCTTGGAAACCACAAAATCCCTCACTGTGGCCCTGATTCACTCCCGCCTTGACTATTGTAATTCTCTCTTAGTTGGTCTCCCCAGCACTAGACTGTCCCCTCTCCAGTCCATCCATAATGCAGTAGCCAGGATTACCTATCTAGCTAATCGTTACTCAGACGCTTCTGCTCTATGCCAGTCATTACACTGGCTGCCTATACACTATAGTATCCATTTCAAACTGCTTGTTCTCACCCACAAAGCTTTTCACAATGCAGCACCACCATACATTTTCTCCCTCATCTCTGTCTATTACCCCACCCGTTCTCTTCGCTCTGGAAGTGACTTTAGACTCACTTCTGCATTAATCCGAACCTCCCACTCCCGACTCCAAGACTTCTCCTGCGCCGCACCAACTCTTTGGAATGCTCTACCCCAAGAAATTAGGTGTATCCACAACTTAGATAGTTTTAGGCGATCCCTAAAAACACATCTTTTTAGGGCGGCCTATCATGATCCCTAGTCAGTCATCTACACATAGCCCCACCTGATGAAGACGGCTTAGACCGTCGAAACGCGTTGTGACAGTGGTATTGGAGGAAGAATAAAGGTCGGTTCTTATCCACTAATTTGTCCAGTATTCCTTTGGCGCTCCCTGAGACCGCTGTTTTATAGTTATTATGTGAGTTCTCTCTCTTCGGAGCCAAAGCGGCAGGAGCAGCCTGGAATATCTGGAGTGTTGAGGACCTGTGGTTACCTAAATACCGGGATAAATATACTGAGGACCTGTGGTGAAGTGGTATCCGGTCTGGTAGGATTAAGTGAAATTCACGGAGCACGGAGTTGTGAACGCAAACACCGGCAGGACGGCAGCACTAATAGAAAGAGGCGACCCGGAGCCCCATCACCCACACGTTTAATCTTGGTTGTGTAGACAACCATTACAGGTGAGTGCACTGGCACTTTTTATTTATACAAATAGCCCTGTGTCTACACATGCGCCCTTTTCTTTTTCTTTCTGCATATCATGATCCCTAGTCAGTCATCTACACATAGCCTATCCGCGCCGTCTCAAGTGGATCACAAATAATGGGTTGTGGCCACTTTTTCTGCTCCTATCTGTTCCCCATCTCCTCAAGTTGACTATACCATCATTGTATATAAGCATCTGTACCTTGTCACCCCCTCCTCATTGTTAGACTGTAAGCTCTTATGAGCAGGGCTGCTATTTTTTGCTCTAATTATTGTATTATATTATGCTTTGTATTGTATTGTTTTTGGCATTGTATTGTATTTTCTAATTGTTTCTTATGATTGTTTAAATGTGAACTTTGTATTGTGAAGCGCTGCAGAATATGTTAGCGCTATATAAATAAAAATTATTATTATTATTACTATCATTCAGTTTTTACATGAATAAGGTAATAAGTGATAAATAAAAAATAAATATAATTGCAATGTGAAAGCCCATGATATATGGATGATAACCCGTATGTGATTTGTTTTTGTGCACCCTTTGACGTAAAATGGGAGTGTCTGATCCAACATACAGATTCATTATTGTATTAAAACTTTAATGAGAACAATCACATTGAATTGCTTTGGTCAGTGTGTTTCATATATGATATTGGTTTTGCATACATACAGCACACTGGTATTTAATACACTCGACTAGGTTATATTATATTGATGTGATATTTAGTAATGGACTTCTGTGGTCTAGAATTGTTTTTTGATGGCAGAACTTGGTTGAAACCTATTAGGTGTCTCGTACATAGTGAATAACCCACTTTTTCATTTTGCTGTTATTTTTGAAAATGTGGCAAAAAGTTCAATGTAGCTGCAACGTGTGATTGCAGCCTTAGATTGTAGAATAAGAGGTTAATGGATTCATTTTCAACATATATCATTATGTATAAGGGCTGGCAAAATAGAACAGCTTTACATAACAATAGCATTGGAATAAAATATAATTTTATTAGGAGTAAATATCTCAATATTATGGATGATGAAAGAGTACATCCTGATTTTTTACTTAATCTGTGGAAGTTTTGTTATTATAAAGCATTTTGGCCGGTGATCCAGCAGCTGAATATACGTCTTGTGCAGCTTTCCTGGTGCTTGCAAATGAAGTGTCTTAGCACCCGGACCCTCTGTTTAAGCTCCGCCACAATGGATACTGCACTCTTCTGTAGAAAACACACCTGCACAGCTCTGCGGCAGATGGTGGAGCCTGCAGATGTGGACTGGAGCCAAGACGGGGGTCTCATACTTAACCTGATAATGAAGTTCACTTGTAGTAACACTATGCCTCCTCCAAAAATACCACCCAAGCACTTAGTACTTTGCTGAATTTTATTACACTACTTCAAAATGACAAAAGCATGTCTTAAATTTACGAGGTGGACATGGGCAACATTTACCAGACTGCTGTGAATCCTTTTAGCAGTTTCTTGAATTACATTTTAGAATGGTGACAAGCAAATTGCTCCGTCCTCCTAGATGGCCGGGAACATATATAAAGTACATCAGGTAGCTGTTATTTCTGTGAATGGGATATACCTCTGTCTTAATGCGTTTAAAGGAACCGTGTGCCCAAATCTGCATGCATAAAAATCGTTGAAATGTTTTATTATCAAAATTAATAGTCTTAACAAGTTATAATTCAAGCAAACCTTAGTATTCACTCAAAAATATATGTGACATTCACTTATAGAATCAAGATAAGATTTGGTTTAGAAAAGTATCTGTTAGGGCCACGTTACACGTAGTGATGTTCTAGCGCTCCTACCAATGATCCAACCTGGCCGGGATCGCTGGAACACTGCTTTGTGGTCGCTAGTGAGCTGTCAGGCAGATCTCCTCAGTGACCAGCGACCAGTGTAATGACGTCAACATCGTGGAAAAGAATATAAACTATTTTTTTCCACGATGTCGAGGTCCCACTACTGTATTCTGATAGGCTGGGGTAAGCGGGAGAACGCTGGTAACCAGGGTGCACATCAGGTTACTAAGCAAAGCGCTCTACTTGGTAACCCGATTTGTACCCTGGTTACCAGCGCACTGTAATTAGTAACCCAATGCGTACCCTTGTTACCAGGAAACACATCGTGTTAGAGGGATGTCACACACGCCGATGTATGATCTCCAGCGGGAGAACAACGACCAAAAAATGGTCCTGGCAATTCCGCAGTGATCAGCGAGCTCATCGCTGGTTGCTGCGGCACATCGCACACAGTGACCTCGCTAGCGAGGTCGCTGCAATGTCACAAAACCTGTGACGTTGCAGCAATATCGCTAGTGATATTGCTGTGTGTGAAGTACTCCTTAACCTTCAAAGACCTACTATCATCTAACAATCACCGGAGCTTCCGCAACACCCACTCCCCCCACTGCCCAACCCATTGTCTCTTCCCCATTATCCTGGAAAATATAAGTCTGCAAGGGCAGGCGCCAACCCTCTGTCCACCCCCCAACACTATGTCTTCCCCATTATCCTGTAGAATGAAAGTCTGCAAGGGTTGGTAGCCCCCCTTTCCCCCATCCACCACCCAACACTATGTGTTCCCCATTATCCTGTAGAATATAAGTCTGCAAGAACTGGCAGACCCCCCCTCCCTCTGTCCAACCCCAACACTAAGTCTTCCTAATTATCGTGTAGAATATAAGTCTGCAATAGCAGGCCACAGGGGTCTGCTTGCTGGTCCGCGCTGCTGCAGACCAGCACTACACACAATGTGCTCTGCGGCAGCTCGGAGCGGTGGAGGCTGTCCGCCTTCCTGTATTAGTCACCGCTCCCCCGCACCTGCAGAATTATGTCTCCTCTCTAGCGTTTTCCTCAACTGTGTATATAGATCTATGTGAGAAGCTCTTGGCAAATCACATTACAGAAGGCAGACCAATCATTGTGCAGCAGCCTGGGCAAACACAGTGCAGCAGCTAGGCCCTGATTGGCTAGTGGCTGTTGTACTGTGATTGACGCGGCTGCTGTACTGTGACTGGCCGATGGCTTCTCATGTACATCTATGCACACAGCAGAGAAAGAGAACAGAGAGGCAACGTAATTCTGCAGGTGAGGGGGATCGGTGACAGAACGGGCTGCCAGAAGGGGATGGGAGGCTGCAAGAAGAGGATGGAGGCCTGCAAAAAGAGGATGGGGGATGCAAGAAGAGTATGGGGGCTGCAAGAGGAGGATGGGGGGGCTGCAAGAAGAGGATGGGGGGCTGCAAGAAGAGGATGGGGGCTGCAAGAGGAGGATGGGAGGCTGCAAAAAGAGGATGGGGCTGCAATAGGAGTATGGGGGGCTGCAAGAGGAGGATGAGGGGCTGCAAGAAGAGGATGGGCGCTGCAAGAGGAGAATGAGGGGCTGCAAGAAGAGGATAGGGAGCCGCAAGAAGAAAGTGGGGCCTGCAAGAGGAGTATGGGGGCTGCAAGAAGAGGATGGGGGCTGCAAGAGGAGTATGGGAGGCTGCAAAACGAGGATGGGGCCTGCAAGAGGAGGATGGGGGGCTGTAAGAAGAGGATGGGGTGCAAGAGCAGGATGGGAAGCTGCAAAAAGAGGATGGGGCTGCAAGAAGAGGATGGGGCTGGAAGAGGAAGGATGATGGGCTGCAAGAATAAGATGGGACTGCAAGAAGAGATGGGGAGCTGCAAGAAGAGGTGGGGCTGCAAGAGAGGATGGGAGGCTGCAAAAAGAGGATGCGGCTGCAAATGCTGCAGAGAGGATGGGGGCTACAAGAAGAGGATGGGGGGCTGCAAGAGGAGGATGGGAGGCTGCAAAAAGAGGATGGGGGCTGCAAGAGGAGGATAGGGGCTACAAGAGGAGGATGAGGGGCTGTAAGAAGAGGATGGGGGCTGCAAGAGGAGGATGAGCAGCTGCAAGAAGAGGATAGGGAGCTGCAAAAAGAAAATGGGGCCTGCAAGAGGGGGATGGGGGCTGCAATAGGAGGGTGGGGGCTGCAAGAAGAATATTGGGGGCTGCAAGAGGAGGATGGGGGCTGCAAGAGGAGGATGGGGGGCTGCAAGAGGGGGATGTGGGGCTTCACGGAGATTATGATGGAAGATATGATATTGGGGGCTGTGAGGGGATGATGTGGACATTATGGGCTGCAAGGGGATGGTGGGGATATTGTGTGCTGCAAGGGGATGACGGGGATACCATATTGGGGGCTGCAAGGGGATGAGAAAATAAGACATCCCCTGAAAATAGTACATAACGCATCTTTTGGGAAAACAGGGTGCTAAACTCCACCCCTTCTCTATAGCCCCACCCAATATGACCAAAGCCCACCCCCAGCCAGGCCACAGAAAAATGGTCTTGCATGAAGCCGATCCCCGGATCAAAAAAAGGTTGCGGACCACTGCTGTTGGATGTAAGTCTGTAAGGACAACACCCCCCCCCCCGCTGTACCAGTTTGTCATTGTTAGATCTGTATTTTGTATGTAACCCCTTCTCATGTACAGCGCCATGGAATCAATGATGCTCAAGAAAAAAATATGATTAAAATAATAACATGCACAGATTAATCAGATTAATGTGTTTCATTCAACTGCCTCTTTTCTACAGACTAAGAAATTATTTTTCTAGTTTTATATAAAAAAAGATATTATACAGCACCAGCAGACTTCATAGCACTTTACAACTATTGTCATTACGATCCCCATTGGGGTACACAATCTACACATCCTAACCACTGAGCCACCAAGATGCTCATATTAAAATAATGAAACTACTGGAGCTTTCTAAAACATGTTGTGTTTGAAATACAGCCAAATAAGTATTTTATTCTATGTGACAAAGAAACTATAAAAAGTGAAAATAAAATTGATTCAAACATGCACCTTGTGGTCATTTATTGATCAGAATTAGGACTCATTCAGGCGTCCAATTTTTGTGTACTAGTGCTATCTATGGTTTTCACGAATAGCATTTGTACCAGTGATAGCGGTTGCGGCCATTCATATGTCCATGATTTTTCACAATTAACAAAAATAGGAACATGTTTGATTTTGATCCTAGGGTGATCATAATTAGCAATGCAGGTCTATGGGCTGTGAAAAAATGGACTGTACTCACATCGCACTTAGTCCACTTTTAACAGACTTTTAGAATGAAGAGGGAGACGAAAATTTCTGCTTTCTCCATATACGAGAAAAACCTGTGGCACCTGGACCACATTGATCAACGTCCGATCCAAAAAGGTCCACTTGGGGAAGGGGGAAGGGGCATTCAAAATGACGAGTTTTCAAATGGAAACTCTTTTTCTTTGGGACTTTTGTGGGATTTTTAATTTCCTGAGGCAGTTTTGAAGAGTTATTGAAGGTTCCGGAACCATTTTGTTAATACATATTGTTAAAGGGAACTGTCAGGTGTTAATGCCCCCAGCTATACTATCTGTACTTGCAGCTTATAATACTATTCTAATCATCCTGCTGAGTCATAGTGTAATGTGAAAGGTGAAAAAAGCATTTATACACTTATATTTCAGTCCCCACCTTGGAGGAGGGAGACTGTCTGGCAGATAATAGTTAACTCACTTTTACTTGGATGGCTAAGACCTGTGTGATGTAACAATCATGTGACCTAGTGGGCGGAGCTAAGCCAGCAACATATTATGTTCTATGAGAATTAGCTCGCTATTGTAGTCACATGGTTGTGACATCACATCAGGTCTCCAACATGTTCTAGACAAGGCTGAAATGTAACTATTAACCTGCCAAACAGTCCGCCTCCAAGCTGGGGACTGACGCCTCATACATAAGGAAATGTAAGTGTATAAATGCTTTTCTTTCACCTTTCACATTACACTATGAGCTCAGACAGGATGATTAGAATAGTATTATATAGCTACAGTTCAGTAGTGATAGCTGGGAGCATAAACTAGCTGACAGGTTCCTTTAATATGGTGCCTAATTTTGGAGGGGATTCCGTTAGGAGACACTGTAACAATGTGATTATGCGGAGTCTTTTTTGAAACTCCAAGATTCTGAGAAGCTTTAAAGGGAACCCGTCAGGTTATTTATGCTCCCCCCCCCCCAGCTATCACTGTCTGTACCTGCAGCTTCATAGTACTATTCTAAGCATCCCGGTCTCAGCTAATGGTGTAATGTTAAAGATGAAAAAAGAACATTTATACACTTACATTTTCTTATGTAAATGAGGTAGTGTGTAGAAACATTGGAGGATGTAGTCACTCTGGTAGGTTAATAGTTAGCATTTCTGCTGAATGTTAGAAGATGCTGCGGGACCTCTGTAATGTCACGATCATGTGACTATAATAAGTCTCCTTGGCCCATAATGATTTTGCTAGCTTAGTTCTGCTCACTATGGTCACATGATCGTTACATCACACAGGTCCTTTATACAGAGAAGTTTTCAGTGAGATAACCTGCCAAAATGGCTACATCCTCCAAGGTGTAGTCACTACCTCATTCACATAAGAAATTGTAAGTGTATAAATGCTTTTTTTCACCTTTAACATTACACTATTAGCTCAGACAGGGATGCTTAGAATAGTACTATGAAACTACAGGTACAGATAGCTGAGGGAGCATAAACGAGCTGACAGGTTCCCTTTAAGAAGCATTTTGGATCATTAAGACAGAAACCATGGGACCTTTAGGTCTCAGGGTTCCTTTACACGCCGCTACAACATGGTAGAAACAACCAGGTGCTTCACGTGCACGAGCACGCACGAACGGTTGCAAACGGTACCCCCACCGCCTTTACACGCCGCTATAAGGTGCTTTACAGAAGGTTGAATCTACCTCTGGATGCACCGCCGGGTGCCTCAAGTTACCTTCTGAAAAGCACCTTACCTCATTTACACGCCACTACAGAGGGTAATATGGGAGGACCTGGTGCAGCAGGGACAGCACATAGGCGTGCCAGAATTGTGGATTACGAGAATTTTGTACGCTGATAGGACAAAGCAATAGCATCATGATTGGGCAGGAGGCTGACTAATACATGACGCTCGAGCAATTGTGTAGTGTGACTGGTCAGCTCCATAAATATGCCGCCCTATGCAGCGACTACCAATCGTAACGCAGGAGCCTCCTCCAATGATCGCTGAAGGGGGGTGGTTTCACGGAGGCTGTGTCATGCCCGAGGAGTTATCTAGGTGACGAATAAACCTTACCCTACCGTATTTACACGCCGTTACCACCAGGTTGAAATCAACCTGTTTTAGAGCTCGGCTCTGAAACAGATGCCGCAAGAGACGGGTGGAAACAACCGCCTTTACACGCCGCTACCTCGGGTTGATTTGGCGGTGCAAGATACATTTCTCTCATCAACCCGGTTGTTTCTACCATGTTGTAGCGACGTGTAAAGGTACCCTCAGTGATAAAAATGACGGCTGTATTTTTGCTAAATTTCCTTTTTATTTGCATGCTTTGTTTATTTAAGTATTGAATTGCTGTTATATTATGCTTGTGTTTTTAAATCTGTAACTTTCACTGTTTTTTAACATTTATAGCTTATTTTCTACACCTGGGTGATATACATTTATACGTGCCCCTCACTTGTCACATGATCTTCAGACCCATTCTGCATGAAACGGCCTGCCAGCACCTTTGTTTTTGTGTAGGTCACTACTTTTGAAGGTCACTTCAACAATTATAGGGAACGTAAAATCTGGGAATTCAAATTCATCAGAATGTTCCAATCCCTAACAAAAGGGCTCAATTTGACACCTGATTACAAGAGTCATTACATAGACACAATTAACACTTCCACAAGAAAATCTTCTGATGTGTAAAAGATCACTGCACCTCATCTACATCAGTCACAAAGACTTAATTTCAATTTCCTTAGCCCACCTCCACTTAACATCACCTCATGTCCTGCTGTATTTTGCATTTAAAAGTCTCAGTAAGTCATTTGTAATATTGGCCTTGTCCACACACCTGCGCTGTCAGTATTTAGCGCTTCTGTGCTAAATACTTAGATTTTGTGAGAGAAGCGCAGGTGCGTGTGTGCGGGCGCTTTCTGCAGACGCTGTCCCTAGTTACCCGATGTGTATCGTGGTAACCAGTTCATACAGCAGGCTGCTGATGCACGCCCTGAAGAAAAGAACTTTGAAACGTACGTCGGCTGTGGGATTGTGGCAGGAATACAGTGGCAGCAGGGGTTCAAGGAGTGATTGCATCACGAGGATCTTTTTGGCACCAGGTATTACACATACTCTAATATCTAATTTACATTTATTTAATGACATCTGGTCTGCAGGAAATTTTTCTAGATATAAGAGAGGGAGTGAGAACATTACAAGTGTGATGGTGCTATAAGTATTTTTCCTGTTCCCCTATAAATAATTGGTGTTATTTGTGTATTTTTGTGCCTACCCTTTGATATTGTGCATGATTGGGACTGTTGGCCCGTTTTATACATGTTATATACAGTCAATATTTTAATATAAATTAATTTTAATCAATAAAGTGATAATTTTTTTGCCATAAATATTTGATGTGCTTATTCACGGGAAAATATCAATATAGATCTTGCATCCATGGTGATATTTTGTAAGGTATAGCAGGCTGCCTAGTGTCCGCTTATCCACAGGAACACGCTGCTCGGCATAAGCGATCACTAGGCAGCCTGCTGTAAGAACTCGTTACCACGATACACATCGGGTAACCAGGGACAGCGTCTGCAGAAAGCGCCCGCACACACGCACCTGCGCTTCTCTCACTAATCTAAGTATTTAGTGCAGAAGCGCTAAATACTGACAGCGCAGGTGTGTGGACAAGGCCACTGTCTGATGAAGGAGCCTTGAGCTTTGAAAGCTTACAAATATATTTTTTTTTGGTTAGCCAAGGTACTTTTCTCAATTTTTTTGGGGACTTAAGTATTTACATCAATCTTAGCAGCACTTTATAATGGTCCCTACAGAAGTATATACACACTTACTTTAAAAACTGAAACTCAGACCATACTCAAATGAAAATTGAGTAAAAAGCTGAACAAAACCCCTAATGAAGTTAGGAGAGTTTTCCATAAGTGAAAAAATGGACATCTGAATGAGGCCTTATAGGTGGGCTTTGGCCACTTTACACTTGTATGCTAATGGAAAAAGTGAAAATGAATGTTTCCCATATTTTCTATCAATAAAATAATTCAGTTAAAAACATGTATTTAAAAAAAAAACTATAATTTTAACTCCAGTTATTATTTCTATACTTTTGTGCCATGTAATGTATATTTTATGATTATTTAGGCTGCACACACCAGCTGGCACACCCTGTGGACTCTGGTCATGTGACCCTAATGACATAATCAAAGGTCCTTTTGCACTTCTATGTTGCTGTCGGCTTATGATTGGTCAGCAAAAGTAGTGTGGAAAGAAAAGGATTTCAGACCTCGCTTCTGCCTTAACGAATAATCTCAACTTGCAGAGATATTTAATATAATTTTTATTTTCTATGCGTTTTGGGGATTAACCCTTCATCAGGAAAATAAATCACAAGGTTAATAGATGTACTGTACATCTGAAAATCCTTTTCTTTCAAAAACTACTTTTGTTACTTTTGTTACCGATTCATGGGAGATTGCAGCAGCCCGATCAGCAGGATAACAGTTGTGGCCAAAAGTATTGATACCCCTGCAATTCTGTCAGATAATACTCAGTTTCTTCCTGAAAATGATTGCAATCAAAAAATTCTTTGGTATTATTATCTTCATTTAATTTGTCTTCAATGAAAAAACACAAAAAGAATTGTCCTAAAGCCAAATTGGATATATTTCCACACCAAACATAAAAAAGGGGGTGGACAATAGTATTGGCACTGTTAGAAAAATCATGTGATGCTTCTCTAATTTGTGTAATTAACAGCACCTGTAACTTACCTGTGGCACCAAACAGGTTTGGCAATAACTAAATCACACTTGCAGCCAGTTGGCATGGATTAAAGTTGACTCAACCTCTGTCCTGTGTCCTTGTGTGTACCACATTGAGCATGGAGAAAAGAAAGAAGACCAAAGAACTGTCTGAGGACTTGAGAAACCAAATTGTGAGGACGCATGAACAATCTCAAGGCTACAAGCCCATCTCCAAAGACCTGAATGTTCCTGTGTCTACCGTGCACAGTGTCATCAAGAAGTTTAAAGCCCATGGCACTGTGGCTAACCTCCCTAGATGTGGACGGAAAAGAAAAATTGACGAGAGATGTCAACGCAAGATTGTGCGGATGGTGGATAAAGAACCTCGACTAACATCCAAACAAGTTCAAGCTGCCCTGCAGTCCGAGGGTACAACAGTGTCAACCCGTACTATCCGTCGGCATCTGAATGAAAAGGGACTGTATGGTAGGATACCCAGGAAGACACCACTTCTTACCCCGAGACATAAAAAATCCTGGCGGGAGTTTGCCAAAACTTACCTGAGAAAGCCTAAAACGTTTCGGAAGAATGTTCTCTGGTCAGATGAGACAAAAGTAGAGCTTTTTGGGCAAAGGCATCAACAAGAGTTTACAGGAGAAAAAAAGAGGCATTCAAATAAAAGAACACGGTCCCTACAGTCAAACATGGCGGAGGTTACCTGATGTTTTGGGGTTGCTTTGCTGCCTCTGGCACTGGACTGCTTGACCGTGTGCATGGCATTATGAAGTCTGAAGACTACCAACAAATTTTGCAGCATAATGTAGTTCCCAGTGTGAGAAAGCTAGGTCTCCCTCAGAGGTCATGAGGTCTTCCAGCAGGACAATGACCCAAAACACACTTCAAAAAGCACTAGAAAATGGTTTGAGAGAAAGCACTGGAGACTTCTAAGGTGGCCAGCAATGAGTCCAGACCTGAATCCCATAGAACACCTGTGGAGAGATCTAAAAATGGCAGTTTGGAGAAGGCACCCTTTAAATATCAGAGACCTGGAGCAGTTTGTCAAAGAAGAATGGTCTAAAATTCCAGCAGAACATTGTAAGAAACTCATTGATGGTTACCGGAAGTGTTTGATCGCGTTATTTTGGTAAAAGGTTGTGCAATCATGTATTAGGCTGAGGGTGCCAATACTTTTGTCTGGCCCATTTTTGGAGTTTTGTGTGAAATGATCAATGTTTTGCTTTTTGCTTCATTCTCTTTTGTGTTTTTTCATTGAAGTCAAATTAAATGAAGATAATAATACCAAATAATTTGTGATTGCAATCATTTTCAGGAAGAAACTGAGTATTATCTGACAGAATTGCAGGGGTGTCAATACTTTTGGCCACAACTGTATCATGAGTGATTTGGTTTGGTTATGACCCGCATAACCATTATAAGGTTAGCAGTGTTCGCACGAAGTTATTACACACAACTACACCCTAAGTGGGTTTTTACTTTCCAGCCATATTTTATATGATTGGTCAGCATCATACTGGAGGCAGAAATATACATCCCCAATAAAAGCTAGATAATAACACCTACTTGGTCATATCTAAAGTTTAACTCCCAAATTAACTCCCAAATATTTGATTGCTAACGTTTCCTTAATAGAGAGATGAAAATTAGAAGAAGAAAAGCGTAATTAAAACAAAATATTTTGTTTGTTCTTTAAAAAAGGAAAGAAGATGGAGCCAGGAAATTACAGATAGTATGCCTTAGCCTAGGGTCACACTTGAGCCCTGGATCTGTTAAAAGCTTCAGTTTTTCAACTTAAAATTCTTGAAAAACTGATGGTTTTAACGGATCCATAGGCCCCCATGCAAAAAACGCAGTGTCAAAACGTACTGTTAAAAAACGCTATGCTAGCAGCATTTTTGGGTGCTGTAGCAAAAACGCATGCGTTTTTTTTTAACATGGGGCCCTATGGGAAATGCATCCGTTATCACATGGTAAATATAGGTACAATGCGTTAACGCATAGCGTTTTTGGGATGCAATCATGACAATCTACAAAAACGGAATCAGGTTTGGAAAAGACAGAAAAAAGGACTGCCAAGTGTGACCCTAGCCTACTTCTATACCAAGAAAAATCTTTGAGCACATTTTTAAACAACATTTATGTTAGTACTTGGATAAAAATACAATAATTAATCAGAGCCAACATGAGTTTGTAGCAAACAAGTCATGCCAGACAATTCTAAATTCCTTCTATGATGGATTCACTGACTGGGTCTGGGAAATGCAGAAGATATACTATGACTTCACCAAAGCATTTGATAAATTATCTCATACCATCCTTATTGAAAAAATTACCAAGTATAGAATTGGCAAGGCAACGGTTAGGTAGATTCATGACTGAGTTAGTGATCGTACACAAAGAGTGGTCAAAAATGGCTGCACATCCTGTTGGAAGAGTGTTTCAAGTGGGAACCACAGAGCTCTGTCCTAGGCCCTGTGTTGTTCAACATTTTTATGAAATTGAAGTTAGAATCAGCTCAACATACCATAGAAATTAAAAATTCACAAAATCTTTATTGGAAATCCTTTAAAAATAAAAGTGATGAAAAATTGGGCATCTCAGACAACAAAGCAATAAAGAGGGGTGGTGTGCATAACAGAAATCAATCCATACACGTTTCAAGCTACATCTCATCGTCTTGAACACTGGATGCACCACCCCTCTTTATTGCTTTGTAGATTTTTAATTACATTACTCCAGTGTGTTGAATTGGTTCCCACTTTAATTTCTTCAATTACCTCCAGCGCTGTGCAGCAGCGGCGATGCCATGCACCTCCCAGATTGGAATAGCATCACATGGGTGAGCGGAATTATTTCTTAATATTCATCAGCATTTTTATACATGATCTAGATAAGGGAACTGTAGGTAAGCTAATCAAATTTGAAGGTGATGCAATGCTATTTAACACTAATGAAGGCAGAATAAGGATTCATGAGGATCATGATACCCTGGAACGATGGGCTGCAACTAATAGAATAATATTTAACATGGAGAAAAGCAAAATTCTACATATGGCCAAGGAAAACAAAATAACATCTACAGAATGGGAGGAATAGAAGTAAGCAACAGCTCATTTAAAAAAGACTTGGAGATACTAATAGACACAGATTAAAGGGAACCTGTCAGGTGGTTTATGCCACCCCAGCAATCACTGTCTGTACCTGCAGCTGTATAATACCAGTCTAATCATCCCTGTCTGAGCTTATAGTGTAATGGTAAAGGTGAGAAAAAGCATTTATACACTTATATTTCAGTCTACACCTTGGAGGAGGTAGACTGTCTGGCAGGATAATAGTTAACTCACTATTAACTTGCATGGCTAAAGGATCTGTGTGATGCAACGATCATGTGACCATAGTAGGAGGAGCTAAGCAAGCCAAATCATTATGTTCTATGGGGACTTAGCTCCGCCTATTGTAGTCCCATGTTTGTGACATCACATCAGGTCCTCCCAACATGATGTAACATAAGACTGAAATGTTAACTATTAACCTGCCAAATCGTCTCTGTCCTCCAAGCTGGAGACTGACTGCCTCATTTACATAAGGAAATGTAAGTGTATAAATGCTTTTCTTTCACCTTTCACATGACACTATCAGCTCAGACAGGGATGATTAGACTGGTATTATAAAGCTGCAGCTACAGACAGTGATAGCTGGGGAAGCATAAACTAGCTGACAGGTTCCCTTTAACTCCTTGCCGACACAGGACTTTGTACAATGTCCTGGGTCAGTAAGGGGGCTTTGATGTGAGCTCCAGCGGAGCTTACATCAAAGCACCGACATCTCAGCTGAACTCATCAGCTGAGATGTCGGGGTAACAGCACCGATCGGATCCGGGATCCGATCGACGCTGTTAACCCCTTGGATCCAGCCGTCAATCTCTGACAGCGGGATCCAAGGCGGCCGCGGTGGGGAACGCACTGTTCCCCGCCTGCTCCGGAGATCCCGCGATAGTATCGCGGGATCTCCGGCGCTCATGTGACAGCCCGAGGTCCTGGCTAGACCCCGGATACTGACAGAGCTCAGTTTCCTGTTGTGTTTGGCAGGCGCTGCCAACCACAACAGGCCCGCGATTCTGAGAGATAGAGATGAGCTGCAGCTGATCTGTCTCTCCCAGAAGCGATCGGACTGTGCAGCAAGGTGCCTCTTAAAGGGGCAGTGTAAAAATAAGAATTAATTAAAAAAATCAAGTTTTTAAAAACCTGTAAAAAGAAATAAATATATAAAAGTTCAAATCACTCCCCTTTTCACCCAATCACAATAAAAGTATTAAAAAAATTTAAAAAATACACGTTTGGTATCGTCGCGTTCAGAATCGCCCGATCTATCATGATATTAAATCCAATAATGAGAGCCGTAAAGTCCATAATGGTAAAATGGTCCAAACGCCAAAATTCCGTTTTTTTTGGTCGCCGCAACATTGCTATAAAATGCAATAACGGGTCATCAAAACTGCGGATCCCCCCAAAAATGGTATCATTAGAAACGTTAGCTCAAGTCGCAAAAAATAAGCCATCACACAGCCTCAGATCCCAAAAAATGAGGGCGCTATGGGTCGCAGAACATGGCGCAAAAAGTCAATTTTTGTTTTTTTGCAAACTTCTGAATTTTTTTCACCACCTAGATACCAATAAAGGTATACATGTTGGGTGTCTACGAACTCATACCGACCCAAGGCATCACCCCATCATGACGGTTTTACCATATAATGAACATGGCGACTAAAATACCCAAAAAACAAACGTGTTATTGCACTTTTTTTGCAATTTCACTGCATTTAGAATTTTTTTGCAATTTCCCTGTACACTATATGGTAAAATAAATGATTGCATATGAAAGTCCATCTCATCCTGCAAAAAACAAACTGTCATATGTCTATATTGACTGAAAAATAAAAAAGTTATGGCTCTTGGAATCAGGGGAGCAAAAAACGAAAATGAAAAATGAAAAATTCCCCGGTAATGAAGGGGTTAAACATGAGTCAGCAGTGTGATGCAGCAGCAATAAAGGCAAACAGTTCTGGGATGTATTGAGAGGAGCATACAGTCTAGATCAGAGGTCCCCAACTCCAGGCCTAGAGGGCCACCAACAGTGCAGGTTTTCAGGATTTCCTTAGTATTGCACAGGTGTTAATGTGATCATCTGCACAGGTGATGGATTCCAACTCCTGTGCAATACCAAGGAAATCCTGAAAACCTGCACTGTTGAGACCTGGAGTTGGGGACCCCTGGTCTAGATCATGTGAAGTCATTATCCCCCTCTACTACTATTTGGTCAGACCTCATCTGGAATACTGTGTCCAGTTCTGGGTAGCACATTTTAAAGAAGATATTAAAAAACTGGAGCAATGTTAGGCTGGCTTCACATTAGCGTTTGTGTCTGCATGCTGATGGCATGCAGACACAAACGCTGTCAGAAGCAGGGACACTTTGATGTGTCCGCAGCGGATAATGTCCGCCTGCGGACACATCACTATGAAGCCCGGCAGCCAATCGGCGCTGTCCGGGGGCGGGCCGGGGGCGGAGATCAGCGCCGGAGATCTCCGCCCCCCCCGGCCGCCGGTAAGCTCCGGGACTGTCGGCGGGGAGAACAGCTGATGTGAGAGCTGTTTGAATCTTCCCGCGCCGACACTGTGAGGAGATGTCGCGCGGGAAGATTCAAACAGCTTTCAGATCAGCTGTTCTCCCCGCCGACATCGCTATGAGATTACAGGCGGCGGGGAGAAGGAGGACAGCAGAGGGTCAGCTGATCTCCCGGTGGCCGTCGGTGAGCTCCTGTGACATCACCGGCGGCCACCGGGAGATTTTTCAATGGGTCCGCAGCGTTCTCCTGCTGTGTCATGCAGAGGACACTGCGGACCCATTGAAGACAATGCTTTTTTTGTACGCTTGGGGACGCTTGCTGATTGTCCAAGCTCCCCAAACGCACAAAAAAACCCAACATGCTGCGTCCCGGGTGCGGATGCTGGACACCGGAAGCAGCAGATATCGTCCGCATCCGCACCCGAACGCAGCAAACGCAGGCACCATGCGTTCCTATGTTAAACATAGGAACGCAGTGCGCATGCGTTTAACTGCGTATGGGAACGCAGCAAAACGCTGCCTTCCCATACGCAAATGTGAAGCCAGCCTTAGAGAAGAGTTGCCAGGATGGTGAGCGGACCACAAACAATTGAACAGTTAAGGGATATGGTAATGTTTAGCTTGCAAACAAGAAGGCTAAGGATCAGCTTCATTCTTATTTGCACAAGGAAAGACTAGAAACAATGGGATGAAGTAAGGGAAAAGATACAGATTAGATATTAGAAAAAACTTTTTGACAGTGAGGGCAATCAATGAGTAGAACAGGTGGCCACGGGAGGTAGGCCAGGGTCACACATACAATCCGTTTTTGGCTTAAATCTGTTTTTGGGGTAATTTTTCTCATTTTTTTTTCAAAGTCCAAAAACGCATATGGGAGATGCATGCATTAACGCATGGTACATATAGGCGTTTTTTGGGAAAAAATGACTAAGTCCCAAAATTTCCAAAAAATGTCCAGGACCTTAGGGGACACTATTGGCACCCTTAGAAAAACAGATCTGTTTTCTAAGGGTTTACAAAAGCGGATGGGCATGTGTGACAACAGCCATAGCGAGTTCCCCTTCAATGGAAGTCTTCACACAGAGTATGGACAAACATCTGTCTGGGATGATTTAAGGAATCCTGCCTTGATCAGGGGGTTGAATCAGATGACCCAGGAGATCCCTTCTTAGGCTAGAGTCACACTTGCAGATTATCCATGCAGTTTTCACACATGTCTTTTGTGAAAAAAGCATGGAAAAACGCATCCCTAGACCCCCATACAAAAAACGCATGCCCCAATGCCAAAAACGCATGTCTAAATTGCCATGTATTTTTTGAATGCGTTTTTGGCTCAGCACCAATAAATGCAGCATGCGTTTTTTTAACATGGGGCCCTACGGGAAATGCATGTGTTTTTGCATGGCACTAAATAGTACCATGCGTTTCCGCATGCGTTTTTTAAGGCTGCCCCACACCTAACAGCAAAAACGCAGCCCAAAAAAGCAGGCTGGAAAAAAACACCTTAAAAAACGCAGCCAAGTGTGACCCTAGCCTAAATCTACCATTCTATGATTCTATAATTCTATTCTGCAGCCACAATTACATTGTGTGTCAAGTTTAACATGAACAATTTGGTGAAAGATGACAGGAAAATATAGTGTTAAATTATAAATGTTAGTTTTATTGAAAGACAAAAATGCAACAAAAACGAAATAAAAAAAAAAAATAACCAGCTAACTCAATATTGTTGGGTGTAAAAACAAAAGTTAAGGCATTTCTCCAAAGGCATATGCATGACCTGAAGCTATTCTGGGCTGTGGTTATTTGTTACCTCCTGCACAGCCAGTATATATTTGTCATCAAAGTATTACAGAATCCATTTTTTATCTCCACAATATTGTTTTACTGTACATTTAAATTTGCAGTAATCTCACTCGATCCATCTGTTAAACTGGTGCTAATTATGAGCTTGCATATTTTAATAAAGGCTACCAATTGCACAAGCCACAGAGATAGGTCAGGCGGAAACATGGTATGGTAAACAGATTTGTATCAAGTGTAATCAATGCAATTAGCAAGATGTTTCCTGTGGTGAGAAAGACAAGGTGAAATGGAATGAGTGACTAGAGAGATACGAATTGCCGCTATAGCAGTAACGTTAATCATCAAAAACTCTGTATATTCAAAACAATCTTCATAGTTATGACTTCCATCCTCATACATTATTTTTTATCCCCTCAGCAGAAAACTTCTTGAACTTTCTGTGATGAGTTCTCATGATTCATCTAAGTTTTCAGCATAGTATAACTGTCACTTTTTTTTCTCTAAAAGTCTAGAGAAACGTAAGGCGTAACCGCCATTTACATTTTTATTTAATAATACTGTAAAGCAAGTGATTTTAATAAACTTTCAAATATACTTCATAAGAAAATTCTGGTTGAAAACCATTCATAATCCTTCCACAAGGTGTCCCCACTGCACTGTGTGTGAAGCAGACATATGTTCATTAACAGTCAGATCCGTCTTCACACTGAATATGGCCACATAACCATATAAGGGTAAGGGGATGGGGCCTACAGTGTGCCAACTCCTGATAAGGTGACAATGTTTCAGATTACTTCAGGCTACAGCACATTTCTAAGCAATGCCACAATGTCAGGATCAGTGCAAACCTCTCTTTCTTTGGCACAAGCTTCTGAAATGTCATCTAGCTCCACACTGCTCAGTCACGATCTCTGTTAACCCATTCTCTGCTGTCACATTGTATTGCTCTCTACCAGCTGGCCTGCCAACACAGCCATAAAATGCAGTTTTTAAAAGAGCACAGAAAATGTGAGAAAATAAGTCATATGGCACAAAAGCATTATCTTAGCTGCTATGTGACCCATTATTAACAACCAGTGCAGTATTGTTTTTTATTTTTTTCAGTGAAATGACATTTACACTTTAAAAAAATTAAGCAGTTTTAAACATCACCCAAACAGGAAATGACACCGAAGGAAAACATACCAGAATTGTTCTAAACACATAGCAGAGAGATGTTAAGGCTGTAGTCACATGAGCGTATGAAAAATCTGACAGATTATCATTCAGGAGAGTAGGATGAGTGCAATCCTTTTGGTATTCCGGATGTCATGCAAGTGCTATGCGAGTGCGTGATTTATTTATTGCCTGACATTTGTATAACATCCGTATGCAATGGGTTTTTTCTCAGCAATTATTATTCCACAATAATTTGCAGGACCATATACTGTATTCTATGCTTCAGAATGGTTACGCATCTGTAAAAATTGGACAGCATACAGATGGTCCTTGTGGCGTCCGTTTTTGACTTTAATTGGCGATTCTCGCACGGTTAACATATTCACTTGTAGTGTGCTGCAACGTTTTTCTCATCCAGGGTCTGAGAAATAAATCGCTCATTTGCTCTGATACGTTGATTCGGACACAATGTGGGATTTTCTCTCATTGCACTTGTCCGTTTAATATGCTCATGTGAACAAGGCCTAATATTAATTGCTGTATGTCATTCTTCATGAAGAGGGAAGCTTTTCTGCATCACTGGAACTTTGTGCTACAAGTATAACTGAATATTATCGACAATGAAGTCACTAAAAGCTTGTGAGAATTCCCTACAGCAATTCTCTAATTTAATGCAAGTAATTAAAAACAGCAAATTGTCACAATTAGTAAAATGGATGTACTGGTACGAATGTCATTTACCTTTTTTAACTAAACCTAATCTGCCAGCATTAACACATGTCAAAATCAATATAGTATGAAAACCATCCATCTCCCAGTGAATGGCGATCCTCATGCAGATAGAGAACACACCCTCAACACAGCTTAGGCCATGTGCAAAATCCAGAAGTGGTGACGTGATTCTACTAAGGCCCCGTTACACGTAGCGATATCGTTAATGATATCACCGCAATGTCACAGGTTTTGTGACATTGCTGCGACCTCGCCAGCGAAGTCGCTGCATGTGACATATAGCAACGACCAGCGATAAGCTCACTGATCGCTGGTCGTTGTGGAATGGCCGGGACCATTTTTCCATTGTTGGTCTCCCGCTGCCCAGCATGCATCGGCATGTGTGATAGGGCCAATAAAGAATGATTCCCATGCTGCGCTCGGGACAGTGAGCGATCTCAGCGACTGTCGGGGGACACAGCATCGGTAAGTTGATCATACAGTGTCACTGCTCACCAGCGATCACATAGCGATGTTCCAGAAATCCCGGCTACATTGGATCGTTGGTGGGATCGCTGGAACATTGCTATGTGTAACAGGGCATTTATACTTTTCCTCTGATTGTTCTACTCTTGGTCTTGTCTTACAAATACAGAATTAAAAACTCGTAAGGCCATGTGCAAATGTTGGGTATTTGAGTTCTTGATGAGCATTTGTAGCCAAACCCAGTAGTGAAACATTCAGAGAAAAATTATAATAGAAATACGTCACCACTTCTGCATATTTTACCCACTTCCACCACATTTTTTTCTGAAGTGTGTCTTGTGTTGTTTTTTTGGTTACCGTATTTTTCAGATTAAAAGATGCACTTTTGTTTTCCCAAAAATGGGGGGAAAACGGGTGTGCGTCATAAAATCTGAATCTAAAAAAAAATCTTACCGAGGGGAGGAATTGGGATTGCGGAGGTGGAGTGGGGGTGCATGAGCCTGTTTTATGGGTCCATGAAGGGTTGGGGCAAAGCCAGGAACTGTGAAGGGTCGTGGCAGCGCTTAGTGGGCACCGCCATTATCGAAGTCCCAGCTTGCATTGCCAAGCTGCAATACATGCTCTTATGACCAGATTGTAAGAAAATTGCCGCGGAGGCGGTGCATGCTCAGACCACGATCCGTAGCCATTTTCTGTAAGTCTGTACATGAGCATGTATTGCAGTTCAGCAATGCATGCTGGGACATCAGGTGCTGCTGCAACACCCACAACTCCTTGCTGGCTTCGCCCCAACCCTCTGTGGATCTGTGAAAACCATTTCATGCATCCCACATCCCCCTTGGTAAGTCATGTACAAGGATGGGAGACTTATGTCCCAGGATGGGGGACATATATATCAGGAGGGAGCATATATACCAGAATGAGGGGCACAGATACCAGGATGCGGAGCACAGATACCAGGATGGGGAGCACAGATACCAGGATGGGGGGAAAAGAATACCAGGATGGGGGCATGGATATCAGGATGGGGATCATATATAGATCAGGAGGAGGCACATATACTAGGATGGAGAACAGACTGTATATACTGATTGTAAGACAGACACTGGCATTATAAGACGGACCCCATTTAACATTATTTTTTTTCTCTTTTCTTTCACAAAATTTAGGGTGCGTTTTATAATCCGATGCGTTTTATAAAGCGAAAAATATGGTATTTCTTGAACACTTTTCTGATGTTTTTCTCCACCAGCATTTTTAAGGGGTTTATCACTAGTTTTTATCACACTTTTTTTACTGCTATTATTCCACTAAAGCAGGGGCGGGGAACCATTTTTCTGCTGAGGGCGATTTTGAAATTTGTACAAAATTATCAACTTGAAAATTACCCGTTATATTTGGTTAAACAATCAACTCACCCCTACTGTGGTGGCTGTAGCTGCTTCTCTTTAGCGTGGGTGATATTGGTCATGTTGCTTCTCAACTGCTTTTCCAGGTTTGCTAGAGACTTAAGGCCACGTCACACGCATCAATCTTATGAGCGATATCGCTTAAGCGATCTGCTTTTTTGATCGCTTAAGCAATATCGTCTGTGCGTCGCTGCGTGTAATCAAGCGATTTTACAATGTAAAATCGCTTGATTGTTTGCAGATTTGTGAGCCGGAGCTCAAATCAAGCGATAAACGCTTGATCAATCTGCCTCATCGTGGTGTGTGACACCACGATGAGCGATCTCCCAGCGGCAGAGCCTATGCTGGGAGATGGTATCTATGGTAAACGTCGGGTTACTAAGTGCCGCGCGGCGCCTAGTAACCCGATGTGTACCATAGTTACCAGCGATCTCGCTGCTCCACATCGCTGGTGAGTCTGTCTGTGTGACAGCTCACCAGCGATGTGAGCGATATTGTTAGCGATCGCGCGTGCACGTGATCGCTAACAATATCGCTCATAAGATTGATGCGTGTGACGTTGTCTTTACACATCACAGGAGAGGCTGTGAGCATACACCTCACTGGGGAGACTGAGGCTGGGGCATAGAAATCACTGGAGAGCTAGATTTAAAGTGCAGACAGTGGGCAAAATGTGTCTACCAGTCTGAGCACTGCGGTCCCCAGGAATATGCCCAGGGGCCACAAAAAAGTAATTGTGGGCTGCTTTCGGCCCTGGGGCCTGAGGTTCCCCATCCCTGCACTAAAGGGAACCTGTCAGGTCCGCTGTGCACACAGGAGCAGAAGCAGATATGGGCCCATTACTATAATATATGCCATACACTGCCCTCATGTTGTGGTATTCATAAACAGATCTTTAGAAAAAGTGTTTCTAAAGACTGTTTCTGATATGCTAATTAGGGCTTTGACTAGTCGAGGGGGCGTTAGTTCCACCAACTAGTTGGCACACTTAGCATGGTATCACACCCCTGTGACCATGATAGCCTGCTTTACAAAGCCAGATTCCTCAGCAGCGCTATATAAAACCCATTGAGCTTCTCCGATGTTGGGTGTGTGTGTCCTGGATTAAGAAAAGCTAACTGGGCATGATCAGAAGTTGCCATACTTGAGGTCATTTGCACTAGACCTCTCTGAAGACAAGAAGCAGGACCAGAATTGTAGCAACTTCTGATCATGTGCAGTGAGCTTCTCTGAAGCTGGGATGCATGGCATCAGAGAAGCTCAAAACTGAGAGGTATAAGGATGCACACATGCACGGCTTTGTATAGCGCTGAGGATGATGCTGGGTGTGTAAAGCATGTTATCAGGGGCATGATAACATGTTAAGTGGGCCGACTAATTGGGGAACTAACGCCCCCTCGACTAGTCAAAGCCCTAAATAGCATCTCATAAATGGTATTTAGAAATACTTTTTCTAAAGATCTGTTTATGTGACTACTACATGAAGGCACTGTTAGGCAGGGATTCTAGGTATGTGCACAGAATTACTTGTTTTTATGTGTGCACAGATTCCCTTTAAATAAACAGGAAATAAGTAAAAATTATAGCAAAACACTCCAAATGTCATCTGGGAATCTTCCATGCATCTTTTACAATTCCACACTTAATTGTATTGTAAAGTATAGATTGCCTCTCAAACAAAGAAGCCAGAAGAATTGACATACCACTTCCTTTAGAGGGGTTGTCTGGGCTTTTTGGATAGTTTCTATGTGTAGCAAGGCTGCAAAATGTTGACAATTTGTAATTTACATCCTGTCAACATTTTGCATTGTCACCCTAATGTGACCTATTTGCGTCTGCCAGAGAACGATCAGGGACCGTGTTTGTGTTGTAGACTGCATGTAAATGGAGAACTGGACGTTACACCCAGACTCTTCCAAACACACCTCCTTCTAGTCTCAGTATGCCAGGCCACCCTCAGGCACCACTGGCACAAATCCGCAGCTGTGTGAAAAAGCTTGTGTCAGTGCAGGAGGGGACCGCTGAATGTAAAGCAATAATGTGTGTCCTCTCACCTAGTCCTCCACTGTGCGGTGGAGCCCAGGATCGCAGTCCTGGCTCTCTGTGCAGACAGAACTGGCTCCACTTCACAGAGAGCAGGTCCTATCTATACTGCAGCTGCTGGCTCTCTGTGCATAGACAACACTAGCTCCACTGCACAGAGAGCAGGTCCTGTCTATACCGCAGCTGCCGGCTCTCTATGGCCTGCAACCAGTCCTGTCTATACCGCAGCTGCCAGCTCTCTATGCCCCACTCTGTGCTGCAGGGATACAGAGAGGAAGAGCATCGGCTCCACTGCACAGAGCAGGACAAAGAGAGCCGGCAGTTGCTGTCCTCGGCTCCACTGACAGCGCAGCCAAAGGTGACCCATCACCAGGTACTACAGGTGGCGTCACATGACAAACTCTGATCACCTGTACATACACTCCTTATTGAAGTGTCACCCAGGCCACGGGCTCAGGTCCTGCCACCCGTGACATCCCCGTGAGAACACCCACCGAGCCTGATACCCGAGTACCCCAGGGCCTGGGGCTCGACATATCTTGCAGTCCGAATATAACATTATAGCATACTGGGCTGCTTGGGAGGGGGAGACAGTGGTGGAGTGGGGTCAAAAGCGGTGGGGAATGGTCCCTGCTTAAAAATCAGGTGGCAGGAGCAACCGCCGCTCTGTTAATGGAAATGCTGAGCTGTCCCCGCTGCGTGGTGCTGAACACTCCAGGTGCTGAAGCCCTGTCTCAACTTCAGTAAAATAGTACTGTGGTTTTGCTTTGATAAAGCAAAAGAGCAGCATTAAAGAAATGGAGCAAAAAAGCCACAAATGGATGATGGAATTGTGATGCTTTTTTGCAGCACAAAAAAAAAAGAAGGAGGGATCCGTTTTGGCTGCAGAAAATGCACAAATATAATGGATCTCCTGAATGAAGCACAAACACCCTGTGCGCGCATAGACCTATAGCTGTGAATAAGGTATAAGGAGTGGACTGAATCTACATGGGGCAAATACCTAGTGTGCACCTCTGCCCCTCCATCTTGCATAGTCACATGTGAAATGCTCCTGCATGCTGTAAGTCCCCATCTATCTGGATATTTTACTTGAATCATGTATGTAATGGTCCAAACATACATGATTCAAGCAAAATATCCAGATAGATGGGGACTTACAGCGTGCAGGGGCATTTCACATGTGAGTATGCAAGATGAAGGGGCAGTGGGGCACACTGGGCATTTGTCCCATGTACTTTCAGTCCAGACAGAGAGTCCTCTGTGCACAGTGTCTCTCACATACCCTCCCTGACTAGAGATTAAGTACAAATCGTTTAATTACATTAGGCTAGGGTCACACTTGCGTTTTGACCCTAGCCTAATGGATTGCGCTTAAAACTTAGTACTTTTCTCAGAACATTATGCTATGCGCTGGAGGAGAACACTGCCCCTAGTTACCCGATGCTTACCTTGACAATGAGCCACAAACAAAGCTACTGGAAGTGCGCTTTAGCAGAGCGCAGAGGAAACATGTAGATAACGTTTCCTGTGCGCTGTTGTAAAGCGCACTTCCAGTAGCTTTGTGTGTGGCTCATTGTCAAGGTAAGCATCAGGTAACTAGGGGCAGCATTCACGGAAAAGTACTAAGTTTTAAGATCAATCCGTTAGGCTTGGGTCAAAATGCAAGTGTGACCCTAGCCTAACTTAAATGTTTTTACTTCACTGAGTCCTGCCGTGCAGCAGCCAGCAGGACTACTAGCACACACACAGCACTGCACAGAAGATGCAGCACAGGAGGAAGGAGGGGGCGGGGCAGCAGCAGCCTCGCAGGAAATTTGACATCAGCGGCATCGGTGCCTGTGGAATGCTGACAGTGGAGGATTATAATGAGGGCAATTTACCTTGGGTGGCTGGGCCCCCCCAGAGCTTTGGGTACTGGACGGCCACCATGATTGACCTCTTTATAATCTACCACTTGCTGCAGTCTTTGAAGAGCAGGGCTGGAGGGAGCAACACACTACAGTACAGTACACAGCCCCCCTGGACCTGCCTCTACAAATCAAGTGCTGCTGTGATGTAAGCAGGAGGCAGGGCTGGAGCATCATATAACAGCACAGTGCACGGCCTCCCTCCCTGGCCCTACCTCTTAGAGTACATCACATCAGAACTTAATCTGCAGACTGGCCATTTCCTTGATTTCAGCAGGATGACAGGGCAAGGCAGGACACAGTACAGTGAGTAAATCCTAACTGGAGAAGCTTATATGTGTAACATTAACCACTAGTGATTTAAAAAAAAAAAAAAAAAACACTACCAAACTGTGCTAAACTATAACTCCAAGCATGCTATAGGAAATGCTGGGAGTTAAAATTCTTAAAGAGGTTGCCACTACGTGAACAAAGCCCATCTCGCTCCCTTTTTTACCCTTGTAAAAGTAATAAAGACCATACTTGCCTCCAATACTGCGGCGGCTCCAGCATTGTCAAAAGTTGCATACTCGTGTGCTATGTGACATTGATATGACACTCAGGGCTTTTGACCAGTCAGTGCTGGAGTCTATCTCCCTGCCATCAGACACTGGTGCAGGAAGTCAATGCTGTGGCTCACATGCTGCTCCTGCGTCCGAAAGAGACAGACACTAGCGCTGACTTGTCGCAGGGCCTGAGTGTCATGTCAAAGTCATTTTTTGCTTCAAATATTTTTTTCCCTATTTCCCACTTCTAAAACCTAGATGCATTTTATAGTCCGATGCGTCTTATAGTCCGAAAAATATTGCAGATCATATAAACTAAAAATCCAGTTGCTCTTGTCTTGTGGAATGTTTCCATTATGTTAGAAGTTATTTTCCACCAATAGCAACCAATGGGCAACCAGTCAACAGTCATGGGTATCTATGGCTCATAAATTATTTTTTGGGGGAGTATCTCATTTGCTTGCACAAATAAACTACTAGCAAAAAGTGATTGGGGTATTCTCCACAGGATATGCTACACGTCTGGTATATGTTGGTTCTGGTTCTCTACACAGCTGCTAGTATTATAGTAATGGGTGACCCTCTCTAGTCATTACTATGATGTTCTGTACATAGACAAGAAGATATTACATCTATAATTGTATCTTCAGCTGAGAATGTGATAATGCACAGGGTATGCAGAGATCACAGCTAAGAGGACTCCTGCAAAGGAGATAGGGTCATATATTGTCCCTGCTGTCCTAAGCTCTGTCTGTGCCAAGTAGAATCTACTGTATATGTGAGCTGTGCACTGTGTTGTGACTCAGTATAGACATGCTTTTACAAATGCTGAACTCCTATATAAAGAAGATATTATTAATATAACATCAATATCAATATAGCCAGAGATGTCGGACATGAAATTGTAAGCTTGAAATAATACATGAATTCACGATAGTGTCACAAGCTGCCTTGGCTATATGTGTTTATGTGTGGCCGCCCAGTTGTGATGTGAATTGCAGCCTGTCATGGATTTTGCTAACATCTTATGACATTGTATTGAATGTGATTCACAAGAAATTGGAGTCATGAATCAAATTCAAGAAATACTAATGGTGGACCCCCTGTTATTTGGTACCTATCACTGATAAGGACGGTTTTATTTGTTCTTCTTAGGTTCTATTTGCAATATTAAAGCTTTAATTTAATTAAAAGTGGATACACACATTTTGGTTGGAATTCCTCTTTAGGGTTTGCTTACATCTGTGTATAAAAAATAGGTCCGAATTTCATCAAAAATATTGAACTAGTGAAGTCCGTTTGGTATTTCATATCTCATTCAAGTGTGCGATTTTTTTTTCTCATCTAGCATCCGTATGTCAGGAGTTGTTTTTCTCATCAAGTATTATTATTCTACAATCAGATACATAACCATTTACTGTGTTCTGTGCTACAGAATGATAACGATATAAAATTCAGACAACATATGGATGGTTATAGTGCCGTCCGTTTTTTTTTTCACACCCATTGACTTGCATTGGTGAGTCACGTCATATATATAAGTGGCCACAAACAGCCCGCCCCTCGTAGACTGTGAGCCCTTGTGGACAGGGTCCCCTCCCCTCCTGTACCTATATGTCCTGATTGTCTAGAGTTATTGTAATTGTGCTTGTCTCCCCTATCCTCATGTAAAGCGCCATGGAACCTAATGGCGCTATATAAAATAATAATAATAATAAAAAATAATAATGCTGCAATTTTTTTTTTCTTCAGGCCGAATACAGCTGAGGTAAAAACTTGCAGATGAACACTACCTCATTAAGTAGTGTAAGGCTACATTCACACAGTGCATAATTTCCGCGCTTTTTTTCACCAAAAGCGCATCTATGTCTCGTTTGCCAGCAAAGTGAATGCAAATTCACTTTTGCCGTGCAGACACTGCGTAAATTTACACCCAGCTTTTATGGGAGAAAGAGCGCGCGTAAAAAGAATCAACATGTCAATTCTTTTTGCTTTTTTTGCGAGCGCTTTCTTCCATAGGCCCCATTATAACCGCTGGAATTACGCGTCGCCGTTCAGACAATGAGCAATTACAGTGCGTATAATGTCGGCGCTACAGGAAGTGAAGTCACACGGGGAGGAAGAATCCTATGTTCATCCCCCATGTGACAGCCTTTTGGCTTTCCCAGTGTATTAATATACACTGCGAAAACTAAATAAAAGTAATCAAAAGTTATTAAAAATAAAAAAATAGAATACTTACCCATCTGCCGGCTGTTCCTTGGTTACCGCGACCCGAGGCATCCACATTTGATCTGCTGCCAGGACCTTCCAGCTCTGATTGGCCGGTAGCGATCATGTGATATGCACGTCACATATCAAATGATCGCTACTGGCCAATCACATCTTTAAGGTCTTGGCAGCAGATCAGACATGGATGCCTCGGCTCCTGGAACAGTTGGCAGACTGATAAGTATTCTATTTTTTATTTTTAATACCTCTTGATTACTTTTATTTAGCTTTCGCAGTGTATATTAATACACTGCGAAAGCCAAAAGGCTGTCACACCTGTCACACCTGTCACACAGGGAAGAAACACAGGATTCTTCCTCCCCCGTGTGACATCACTTCCCTCCTGTGCTTTTTGGGGAGAAATACGGCCGTAAAAAAAAATGCGGTGTGTGAATGCAGGAAATGCGCAGCGTGGGAACGTTGCCTAAGGCATTTTTTTCTCGGATTGCACTCAGCACAGATAAGAGCCAATACTTAAAGTGAACCTGTTAAAACGCTACTTACCTGCAGATGTTAGATTATAAATAGCACTCAATGGATTGATGGCTATCTTCATCTGTAAATACTATGAAACTAGGGTATTGGATTAAAGGGGTTCTGTCAGCACAAAATGACTGTTTAAACCAAGTAAAAATGCATTAAATACACCTCCCCACTTTCTTTTTTTTCATCTCTCCACCCTTCTATGAATCCAGAGCCATCAAAGAAGAGGGGAGGGTTGAGATAAAGGGAAAACATGCAGGTAGGAAGTTGTATTTAAAGGATTAACACTGCCATGATGCACCAAGCACCTGTGTTTGGTTTGAGCAGTCATTCTGTGCAGACCCCCTTTAATCTGCAGGTAAATAATATGACAATGCTGACTGTCAGCTGGCTTTGCAGCACATTTGGGTAGAGCAAGCTGTCAGTCCAACTGCTGGGGTCTTCCTAAAGCCACCACTCCCAGTTTATTTAATGGTGCTGTGGTCAGAGACAATAATGGCTTAATTCATGCTCCCATAACTAAAAGCTGGAGGCTGCAAGAAGGAAATATTGTAACTTAATTTTCTCCCAGTAGTTGCACTGCATCAATAAGGCACTATAGCTACAGATAAATGGTGTTTTCCTGGGTGAGAGGTTCTACTAATAGCAGACTAGAACCTTACTCAAAGATCTTTTCAAAAGATAGGACTTCCTTATTGACATACCGTATATACTCGTGTATAAGCCGACCCGTGTATAAGCCGACCCCCCTACTTTTGCCCCCAAAACCTGGGAAAACCTACTGACTCGTGTATAAGCCGAGGGTGGACCCCAGCACAGGTATACAGCCCCCAGCAGTGTGGTATACAGCAGCCTCCCCAGTGGTAGTATACAGCAGCCTCCCCAGTGGTAGTATACAGCAGCCTCCCCAGTGGTAGTATACAGCAGCCTCCCCAGTGGTAGTATACAGAAGCCTCCCCAGAGGTATATACAGCAGCCTCCCCAGAGGTATATACAGCAGTCCCAGAGGGGTATACAGCAGCCCCATAGGTATACAGCAGCCCCAGAGGTATACAGCAACCCCAGAGGGGTATACAGCAGCCCCAGAGGGGTATACAGCAGCCCCAGTGGTATACAGCAGCCCCAGTGGTATATAGCAGCCCCATAGGTATATAGCAGCCCCAGAGGGGTATATAGCAGCCCCAGAGGGGTATATAGCAGCCCCAGAGGGGTATAGAGCAGCCCCAGAGGGTATATAGCAGCCCCAGAGGGGTATACAGCAGCCCCAGAGGGGTATACAGCAGCCCCAGTGGTATACAGCAGCCCCAGAGGGGTATACAGCAGCCCCAGAGGGGTATACAGCAGCCCCAGAGGGGTATACAGCAGCCCCAGAGGTATACAGCAGCCCCAGAGGTATACAGCAGCCCCAGAGCTGTATACAGCAGCCCCAGAGGTATACAGCAGCCCCAGAGCTGTGTACAGCAGCCTCAGAGGTATACAGCAGCCCCAGAGGTATACAGCAACCCCATAGGGATATACAGCAGCCCCAGTGGTATACAGCAACCCCAGAGGGATATACAGCAGCCCCAGTGGTATACAGCAGCCCCAGTGGTATATAGCAGCCCCAGAGGGGTATATAGCAGCCCCAGAGGGGTATACAGCAGCCCCAGAGGGGTATACAGCAGCCCCAGAGGGGTATACAGCAGCCCCATAGCTATATAGCAGCCCCAGAGGGGTATATAGCAGCCCCATAGGTATATAGCAGCCCCAGAGGGGTATACAGCAGCCCCAGAGGGGTATATAGCAGCCCCAGAGGGGTATATAGCAGCCCCAGTGGTATACAGCAGCCCCAGAGGGGTATACAGCAGCCCCAGAGGGGTATACAGCATCCCCAGTGGTATACAGCAGCCCCAGAGGGGTATACAGCAGCCCCAGAGGGGTATACAGCAGCCCCAGAGGTATACAGCAGCCCCAGAGTTATACAGCAGCCCCAGAGCTGTATACAGCAGCCCCAGAGGTATACAGCAGCCCCATAGGTATACAGCAGCCCCAGAACTGTGTACAGCAGCCCCAGAGGTATACAGCAGCCCCAGAGGTATACAGCAACCCCAGAGGGATATACAGCAGCCCCAGTGGTATACAGCAGCCCCAGTGGTATACAGCAGCCCCAGTGGTATATAGCAGCCCCAGAGGGGTATATAGCAGCCCCAGAGGGGTATATAGCAGCCCCAGAGGGGTATATAGCAGCCCCAGAGGGGTATACAGCAGCCCCAGAGGGGTATACAGCAGCCCCAGTGGTATACAGCAGCCCCATAGCAATTTAGCAGCCCCAGAGGGGTATATAGCAGCCCCATAGGTATATAGCAGCCCCAGAGGGGTATACAGCAGCCCCAGAGGGGTATACAGCAGCCCCACAGGGGTATACAGCAGCCCCAGTGGTATACAGCAGCCCCATAGGTATATAGCAGCCCCAGAGGGGTATATAGCAGCCCCATAGGTATATAGCAGCCCCAGAGGGGTATACAGCAGCCCCAGAGGGGTATACAGCAGCCCCAGAGGGGTATACAGCAGCCCCATAGGTATATAGCAGCCCCAGAGGGGTATACAGCAGCCCCAGAGGGGTATATAGCAGCCTCAGAGGGGTATACAGCAGCCCCATAGCTATATAGCAGCCCCAGAGGGGTATATAGCAGCTCCATAGCTATATAGCAGCCCGAGAGGGGTATATAGCAGCCCCATAGCTATATAGCAGCCCCAGAGGGGTATATAGCAGCCCCATAGCTATATAGCAGCCCCAGAGGGGTATATAGCAGCCCCATAGCTATATAGCAGCCCCAGAGGGATATATAGCAGCCTCATAGGTATATAGCAGCCCCAGAGGGGTATATAGCAGCCCCAGAGGGGTATACAGCAGCCCCAGAGGGGTATATAGCAGCCCCAGAGGGGTATACAGCAGCCCCAGAGGGGTATACAGCAGCCCCAGTGGTATACAGCAGCCCCATAGCTATATAGCAGCCCCAGAGGGGTATATAGCAGCCCCATAGGTATATAGCAGCCCCAGAGGGGTATACAGCAGCCCCAGAGGGGTATACAGCAGCCCCACAGGGGTATACAGCAGCCCCAGTGGTATACAGCAGCCCCATAGGTATATAGCAGCCCCAGAGGGGTATATAGCAGCCCCATAGGTATATAGCAGCCCCAGAGGGGTATACAGCAGCCCCAGAGGGTATACAGCAGCCCCAGAGGGGTATATAGCAGCCCCATAGGTATATAGCAGCCCCAGAGGGGTATACAGCAGCCCCAGAGGGGTATATAGCAGCCTCAGAGGGGTATACAGCAGCCCCATAGCTATATAGCAGCCCCAGAGGGGTATATAGCAGCCCCATAGCTATATAGCAGCCCGAGAGGGGTATATAGCAGCCCCATAGCTATATAGCAGCCCCAGAGGGGTATATAGCAGCCCCATAGCTATATAGCAGCCCCAGAGGGGTATATAGCAGCCCCATAGCTATATAGCAGCCCCAGAGGGATATATAGCAGCCTCATAGGTATATAGCAGCCCCAGAGGGGTATATAGCAGCCCCAGAGGGGTATACAGCAGCCCCAGAGGGGTATACAGCAGCCCCAGAGGGGTATACAGCAGCCCCATTACTATATAGCAGCCCCAGAGGGGTATATAGCAGCCCCAGAGGGGTATACAGCAGCCCCAGTGGTATACAGCAGCCCCATAGGTATATAGCAGCCCCAGAGGGGTATATAGCAGCCCCATAGGTATATAGCAGCCCCATAGGTATATAGCAGCCCCAGAGGGGTATATAGCAGCCCCAGAGGGGTATACAGCAGCCCCAGGGGTATACAGCAGCCCCATAGCTATATAGCAGCCCCAGAGGGGTATACAGCAGCCCCAGAGGGGTTACACAGCAGCCCCAGTGGTATACAGCAGCCCCATAGCTATTTGCAGCCCCAGAGGGGTATATAGGAGCCACAGAGGGGTATACAGCAGCCCCAGTGGTATACAGCAGCCCCATAGCTATATAGCAGCCCCAGAGGGGTATACAGCAGCCCCAGAGGGGTATACAGCAGCCCCACATGTATATACAGGCCCCAGCAGTGATATGTGCCCCCAAATGCTGGCACTCGTCCCCCTCCGTTATAAGCTTCCCCCCCCGGCTGCTTAAGTTACCATCCTTGCTCTTCTGATCCGCGGCGGTCTTCCACGGTCCCGTCCTCTGCTACATCCGGGGTCCCCGGCCAGTAGTGATGACGTCATGCGACCGGCCTGTCACATGACCCCGGATGCTGCCGAGGATGGGACCGTGGAAGACCGGCGCGGATCAGAAGAGCAAGGATGGTAACTTAAGCAGCCAGGTGGGGGCCTTACAAGGAGGGGGGCGAGTGCCAGCATTTTGGGGCCATATATGAACTGCTTCCCCTGCCGCTGATTGACAGGGGGAAGCAGTGCATATATAATGAGCAGCCCCACGTGATGGGGCCACTCATACAGCAGCCCCCCCCCGCCTTCTCCAGCCTGAGTTACCGTATTGACCTGTGTATAAGCCTAGGGGGGGACTTTTCAGCCCAATTTTTGGGCTGAAAAACTCGGCTTATACATGAGTATATACGGTATACTGTACCTACTAGTACTTAGTACTATAATCTCTGAATAAAATATATTTATTATGGTTTGTTATAAGCTAAAAGACCTATTTTTTAAATGTCAATCTGTAATTAGGCTCTACCGTAAAGCGTAATCGCTGTTTAAATTTGTATCTAATAATAATGTGACAATAATGCAAGTGATTACAATAAAGTTTCTAACATACTTCAGAAATGAATTCTGTAAGAAAACCTTTGAAAAATCTTCTAGAAGTTGTCCCAACTAGGCTGTTTCTGAACCACACATATGCTCGTTATCAGGGGAATCTGTATTCATCTTCACACACTGAATATGGCCTTATAAGGGTTGGGGAGAGGCCTACACAACGTGCACAATACAGCTGATCAGAGTATGTCAGGTTACTTCAGGCTAAGGGAGCAGTGCACACAGCTCCTGTGATCTTATCTCCTCTGCTTTCACATCAGTTCTGCTCCATGTTATCAGCTGATGGCCCTCATACAGCTCCTCAGCTGATTGCATAGAGCAGAGCAGATCCAATGAGAATGCAGAGGAGATAAGATCACAGGAGCTGTGTGCACTGCTGAACTCAGCCTTCTCCCTTAGCCTGAAGTAACCTGACATACTCAGATCAGCTGTATCCACGCTACACAGGCATGCTGTGTAGGCCACGCCCCCAACCCTTATAAGGCCATATTCAGTGTGTGGAGCTGAACACTGATTTGCCTGTCAACCAGATATGCCTGGTTCAGAAACACCACAGGGGGGACATCCTCTAGAAGATTTTTGAAAGGTTTCTTCCAGATGTAGTTTATAAAGTATATTTGAAAGTTTATTATAATCACTTGCTCTCAGTAGCGTAGCTAGCAGGGGGGCAGGGGGGGCGATCGCCCGGGCCCCCACGGCTTGAGGGGCCCATTGTTCGCCTCCGGGGTGTCCCGCACTCCCTGTGGGGGCCACGCACCCCCAGGGGGCCCCGTGCTGGCAGCCAGCCGCCGCACGGCCGTAGAGGAGGGAGGACAGGACTTCCTGTTCTGCAGCTCTGCCCACCCCTCCTCCCCTCCTACAGCAGATGCACGGCAGCCGCGGTGAGTGACAGCACCCTTCTCTCCCTCGGTCCTCACACCTCTCTACCCCCCCCCGGTACTCACATCTCTCCACCAGCACCACCCCCCCTCCCGGTCCTCCCTCACCATGGGGGGCCTGGGTGGTGATCTCGCCCCGGGGCCCGAGGCAGGCTAGCTACGCCACTGCTTGCTCTATATTATTATTATGTAAAAATTTAAACAATGGTTATGCTTTAGAGCAAAACATAAGTCACCATTTCGGGCTGCTTTAACCGAAGTGAAGATCATTTCCAATAATATAAAAAAAGTTTTAATTACACATTGTGTTTCAACATGTCTTTTTCAAATGTAAAAATGTACACAACTCCCTCAAGTGAGCATATTACTACCTACATCTATTATATCTTTTTATAAAGATATCACCCTATGGTCTGGTTCACCCTGTTTCTCCAAGGTTTATCTAGGTTCTACCTTACTTATCCCTTTTCATACAGTATATGCACATTATATTAATGAAGTGCATTTGTATTCTTAATTTTGAAGTACATTCACAGCTATTGGAACTGCAGAAACGTTAAGAATTGTTTATTTATTTTGCTGAATATACGCCATGATACACAGCCATGAAATGTCATGATGTCGGCTGTCATGGTTGTACACAACGTACACAATATTTAAATCTAAAGTAGGACAGAACAATGGGATTGTCGTCTACTGGTGCCAAACTAATTTATCTAAATCAGAATCTCTGATTAGCTCTCTTTATTTTAGCTCCAGGAGGCATGGGACTCAGACACTGCTCCATATTTCTGGCAGGACTCTTTATATAGTGAAAGCTTCCCTGTGAATTTAACTTAAATCTGAAAAGTAGAGCAACATATCTCCCACTGAGAATTTCATGTTGGTATTATGGTTGGCCAAAGAAAAAAATAATAATTATGTTGTCTATTGTGTAGAAGACTAAACTAAAGTGACTTATTATAGCAGATTTCTGTTTTGAAAAGTTTACAACTGTGATAGAAGTACAATAAAGAAATCCAACATTTTGTAAAGCCAACCAACCTGGTTGTTATACTTTTATTGAGAAATACAACGTATCCTTGCAAGATGATGTTCAAATGTTCAACCAAAATGTAAAAACAAAATACGTAGGATATGCTTAAAGGGAACCCATCAGGTCATAGCACCCCAAGCTATCGCTACCTGTCCCTGCAGCTTCCTAGTATGTTCCTAACTATTCCTGCTAAAAGTGTAGTTTAATACTTGAAAAAAAGCATTTTATAACTTACATTTTCACACATTAATGAGGCACCATCTAGACCGTGTGGGTGTTCTTTTTGTAGCCATCCCTGCCTTCCATCTATCGTTATCACGCCCCAGTGGGCGTGATAAGCTAATGTACAAGTGCTGTCCCCTTCTTTGTAAATACTAAAATTTATGGGCTGCTTCCAGGTTTGATGCGCCAGCCACGTCTATTTCCGGTCCTACGCAATGTAGGAAAGTATTGGGTGTACTTGTCAGCACTGTGTGCATCCTGAAGCCGGCTAGGACACCCAATACTCACCCACAATGCACAGAACCAGAAAAGATGCAGCCGTCGCGTCATACCTGGAAGCAGCCCATAGAATTTAGTATTTACAAAGAAGGGGGCAATACTTGTACATTAGGCTATCACGCACACCGGGGCGTGATAACCACTTATGACTACAGAAAGAACGGCCACACTGTCTAGACAGCGCCTCATTAACATGGAAAATGTAAGTAATAAAATGCTTTTTTTTCAACTATTAAACTCCACTTTCAGCTCAGACAGGGATGCTTAGAAAAGTTCTAGGAAGGTGCATGGATAGATAGTGATAGTTTGGAGGGCATAACGTAGCTGACAGGTTCCCTTTAACCTCTTGGAGACAATTGTTATGCATCATTCCTCGTGGGCACTAGAGTACAGTGCTGTAAATGCATGGTGCAGTGATCACGTAGACCAGTGGTGGGCAATTCATATTTCAATGGCCCACTTGAGAGAGCATAAATAGTGATGAGTGAATTCGCTATTCACACGAATAGTATGGTATTCGCGATACTCATTACTCGGCAGCTATCGCTGGTGCTTGTGACTGATGTGTCAATTGTTATATATCTGACACAGATTGGCAACTCTCTTCAGTACACAAAGTGAGCTGGCACCTCAGTGAGGGCAGATTGGATGCTAGGCTTTCTCCCTGGGGACACAGCAAAGGTGTTTTATGCAGTAGAAATGTAAAAAAGCCCACCCTCCCATTCTGTCTGGGAAAGACATGTTTTATGGCCGGATGTGTGTGGGCAGAGCCTATCACTAATTGACTAACATTGGACTCGCTATTCAGACGAATATGCGAGTCTTAAAAAGTACTCGTTATGATATAGCGAACGTGAATATTATGCCACTCGCTCATCACTAACCGTAAACTAATGGCCACTTTACTTGCGGCTACATTTCTAGTTTATCCACAGGTAACTTACTGGCTGCAGTGAAATCATGGAGACATTATTCCATTTGTTCACAGCAACAAGATAGAACCATGTCTCCATGATTTCACTGCAGCCAGTAAGTTACCTGTGGATAAGCTAGAAATGTAGCCGCGTGTAAAGTGGCCATAAAAGATAGACAGCTGCACTCTGTAGTACTAAAGCATTTAAACATTAAATCATGGACCTGCATTAGTGATACTGTAAATAGAAAACTTGAAATACTTATCGCATAAAATGGCCAGTTTATGAGAGCCCAGCAGCCAGCAACAAGGCATATCTCTTTGCTGAGTCCCAATCATGATATGCTTCTATCCAGCATGAAAGCCTACAGTTTTATGCTCAAACAGGAACCTGCTAAATTGAAAGCTGCCTGAAGTTGGTGGCAGGAGTGGAGTGTTCAGCCAGAAGAAATAACTAAAATATGAAATAAAAAAAACTAAGCCATTCATCCTAACAGACAAAAGTGAACAGGTGCAACCCATAAATTCAATAAACTGAAAAATAAACTGCACTCTGTAGCACTAAAACATGCATTACTGATATTGAAAAAAGAAAATTTAGGAGTGTATGAGAGACCAACAACCAGTGACAAAGCATATCTCTTTGCCTCATATTTCACATTGTAGTTTATTCATTGTTCATTGAAGTTCATGTGTCCAAAACGCTGTACAGTACAAGCATAAAGGATGGGATTTCTCCCCACCCACAGCATTTTTTAGCTGCAGTGTGGGGTGCCGAACTTCTGCCTCTCTTCAGCATGTTAATTTCATGCTGAGGAGTTGGAAGAGATAGTCAGTGGGTGAATGCAGGGAGAAGCCGTCCTGCACCCACTACAGATTGTGGGCACAGGGCGGCAGTGCTCACCTTGCATTCACCCGTGGCTTCCCTCAGCCTGGAGCCACTGCGTCCAACAGATAGTGCCTCCGGATTGTGTGCACACAGTTTTATGCTTTCTTAAAGTGAAGCTGTCAGAGTGGTTTCACATTACATATTTTTTCCTGTCTGTGGGATCCTACTTTTTGTAGGATTCCACGGACAGGAACGGACACCACAGGGGGTGATGCTATTTCTGTGTCCGGATCCGTGATTATCATGGATTCGGACACAGATGAGCTGTGCAGGGTAATTTCACTTCCGCAATGTGTGTATACATTGTGGAAGTGAAATTTAAGTGAAAGCAAGTGTTAAAAATAAAAAATATCGATCCTCACCTGTCCAGCGATCCCCCGATGTGCAGCATCTAGCTCCGGATGCTGAAAGGACCTGGCTGGGAGGGGCTACCCGCTCAGCATCTTCAGTCACATGACCAGTCACTGGGGTAACCGGTCATGTAACTGTGATGTCATGCCAGGTCCTGTACATCTGGAGATGACACACATCGGGAGATCGCGGACAGGTGAGGATCGATTGTATTTATTTTTAACACTTGCTTTCACTTAAATTTAACTTCTGCAACGTATATATTCATTGCGGAAGTGAAAATTAGATAATTAGGAGTCCAAGAAACCATCCGATGTTTTCTCGGACCTGTGCTCCATAGGCTCCCATGTTATGGGCCAAGGATCATGTCGGATCCGATTCGATCCGATTTGATCCACTGTGCCCAAAATCAGAGCAGTCTCCAATTTTGGATACAGCAAAAAGTCAGACCAAAATGGATCCGACAAAATCGGATGGCAATTAGGCCAAATCCGATCCGATCCGATCCCCATAGGGATACATGGGGGCCAAATTGGATCCGTGGCTGTCGTTGTAAAACAGCCAGTATGGTAAAAATACGCAGTGTGAAACCAGCCTCACATCTAAAATCTAGTCCTAGCTGCAGGCATCATATGGTAAGGCAGAAGAAGCTGAGCAGAATGATATAGAGGTTTGTGGGAAAAGAGTCAGTATGGGGTGCACTCGCACTGGCGTATAGCCAGCGTATTATATGCCTGAATGCTATCCACTTCGATAGAACTGGCTCTGATGTAATACTATGTGACAGTGCTGATTTAGCGTGACCAAAAAAATCGCAGCATGCTATGATTGACAGTGTATCCTGGCTCATTCACACCCATACAAGTCTATGGCTGTGAATGAAACATTGGACTGCACTCTCATGTCATTGGAGTGCAGTCCGATATGTATCTAGGCTGGCAATGGAGGAAAAAAGAAATTGCTCTCTCCATCTTCTCCTCATCTGTGCTGTAATTCTCGCATGCGATAGAATCGGAGCTCAGTGAATGATATTGGATCCACACCCATAGCGGAGCCTGGGCCGAGTATCATTAGCACATTATATCTGATACTCTCTCATGAGAGAATAAACTTTTGTGTGAACAACCCTGACATGCATTCTGCTCAATGAAATCTCTGATAATTCTGGGCTTGTCAGTCAAGTGGGCGGTCCTAAAAAGTGATTTTTCGCTGCACATTTACAAAGAGAAGGCTCTTGGTCCTTGATTAGGACCGCCTACTTGACAGAAACATCTGAATGAGTAAAATGAATAAAACACTGACACTTTCCCAACAAAACTATAAAACAATCTGCTCCTCTCGTCTTCCTCTATAATATGATACCTGCAACATAATGTGCATTTTCATAGTGACAGGTTCCCTGTATTGATCCTGTCAGAGGATCTACAGCTTTAACCACAAGTAATCATGAACCAGACAGCACATGATGGCACAATATAGAGTCCCTGAATATAATAAACTGAAGCTATAATAGAAAAGCACAACAAACTTTTTCTTCGAAAAATCCATATTGAATGGAGTAAAACCTGGCTGCTAGTATAGATTAATTAATTATGGGGTTATGACCCTACATCATCAGTAATCATAGGTTCCAATCCTTAACAACATTATGCTTCAGAATAACATATCTTCCTTTCAGCTAAGACATTAAGCGCTGGGTCATTGTGGGGTCATTCCGGTTCAGGAGGCCTGGAATGACCTTACTCGATTTGTGCACTTCTGGTTCAGCAACATTTAGCTTTTCTGTGAAATAAAGTTGTATTAATAATCACATAAAAATAAACCATGGCTATAGGAAGGCACGCATTTAATTTGCTGATTAATGAGTTGTTTTCGCTTTTCCATAGTCTTGTGAACAAAGCTTTTCATTGTCTGATTTTGCAGTATTAATAATTAATTTATAATAGTGTTTGCTTTGTGGTAGCTCTTTTATTTGGTCACGGAGTCCTGTAATACTGCTGTATGCAGCACTTAGCGGCGAATGGTTTCAAATTGCTTTATCTTTTCTATTCAGCACAAAGTGTAACAGTAAGCTAATAAAAAGCTCTATTTTAACCATACTTGCATACATAATCGCACAGCATCTCTTCTGTAACTGTATTACCTGTGTCAATGCTTCTCATATCGCTGTCTTGGGGGTCTCTGGGGGATTTAATGGACGTCCCTATTGGCTTCAGGTATTCCTGCCAGACTCAGAGTAGTTTCTAACAATATTAAGAGGTTGCCTGAAGGTTATTGGTGTCTGCCTTTGCGATTTTCTACAATGTTGTTCAGTTATCATTTATCACTGAAGCTCATTATTCGGTTATCCATTCAGGTTACAGAGGCACTTGCAGTATTCATATACATTAAAGGGGATGTCCAGTTTTAAATGATATTTCTGCAGTCTCTCTGACTGCAGACTTATCTATACTCCCAGTGCCCGCACTGTGTACTGCAAGGATTTGCCAGCTTCTAAGCCAGAAACGGACCACAATTGTGGCGCCCCTATGGCAAGGCGCCGCAGGGAGGTATTACATTTTACAAAGTGTATGTGGTGCCTCTGTAGCTGTGGGTTTAGGGTTTAACTTATGGAGTCTGGATTTACACACAACACTATGCCTCCTTAGAATAGGGGGACTGTCATACAGTAGGTCCCAAGGGGGTGGAGCCTAGGTCGGAGTAGGAAAACCAGGAAGTAGAGAGATTTTCAGTCAGACAGCGCTGGGAAGGCAGTCAGTGAGGACGAGCCTGACAGATCTGTGACAGGAGGGATCACCCATCTCCAGAGGGGATCCCGGGACAGAAGGTTACGATCCAGTACCGGTGCGAGCCGGCTGGAAATGTCTACGGGAAACACCGGTGTCACGGAAGCCAAGACGGTCAGCAGTTCATCCCTGGCTGTAAACCGACGAGCTGCGGGCCCTCTGAAACCGGGTAGCCGTAGGCGCCACAAGAAGGTACCTCGCCCCTCAGACCCATACTCGGTCCAAGATTACAGGAGTAACGGTTCGGATTCCGGTGGCGGGAGAGATAGTGCACTTCTGCTACTCCCGTCCGTACCGGTAAAGGAAAACCCGTGTTCCACCATATGAGACCAGGGGACTGGCGGGAGAGCTCTGCAAGGGTGGTTAAATAGAAAGAAAGACAGAATTAGACCCCGAAAGACTATCAGAAAGGAACATCTGGCGACTCCTCAGGGGTACCCTGAACCGACAACTAGTACACGTTAAACCAGACTGTACCGTGTTCTCAATAACATCTGTCAAAATTGCAAATATGTATATCCAGGAGGAGGGCACCAGGCATATTGAATATAAATACCCCATGTGTAGTCAAATTTTCCATTTTATCTGGATGTTCTCTTTAAAGGCATTTCTTGTTTTATATTAAATGTATTAATTGTACAATTAAAACTTCATTATTTTAAATTTCTCACCTAAAATATTTTATGACGGAATAAAAATTTCTTCAGTAAGAGTTCATCCTAGTTCCTCTGACAGTGAGGAGCATCAGGTAGGGATTGTTTTTTCTCCTTTAACAGGATCCCCAATCCTGGGCCTTTTCCCTTCCAACCGACTCTCCAGTCAGTAGATGAGTCTTTTGCGGCCCTGGGCATCATCTATGATAATCCTGACTGGGTCGCCCCCGGCTGAATCCAAGATACTGTATGTAAGCTTTAGCTAGGAAAACATTCAGAGGTAGAGTTTTGTTCTGAATTTTGCAGATGGGTTGCTGACACCAGATATAACAACCCTCCCCTTAGAAGGAATTTTTGTCAAGGTCTGTCAGAAAGGTTGAAAGATGCTCTTATTCTGTATGAAACGCCTTAGTCTTTAGAGGCCGCTATGTTCATTCGCATTTACAAAAGTATTGACACCCCTGCAATTCTGTCAGATAATACTCAGTTTCTTCCTGGAAATGATTGCAATCACAAATTCTTTGGTATTATTATCTTCATTTAATTTGTCTTCAATGAAAAAAACACAAAAGAGAATGAAGCAAAAAGCAAAACATTGATCATTTCACACAAAACTCCAAAAATGGGCTGGACAAAAGTATTGGAACCCTCAGCCTAATACTTGGATGCACAACCTTTAGCCAAAATAATTGCGATCAACCGCTTCCGGTAACCATCAATGAGTTTCTTACAATGCTCTGCTGGAATTTTAGACCATTCTTCTTTGGCAAACTGCTCCAGGTCCCTGATATTTGAAGGGTGCCTTCTCCAAACTGCCATTTTTAGATCTCTCCACAGGTGTTCTATGGGATTCAGGTCTGGACTCATTGCTGGCCACCTTAGAAGTCTCCAGTGCTTTCTCTCAAACCATTTTCTAGTGCTTTTTGATGTGTGTTTTGGGTCATTGTCCTGCTGGAAGACCCATGACCTCTGAGAGAAACCCAGCTTTCTCACACTGGGCCCTACATTATGCTGCAAATTTGTTGGTAGTCTTCAGACTTCATAATGCCATGCACACGGTCAAGTAGTCCAGTGTCAGAGGCAGCAAAACAACCCCAAAACATCAGGGAACCTCCGCCATGTTTGACTGTAGGGACCGTGTTCTTTTCTTTGAATGCCTCTTTTTTTCTCCTGTAAACTCTATGTTGATGCCTTTGCCCAAAAAGCTCTACTTTTGTCTCATCTAACCAGAGAACATTCTTCCAAAACATTTTAGGCTTTCTCAGGTAAGTTTTGGCAAACTCCAGCCTGGCTTTTTTATGTCTCGGGGTAAGAAGTGGGGTCTTCCTCGGTATCCTACCATACAGTCCCTTTTCATTCAGACGCCGACGGATAGTACGGGTTGACACTGTTGTACCCTCGGACTGCAGGGCAGCTTGAACTTGTTTGGATGTTAGTTGAGGTTCTTTATCCACCATCCGCACAATCTTGCCTTGAAATCTCTCATCAATTTTTCTTTTCCGTCCACATCTAGGGAGGTTATCCACAGTGCCATGGGCTTTAAACTTCTTGATGACACTGCGCACGGTAGACACAGGAACATTCAGCTCTTTGGAGATGGACTTGTAGCCTTGAGATTGCTCATGCTTTCTCACAATTTGGTTTCTCAAGTCCTCAGACAGTTCTTTGGTCTTCTTTCTTTTCTGCATGCTCAATGTGGTACAAACAAGGACACAGGAAAAGAGGTTGAGTCAACTTTAATCCATGTCAACTGGCTGCAAGTGTGATTTAGTTATTGCCAACACCTGTTAGGTGCCACAGGTAAGTTACAGGTGCTGCTAATTACACAAATTAGAGAAGCATCACATGATTTTTCTAACAGTCCAATACTTTTGTCCACCCCCTTTTTTATGTTTGGTGGGGAAATTTATATCCAATTTGGCTTTAGAGCAATTTGTTTTGTGTTTTTTCATTGAAGACAAATTAAATGAAGATAATAATACTAAGGAATTTGTGATTGCAATCATTTTCAGGAAGAAACTGAATATTATCTGACAGAATTGCAGGGGTGTCAATACTTTTGGCCACAACTGTAGATATCTTCCCTTCTTTCAAGGTATTGTGGGCACAATCCCAGGCCTGTACCATAGTAGTATAACAGACAAACACTGTCTTCCTGAGCCAGGTTTGCTGCTGAAGCTATCTTCCCAGGGATGGACATAACATTGATGCAAGCTGTGGAGCCACACAGTGGCCCAATACACAGTGGGATCAACTTCTACCTCCAAAGCAGATGGAATTGTGCATTATGATTAAGTTATTGGACTACAAGGGGGTCATATACTGTTATTGCACATGTTCCTTTCTGTCTAGGTGCTTTCTAACACATTCCCTTCTAGAATTGTACCACTGTACTGTCCCTGTCACCATGGGTTCCTTCACTCCTTTCCATCTTCCTCTACTTTCTGAATCTTCTGAAGTATAAGACTAGGGTCACACATGGCAATCCGTTTTTGGAAGTGTTTTCCATGCAAATCCGTTTTTCCTAGGCTGCATTTTGTGCCTCCTGTGTCCCTGGACTTTTTTGGACTTAGTCATTTTTTCTTAAAAACCATATGCGTTACCGCATGCGTTAATGCATGGTATCTATATGTACCATGCATTACCGCATGCGTTTCCCATAGGGCCCCATATTAAAAAAACGCATGCTTTTTTTCCTCCACTCAAAAATGTTGCATGCAGCGTTTTTTGGAGGCTGGGAAAAACGGCATAGCGTTTTTGAAAAGCGCAGACACACTTAAGTGCACTATCTGTTAACGGATATGCATTTTTGAACTTAGGAAAAAAAAGTCCAAAAACGGATCCAGGGCAAAACGGATGCCATGTGTGACCCTGGCCTAACTCTGGTCATGTTGTCAGGTTGACCACACTGCCAGCAGAAGTGGGATGTAAACTTGGTACAGCAACTATATCAATACTTAAAGCACAACCACCATTTACATTTTTATTTAATCATAATGTAGAGCAAGTGATTATAATAAACTTTTAAATATACTTTATTAAAGAAATCTGGTTGAATTATTAAATCTTCCACATGGTGTCCCCACTACACTGTGTGGGAAGCAGAAATGTTCATTCTTACTCAGATCCGTCTTCACACTGAATACGGGGCGTGTAACCATAAAAGGCAAAATGGGTGTAAAATACTGTCCGGGCTGAAGCTGATGAGTGTCACATGTGGACTGCTCCGCAGTCCGTGTGAATCCTTTGGTGCATTTAGTGTTAAGTTGCAGATGCTGCTGTATTGCTGCCTGAGTGTGTCAGCTGACTTTGATGACTATGCCCCTGGCCTTTAAATAGCTTCCTCCAGCTGATGTTGATGCTAAAGTTAATTTCTACCAGGACACCGTGCAGTCAGGAAGTGCGTACTCGTGCTGCTGCAGTTTCTGTCCATAAAGTTGTGTGTTTTCCAGGTCTGCGGTGGAGGTAGGGATCTTAGCTTAGGACTTGTTAGGAGCATAGGGCTAGGATGGCAACTTAGATCTCTTCACCTTCAGAGATACCTCTGAGGCAGGGTGAGCCAGGGACCCAAGTCTAAGGGTTAGACTAGAACACCTTAGCCCATTCTTCTCCATCTTGCTGCCTGCCCACATGACACTGAGGAAACAATGTATCAGAGTACTTCAGCCTATAACACAGCTGCTAAGCAATGTCAGAAAGTCAGGATCAGTGTAAACTCCTCTTTCCTTGGCACAAGTGTATGATCTGACATCTGGCTCCACACAGCTAAGTCAGGATCTCTGTTAACCCCTTCTCTGCTGTCATGCTGCTGTCTATCAGCCTGCTCTCAGAAGCTGTGGAAATACACACACAGTGCTGGCAGATGCTGAGGGATGTTGCTCACACCCACACAGCCATAAAATGCAATTTTTAAGAGAGCACAGAAAAATATGAGAAACTAAGTCATATGCACAAGAAAGCATTATCTTAGCTGCCATGTGACCCATTATTAACAATCAATTCAGTATTTATTTTTTCAGTGAACTGTCTAAATAAAAATCCCAGGAAAATTGATAAACAGCATTTTAAAAATTAAATGGATTAATGGATATATGCTTTTGTGTTGCCCTCCTTTGTTATTCTGTTTTTTGATGAGTCATTTGTGACGTTTGCTTCAGTCTGTTTATTGATCTAGTATTTCTGTCATTTGGGCTCCTACATCACTTGTCACTCAGCTTTTCAGGGATTCTGTTCAGCTTCCAATATACAATTGCCAATGGCCTCTGTCACACACTTCTGGCGCTTATGTCGCTATCCCACAATCCACCGCTGCACTGTTAGTGGATTGTGGGATAAACACATCACCGCTACTGTCGGGAGATCAGTGGCACTAGCCACTGATCTCTCGACGGTAGCCACGGCTCAACTCATGCTGCAGGCTGGTCAGCGGCGATGTAGCTGGGAGGCTACTCATATTGGAAATACGCCGACTGCCATATTGGACCATCCTAGTTATGGGTATTCCGATATGGCGGCCGAGATTCAAATCCCCCGCCAAAGCCGAGTGACACCGCTCATTGGCTAAGCGCCCCTGGTGCAGGCATTGAGCAGCGCGAGATTAAAATCCCACAGGCACCACTCATTGGTTTAGCCGGCAGCAGCTCAGTCCAATGCAGATTTGAATCCCACACCACTCAAATCCCCCGCCAACGCTGCACGGCACCGCTCATTGGCTGATCTGCCACTGGCTGAGCCAATCAGCAGGGCGGTATTCAAATCCCGCGAGTCACCGCTCAATGGCTTAGCCGGCGGCAGCTCAGCCAATGAGCGGTGCTGTGTGGCTTTGGCGAGGGGATTTGAATCGCGTGCCACTCATTGGCTAAGCACCTTGGCCGGTCAGTCAATTAGCAGTGCAGGATTCAAATCCCGCGCCTAAGCCGCGCAGCACCGCTCATTGCCTGAGCGGGCGGGCGACCAATCAGCGCTGTTGAAGCGGGATTTAAATCACGCACCAACATTGCTCATTGGTTGCCGCCAGCCGCGGCGATCAATCAGCAAAGCGGGATTTAAATCACGCACCAACAGCGCTGATTGGTCAACGGCTCAGCCAATGAGCGGTGCCGCGCGGCTTTGAATTTGAATCATTGACATCACCGCAAGAGCAATAGCGGCAATGACACAGCAATAAACACTTTCAAATTACCTCACAGTGACGCAGTTTCAGGCCCCTGTATACCTGTATACTCTCTGAGGTACACAAGTACTTTCTGGAGAAAAGACTCTGCTATTCACCGCCTATTTCTACAGCACCTGTATGCCTGTATACTCTCTGAGGTACACAGTGCTTTCTGGACAGAGGACTCTACTATTCACTGCCTATTTCTACGGCACCTGTATACTCTCTGAGGTACACAGTACTTTCTGGAGAGAGGACTCTAATATTCAGCGGCTGTTTCTTAGCCACCTGTATACCTGTATAATCTGAGGTTACAGCACACAACAAGGAAAAAACAGTGCACAGGTGTAAAGAAGTCAAATCATGCATCAAATACAATACACAAATGCGGAAGGATGACATAGAACAGGTATGTTGGAAAGCGCAAACGGTGTGACACATGTCCACTGCTCCTGTTAGCACCACTAAGGATACACAGATGTTTATTTCAGCCGCACTCCCGATGCAATAGCATCGGCCTATTTCTAGTATTTGTATAGTTATCGGAAATACGCCATGCCACTATCTCCTAACACAGTTAGGTAACTAAGGCCTTCTATCTATATTTTACATATTATTAAAGAGTAAAATCCTCTCAGAAAAAGCAATAACCAAAAACAAGTCTGACATGCTATGGTGACACTCATTTAACTCAGACTGAATGTAAATGGCTTATAAGATGGCTAAACAGAAATAATGGTGACAAACGATAATATCCCTATGATTGTGACAGTGTGGCCAGACTGCTTTGAAGCTTCGTGACTTTGAGTCAACTCTCCAGCTTGACCTGTAGATGGCGCAATGAACATACATCTGTCTATGTGCATGTGCATGCATATAACAGATATGTGACAATAACCAAGTTCCTATATACAAATGTGTGTACATGTGTGTACTTGTCTACTGTCCTACATTCTTCTTTTGGTTTATATCTTTTGTTATGATTTTCTTCCATTCACGCTAAAAAATTAATATTTAGCTTAGAAGACTGACAGTATATTTGGGGAAATCTCAAGTCTTGATATCAAAATGCAGATATGAGAACAGAACACACTTAACAGTAAGGAGAGGAAAACCTAAAATTGTTTCTATTTTGAGGATAGGGGTCAATGGTATCTGAGTATTGATTTTCGTTCTTTTGTTTAGAAATTTTACTGCATTGTTATTTTTTCAATTTAAAAGTAATAGGATACGATAATGTACACTTTATTGATCCGCAGGGAATATCGCTGGTACATGCTATCACATACTGGGGGGACTGACTATACCATGGGTGCGGAACTCCAGACCTCAAGGACGGCCAACAGGTCATGCTTGCAAGATTTCCTTAGTATTGCACAGGTGATAATACTTTATAATCACCTGCACTAGTGATGATTCCAACCGCTTTGCAATGCTAAGGAAATCCTGAAAACATGTTGGCGGCCCTTGAGGCATGGATTTCCCCACCCCTGGACTACAGAGACTCCTACCAAATACATACACTATGAAGGCTGCAGTTTTATCGGGGCGTTGCTGCTTTTTAACATTGCACAACAACAGTCCCTGTTACCCTACTGTGCGGAAATCTGCGACATGGCCCCATTCACTTGCCCTTTTCAGTGCTGTGTTGCAACTTCTTGCGCAGGTAGATACACACACACACATCTTTTATTAGAGGCCGTCTAGAACCTAAATCTAAGTGAAAGACTTACTGTGTTTTCTACCGGTATTGAAGCGGTTAATCAGCTCAGTTTTGTAGTTGCCCTGTCCTGGTATCTTGTGTAGGCTATGAGAAAACAACACAGGGAAATCTCACGATTTTATGGCACACGGAGGAAGCATTCACTGTGCTATTTTCGAGCGACATGGTGCATTGCTCCTCAACAAATGTGATACCAGAGCATGGCATTGGGGAAGACAAGGCTTTACTCGTTACGTTTGTTACGTTTCCATTAAATCATAAAAGCATTGTAGCAATTTCATGGTTGCAGGAAGTTTTCCAAAATCCAGACAACAAAACAAGTTATCAAAAAAAGCTTAAGAGAGAGGACTGCATCGCGCATATCTCCTACAAAATGATGTTTTTATTTCAGCTTTTCATTTCTTACCCAAAGAGGACATAGGAAATCTGCAGGCTGTCACTTGGCAGCGATAGAGGCGGCACACACATAGTTGGGTTATATTGGTAAAGGAAAGCGCAGCCAAGAGCCTCTCATAAACAAATGAGTCATATGCCGGTGGTGGACGGGCTTATTGCTATAGAACTTCCTGAGCGAGCATTAAGTGCAGAGCTGTAACTCGGCCAGGCACAGGAGGCGTTACCGCTAACATCTAGGAAAGTTAAAAAGTCTAATTAATTAAAAGGATTTGTTCTTGATGTGAGAGGAATGGTGGGAGCAGCTGGAACACAAATGCAAAGCAAGAAATAAACCCCACTAAACAAAATTGCCAGGATAATCCCATTTTTATTTGTGGCATTCTTCAAGTAATACATAGTACACAATGGTGAACATGTACAAATGCTGACAATCTGCTATGTACAATGTATTCAACAAGATGTGTATCGATATGACCATTGTGTTATTTTGATGAAAGAGACTGATAAATATATATTTAAAGTGAAAATCTGCTGTAACAATACACTCTATAAGTATCTGATATAGCATAAAGGCTAAAAGTGAATGGCAGGGCACAGCTAAAAAAGAAATGAGAAAAAGGACATGGCAGAAACTGCTTGAGAATATAAAGAAACTTGAGAAAACTCAGCTTTAGCACGCCAAGGTGTTTCTCATCTTATCGGGTCCTAACCGTGTGCCTCTTGTGGCACCCCAGAGTCTGGATGCCACAATGTCATTATCTCCCTCAGGGGGTAGTGTCATACCTGAAAGCAGCAGAGGGTATCCACACCAGGCAAACCAAAGCATACAACACCTTTCTGCCTCCAGGTCTGAAGGGGGAGCTCTAAACCCGGGTTCAGGGCAGCTCCCCTATAAATTCTGGTCTGGGCCGGAGTTAGTCAGTTCTGTTCCTAGGAGGACTGAGGAAGACATCCTGTGGACTGGAACAGTGCTAAGCTCATCCCTGGTTAGCTGAACCTAGCTTGAGAGGCCCGTAGGCAAAGGTCTGAGGAAGTCAAGGAGAGCCTGGGGAGTGTAGCGGTGTCGAGCTGACCCCAGTGTAGAGAAAGACAAGAATCAGAAACTATATCTAGAGGGTTGAGAATGCGCACATAGGGTCTTATCCTTTATAGACAGGTAAATGTGAAAAAATCAGATTTGCTCACCTGGTCCGGTTGTGTAGCACACAACCAGCATAATCGCTCGAACAATGCAGCTGCTGCAGGGACTGTACTTCCACGAGGTGCGGTGCTGTGATCAGGTATTTTGGACGAAGTACCTTAATGTCCGCGCTGCTGCCAGAGAGGAAAATACACCAACGACACTGGGACGTCTGAGTACTGGTAGTAGAGGTTTATTTCCAACGCGTTTCGGAGCCACGTACCGAGCTCCTTCCTCAGGGATGTTCCCTGAGGAAGGAGCTCGGTACGTGGCTCTGAAACGCGTTGGAAATAAACCTCTACTACCAGTACTCAGACGTCCCAGTGTCGTTGGTGTATTTTCCTCTCTGGCAGCAGCGCGGACATTAAGGTACTTTGTCCAAAATACCTGATCACAAGAATCAGAAACTGATGTTCAAGGCTGTGCAGAGACTAATGTCCTGGCAGCCAATACTGGAGGGTGGGAGATTCCAAGTCCCCCATCCACACCAAAGTGCCCGCAGGCAAAGCAGTGTGAAGAGCCCAGGAGCAGACACCAGAGAAGTGGAGCTGGAGAAGGACTCAAGCTGCTTGTCATATCGGCACCATGCAGGAGAGAGAGGGCTGCAGCTCATTTTAAACAGCCGCAGAGACCCGCTAAGAGAAAGCACAGCAGGGAGACCTCAGAACTTGCCAGGTGAGGAGAACCCCGAGTTGCTCCCAGGTTGCACGGGTTCCCAGTAACATCAATTGTCCTTGTGCCAGTATCACCAGAAAAGGACCTGAGGAATCAACAAACCATGAGTCTTTCAGTTACTTTGGTCCCTCCATCCTGCACCCTACACCCTTTCAACATTCACTGCCCTTGGGATCTGTCCCGCCCATGGGGAGTCACTTCATCCCAGCTGCCTGTCCATCATCCCCAGAGGTTCTGCAGCAGCGGCGGCTACTCATAGCCGCAAACCACAGGTGGTATCATGAATAATCATCCCTTTAAACCACCCTATTTCTGTATTTCCCCAAGGATTTCTTGAGCTGAACACAGTGTCACAGAGTCGGGTCTCGACCCCTGTGACTCCCTAGAATCACAATAGCCCGGTTCCGAGTACCCCACAGCCATGGGGCCCATCAGTTTCTGGATCCAGTAGCCCGGTGCCACCAGGTACTGTGTGCTGTGAACTCTATTGAACTACGTGTGTTTGACTTTTGCCATTGCTGAGACACGATGCGTTGAAGTAAGCCGAGGGGGCATATCGTCATGGGCGATACCCTAGAAAGTGCGTGAAGAGAAGCCCAACCTACACTCTGAGGACATCCGGTGGGAACGAGAAATCCTGTCCCACCGGTGGAACCAAAAACTGATCATCCCCACTGAAGTGAAGGACCAGAAGGCTAAGGTTCACTAGGGGGGAGGAAAATGTAGGAGCCGGGTAGAGAAGAGCACGCACAAGGGATGCTCACAGCCCAGCCCGTAGCTCTGGTGCAGCGCCTGTACCAGTCGAAGCCCCAGCCACCGCGGTGCCAGCAATAGCCCCGGTAATGCCATTCTTGATGCTGTATACAGCAGGGGTGACATTGTTGCCACAATACTCAGGGGAATCATATTCCCTGACAGACTTCAGGGAGAGACTGGACAGTTTGTATAATGTGTACCCCCTGACAGAAGACCAATGAGTTAGTATACTGATTGGACAATTAACTGGTGCAGCCCAGCGGGAGGTAAATTCCTGGCCTGATATTGATAAAGACACTGTTGAACATCTGATGGCCAGACTGAAAGTCACCTTTAACACCCATACTGCTGCAAAGTTAAAAATAAGATTCTTCAGGTGTAAACAGAGGGTGCAGGACTACATAAGAGACTTTGCTTTAAAATTCCAGGAAGCGCTGAGGGCAATGAAACAGATAGACCCTAATGGTATACCAGAAGAGAACAAATTGCTCATTGAACAGTTTATTGACCCTGTCTCCTGCCCACAGAATCCAGCTGCGTATGATGGCCATATAGAACCCCGATTTAGATTTTTAACAATTTAAGAAAGAGAATCTGCTGCAACACTAAACACTGTGATATATGAAATAGCATAATGGCTAACAATGAACGTCAGGGCTATATGCACAGCTAACAAAGATATAAGGAAAAAGACATGGCAAACTGCTCTAGAATATAATGAAAATTAAGAAGACTTAGCTTTAGCAGTGGCCGCTGCGAAAGTGCCCGATAACCATGCCAAGGTGCTTCTCATCTTATTGGGTTGTAACATTATGTCACTACTAGTGGTGCACTATTCCATGTGTGGGTTTATATACCTCTGTTTGCAATTAAAATCTACAATGTAAGGTATGTCTTGGACCTGGACTACAACAAGATGGAGGTCTCAGCTGGCTACAGAGCGGGGGAAGGGAGCACAGTCAGAAAAAGTATACTAATAAAATTAATTCAAAACTAATCGGTATCACCTAGATGTGTAGGTGCAAGCAAAAAAAAAACATGAATTTAAGAAAGAGAATCTGCTGCAACAATAAACACTGTGATATATGAAATAACATAATGGCTAACAGTGAATGGCAGGGCTACATGCACAGCTAACAAAGACCTAGACTACAACAGGATGGAGGTCTCAGCTGGCTAAAGGGCAGGGGAAGTGAACACAGTCAGAAAAAGTATACTTAATTTTACTATTATACGGGTGGAGCCCGTGTACTCTGACAGTATGCCCACTGTCCTGACAGCTAGAGGGGTAGTTGATGTCCGCAAGGGCAGGGTACCTGTGCGTGTCTTAAACCGTGGTGAAGAAGAGGTCAAACTGCTTAGGTATGCTACCATTACTAAGTTATACACTGTGAACAACAACTCCAATCTTGCAGTAGAACCCTTGAACCCGTCTGAAAAGGCAGAGGTCAATGGCTCTGAGGGAAAGCTGGAGAATTGGTGCCGGAAGTTACATGTTGGCACTGACTCCACTCCTTGACACCAAAAGCGTGGAGTTTACCGGTAGTGTGGGAGTAAGAACAAGTCTTTAGTAAACATCCTTTAGACTTTATGCAGGTAAAAGGGGTTCAACATCATATCCCCACAGGTCACCATCCGCCCATTAAAGAGAGATACAGACCTGTACTGCCAGCTCACTATCAATGTGCCAAAGAAATGTTATGGGAGATGAAGGAGGCTGGGGTGATCAGAGATAGTTGTAACCCCTGAGAAACTCCTCTAGTCCTAGTAAAATGGTAAGAAGGATGGTACAATGACAATGTGTGTCGACTACCGGTTAGATTACCCGCATTACACACAAGGATGCTTACCCATTACCCAGAATTGAAGAGTCACTGGCTGCATTTAGAACTGCTAACTACTTTTCCACCTTAGATCTCACCAGTAGGTATTGGCAGGTTCCTGTAGCAGAGGCGGATCGGGAGAAGAAAGCGTTTGCCACGCCGATGGGCCTCTGTGAGTTCAACTGCATGCCATTTGGACTCTGTAACACACCAGGAACATTCCAGAGGTTGATGGAGTGCTGCCTGGGGCACAAGAACTTTGAAACTGTCTTACTGTACTTAGATGACATAATAGTCTACTCCAAGATGTATGAAGACCATCTGGAGCACTTGGCTGAAGTGTTTGAAGCGTTGTCCAATTATGGCATAAAAGAGAAGCCATCCAAGTGTCAACTGTTAAAGTCTGAGGTACGGTACCTTGGACATATTGTCAGTGCTGAAGGTGTAGCACCAGACCCTGAGAAAGTCACTGTCATTAGTCAAGACCAACCACGATAAAAGAAGTGAGGCAGTTTCTGGGGCTGATAGGATACTACCGGTGGTTTATTAAAGGGTTTACAAAGATGGCAGCACTCCTTCAAGACCTCCTGGTAGACCAGTCCAAAAAGGCTAAGAACCTGAGTCCTCCATTTGAGAGTGGAGCAGCAGAGAAGAAGACTTCTTCAATCAGTTGAAGTGGGCCCTGATGGGGTAAAAGATCCTAGTCTATCCTGATTATGGTCAGACGTTTGTGTTATATACTCATGCCAGCAATGTGTGATTGGGAGCAGTGTTGTCCCAGGTGCAAAAGGCAGAGAAAGAGTGACTGCCTATGCCAGCAGGAAGATCCATCCTTCAGAAAAGAACCCAGAGAACTACAGCTCATTCAAGTTAGAGTTCCTAGCCATAGTCTGGGCAGTTCACAGAACGTTTCAAGCATTATCTGGCTGCAGCAAAATTTACCATCTTCACGGACAACAATCCATTGACTCACTTGCAGACAGCAAAGCTAGTTGCACTGGAGCTGTGATGGATGGCCCGGCTGCTCAATTCCAATTTTACCATCAAGTAACGGCAGACCACAAGAACAACAATGCTGATGCATTGTCCAGGATGCCCCATTTACAAGATGCGGGAGAAGACCCAGAGGAGCTGGAAGAGATAGAGTTACCAGCTTTTCACCACCCTCATGTGTCACAATGTATTAATTATGTGAAGGTAAGTGGCAAGAGGCTACATTGAATCCGTTACCACACCATGGATGGGCAGAAACGCAAGACAGTTACCCAGCAGTACGCTTAGTAAAGGAGCTATTGAAAGAGGTGGATTCACATCCTGGTCCAGATGCTCCATGAGAAACACAACAGCTGTGGAAAGAGAAAAGTAGACTGTTCATTTAGAGGTAAACTGTGTAGATGCTACACTAATCCAAGAACCCATGAGCTTGTTTGGCAGATAGTAGTTCCAAGGAGAGATGTCCAGATGGTACTTGAGGTGTATCACGATGGAGCAGGGCATTTTGGATGGAAAAAGTTGGAGGTTCTGCTGAGGGAAAGATTCTACCTGGTTGGCATGAGAAAAGCCATTGAAAACTGATGCAGAGACTGTGGACCATGCAACCTGAGAAGGAAGGATCGAGATAGCTAGAAACAGTGGCGTAACTACAGAGCCGCGGGCTCCGGTGCAAGTTGCAGTCCGGGGCCCCTTAGGTGATGACCAGGGGGGTGGGGGTGCTAGCGGTGCTGGCTGGGTGAGGACTGGGGGGGGGGGTGCTAGAGGTGCTGGCCGGGTGAAGACCTTTGGGGTGCTAGCGGTGTCGGCCGGCGCGAATACCCGCTCTCCCTGCCGACTTGTGGAGGAGTCGAGGGGCGGGCACAGCTGCGCGGCTGCAGGAAGTGACTTCTGTCACTTCCAGTCCTCCCTCCTTTCTCTTCCAGCGCTATCGCCGGTCACGGCAGGCGGCTGGAGGCACGGGGCCCCCCGGGGAGCTCGGGGCCCCCCCCAGGATGCGGGCCCGGTCTCAACCGCGACTGCTGCGTCCGCGGTAGTTACGCCACTGGCTAGAGAGCTCCACTACAGAAAATCATCACCAGGCAGCCGCTGGAAATCGTGGCCTTAGATCATGTGAAACAGACTCAATGTAGATCAGGCCATGTCTACACCCTCACTATTGTAGATCACTACTTTTGTTTCTTGGTAGTAGTACCAGTGAAGGACTTAACTGCCAAAACAGCCTTTCAAGCCCATTTTTGTAGACCTCATGGTTATCCTGAACAGGTGTTAACAGATCAAGCCTTTGAAGCAAATATATTCCAAGAATTTTGTAACATATACAGTGCCTACAAGTAGTATTCAACCCCCTGCAGATTTAGCTGTTTTGATAAGATGCCAATAAGTTAGAGCCTTCAAACTGCAAACGAGAGTAGGATTTATTAACAGAAGCATAAATCTTACAAACCAAAAAGTTATGTTGCAGAGTTGAATTTTTATAAATTTTAAACATAAAAGTGTGGGTCAATTATTATTCAACCCCTATGTTTAATATTTTGTTGAATAACCCTTGTTTGCAATTACAGCTAATAATCGTCTTTTATAAGACCTGATCAGGCCGGCACAGGTCTCTGGAGTTATCTTGGCCCACTCCTCCATGCAGATCTTCTCCAAGTTATCTAGGTTCTTTGGGTGTCTCATGTGGACTTTAATCTTGAGCTCCTTCCACAAGTTTTCAATTGGGTTAAGGTCAGAAGACTGACTAGGCCACTCCAACACCTTGATTTTTTCCCTCTTGAACCAGGCCTTGGTTTTCTTGGCTGTGTGCTTTGGGTCGCTGTCTTGTTGGAAGATGAAATTACGACCCATCTTAAGATCCTTGATGGAGGAGCGGAGGTTCTTGGCCAAAATCTCCAGGTAGGCCGTGCTATCCATCTTCCCATGGATGCGGACCAGATGGCCAGGCTCCTTGGCTGATAAACAGCCCCACAGCATGATGCTGCCACCACCATGCTTGACTGTAGGGATGGTATTCTTGGGGTCGTATGCAGTGCCATCCAGTCTCCAAACGTCACGTGTGTGGTTGGCACCAAAGATCTCGATCTTGGTCTCATCAGACCATAGAACCTTGAACCAGTCTGTCTCAGAGTCCTCCAAGTGATCATGAGCAAACTGTAGACGAGCCTTGACATGACGCTTTGAAAGTAAAGGAACCTTACGGGCTCGTCTGGAACGGAGACCATTGCGGTGGAGTACGTTACTTATGGTATTGACTGAAACCAATGTCCCCACTGCCATGAGATCTTCCCGGAGCTCCTTCCTTGTTGTCCTTGGGTTAGCCTTGACTCTTCGGATAAGCCTGGCCTCGGCACGGGAGGAAACTTTCAAAGGCTGTCCAGGCCGTGGAAGGCTAACAGTAGTTTCATAAGCCTTCCACTTCCGGATGATGCTCCCAACAGTGGAGACAGGTAGGCCCAACTCCTTGGAAAAAGGTTTTGTACCCCTTGCCAGCCTTGTGACCCTCCACGATCTTGTCTCTGATGGCCTTGGAATGCTCCTTTGTCTTTCCCATGTTGACCATGTATGAGTGCTGTTCACAAGTTTGGGGAGGGTCTTAAATAGTCAGAAAAGGCTGGCAAAAGAGATAATTAATCCACACATGTGAAGCTCATTGTTATTTGTGCCTGAACTACTTCTTAATACTTTAGGGGGACCAAACAGAATTCTGGTGGTTTGAGGGGTTGAATAATAAATGACCCTCTGAATTAACTTTTAACGCTTTAAAAAAAACAAACAACAAAAAAAAAAACATTTTTTTGTGGCACTGCATTTCCCACTTCCAGGCTGATCTACAGTCCAAATGTCACAATGCCAAGTTAATTCCGCATGTGTCAACCAGCTAAATCTGCAGGGGGTTGAATACTACTTGTAGGCACTGTATGGGTGTAAGAAAATAACCACCCCGTATCATCCACGAACAAATGGAATTTGTGAGAAGATGAACTAGGTAGTAATAGACCTGTTGAAAACATTGCCTTTAGGAAGAAAGAAAGCATGTGGCCAGAAACATTGGCAGATTTACTGGACCTATACAATCATGTCCCTTTGAGTTCCACCAATTGTACACCTGCATATCTCATGAGAGCAATTGCCCATTGACATGGATATGGGAATTGTGAAACCAGATGCAGATTAGCCAAATTCTGATTGGGATACAGAACGTCAACACCTGTACCGTAAAGTGCAAGAGTGTGTAGAAAGAAGTTTGTCCCAAGCCAGAGACAGACAAGAGAAATCCTATAACAAGCATACTCATGCAATTCCCTTAAAACCAGGTGAGCAAGTCCTCCAGAGGAAGAGACGTACCAAAAAACTTGATGACCAATGGGAAGCAGTACCATACACCGTGTTGCCTTCGAATTTGACAATACTAAAGTGTGCCTTGTTAGTAAAGACAATGGAAAGACATCAGCAGCTGTTTCAGAGACCATCTGAAGGTATGTCCTGATACATTGAAGTACCAAAAAAGAGTTGCAGAAGTACCCTTACCTGTGAAACCAATAGAAGAAGTGATCCATACAGTACTTGGAGACTTTCCTAAAACGTGGACACAGTACAATGGAGCTTTGGTAGTTCCCATGTTAGCTTTTCCCCAAACAGTGGTACCTGAACCAGCAAGACGTGAAGAACAGCAAGCTGAGCTATCAGAAGCAGCACCTGTAGAGGAACAGAAGGAGCAACCCCTTGCTAACAGTGAACTTATCAGTCCCATGGTGAGACTAAGACCACTCTTAGAGGCACCAGCACTGTATAGAACTGCACATAGCAAAGTGCTCAGTATACCCACTACACCTGTAGTAGTCATTCAAGACAGGTCAGCAGAAGCCCCTGCAGTTAGAAGGTCACAACGCACCACACAGGGTCAGATCCCAGCATGTTACAGGGATTAGTAGTGCAGTTCAATCAGGGTAAAATGTAAATATGTTTTCCTTGATTTCTTGCAAAAGTGTAAATACGTAACTAAGTAACCACCAAGCGTACGTGCCTACAGGACTTACTGTAAGAGTTTTTGAGCCTTCTTATTCTTGGACATTTATTAATTTAATTATGGATCATTAGGACTGGTTGTGCAAAGACTTTGCGGAAATATATTTCTTCATCAGCCAATGGTGGAAGTACTAATCACCAAAGTGACTACTTTTTCTTCATTTTCTTGGTTCCTGTAATTTTTGATTTTGAGACTTTGTACATTTATTCTTGTTATTGTTATAGGTTTTTGCAAAAAGGTTTACCTCAGTCCAGGAGTACTGAATTTCACTAGAGGGAAATTTGGCATCCCAGAGTACGGATGCCACAATGTCATTATCACCCTCAGGGGGTTCTGTCATACTTGAGAGCAACAGAGGGTATCCACACCAGGCAAACCAAAGCACACAACACCTTTCTGCCTCCAGGCCTAAAGGGGACGCTCTAAACCTGGGTTCAGGGCAGCTCCCCTATAAATTCTGGTCTGGGGTGGAGTTAGTTCAGTTCCTAGGAGGACTGAGGAAGGCATTCTGTGGACTGGAGCAGTGTTAAGCTCATCCCAGGATAGCTGAACCTAGCTTGAGAGGCCCTTAGGCAAGGGTCTGATGAAGTCAAGGAGAGCCTGGGGAGTGCAGCGGTGTCGAGCTCACCCCAGTGTAAAGAGAGCGCCAAGAATCGGACACCAGAGTCCGAGGCTGTGCAGGGCCTAATGTCCCAGCAGCCAATACCGGAGGGTGGGGGATTCCAAGTCCCCCTGACTCACACCTGGTGGGCACCATGGGTACTCTGAACCGAGCCTCTCGTCTTCATCTGATGCTGAGGGATGTCACGGTGGTGTGACCCAGTTCATGATCCCCTCATTGGGTGATCAGTTAAAAGGGGGATTTGAAAAATGGAGAAAAATAAAATAAAAAAAAAACAAAAATAAAAATAAAAGTTTTTGTCGTGATGCCACCCGTGGAATGCGGCCGTAGCCGCTGCTGCTTCGGACCTTTGGAGATGATGGGAGTAGTAGCAAGGATGATTCAGCTCTCCAAGGAAGAGCAGGTCCCAAGGCAACCGTAAAGTTTATGGATGTGATCAGGGGAATAATAGGCCAGCGGGGCTGTGCTGCTGACCGGGTTCAAAAGTCACACTCAGACAGGCTGCTTCTGCCAGCTCGGCGAATCAGTCTACCGCTCCTCAGGTGCGAAAATCACAGTTTCACACAGTGCTGAGCTTCAACCCGGTTTACTTCACTTCCTTGGCAGATGGTTACAACACAGTGCAGTGGCAGTTCCGGTACTGTCCATAGCAGCCGGGACAGCCCGTCTTAATCACTCCTTTTCATGTTCCTTTCATGGGCCTCTCAGTCTGTTCCGCACGCTAGCTACGATCCAGCAGCCACAGGCTTTTGGTGGCGACTGCCTGGTCCCCTAGCCCTAGTACGGCGGCCTTCTTTTCGCTGCGCTGGAGGTTGGGTTGCAGGACATAAAGACCCTGCACCTCGCCAGTGTTTGTGGAGCGTAGAGCGTCCAGGCCACTTCAGCAGAGCCGGTACCCTGGTTTCGGCCCCAGTCCCTCAGTGACCCCGCTAATTCGAGCAAACCTAGGTCTCACTACAGTCTGCAGCCCGGGACCCCAACAGGCCTCATGGTGGCACAGGCTGCCGGGTCCATGTCCTTTTAGTCTTGTTTGTTGATGTTCTCGCCTTTCCTTCTGGCTGAATTTGACTCCTCGACTTTACTTGGCTGACTGACTCACTGAAGTTGCCTCCCCTGACCGGGTCCTGTCCTAACTTCCCCACCCTCCACTCGTCTCCTCCCTTAATCCCATTGCTGGGTATAGAGTCCCTAGTCTTGGTATCGAGAGTGTGTGTTGGGTGTGTGTTTTGGGTGACTGGACTTACCGATCCCGGGTGCTGCACCGTCCAGTGGTGACCAGTCCGCAGGGGCACCACACCCCATCCACACCAAAGTGCCTGCAGGCAAAGCAGCGTGAAGCACCCAAGAGCAGACGCCAGAGAAGTGGGGTTGGAGAAGGACTTGCTGCCTGTCATACAGGCACCACACAAAAGAGATAGAGGGCAGCAGCTCAGCTTAAGCAGCCGCAGAGACCCGCTAACAGAGAATGCAGCAGAGAGGCTTTAGAACTTGCCAGGTGAGGAGAACCCCGAGTTCCTCCCAGGTTACATGGGTTCCCAGTAACATCAATTGTCCTTGTACCAGTGTCACCAGTAAAGGACCTAAGGAACCAACAAACCGTGAGTCTGTCAGTTACTTTGCGCTCTCCATCCTGCACCATACAACCTGTCAACATCCACTGCCCTGGGGATCCGCTCCGCCCGTGTGGAGCCACTACATCCCAGCTGCCCATGCATCATCCCCAGAGGTTTTCAGCAGCAGCAGCGGCTACTTATAGCCGCAAACCACGGGTGGGGTCACTAATAATTATCCATTTAAACCACCCTATTCCTGAATTTTCCCAAGTACTGTTTGAGCTGAACCCAGGGTCAGGAGTTGGGTCTCGACCCCTGTGACTCCCCAGAAGCACCACAACTCGGTTCCTAGCACCCCACGGCCCTGGGGCCTATCACTCTCTAGCGGTATAATGCTGTATGTGTGGGTTTTTATACCTCTATATACAAATAAATCAGGCATTGAGGAGTTGTCCTGGACCTGGCTACAAAGAGATGACCTACACATAAGATGATGCCAGTCTTTTTCTAATTACTAGTATGACTATTTTTTGACTGTGCACCCTTCTCCCACCCAGTAGCCAATCCCTCTTGTTGTAGCCAAGTCTAGAACAACACTTCTGTAACGACCATCCGCTGTGAGGCAGAGCTGCTGGTAAGGCTGTACCTCGAGAAACCCCGAGACCCTTAACCCATATACAGGGATCTGGAATTACAGCGGAGCCCAGGGGGTAGCTGTCTATTATGAGCAGCAGAGCAGGAAGGTCGCCAGGAAGGGAAAAATCAGGACCCGAAAAACGTAGTCAGGAGTTAGAGTCAAAACCGAGAGGGCAGGGAACGTACAAAATCTACAGGCTGTAGCAGAATCAGAAATCCAGGCAAAGGTCAGACACACACTATCACTGGGGAACCAAAACTATACCTGACGGCCTGCAAGACAGGCTCCAATGTATTTGAAGGGCGCAGTTACCTCCCATATGCTGGAGCTCACAGCCTGATGATCTCATTCGGATCGCCCCTAGAACCAGGCCAGATGGTAATGCACGACTGACACCAACCACCCCGCTTCTGACAGAAGAACGAAGGCTGCGCCTATCAGACACCTCTGCAGGGTCCGCTCCTCTGCGACCAACATCACCCAAAGGAGAAACACGGCGGCGCTCAGCGACAGAGGCATACATCGAAGGAGCAGGTCCATATGAGGACAAGGCCCTCCTATCACCGGCACCATCAGCCGAAGGAAACCGGCGCCTCCCAGCGGCCGAGGCAGGAACACCAGCCACCGAGTCCAATGGCGATGTGACACCTTCAATGCCAGTTTTATTTGTATATCGAGGCATAAAAACCCACACATGCTGCATTATACCGCTAGAGAGGCACACAGTTAGGACCCGATAAGACGAGAAACACCTTGGCGCAGTTATTGGGCACTTTCGCGGTGGCCATTGCTAATACTACGTTTTTTCAAGTTTCTTTATATTCTGAAACAGTTTCTGCCATGTACTTTTCCTCAAATCTTTATTAGCTGTGCATAGAGCCCAGCCATTCACTGTTAGCCATTATGGTATATCACATACTTATAGAGTGTAGCTTTGCAGCAGATTTTCACTTTAAATGTCATGCATTTAATTGCTAGCACCTACACATAAGGTGATGCCAGTCTTTTTCTAATTACTACCGTAGTATGATAAATATATATGACTGTTACAGACTGGCCACTCACGACCTTCTTGAAACAACACAGAGTTAAATATATACAGTGTCTATGATAGGAAGACAGAGGGTCTTCTTGATCTTTATTAAAAAATATATTTGTACTGTTTCATATTGGCAACTGGGAATTTTTTAGAGCTATATTTACTGTCCTTTCAGAAAGAAGTTTAAGCAGGGTTCCTTACCATGAGAGGCCGGTTTACAGTGACAGAAATTAACACCTTTATACACATCTGATAATACAGGATCCACCAATCAATATGTTATATCACAGGTTACTCTGCTTCCACTCCCTTCACAATGACCTTTGTACACGCTCATTAGATGCTTCAATACAAAATAAAAGGTCACTCTGCTCATTCTGGCTATGTATATGTGTTGATTCCTGAAAAAGCAGGAAAAGACACACTGACAGTAAATTTAGATCACAAATGGGATCATGACTGTGTATTAATGTGGAATTAATAGCGCGCAAGTATATGAGTGTAAAATTAATAAATTAATACATTACAGTCAAAAAAAACCCACTAGTCACAGTGAAACTTATAAGATTTCTATTTTTTAGTAAAGAAAATGCAGTTAACATAAAAACCTGTTTTAAACAATAGGTAATTATCAAATAATAATAATAATAAAAGTAATAAGAATTTTTATTTATATAGCGCCAACATATTCCATAGCACTTTACAATTCAAAGGGTATACGATACCAAGGGCGATGCACCAGGGCCCCCACCAGCTAGGGGGCCCCTTCAAGCCTACAGGGGGGCCCCCAGCCAACCCCCGTAAGCTGTTGTCAGCGGAGAGGAGGGTCAGGCAAGGGAAGCAGAAAGCTTCCTGCTTCCCTTGCCTGATCCCACCCCTCCTCTCCTCTGCCCCTCCGGATCCCAGGAGCGCAGTCGGCTGCTCAGGAGGCAGGAGAGCCGCCGCAAACACTCCGATGGCCGCCAGCACCCCCCCGACCGTGCCAACGACCACCAGCACCCCTACCCTGCTCCTCACCATGGCTGCACCAGGGCCCCCTGGGGTCAAGGTCTGCCACTGTACGATACAATAGAATACATCAATATATAATAAAATTCAATACAATAATAAGATAAAATATGATACAATATGAGACAATACAAATATAATACTCTATAGACCATATGAGGCAAAAAATAAATAAATACATCACTGAGCCCATTAGGAGTGTGGTCCCTGCTTGCAAGCTTACAATCTATGAGGAAATAGGGGAGACACAAAAGGTAATAGGTAATCTAATAGCTTCTTTTTACGCAAAAGGTATAAATGAGTATTGCATCCATTTATGTGGTCAGGCATTATAGTCACAAGTTTGCTGAAAGGACCTGTGTGATGTCACAACCATGTGACTATAATAGGCAAAGCTAAGTCCACATAGAACTTAATGATTTTTGAATTAATGATTTTTTTTTTTTTAAATCAAGGATTATAGGAAAAAATGGACCCTTTAAATTGTTGTGCAATTTCTCCTCAGTATGCAGATACCTCACATGTGGTGGAAAACTACTGTTTGGGTGCACACCAGGGCTTGGAAAGGGAGGGAGAACCATTTGACTTTTCAAGGTGAAAATTGGCTGGAATCAGCCATGTTGCATTTGGAGAGCCTTTGATGTGCCTAAACAGTGGAAACCCCCACAAATGACTCGATTTATGAAACTAGACTCCTCATGGAACTTATCTAGATATGTGGTGAGCACTTTGAACCCCAAGTGCTTCACAGAAATTTAGAATGTTGAGCCATGAAAATAAAAACAAATCATATTTTCTCCTCAAAAATGTTCTTTGAGCTTAACTTTTTTTGTTATTTTTACTAAGGTTACAGGAAAAAATGGATGCCATAATTTATGTGATTTTTCCTGCATATGTTGATATCCCGTATGTGGCAGAAAACCACTATTTGAGCGCATGGCAGTGTTCAGAAGGGAAGAGCGTCATTCAAACTCAAAATTGCCTGGAATGATTAGCAGACACCATTTCATATTTGATGTTTCATATTTCATATTTGATATTCTGATGTGCCTAAACCGTGGAAACTGTAGCACCCCACTGGTCAGTGTGCCGCAGTAGGGGTACTGAACCATAACTGAGTGTGCGGTATTCCTGTCATTGGGGAGTGTAAACTCAACCTGAGGCTCTTATCCTGCATCCACACACTCTAGAGAAGGGAACTACAGGGTTAAATACTCTGCTAAGAGACCTAGTCCTGGTGGGAGAAGTTTCAGGTTAGAGCAGTGTGAGAGCGGGAAAACACTGCTGTCCTCAGGTGACCTGAGTTAACACCCCTTACAATGCCGCAGTGATCCGGCCTCAAGGGCTTTATATAGATGCAGTCCCTAAATGTATTTTTTTTAATGAATTTTTCCCAAAAAATTTGATGTGGGCTTCACCGTATTTTTGTGTCCAGCCGGGTACAGCAGGCAGGAACGGGCTGCCCCCAACCCCCAGGAGTCTATTTGTACCTGCCTGGAAACAGAATTATAGGGAAGCCCTTTTTTTTTTATTATTTCATGAATTTCATGAAATAATAAAAAAAAAAAAATGTGTGGTGCTTCACGCTATTTCTATGTCCAGCCAGGTACAGCTAGGAAGCTGAGGGCTGGAATCCGCAGCGCAGGGAGGCCCAAGCTTTCTGGGCACTCCCGCTGCGAATTGCAGTCCGCAGCCACCCCAGAAGATGGCGCGTTCATTGAATCGCCATCTTCTGGCGCTGTATCCAGCTCATCCAGGTCCCTGGTGCCATGGCTCACTGGGTGATAAAGGGGTTAGGGCCAGCTTTGTGTTATCGGCTGGCCCTAAGCCCGAAATTCATGGGCTCATGCCAATATTAGACGTGACAGCCATGAATTTCTAGTGAATATTTTACAAAAAAAACACAACACACTGAAAAAATATTTTATTAGAAATAAAACAAAAAAGACACTTAGAGACTCCATCTTTATTATAAATCCTCTTCCGTCCGCCGTAGTCCAATCCAGGGTTCTTCTTTGGCTCTGCTACATCTCTGGTAGAGAACCTCTACCAGAGATGTAGCAGAGCTGTGCACCCATGGGAAAGTTCATGTGAGTTCATGCAGGCAAGCATGAACTCACATGAACCCTGCCAGCATCTACTTCAAATGAACAGCTGACCAGAATCAGCTGTTCATTTGAAACTACAGGTGGGAAAGCCAGCAGTGAGACTTCACCGTTGGCTTTCCGAGTCTGTGCTGTGCTCCCCGCTCACTGATGCACTCTCCCCGCTCACTGATGCCCCCTCCCCGCCTGATCCTAACTTAAGACCGGGTGGGGAGCGAAGCACCAGGCAGCGCGGAGGGGGCATCAGTGAGTGGAGAGCGCAGCACAGACCGGGAAAGCCGGCTGTGAAGTCTTCTCACAGCCAGCTTCCCCGCCTGGCTCCTGTGCTCGCCGCTCACTGGTGCTGCACTCCCCGCCCAGTCCTAACTTAGGATCGGGTGGGGAGGCGGCGGGGGGAGCGGAAGATCCTGCTGTCAGGCTGCGTGGAAGCGAGTAGGGAGCTTAATGATTGTTTAAAACCCGGTGGCTTTTTACCGCCGGCTTTTAAACAATCATGTGGCCATTGCAGTCTTTTCCTCTGCTACCAGACCTCTTTATAGGGTCTGGCAGCAGAGGAATTACTCGCTTCCCCATTGACTTACATTGTACTCGCAAGGATACTCGAAGAGTAACAAGTAGCCTGAGTACCTTACTATTCTGCGAGTACCGAATAGTAACGAGTATACTCGCTCATCCCTAGTTATAAAGGGACGTGGGGCTCCACTGTATTTTTGGTAACTAGCCCAGGTACAGCAGGCAGGAATTGCCTGCCACCCGCCCCACAGTTGCCTAGTTTTACCTGGCTGGTATTAAAAAATAGCAAAAAGCATGTTCAGTATTACCTGGAAGATCAATGCCAGTAGCTAAATATGAATGGGGTATAAACGCCCTATAGACAGACAATGTAATAGGATCAGCATTAGTGAAAGATCTCCATAGGCAATATACCTGTGGGTAAACATATATATACCTTAATGCAAATGAAGGTCGCATCCAGCAGCATGTTCCCTGCAGCGTGGGAACGCAGTCTGGGAAAGCAGTGGCAGCACACGCTGCAGGGAACGTGCTGCTGGATGCGACCTTCATTTGCATTAAGGTATATATATGTTTACCCACAGGCATATTGCCTATGAAGATCTTTCACTAATGCTGATTCTATTACATTGTCTGTCTATAGGGCGTTTATACCCCATTCATATTTAGCTACTGGCATTGATCTTCCAGGTAATACTGAACATGCTTTTTGCTATTTGTTTTCTATATTAACTATATTAGGCTTGGTGGCTCTGTATTTAACACACCATGTACCTGATCATGGCTAATTACCAGTATGATTATCCTATATCACTAGTATATTACTTTATATGATTTTGACAGCACCTGCTACTCTTTCCTAAAGAAGGATTCTCATTAGGACACTATGAGATTCATTAAAGTGGACAGGCATCCTATCTATATTAAAAAGGTATACATTTTTACACAATTTGAACTATGAGAGTTATCATAATACATGATCTGAAACACTTTACTTTCTTATTCCAGAATTTTAAGAAGGGATACTACCGCATATACTCGTGTATAAGCCGAGTTTTTCAGCCCAAAATTTGGGCTGAAAAGTCCCCCCCTCGGCTTATACACGGGTCTATACGGTAGACCCGTGTGGTGGGGGCTGTGGAGGCTGGAGGAGGCGGGGGGGGGGCTGCTGTATGAGCGGCCCCGTCACGTGGGGCCGCTCATTAAATATGCACTGCATCCCCCTGTCAATCAGCGGCAGGGGGAAGCAGTGCATATGGCCCCCCCAAAAGCTGGCACTGTCCCCCCTTGTAAGGGCCCACCCCCGGTGCTTATACATTACCATCCCGGTGTTCTGATCGGCGCCGCTCCTCGGTGCTTCTTCATCCTCCCGTCCTCGCTGGCTCCATCCGTGATCTCCGGCTGTCGCAGCGATGTGACGTCATCGCGCGACCGCTGGAGAACCCGGATGCAGCCAGCGCGGGAGGATGAAGACGCAGCACGGAGGAGCGGCGCCGATCAGAACACCGGGATGGTAATGTATAAGTAGCGGGTGGGGGGGCACTTACAAGGGGGGACAGTGCCAGCTTGTGGGGGCTGTTGGTACCCCCAGGGGGCTGCTGGGTACCCTCTGGGGGCTGTTGGTACCCCCAGGGGGCTGTTGGTACCCCCAGGGGGCTGCTGGGTACCCCCTGGGGGCTGCTAGGTACCCCCTGGGGGCTGTTGGTACCCCCAGGGGGCTGTTGGTACCCCTAGGGGGCTGCTGGGTACCCCCTGGAGGCTGTTGGTACCCCCAGGGGGCTGTTGGTACCCCTAGGGGGCTGCTGGGTACCCCCTGGAGGCTGATGGTACCCCCAGGGGGCTGTTGGTACCCCCAGGGGGATGTTGGTACCCCCAGGGGGCTGCTGGGTACCCCCTGGGGGCTGCTGGGTACCCCCTGGGGGCTGCTGGGTACCCCCAGGGGGCCGCTGTATAACCCCTGGGGGGTGCTGTATAACCCCTGGGGGGTGCTGTATAACCCCTGGGGGCTGCTGTATATACTGCTGAGGCCTGTATACCACTGGGGCTGCTGTATATACCACTGGGGCTGCTGGGGCTCCTGTATACTACCACTGGGGCTGCTGGGGCTCCTGTATACTACCACTGGGGCTGCTGTATACTACCACTGGGGCTGCTATATACTACCACTGGGGCTGCTATATACTACCACTGGGGCTGCTATATACTACCACTGGGGCTGCTGGGGCTGCTATATACTACCACTGGGGCTGCTATATACTACCACTGGGGCTGCTGTATACTACCACTGGGGCTGCTGGGGCTGCTATATACTACCACTGGGGCTGCTGTATACTACCACTGGGGCTGCTGGGGCTGCTATATACTACCACTGGGGCTGCTATATACTACCACTGGGGCTGCTATATACTACCACTGGGGCTGCTGTATACTACTGCTGGGGCTGCTATATACTACCACTGGGGCTGCTATATACTACCACTGCGGCTGCTGTATACTACCACTGGGGCTGCTGGGGATGCTATATACTACCATTGGGGCTGCTGTATACTACCACTAGGGCTGCTGTATACTACCACTGGGGAGGCCTGTATACCACTGGGGGGGGGCCTGTATACCACACTGCTGGGGGCTGTATACCTGTGCTGGGGTCCACCCTCGGCTTATACACGAGTCAATAGGTTTTTCCAGATTTTTGGGGCAAAAGTAGGGGGGTCGGCTTATACACGGGTCGGCTTATACACGAGTATATACGGTATGTTCCCTAAATGATTCATGGTGGAGATTATTTATATCTCTAAAGCACATCATTAAGGTATGATACATCATATAAGTGTTTTATATATATGACATATTCAGGTAAATTACAATACGGTTATACTAGTCTCTCCTGTAATCATCTTTAAGCCTTATACATATGATAACGGTTATGAGACGCTCATATTTCTCTCTATGGATTGTTTAACATATACACAATTGATGTTACAATTTTGTTTTCTACATTCCTCCATAGCAGATTAATGACAGTGCCCATATTCAAGTTATAATGTAATACCTTGGTATATGTTACATGTCACTTATTGCTTTTTACTCACATGTTTAAATGGTGGCACTTAGTTTCTGCATATATGTCCGATAGATGATTCTGAAGTTTGATTCAGCACTGAAGTGACGTGGACAATTATTACCTAGGTAAAGGACTTTTGAGTCAAGTTTTCTTATGTTTTCTGTAACCACGCTGACGTATTACTCACTTGTAATTTTGTCCCTTGATGACGGTTGAACTTTATGAACATCGTTGTATGTAATTTGTATCACTAGATTCAACTGTTAGGTCAGACTGTACCTGTATGAATTATGTTTTGTATTGATTGTAAATCTATATATACATATGTTTGAATAATAATATTGTATCTTTGCTATGTAGATAACCCCTGATGAAAGCCAAGTGTGGCTGAAACGTCGGGAATTGTACACTATTTTTCTTTTGATCAAGTGCTGACATTTCAATAAAATATGGACATTCATCACATCAAATCATTGTCTTCATTTTTTGGTTGTGCCAGGGTATATATCTATATATTATTCTATTTTTACCCTTGAGCACCGATTTAGGGTGAGCCTAACTTATCTCTACATAATCATCTGTAGCAAAACCCACAGGGGCCAGAGATCCTGAAGAGCCTGTCAGGGTTGCACTGAATTCTCCCAAGTCTCCTAGAGGAGATGGCTGTCCCCTAATATCTCCATCCTCTTTTTCAGCAGTTGCCATCATGGAGTATGCTGGGGGGTAGGTAGTGGGGGAGAATTCCCCTGGAAAATTAGCCCCTGTGACACCCAGAGACCATCTGGCAGTGGAGTACATTGTGGAATGGTGACATTTATCCCAGGAAGCATTCACAAAGCTGCTACAGTCTTTTTAATCAGATTAAAGAGGACTTCCCTAAAAATGGCCTGTTGTTGGGTTGCTAACCTGTCCTGGTGCTGCCTTATTGGCCAGATAAGAATAGTTTGGAGTTCTCAGAAGAGCAAGCCCTGTTTTTTTGTTAATTTCATGTTTGCCTTCCCCAAGTTTAGCGCCGGATGTGCTTCCCCCTGCTGGATTAGCAGGACTGCAGCCTTTGGGCTACACCTCAAAGTCCTTAATGGGCTGTGCCCTTATTGAATTTTGCCCAATTATCTTGATGGCCTGTACCTCATTTTAATGGAGTCTGCTGATCCTTGTGTATAAGAAAGCATAAAACTGCCCTCTGGTGTACAAGACAAATGGAAACATGGTCCAGCAAAACTGTTATGAAAATAATAGGAAAAGCAAATACTTGAAGCTAATTTTAAAATGTAACAGAGGAAATGATACATAGCAAAACTGCTTAGGAATATTTGAAAAATGGAAAAACCTTTCTGATGTATTGGCCAATCCTAGTGAGCTTGATAACCAAGGACAAGGTGTTCTTCTGTTTCGGGATGTCTAAGGCAGGGTTGGCCAGCTACAGTCTTTAAGGGCTGCAAACAGTGCAAGTTTTCAGGATTGCAGTGACTGTGTGACAAGAGGTGCCATCACAAACAGTACTGCAGTTCAAACTAAAGGGGTCACATAGGGGCTATCCCACAAGTTTGAACTGCACTGCACCGCTTCTCACCCATGCTGTCTCAAGATATATACCCATTACATTTTTTGCGATATTGAGGCACTTATAAGATAGCATGTGTTACGAGCGTTGACGTCACTGAGGTTATCCCATTACACAGTGGGACTCCCTGCTGCGTGATACCCACTGTTTAACCTGAGATAACCTCACACTGATGGGAGACATGCAGTGCTTGCTGTCCCACCATATGGGTGATACAATCACTGATTTACCCCCAATTATTTGAGTTTCATATTTTTTTTTTCTAATAATTTTTTACATTCTTTTATGGAGGTTAAGTGAAATGAGAGACTTAAAAAAACTGGATTTCAATTTAGAAATATGGTGAAAGAGGAATGTATTTGGGTTAATTTTCAAATAAAGTATTTATTGCTGTGGTTATTTGTGTACTTACTTAATTGGTTAGGGCCCTTCACATCAGCGTTTTTTTCAAATCGCGGCAGATGCGGTGAAAAAACCGCATCTGTCGCGATTACCGCATACCGGCTGCACTTGCGGCGCGGTTGCGATAAACGCCATACAAGGTATAGGCGGACTTGCGGCAGGTGCGGCAAGTGCGGTTTTGGCACTTGCGGCAGGTGCGGCCGCGAAAAAAAATGCTGTCAGCCGCGGGTTTTTTCGCGGCCGCACCTGCCGCAAGTACCAAAACCGCACTTGCCGCACCTGCCGCAAGTTCGCCTATACCTTGTATGGCGTTTACCGTAACCGCGCCACAACCGTGCCGCAAGTGCAGCCGGTATGCGGTAATCGCGGCAGATGCGTTTTTTTCACCGCATCTACCGCAATTTGAAAAAAACGCTGATGTGAAAGGGCCCTAAGTAACATTGGGCACATCCTTGATGTCTCAGCATTACTAACCTCTGGGCTTGATGATAGCTGACGTTACCCAGCTGGTTTCAACTTCAAATACTATTATCCTGTTTGCCAATGCACAAGGGCAGCGAGAGAACTGGGGCGAAGCACCTGGAGTGGTGCATGTAATGGAGGAGCCACTCTTGGGCAGCTGTGACCAGCTAATTTTTTTAAGATTTTAAAATCTTTTAAGATTTTAAAGATCACTCAAGGTTTCAGCTGTATAAGTGGATGTATAGATAGATAAATGGATATATGGATAAATAGGTAGATTTAGAGATAGAGGTCAAACAGCTATATAATATAACACCACCCATATATTGTAAGATTGTGTCCCTTAGTGCAACATGAAAGGCATGTTTTAGCCTTGTTTCTTGCTAAAAATAAATAATTAATAAAACAAAACACGATGTGGGGTACCCCTATTTTTCATTATCGGCTATGGTACAGCAGAGAGCTGCAGCCTGCAGACCAGAGCTGGTGACTTACCCTTGGCTGGTAGTCCAAAACAGAGGTCACCACAAGCTATTTTTTCAAATAGCCATTCAGACCTACACCATATACAGGCACACACATACATATATTTGCTACATACACTAATGCCATGTTTTTTTCTTTATTGCTTGTAAGGTCAGAATCAAGAAGGAGCCAGGACATGGAGATGGCTGGTTCTATGGATGCAGAACATTTGCTGAAGCAAACACAATGGTACAATTGGCACACAATTAGAAGGGTGCTAGTAAAGTCAATATGTGTTTGTAGGCAATCATTGTCTGCATAGGTTTGGCATACATGGTAAATGACATATTGCGGTCTACATTAAGATAATCTTTGTTGTTTTTTCTCCTCTAGCCATTATGATTGTAGCGAAATCACTGTGTAACATACTTTATATATGGTAATGCACACTATTTGGAAAACCTGCTAAGTGCTTTATTGCCTCCTACCGGGGTTGTGTAGCAAGTAGAGATTACTATATTATGTCAAGTGCTCTGTATGGTGATAATGAATTTTATTAGGTTTCTTAGTTGAATGCCATATATTACCGATACTTGTTGTATGGCTATAAGGGTGACATTTAGGATTGTACTGTTATTCGTATATGTAGTAAAATTCATCACTATGCAAACCCAATTGTTAGGCGGTGAAGTTGCAGGTTGAACCTTTATCCTATAATTGAGCCTTGGATACCAACCACTGTTTAGAATTGTGCCTAGATGTAACGTTGCTTGTAAATGCAGTTACTAGGGTGATAATATAGTTATAGCTTAATATGACTAAAATAAGCCATGTTTTGTTGTTCCCGGGGCTTTGAATGTGCCATTTGATATATGCAATGTGTTAGCAATGCTTAGCACCTCTATGTTAGGTAGCTTCATGGATAAGCAGGGTCAGGGTAATACTACCAAAGCCTCTAGGCACGCAAGCTTTGGAAACTTGGAATTGCTGCAAATTACATCTGGCCTGGAGAAAGGAATACTATAGCAAGTGACATATTTATAATAGCAGCTGGTTTAACAATTTAGTTTTTTCTTTTTAAAGTCTGTCTACCTTTGGTGATAGTCCCAGGTTCTGAAGATCTGCTGATGGAAATATTCATTAATATTTTTACCAATGGAATTAAAATAGACTAATGACCCAAAACCATTAAACATTTTATATGTTAGTTTCAGTTCATACCATTAATAGATTGTCTTCTGGCATTTCTATTTTATTTTAACATGACCAGTTCTTGTAAATTAGATTGCTACTTTTGTCTTTTCTGACAGAATCACTTTAATCTGAGTTAAATCCATTTGGGGAAATAGCTAGAATACCTGCATTTTACATCACGCCCTCCTAAACCATTATTCTTTAATTTTTTTTTCAATTGGTTCATTCAGTACTAAGAGAATTGAAGGTTGCATTCTTATAAACCCCACTGCAAATCAAAGATCCCAACATCACTGCGGTGAAAAGATTATGGCAACAACCAATAAACAGATCTTTGTCCCCACAAAAATTGTTACACAAAATGACATTTTTCCCAGAAAATTATTTCATTCACACGTTGTGTCATACACATATTTAGTTCCTTTCTGTTTATTGGAACAAAACAAAAAACTGAGATTAAAAGACAAATTGGACATAATTTCAAAGTAAACTCCAAAGATGGATCAAACCAAATTGTTGGCACTCTCAACTTCACATTTGGTTGCACACCAGAATAAAATAACTGCAATCAATCACCATTTGCAAGCTTCTTATGGCGGGTTTACACGTTGCGATATCGTAGTCCAATTTCAATGAAAAGTCACGTGGTTCGATCGTTAGACCCGAGATCGTTCCTGCGTTGTATGGTGTGAACGTCCAATACGATGCAGGAACAATGTCAATGCGATATCGGGGATTGAATGAGCGTGCTATTCAATGCCCCAATATTGAAGGGAGATTGGAGTCGGATCGTGCTGTGTAAACGCACAACTACGATGCGATTTGAAACGTCACCGATTCACTCCCATGTTAAAGGATCGTTCCTGGGTTGGGGGGCGTAGACATCGCACGGACGTTGTATTCTGATATCGCAGCGTGTAAACCTCCGATGCGATGCGGGAGAAACGTGCACTAAATGCGCGCTCCCGCGCCATTGAGCTGCGGTATCGCAACGATATTGAAGCGTTTAAACCCACCATTACACGTCAACTGGAATTTTGGACCACTCTTCTTTTGCAAACTCCTCCAGATCTCTATGACATCCTTTCACTATGTTTTTGGAATGCAGGAGGAAACCAGAGAACCCAGAGGAAACCCACGCAAACATGGGGAGAACATACGAAATCCTTGCAGATATGGTCTAAGGTGGGATATGAATCCAGAACTCCAGCACTGCAAAGCTGCCATGCTGCTGCTACTTTTCAGCGGCCGCTCATAATGCCACTGCCCCTATGCCAATGTCCTTCAGCCAGGCGCCCCCTTCTTTCTAAAGGTCCCCATTTACAATGGCCATCATTGTGTCCACAATTTTCACAAGCTTGTCATGTAGGAGTCACCTCTGTTCATAAGTCGTTTATGCCTCTGGAGAACTAATTCTGCATTCTGAGCCCGGTCTACTCACACAGCTTCTCTACGTTCTCTCCTTTGCTTCCTCTCCTCAACAACTCTAAAACTAGGAAATCCCACACCATCTGGTCCAAAGCACATATCCCCTCCCAACCTGGCTAGGAGCTTAAAGAGGACCTGTCACCCCCCCATGGATGTGAATATAAGCCCAGCACTGAATGCAGAATGTCTGCTGCATTCAGGCAAGGGGTCCCCCATGGCTCTGTGGGGATGCTACCCCGAAATATGGACTTTTAAAAACTTACAGTAATTTTCCATGGCGGTGGCCCTTGTGCTGCAGCCTGCTCCTCTGTTCCACCCATGTCCTCGTGCCAGTCATGAAATCCTCGCTCTGCGTGTCCCTGTGCTGGAGACGCAAGGAGCAAAGCAAGGTATTGGTTATTGCCGCCCCGAGTGGCTGTCCCGCCACCTGCTCTGACATCAGAGCCTTTCCCTGCCCTCCTCCATAGCATAATATAGATGAGGGTGGGGAAAGCCTCTGACACCACAGCAGGAGGCGGGATGCAAGGAGCAGAGTGATTCATTGCTTATCACCGCCCCGGGTGACTGTCCCACCTCCTGCTCTGACATCAGAGCCTTTCCCCACCCTCCTTCATGTTATGTTATGGAGGAGGGCGGTGTTTGTGGTGGTTGAGTAGCAAAGACTTGTCTGATCTGTTCAATCCTGTTGGTGAAGTGTGTGGCAAAGTCTTCTGCAGATGTACGAGAAGTTGGAGGGGGCAGTGGGGGCAGAGGAGGGAGTTAAATGTGTTGAATAACTGCCTGGGGTTGTGGGACAAAGAGGATATGAGGGTAATGAAGTAATTCTGTTTAGTGGTGGTGAGTGCTGACTTGAATTTGAGAAGTGCTTGTTTGAATGCTGTGTAATCTTCATGTGAGTGTGTTTTCTTCCAATGCCACTCTGCAACCCTAGATGCTCGCCATAGATTTTTAGTTGTGTCTGTGTGCAAGGGTTGTCTGTTGATTTGTCATGATTTGCCGTGAATGAGAGGGGCAACTGCATCAATAGCTGATGTGAGTATAGAGTTGTAGAAAGCTGTGGCATTATGTGTCATGTAGTAAGGATATGGATGATAGCGGTAAAATGGCGTTGAAGAGTGTGTGAGCGTCAAGATGTGTGAGGTTTATGCGAGGGTTGCTAGTTGGTGGACATGGGTGGCAGGTGAGGAGGACAAGGATGAGAAAGTACCGTATATATGCGTGTATAAGCCGAGTTTTTCAGCACAAAAAATGTGCTGAAAAGTCCCCCCTCGGCTTATACACGGGTATATACGGTAGCCCCAGCTGTATACAGCCCCCCCCCCGTGCTATCCAGGGCCCCCCTTGCTGCACCTGTAAAGGAAGATGTCAGTATACTTATCGCTGCCGCCGCCGCTCCTCTGCTCGGTCACCGCGCTGCTCCGGGTCTTCATGCTTCCTGTTCCTTCTCCGGCGCTCAGGAAATGATGTCATTGTTCGAGCGCCGGAGAAGGAACAGGAAGCATGAAGACCCGGAGCAGCGCGGTGACCAAGCAGCGGAGCGGCGGCGGCAGCGATAAGTATACTGACATCTTCCTTTACAGGTGCAGCAAGGGGGGCCCTGGATACCACGGGGGGGCTGTATACAGCTGGGGCTGCTGTATACAGCTGGGGCCCCTGTATACTACTTATGGGGGGGGTCTGTATACCTCTGGGGCTGCTGCTGTATATACCCCCTGGGGCTGCTGCTGTATATACCCCCTGGGGCTGCTGCTGTATATACCCCCTGGGGCTGCTGCTGTATATACCCCCTGGGGCTGCTGCTGTATATACCCCCTGGGGCTGCTGCTGTATACTACCACTGGGGCTGCTGTATACTACTACTGGGGCTGCTGTATACTACTACTGGGGCTGCTGTATACTACCACAGGGGCTTCTGTATACTACTACTGGGGCTGCTGTATACTACTACTGGGGCTGCTGTATACTACCTCTGGGGCTTCTGTATACTACCACTGGGGCTGCTGTATATACCTCTGGGGCTGCTGTATACTACCACTGGGGCTGCTGTATATATCTCTGGGGCTGCTGTATACTACCACTGGGGCTGCTGCTGTATATACCACTGGGGAGGCTGCTGTATATACCTCTGGGGCTGCTGTATACTACCACTGGGGCTGCTGTATATACAATATCTCTGGGGCTGCTGTATACTACCACTGGGGCTGCTGCTGTATATACCACTGGGGAGGCTGCTGTAACACTGCTGGGGCCTGTATGTACCACTGGGGAGGCTGCTGTATACCACACTTCTGGGGGCTGTATACTACCACTGGGGAGGCCTGTATACCACTGCGGGGGTCTGTATACCACACTGCTGGGGGCTGTATACCTGTGCTGGGGTCCACCCTCGGCTTATACACGAGTCAATAGGTTTTCCCAGATTTTGGGGGCAAAAGTAGGGGGGTCGGCTTATACACGGGTCGGCTTATACACGAGTATATACGATAAGTAGATGGTGGTCAGAGAGGGGGAGAGGGGAGGTTGTGGGTTTAATTAGGGAAAAGTGGCGGGTGAAAATGAGGTATAGTGTATGTGGGTGGCTGTGGTGGACCATTGAGAGAGGCCAAAGGATGAAGCAAGTGACAGGAGTTTGGAGGCTGTTGGCTAGTTGGTATCAATGGGGATGTTGAAGTCGCCCATTATGGTATTGCTCAACATAATCTCTCATATTCAGTTCTCTAATAATAATAATAATAATTTTTTATTTATAAAGAGCCAACATATTCCACAGCGCTTTACAATTCAGAGGTTCGTATACAATCAGTCATAAGTAGCAGTAATAAAAAACAATAATTGCACAGCACATTATTTTCTACATTTAGTTATTTACAAGCACACGGTCTTCCATGATTAGTTGAAAGCCTATTGGACTAACTTCCCTTTCCCTTTCTCTGGAGGACCTATAAGGGTCACACTCACCATGGAGGAGAAATCAACTGGGCCCTCATGTCCAAGTCTTAATAATTTATCCCCTTCATGTGGAAGTCTTACATGTATGGATAAGAGTGGGAAAGGGGATGATCATTATCTTAACGAAGAGCTTTATGCTCGTAGTCGCTACTGAAGATTCTGTATAAGATGGTAGATCACTGCCACTCGCAAGTTTTTGCTTTCTTCTACCAGGGAGAGTCGAGGACCCAGCCCACAGTATGTGTACTGGTTCAGTTCCTGTTACTGTAGCCATATGGACTAACGTATGTTCTTAGCCCTTGGTTTTTCTCATACAAGGTCTTTCAGTAAGTCACAATTAGACGGACATACTCTTCGTCCTTTCTTTAAAGCAAAAGTCTCTCAGATAATAACAGTCCATACTCCCCCACCCAGCTTAACATTATGTTTCCGCATGTAAGAATCATTCACTCGAGGTCTTCCCACAAACAGGGAGTCATTCTACAAATTATATAACCAAATGACAAGATTGCATAGACTATATTCCCCATCTCAGGTCCGTTCTCATATCCATCTGTTTGTCCAGGCCAATGCCAAGCGTCCTCCTGTGGACCTTATTTAGCTTATTCACCCTCTAAGGCTAGGGTCACACTTGGCATGCGTTTTTTTAGGCACCCATGAGTATCTGCATGCTTTTTTCCATTTCTGCATGAGTTTTTTAAGGTGTTTGATGACACCCTGCATTTTTGCATGCGTTTTTAAATCAGCACCAACAAATGGTGCAAGCAGACTTTTTTGGTGCTTTTTACATGGGCCCCTATGGGAAACACATGCATTTTTGAAAGTGTCTAAAAGTACTAAATGGTACCATGCATTTTTGCATGCATTTTTGAAGGCAGCCCCTCACTTAAGTGCAAAAACGCATGGCACTTTAGGCATGCGTTTTTGCTATTTGGGCATACGTTTTTGCTATTGGGGCATGCGATTTTTGCATGGGGGTATGAGTGCATTTTTGCATGCGTTTTTAAAAACGCAGGTCTCCAAAAACGCATGTAAAATCTGCAAGTGTGACCCTAGCCAAACTGCAGACTACTGGTATTTGTCGACCTGCACATTGTTCTTATACTCAAAGTCAATCACTATCTGAACATTTAAGATGGAGACTCTTTTGCGGGCTATTTCCACAGCTTAACCATTTCCTATACTTCTGTCATCCATTGCTACAAACACTATTTAAACCGGCTCTAGATGACAACATTTATTTACATTTTAACACTGCTACATCGGTATATTGGATTGAGTGTTCCTGCAGGTTTTAGGTTTATCAGAAGAGGTGGGTCTTCAGGTTCCTTTTGAAGGGTTCCAAGGAAGGCGAGAGTCTGATGTGTTGGGGCAGAGAGTTACAGACTGCATGGGAGAAATCTTGTATGTGATTGTGGTAAGAGGAAATAAGAGGGCAGGGGAGGAGATATTGTGAGGATCAGAGGTTACGTACAGGTAAGTACCAGGACACTATGTCATAGATGTATGGATGAGACAGGTTGTGGGGGGGGGCATTCTATGTCATAGATAGGGTTTTAAACTGAAGTCTTTGGGTAATGAGAAACCAGTGAAGGGATTGGTAGAGAGGAGAGGCTTGTGAATAGCAGGGACGCAGGTAGATTAGTTGCAAGTTCATATAATCACTGCACACATAGGCGTAGGTTCACAACTCTGTCACGCCTATCTACTTGTGCCGCGAAAAATGTACGCCCATATTCCTTTGTGGTAGCAGCGTGTAAAGCGGGGAAGGTATTCAACAGGAAGTAAGCCACAGGATCTGTCGGAACTTCCGGGGAATATAGATACCTTCAGTTGACAACGCAATGGCGGCGTGTATATGCGGCATCAGCGATCTGTATCCACCGTCAAAAACGTGTGCGTGCATGTGCGGTGGATACCTGTTGCTAGGCACTGTATTACTTAAAGGTACCTTTTCACGACGCCACTGTGCCTAGCAACAGGTATACACCGCGCGTGCACGCGCACGTTTTTAACTGTGGATACCAATCGCTGATGCCGCATATAGAAGCCGCCATTGCGTTGTCAACTGAAGGTATCTTTATTCCCCAGACGTTCCGACAGATCCTGTGGATAACTTCCTGTAGAATACCTTCACTGCTTCACACGCCGCTACCACAAAGGAATATGGGCGTACATCTTTCGCACCGCAAGTACATAGGCGTGACAGAGTTGTGTATTCCGTGACGCTAATACGCTGATTGGACAACGCAATAGCATCATGATTGGCCAGCCTGCGCAGGAAGGCTAGCTAATACATGACGCCATTCCAATTGTGTAGTGTGAATGGATAGCTCTTTAAATGTGGCGCCCTGTGAAGGGACAGCCAATCGTAACACAGTAGCCCCCACCAATGATCGCTGACGGGGTGTGGTATCCATGACTCTGTGGCATGCCCCTGGGAAATCACTGGGTGACGCAAATTCCATCCCTGTGCCCCGTTTACATGCCACTACCATGGCAATTATGCCTTTGTGTTGCCTTCGGTTTTTGAGCACAGCACAGCAACAGGTATCTGAGTCAACTGCAGGACACCGGAAGGAATTTTCCTATTTACACGCCACCATTTCGTAGCAATTTCATGGCAAAAGGCACAAATATCCCCATGCCAGGCAGTTGCTACCTTGCAGTGGTGGCGTGTAAAGGGGCCCTAAGACTTTGCGCAACTTAGTCATACAGATAGCACATGAAGGTCATCTGGGAATTGTTGGTACTAAAAAATTACTAGTAGAAAAAGTGTGGTTCCGAAACATGGATCAATTGGCGGAAGAGAAGATTAGACATTGCTCTACCGGTCAATTCATTACTCCATCATCAAACTTAGAACCACTGCAAATGTCTCCGCTACCCACTGCTGTCTGGGAGGAAGTGGCAGTTGACATATATGGACCATTACCCAATGGCCAGTACATTCTAGTAACAATTGCTGAATATTCTAGATACCCGGTCATTTCTTTCATATCTTCAACATCTGCCACTAGTGTCATACCAGAACTGGATGACATATTCTCAGCTTATGGCATCCCAAGAGTGGTTAAAACAGACAATGGACCTCCGTTCAATGAACATGTGTTTACACAATTTTCTGAATACTTGGGGTTCAGTCAAAGGAAAATCACACCTTGCTGGCTGCAAGCCAATGGTATAATAGAACGTTTCATGCGCACTATGGGGAAAAGAATCAAGGCAGCGAGTCTGGAGCACACCCAGCTGAAACAGTCATTATACAAATTTATGCTCAATTATCGCAATACACCACATTCTACTACTAATGCTGCTCCAGCTCATCTTATGTTCAGCAGAATTCTGCACATAGGTATCCCTGATGTGACCAGTCATTCCGTACCAAGGGACTCCCCTGTGCGATCAGCAGACTCTTCTAACAAACAAGCTATGAAACGTTATGCAGACAGAAGGCGAAGGGCACAGGCGAATGCCATCAAAAAAGGGGATATTGTCGTCGTGCATCAAAAACCAACCAACATGACCTCAGCTACATATAATCCTGCACAATACAATGTTACTGATAAGAAAGGCAGCATGGTCACGGCTGAGCGAAATGGACACTTCATAACTCGAAATTCATCACATTTTAAAATCATACCACAAAATGATGGTAATGATCTTCCTCTGGTGGAAGACTTGGTACTCGATGGTGGAGAGAATCACCCGGAAGTGAACAATTCTTCAATAATGGACACACTCACTGAGCCCAGACGCTATCCAACCCTAGAAAGGAGGGCTCTATCGCAGCTTATCGAAGAAGTATAAAATAGAAAAGAAGTAAAAATATACATACCGTATATACTCGTGTATAAGCCGAGTTTTTCAGCCCAAAAAGTCCCCCCCTCGGCTTATACACGGGTCATACGGTATGCTGTGGGGGGAGGCTGCACCGGTGTCGGGAGGAGGCAGGAGGGGGCCGTAGTGACCGCAGGCGGTCACGTGGGGCCGCCTCATTAGTGCAATGAATATGCACGGCATCCCCCCTGTCCATTAGCTGCGGGGGGATGCTGTGCATATTGCACTACACAGCCCCCCCTCCTTATTATGGGTCCCCCAGAGTAATAAACAGCCCCCCCTCCTTATCATGTCCCCCCCAGGCTGCGGCAGCTCTCAAAATAACAAACCCTTTATACATCACCTTCCGGCGCAGCTCCTCCGCTCGCCGGCTTCTTCTTGTGCCGGTGTCATGTGACCGGGCGCAGGAGATGACGTCATTTCCTGCGCGCGGTCACTGAAGCCGACACCAGAAGGAAGAAGAAGCCGGCGAGCGGTGGAGCGGAGGAGCTGCGCCGGAAGGTGATGTATAAAGTGTTTGTTATTTTGACAGCTGCCGCAGCCTGGGGGGGACATGATAAGGAGGGGGGGGCTGTATACTACCACTGGGGCTGTATATACCTCTGGGGCTGCCGTATACTACACTGGGGCTGTATATACCTCTGGGGCTGCTGGATACTACCACTGGGGCTGTATATACCTGTGGGGCTGCTGTATACTACCACTGGGGCTGTATATACCTCTGGGGCTGCTGTATACTACCACTGGGGCTGTATATACCTGTGGGGCTGCTGTATACTACCACTGGGGCTGTATATACCTGTGGGGCTGCTGTATACTACCACTGGGGCTGTATATACCTCTGAGGCTGCTGTATACTACACTGGGGCTGTATATACCTCTGGGGCTGCTGTATACTACCACTGGGGCTGTATATACCTGTGGGGCTGCTGTATACTACCACTGGGGCTGTATATACCTCTGGGGCTGCTGTATACTTCCACTTGGGCTGTATATACCTGTGGGGCTGCTGTATACTACCACTGGGGCTGTATATACCTCTGGGGCTGCTGTATACTACACTGGGGCTGTATATACCTCTGGGGCTGCTGTATACTACCACTGGGGCTGAATATACCTGTGGGGCTGCTGTATACTACCACTGGGGCTGTATATACCTGTGGGGCTGCTGTATACTACCACTGGGGCTGTATATACCTCTGGGGCTGCTGTATATTACCACTGGGGCTGTATAAACCTCTGAGGCTGCTGTATACTACCTCTTGGGCTGCTGTATACTACCACTGGGGCTGTATACTACCTCAGGGGCTGCTGTATACTACATCTAAGCAGGGAGGACGCTGTTAACTATGATAAACCGCAGGTATCTAGGCAGCGGGAGCTGCCTAGATACCCAGTGGTTATCATAGTTAGCAGCTTCATCCCTGCTTACAGGCTGCGCTAAGCAGGGAGGACGCTGGTAACTATGATAAACACCGGGTATCAAGGCAGCGCACGCTGCCTAGATACCTGCTGTTTATCATAGTTAACAGCGTCCTCCCTGCTTAGCGCTGGTAACCATGATAAACACTGGGTTTCTAGGCAGCGCGTGCTGCTTAGTTACCCGATGTTTATCATGGTTACCAGCCTGTGAGGTCGCTGATCACTGGTCTCTCGCTGTCACACGCAGTGATGCGTGCTGACCAGCGGGAGACCAAGGACCAAAAAATAGTTCTGAACCATGTGCAGCGATCAGCGACCTCACAGCAGGGGCCTGATCACTGCTACATGTCACACATAGCGACATCGCTGGGGAGATCGCTGTTATGTCATAAAACCTGTGACGTATCAGCGATCTCGCTATGTTTGATGGGGGCTTAAGTTAGATATTTTCCTTAGGTGTAGTTCTTCCTCTATCTACACCTGTTTCACAGGGCAGCACGGTGGCTCAAGTGGTTAGCACTGCAGCCTTTGCAGCACTGGGGTCCTGAGGTCCTGGGTTCAATTCCCACCAAGGACACGAAGGACAACATCTGCAAGGAGTTTGTATGTTCTCCCTGTGTTTGCGTGGGTTTCCTCCGGGCACTCCGGTTTCCTCCCACATTGTAAAGACATACTGATAGGATGTTTAGATTGTGAGCTCCAAGAGAGACAGCATTACTGATGTATGTAAAGTGCTATGGAATTAATAGCGCTATATAAATGAATAAATATTATTATTATATTATTATACAAAGCTTTCTCTTAAATTGTGAGCAGTAAGCGTTTGAGTAGACACAGAAGCAGGATGGTCGTTTATTGCATCATGCTTTCTTGCCATCTTGGTTGATTTCTCACAGTTTTGTAGAACCTCACAAATGTCACATATCCCTGCCCCTTCAGTCTAATGGGTGGGAACTTATTAAGAGGTATTCACTGCTGGCACAATTCTCCAGCCTCCTCCTTGTGTATTCCGCCCCCTGCTATGTCTCTGCGCCGCCTCCTCTTCTGCTGGAGGCGGCGCAGAGACATAGAAGGGGGCGGAATACACAAGGAGGAGGCTGGAGGATTGTGCCAGCAGTGAATAGCTCTTAATAAGATCCCACCCATTAGACTACTTATCTGAAGGAGCCCAGTAGCAGCTCCAAAATGAGTCGGAAATAAAGTAATATCTTATCCCAGATATCCCGACTGTCTGGTGGTCCTTTGCAGCAGTGCAAGTTGAACGGCACTTCGTCCTTTTCGGAGCTTATCTTTCACTGCGGTAATTCGTGGAAGTGCAGACCGTGCAGCAGCTGTTTTACAAGCCATCATACTTGGTTGTGGGTTGCACAACCATATCAAGTGAGCAGATTTCATTAAGTTTTATTTCACCATTTGTCCTCAAAGATAAGAGCCTATTGCGCATTATCTCATATTTTCAGATATCCATGCCGACTCATTGGTTCTTTTATGCAAAGGTTAACCGGAATCAGGCGCTCACCTACCACGAGGCAATTTGAGCTGTTCACATCAGGTGGCGCCACCTGCTGGTAGCCAGAGGGCGGTATCCTTGGGGCGTTCTGGTGGTAGCGGACCATGCACAGATCTCGCTCCCGCTATAGTCGCTGCTGCTGGTGCCACTTTCTTCAGGCTCCCGGACTCTGCTGTGTGCCCTCTACCAGCAGCCCTCTACAGCTCAGTATGATGGGGAGCAATGGCGTCATCACTGAGCACCCCCGTGCTGAGCAAGGCAGAGAGGCCAGGAGAACACATGCTGAGGAAGAAATGAGACCGAGAGCAGCCATTGAGGAGGAGAGAGGTGAGTATTTACTTTTTTTTTCTACTTTTAAATCAGTAAGTGAAATGGAGGAAGTGATTTCAATACAAGAGGAATATGGGATTGCTGTACATACATGGGGGAGTGCTGTATATAGGGGACTGCATACATATGGGGTGCTGTATATACATGGGTGAGTGCTGTATATGGGGGGGCTGTAGACATATGGGAGTGTTGTACATATATGGGATGCTGTACATACCTGGGGGAGTGCTGTATATGGGAGACTGTATACATATGGGCTGCTGTACATACATGGGTTAGTGCTGTATATGGGGGTGTTGTACATACATGGGGGAGTGCTGTATATAGGGGGCTTTATACAAATGGGGGTGCTGTACATGCATGGGGAGTGCTGTATATGGGGGCTATATACATATGAGGGTGTTGTACATACAGGGGGGAGTGCTGTATATGTAATATTTTTGGAAGTTGGAGTGTTTTTTTTTTTAGATTTGGCTATCTCAAGAGGATATCTGTGCAGGTAACTATTACTGTGCAGAATTATTAGGCATCTTAATAAAAACCAAATATATTCCAAACTCACTTGTTTATTTTCACCAGGTAAACTAATATAACTGCACAAAATTTAGAAATAAACATTTCTGACATGCAAAAACAAAACCCAAACAAAATTAGAGACCAATATAACCACCTTTCTTTATGATGACACTCAACAGCCTTCCATCCATAGATTGTCAGTTGCTTGATCTGTTTATGATCAACATTGCGTGCAGCAGCCACCACAGCCTCCCAGACACTGTTCCGAGAGGTGTACTGTTTTCCCTCCCTGTAGATCTCACATTTTAGCAGGGACCACAGGTTCTCTGTGGGGTTCAGATCAGGAGAAAAGGGGTCTATGTCATTTTTTTTTCTTCTTTTAGACCTTTACTGGCCAGCCACGCTGTGGAGTAGTTGGATGCATGTGATGGAGCATTGTCCTGCATGAAAATCATGTTTTTCTTCCTTGAACGATACCGACCTCTTTCTGTACCACTGCTTGAAGAAGTTGTCTTCCATAAACTGGCAGTAGGTCCAGGAGTTGAGCTTCACTCAATCCTCAACCCGAAAAGATCCCACAAGTTCATCTTTGATAATACCAGCCCATACCAGTACCCAACTCCACCTTGCTGGCGTCTGAGTCGGAGTGGAGCTCTCTGCCCTTTACTGATCCAGCCTCTGGCCCATCAACAGTCACTCTCATTTCATCAGTCCATAAAACCTTTTAAAAATCAGTCTTAAGCTATTAATTGGCCCAGTCTTGACGTTTTATCTTATGTTTCTTGTTCAAAGGTGGTCGTTTTTCAGCCTTCCTTAGCTTGGCCATGTCCCTGAGTTTAGCACACCTTGTGCTTTTTGATACACCAGTAACGTTGCAGCTCTGAAATATGGCAAAACTGGTGGTAAACGGCATCTTGGCAGCTTCACGCTTGATTTTCTTCAATTCATGGGCAGTTATTTTGCGCCTTCTTTACCCAACAAACGTCTTGCGACCTTGTTGGCTATTTGTCATGAAACACTTGATTGTTCAGTGATCAGACTTCAAAAGTTTGGCAATTTCAAGACTGCTGCATCCCTCTGCAAGACATCTTACAATTTTGGACTTTTCAGAGTCTGTCAAATCTCTCTTCTGACCCATTTTGCCTAAGGAAAGGCATTTGCCTAATAATTAAGCAAACCTTATATAGAGTGTTGATGTCACAACACCACACCCTCCTCATTAAAGAGATGCATATCACCTGATTTACTTCATTGGTAGTTGGCTCTCAAGCCTATACAGTTTTTAGTAGGACAACATGTATAAAAAGTATCATGTGATCAAAATACTTATTTGCCTAATAAATCTGCACACAATGTATATACTGAAGGGCCATTATACTGTACTAGATGGCGGCCCGATTCTAAAGAATCGGGTAGTCTAGAAGAATCCATATATAGTTTATTTACTAATAGTTAGGGGAGTGCGGTGAAATGAATTGTGTGTATACAGGTGGCTCAGTGGGTAGCAGAGTGTACTGTGGCTCAGTGGGTAGCAGAGTATACGGTGGCTCAGTGGTTAGCAGTGAGTGCGGTGGCTCAGTGGTTAGCAGTGAGTGCGGTGGCTCAGTGGTTAGCAGTGAGTGCGGTGGCTCAGTGGTTAGCAGTGAGTGCGGTGGCTCAGTGGTTAGCAGTGAGTGCGGTGGCTCAGTGGTTAGCAGTGAGTGCGGTGGCTCAGTGGTTAGCAGTGAGTGCGGTGGCTCAGTGATTAGCAGTGAGTGAGGTGGCTCAGTGGTTAGCAGTGAGTGCGGTGGCTCAGTGGTTAGCAGTGAGTGCGGTGGCTCAGTGGTTAGCAGTGAGTGCGGTGGCTCAGTGGTTAGCAGTGAGTGCGGTGGCTCAGTGGTTAGTCAGTGAGTGCGGTGGCTCAGTGGTTAGCAGTGAGTGCGGTGGCTCAGTGGTTAGCAGTGAGTGCGGTGGCTCAGTGGTTAGCAGTGAGTGCGGTGGCTCAGTGGTTAGCAGTGAGTGCGGTGGCTCAGTGGTTAGCAGTGAGTGCGGTGGCTCAGTGGTTAGCAGTGAGTACGGTGGCTCAGTGGTTAGCAGTGAGTGCGGTGGCTCAGTGGTTAGCAGTGAGTGCGGTGGCTCAGTGGTTAGCAGTGACTCAGTGGTTAGCAGTGAGTGCGGTGGCTCAGTGGTTAGCAGTGAGTGGGGTGGCTCAGTGGTTAGCAGTGAGTGCGATGGCTCAGTGGTTAGCAGTGAGTGCGGTGGCTCAGTGGTTAGCAGTGAGTGCGGTGAGATTGGTCAGCACAGTGGCGTGGGCAGAGTGGTCAGCGCAGCGCCGTGGGCAGAGTGGTCAGCGCAGCGCCGTGGGCAGAGTAGTCAGCACACACATACATACATACACACACACACACACACACACATACTCCGCTATAGTTAGCACCGACCCTGCGTCTTCCCCGGCGCCTGGATCCTGAGTCGACATGTCGCCGCCCGCGGACGACTGGATCCAATATGGCGTCCGGGAAATTTGGCGAGACTTCTTGGACGCTATATTTGATCCAGTAGTTGGGGGGTGGCGACATGTCGACTGAGGATCCAGGCGGCTGATGCAGGGCCGGTAGTAAGCATAGCGGAGTGTGTGTGTGTGTGTATGTGTGCGGACAAAGTGAGGGAAGTGCGGACAAAGTGAGGGAAGTGCGGACAAAGTGACGGAAGTGACTACATACACACATATATACACACCAGTGGCAGTAGTTATAAACACTACCAAATATGCAGTTAATGCTGAACTGGTATATAATGGGTTAATTTCGCAGTGTCATTACAACTATACACTGTGTAATAGAAATAACAACAATGGAATATAAGGGGTTAATGTTCCTACTGGCAGTAGTAATAGAGACTACAAAGTATAGAGTTAAGGCAGAAATGGTATATAAGGGGTTAACTTCGCAGTGGCAGTACAACTACACACTGTGTTATAGAAATTACAGATAAAACGTAATGTAAGGGGTTAATGTTGCTACTGTCATGAGTACAATATACGCAGTAATAATACTGTTAACCAAAAAAAGATATATTATCTGATTTAGGGTTGATAATGTACAGGAGCTTGCTTCCCGACGTCGCTGTGACAGGATTGTCAAAGTAGGAATGATGTGTGAGGTAAAAATTCAAAATTTGCGGTCTAAAATGGCGGCCGCGAAATATGAATTCATAAAATGGCGGCTTTCGCGAGGCACTGTTCGGATTAGGCGATGCCGCGACCAATGAGAGAAGCGCCTCACTTCCCATTGAGATACATGGAGGACTTTGAGTTTCAAATTTACCGCTGTAAGTGAGGCACGAAGCTCATTGGTCGCTGTGTGCTGGCGCCGACCAATGAGCATAGCGCCTCACTTCCCATTGAGATACATGGAGGACTTTGAGTTTCAAATTTACCGCTGTAAGTGAGGCGCGAAGCTCATTGGTCGCTGTGTGCTGGCGTTGCAAAAACGTATAAACCAAAAGGCCCTGTTTTTTGTCACGGCACTTGCCATTTATATTTTTACTGCAGAGCGCCTTTTGTGTGACACTTATACGGTTTTTTGCATTGGTTTTTCATGTTTTTGGTGGGGATTGGTCGCAGTTCACACTGCTGCTTCCAATGTGTGCAGACTCATATTCTTTGTGTCCAGTTGTTAGACATGGACCTATGTAACCAAGCCAATTTTTTTTTTTTTGAGGGGGGGAGCAATTAGAACTTCTGCTATAGGGCCCTATGATTTCTATGTATGCCTCTGGTGTGGGATGCATTGTCCCGCTGCTGCAGGACTGATTGGCCATAACTTACACACCTGGTCCAGTGCTGCCCTTCGGTATATATAGGCATCCAGCCATGTTTTCTCCAAGTGGCGGGTGGTCGATGGCGCTCATCATCATTCCTGCTCCCACATCCCTTCCTTAACCCAATTCGAAGGCCCTGCTATTAGCTCTGGACAGCTTTGTGTGCGGTGCTTGTGATTGACTAAGTATTTCAGGAGGATGAGTGGTCAGTTGGGGGAGAAGCACCCTTTTACCAGCTTAGTGCAGTGGTTGCTTGTTGATGCTTAAACTGTGGGTCCGTGCATAGGGAGTGTGGACGGTGGGCATGCTGCATGATGGACATGTCTGACTAGTTAGTGCCAGGCAGCAGCTACATTGGATCTGCCCAGAGTTTTGTAGGCATGTGCTAGAGATAGCTTTCCACAACCCTCCAGCAATGTGCTTTTTGTCATTAAATCAAATTAGCTTCAGCAGAGCAAGTTGCAGCTTTACCGAGGCAGTGCTGTGGTACATCCAGCTTGTGACTGATATGGACGACGTGCTCCAAGATGACAATTTGGAGATGGAGGATGAGGAGGAGGGGAACTTGTGTAGGAGGTGTAGAAAACCCTGACTGAACTAGGGCTTGCAGTCCTCAACATTGGTAGCACAAGTGCTGTCCTAGTGTCCGACTCAGTCCCAGCTTTAACAAGGTTCACCCAGTATGCCATTAGGAAAATATAGCATCCTTGACCACAAGCACATATCCACATGATGATGATTGGACCTTCCCAGTACCTACTTTGGTCAAGGCACGGGTGGGGTTATGTTATGAGGGTGTTAAGCAGGGATGGCACACTAGAAAAAATAGTGGTGGATGGGAACTGCATACCAAGTGACAGCTACCACCATGAAGGTGCAGAAAGCATCAGTATAACATGCTTAAATGGCAAAATTTCCAGGGCAAGCATCTGGTAATGTGCTCATTTAGTGTTTGGGCCTGTGGGTGGGTGGATATTTACATTTGAGTTTTAAGTCCTGCAGTAGGGATAGCTGAGCGCTGTGCTGGGACAAATAATCGGACAAGGTTGTTCATGGTGCTGGCAAATGTGCAGTACAGTAGGAATCCACACCTGCATCCTGGATAGGGGATTCACAAGCATGTAGCACAGGGAAAGAAGCAGTAGTGTCACCTGCAGACACTGATTGTGGACCCAGGTGTTTGGCCCACCTAGTCAGGTGCCTTCATGAAATGTGCCTGAGCATGCTTGATGGTGATCAGGCTGGTAGACGTCAGGCTCCTGCTTTACCTGGTATGGCATAGGGTACAAATGACCATTTTTTATTATCCGACCTTTCTTTAAAAATGCGCCAGACTGGGAAACATTTAACCCTTGGCCTGGCAACATGTTGCATGTGGGTGCTATGGGGAAAGGTTCCCTACATTCTTCCTCTGACCTTCCCACTGCCTCTTCATAAAAGTTGTAGTCCCCCTCTATGCTGCTGTCCTCGCTCTGCATGGCATCTTTCCAGGTGAGATCAATGACTTCATCGTCCACCACCTCATCTTCAATTTCCGCACTCTGGTCCTCCTGAATTGTTGACATAATAGGCAACTGTGTCTCATTATCATCTACCTCTTGAGACACTAATTGTCGTTTCTCACTGTCATCTTCATCTGACCAAGCCTGCTTAAATATTTGGGCATCACTAATGCCATAACCATCTCTTAATGTCACTCTTGAAACTTGCAGGGTGAGAGATCAGAATCAATAAATGGAAAATGCTCCTTGGGGAGTGTTCGAGTATGAGATCAATCGTCTCCTGGGACTTTTCATGGGGGGAGGAAGGAGGATCAGGGTAATGATTATGTGGTCCAGAGTCTTGGCTAGACTGGACCATGTGCAATACAGGTTGGTGCTGGGAAACATACTGGAAGTATAATCTGCCATCCAACCTACCACCTGTTCACACTGTTCTGGCTTCAAAACTGGTGTCCTGTGCGCCTTGAAAACTGGAACAGGAAGCTAAGTCTTGTCAATGAGAGCGTTTGTTATACTCCTACAGCAAGCACAGTTTCACCTGGCCCATGGTTTCAGCCTCTGCATGTACCAACAGCAGCATATCCACTTCCTCCTCCTTTACTGCACCCCTTGCGTATTTTAAATTAGGTGTATAATATATGCCTGCAAATTTCCGGTATTAATAGGTGAAATAAATATGTAGCCGTGAAAGGTACTTTTGACTTTTAGGTTGTAGCAGTATACCTATAAAAGGACTGTAAGGCATGAAACCATGTCTATTTGCCTCTAATTCAAAACTATCCCTCCTCCATCAGCTATCCCTACACTGAATGCAGGTAACAGAGGTTTTGCTAGAGAAAGGACAGTTTGCAGCCCTGATAAGGACTTTTATTTTCATGGTGCAGCAGTGTTATACAATTACTGAAATAGCAATTAAACACTGCCTATATTCCTGATCTTATCTAAGCTCTCCCTCCTGGACTGCTTCCAGAGGAGAGTGTGCTGAGAATTAATTACATCACCGGATCTTATTGAAGACCCAATAATTCAATGCAGCTGGCCAATCGCAGTAATGCCAGTTACCAACATGGCTACGGCATTACCGGGTATGGCAGGCAATCCTCACATGTTGATTGGCTGTCCAACATTTGTGAAACATGTGGGGCGGGGACTCGAGCATGACCTTCAAGCATCCACGATACACCCCAATGCTTGATTGAGTAACGAGCAGTGGTGAACATGCTTGCTCACCTGGTTATTGGCTGTTGAACCAGAGTTTGCAGATGTTATGGTTTATGAGCTGGCTTTTTGCAGACATCAGTATATATATTTTATTTATTTACAGTTCTCTAGGTGTTGTTTTCTTTATCACCATCTCTAGAACATAGCAGCATATTTTGTCGCATATATTTTTGATAAGTAAATTTAAATATCATGTGTATACAAGCAAACAGATAGCGTAACTAATGTCAATGGTAATAAGACCCATATTGTGAAATTACAAGCAGTAAGGAGACATCACCCATATCTTCGAGCAGCTTTAATGACAGCAATCTCACAATTGGGGCAGCATGTGCCTATCTCTGTATAGTGTCAAAAATAAAATCAACATTGTGCTTTATCCAGTAATCCCAATGTTGTATATTATATTCAGAGGCATTAAGTGTCCTGGATTCCTTCGACACAGTGCTGGGAATCCCAAGGGCACATAAAGTCTTACCTGACAGGCCCCGGCCGGTAGCATGTTTTTTCTGGCAATCTCTAATTAAAACAACTACGGTACTCATTTGGTATGATATCCCATGCTACGGAAAGTCCTGTTAAGCAAATGTTTTCATCTGAGAGTTGGAGATAGTGTACTGTCAGGGATATCGGTAGGATTGGTTTATTTCTAATTTTGCAGTAAATGTTGTTCTGAACATTATGGGACCAGCAGTGGACTGGGCTAAACACAATTATTCTTAATTCATAGAAACTAATAATTTAATCTCACTGTAATGTCCTGCTGGTTTTAGGGTATTAAACTTGATAGTTGATGTGAACCTTTGATATTTGATGTAAATCGTTCTCTGCCTTCCAATGTTTTTTAACCTTTTCTATAGCCAAAGAAAGAGGATCCCATTAGGCTGCGGAACAAAATAGGAATTACAAAAAAGAATAAGGGAACACATTTATAACATCAATGGAAAGTGTTTATGGCTCCCATATCCTAATCACTATAAAGAGGGACACGACGGAACCTGAATGGAACCTTTTTTTGGCGTATAGAAAAGGTTGAAAAAACTTTGGAGGGGAGGCAACTATTTACATCAAATATCAAAGATAAAAAAACACTATTTTTCAACAAAATATACTAATTTCCGGTATACACCTCTGCCTCACAAAGAACGACAGAGGCGTGCTGAGCCCGGATCATGCAGGTGTCTGCACTAGATTTTAAAGATGTCAGATCTGTCATCACTTGACTCAAGTGATGCTTCAAAGAAAGATAACTTGTCTTCAAACCATGACTCGGCGAATTGGCCAGTATACCATAATGACTTGGGTTAATGTTTTTCTATATTTGTAGCAAGTTTTCACTTGATAATTATAGCCAAACCAGTACAAACACAGTTTAGCTAAAATCATCATTGTAATTATCACGTATTTGCCTGCAGGGGGCTGGGATTATCTTAATAGGCAATTTTCTAATGTCAGGCTCCCTTTAACAGTGAGACTAAATTATTTGCTTTAATGAATTAAAAATAATTATGTTTAGCCTGGCACACTACTAGTCCAGCAATGTCCGGAACAATACTCACCACAAAATTGGAATAAAAAAAGACCATCAAGTTATATCAAGCCGAGAGTAAGGAGCATGGTGTCTCCAAAATGCATTGAGTGGAGACCTTTGGCTACTGGACTTTCCGTAGCGGTTGTTTCAAACCAAAATGTTCTGAAAACACCACAGGCCAGGACAGATAACACCGGATATGCCATTGGGATTCCCTGATCTAAATAGAATATATCCAGTACCCAGTTTGCCACTGAATACAATATACAATTAGGTCCTGAAATATTTGAACAATGACGTGAGGTTTAACATTTTAGTCATCCACCTAAACATGTTATAGTTATTTAATCAATATCGACTTAAAGTGCACACTCTAAACTTTAACCCCTTCACCCACAGGTTATTTTCATTTTTCATTTTATCCTTCCCTTCTTCCAATGGCCAAAACATTTTTATTTTCCCTTTTAATACATATAGACATATGAAGGTTTGTGTTTTTCAGGACAAGTTTTGAATGACTACATTCATTTTACCATATTGCATACTGGAAAACAGGAAAACATAATCCATGTACAATGAAATTACAAAAAAAAGCGCAATTCCACAATTTTTCTTTTATTTACCATGTTCACTATATGGTAAAACTGACAGTATGATTCCTCAGATCAGTATAAAATTGTAGATACCAAACATATGTTTTTTGCTTATTAAAGTCAGGGTTGGAGAACATTTTTCTTCCCGAGGGCCATTTGGAAATTTCTACAAACCTTCGGGGGCCGCACAAAATTATCACCTTGAAAATTACCCTGTTATATATATATGGTCACATAATTAATTTACTCAACCCTACTGTGGTGGCTGGAGCGGCTTCTCTTTGGTGCGACTGTGACATTAGGTGATATGGATCTTGTTGCTTCTCACAGATGCTTTTCCAGGTTTGAGTTGGACTGGAGGGCAGTCAACTCTGTGATAATTTTTGTAAATCATATAGATCACACAGCAGATGCTGGGATTGATGTATATACATCACATAGGAGACGCTGGAACTGCTGTTTATACATCATATAGGAGACCATGGGACTGCTGGATAAACATCACTGGAGACTTGGGGGTATATACAGCACAGGAGGCCTGGGGAATATACATCACAGGAGGCCTGGGGCCTTATACAACACTGGGGAGGCTGGGGCACATACATAGCTGGGGAGGCCTGGGGTCATATACATCACAGGAGGTGCTGGGGCATACAAATCACTGGTGTGGCTGAGGCATATACATCACAGGAGAAGCTGGGAGCATATACAGCACAGGAGCTGCTGGGGCAAATACATCAAAGGAGGCGCTTGGGGCATATACAGCCCAGGAGGTGCTGGGGCTTATACAGCACAGGAGCTTCTGGGGGCATATGCAGCCCAGGATTCGCTGGGAGCATATACAGCACTGGAGGGAGTACATAGAGCCTGAGGTATACAGCACATGAGTGAGTCACGGAGCCTGAGCAAAAAGCAGATGTATCCAGAAACATATCCAGATTTTTACCTTCCTGTCTTGGATGTGTTGCTGGATGCATGTCTTTTTTGCCTAACTCCTTGCTGCAGGCACTGTCCTTCCCCCTGCAGCCTGGGAGTTATGTGAGTAGTTGAAAAAATATAGCTTTTTTTTTTCTATCAGCACATGTACTGGCCTAGAGGTGAGGAATTAGGACCACAACTGCCCAATGTCGGCAGGAACTGAGTTATTATAGTTAAATGTTTCAGGAGAGCTGGAGAGCGATGCACATTTGCTCCTCCCACACAAAATACCCAGACCCTGGCAGGACATCACGCGCACATCTTAAGAATTAAAGGGCCAGCAGTCAATAAACGGGCAGAGCAGCCGCGGGCTGCACCAGATGGTTCCACGGGCCAGGACGTTCCCCACCCCTGATTTAAGTGGTGAAAAAAAATTCTGAAATTTGTCTCCTAAACAAATGTGCGTTTGTCACCATTTTCCAAGACTCGTAACGTTCTCATTTTTGTTTGTATTATTGGCTTATTTTTTACATCCAGAGCTGACATTTTTATTACGCCATTTTGATGTATATTCAATCTTTTGATCACCTCTCATTGCATTTTATTACAATGATACAATGACCCAAAAATGTAAGTCTGGCATTTACTATTTTTTTTAAATTAATTTTAAATTTTGATATATCGGGAATTTCTGAACTATGAAATATGTGTATTTGTTATTATTATTTTATTTTCAATGGGGTTGATTTGAACTTTTGTGTTTTTTACTTTTTTTCATTTTTTTTTACTTTTTAAAAATGTTTTTCTTGTTTTGCTAGTCTTAGTAGTCTAGGGTTTTGAAGCTGCCACTGTTCGATCGTTTGTGCTGTAACAGAGCTGTGCATAAGCACGACTATGTACAGCATAAATGTTCATCTCATGTGAATGCTGATGCTCAGCCAGCAGTCATAAAATGTTCATCATGACAGAGACAATGGGTGGCTAATTGGAGCGGGGAATGGTGCACTTCCGGTGGCGCATGTTAAATTGCACTTTCAGAGTTTGACGGCGTAATGTAACTAGTTATCAGTTAGCTGCAAATCAGATCACATCAGATGACATGTGCAGGGAAAGAAGTGGCATAGCAAGTGAGCTCACATCAAAAGTAGACGACTAATGATGTACATAAACGTCATTGGTTGTGAAGGGGTTAATTTGAGGGTATTCACATCCTAATTGCCTATTTGGAAGAATTGCAGATCTTTATTTTGTAGCTGCTTCTTTTTAAAGGGACCAAACATTATTGGACAATAATGTCAAAAGCTTTTTAATGGGCTGCATAGGCTTAATTCGTCATTAATCCAACATAAATTAACAAGGTAAAAGGTCTGAAGATGATTCCAGGTGCAGCATTTGCATTTTAAAGCTGTTGCCGTGAACCCACAAAATGTGGTCAATGGAGCTCTCAATGGAAAAGAAACCTAAAATCATTATGCTGAAAAAGTAAAAGATAACCATCGGTGAGATAGCAGAAATTTTAGGAGTGGCCACAGAATTATTTCCATGCTGAAGAAAAATCCCTTCACATCATTCACCCAGGTGAAGAACCTTCTCCAGGGAATAGATGTTTCAGTGTCTTTCATAAAAGAAGACTTCATGAGAGCAAATACAGAGGCTTCATTACACGTCTAGCAAATTGAGAAGCTAGACTAGACTTTGCCAAAACAAAACTCTAAAGAAGCCAGTCCAGGCCTGGAACAGCATTCTATGGACAGATTAAACGAAGACCAATCTGTACCTGTACTGGGAATTTTTTTAATTATTGAACGTTTTGGCTGAGGAAAAGATGTTTATGCAAGAATATAAACTTTAACCTGTATGTCTCGGAAACTCGTAGAACTTAACAGGTACCAAAAATTTAAACCCCCACAGTACACATTGCCAAATTGTGTTATTGCTATCATTAGAATAGTGGGCAGCTCTGGCCAATGTATTTAATACTATGTGTTTTATTACTCCCAGCATTAGTTATGAATATATAAGTGCAATCTGTTTGATTATACAGTGGGGGAAGAAAGTATTGATCATGTAACCAATTTTCTAAGTACAGTATATATGTTTCTAAAGGTGCTATTGACATGAAATTCTAACCAGATGTCGGTAACAACCCATTCAATCCAGCGCTACCTATGCTTGGTCTATAATAATATAAAATTTGCACATTGTTGTGTGCAGAATGGTTAACTGAGAATCTGACAGGTTACTTATTCTAATACAGAGTTTGTACCTCTTATGTTTTTCTGAGCTCCTCTCAGATGATTTATGACCACATCATAATTCATCACCACATTAATGTGTTCTGTGGTGATAAATCAGCACAGAGGAGGATTGTAAAAGACAGATGAAACACAAACTCTCAGAATGGGCTCAAACACAAATTCTCAGTTAACTCATTCTGCATCCTAAATGTCATAAAATTATTTTTTTGTATAAAATACTTGCATAAAACCAGCCTGTGCAGAAGAACATGAATAAACTGGCTACATATCTCCAGCATCAAAAGTAAACCTTTTGGCTTTGAAAGTATATAGTTGTCTGCCTATAAAATGGAGAGTTCTTGACACATTTAGTATGAAAACATCAATTATGGGGCAGTTTGCTAATTGGACTATCTGTATGGTTTACAGTCAAGTGTGAGTACCATATTTCAAGTTATTGCTGCATTCATACATTTGTGTGTCACAGTCAAACAGGACAAATAGTGAAGCAGTCTGATAGAATGCTAGGTAAAGGAGATATAAAGGGGGCTTTGCACATTTTCCAAACTTTGCAAACCTTTACTTTTACAAACCTTTATTAATTCACAACACATTTTGGCAGAAGCATGCTGCTGTCATCAAATGATAACTGCTGCCGAAATGCGTTGTGAATTAATAAAGGTTATTAAAATCTGCAAAGCCCCCTTTACATCTCCCTTTACCTAGTGCTCTATCAGACCGCTTCACTGTTTTTCCGTATATCCATTTCTCTGAGAGTAATGAGGCAGGAGCAGCTGTGAGTATCGGAGACGTGCTTATCCTGGATCATAGGACCTGTGGTCACATCCTTTTGGTCACGTGATGACCTGGAGTTGAACAAGCTACACAGACTGTCGACTCCCAGCAAGTCTTCACCTCAAGTCTTCTCCGGTGTCGTGCAGGGGTGCACAACTCAGGTGAGTGAGATCAGGTAATTTAGCCCCACTGGACCACCAGGTTTCACCCAGGAGTGCCTCTTGTATTTATTTTATTACACAGTTGGAGTACAAATAGTGATACATGGACTGTGCAAGAGTCTCCTGACCAAAAGTTGACATCCTCATGTACAATTAACACACAGAATTTGTGAGTCTGGGTTAAGGCTGTAGTTACTAGTTGGGCTTTCCTATATTATAAACAATTAAAGAGAGTCTGTCACCACATTTAACCTATCTAAACTATTAATATGGGCATACAGATTATAGAATCATGGAAAAAGTCCTCCCTGTCTGCCTTATATTAGATGTCTTGCTTTGGGTAAATACTTTTATCACATTATGTAAATGAGCTATCCCAGGCTATGGGATGCTGCCTGGAAGATAACCCTGCCTCCAGAGCTTGTTATAAATAGGAGGAGTTACCAGTGTGATGAGGGATGGCCGCTCTCTGCCTTCTTGATCTCACTATACCGTTCTGTGTGATTAGAACTGACACATCTGCAGGTTCCTCTCAGTTTCAGCCTCCATCTCACAGGCAGACAGCGTTGTAGCATTCTTGCTATACAGCAAAGCTGCAAAAAATGTATTTTTTTATGCAAGAAGTCAAATTTTATTTCTCCTCTTCTGTATAATTTTCTTGTCTCACAATGGAAACACCCCTTTTATTCAAAATAAGCCCTGAGGTGGAGTTATCTTCCAGGCAACATCCACCCCATAGCCTAGACTTACCGTATTTTCCTGCGTATAAGACGACTGGGCGTATAAGACGACCCCCAACTTTTCCACTTAAAATATGGAGTTTGGGATATACTCGCCGTATAAGACTACCCCCTCTTCTACGGCAAGATTCCCACTATGACCCCCACACAATATAATGGACCCACATATAGAATAATGACCCCTACATCTCTTCACACTGTATTATGGCCACCACACAGCCCTAAAAAAGCCCTGCATAAAGTATAGAGGCTCCCTCATACCCCTTCAAGTATTATCATGCTCCCACAGAGCCCTCTAAGTATTATAATGGCTTCCATATAGTATAATTGTCTCCATAAATTATAATGCATCATCAAAGTCTTCAATATATTATAATGCACCCCGTAGTCCTCCATATAGTGTAATGCACGCCATAGTCCCCTAGATAATATAATGCACCCCATAGTGCTCCATATAGTGTAATGCACCCCCGTAGTCCTCCATATAGTGCAATGCACGCCATAGTCCTCTAGATAATATAATGTACCCCATTGTGCTCCATATAGTGTAAGGCACCCCCGTAGTCCTCCATATAGTGCAATGCACGCCATAGTCCTCTAGATAACATAATGTACCCCATTGTGCTCCATATAGTGTAATGCACCCCCGTAGTCCTCCATATAGTGCAATGCACGCCATAGTCCCCTAGATAATATAATGCACCCCATTATGCTCCATATAGTGTAATGCACCCCCGTAGTCCTCCATATATTATAGTATTACAGTGGTGGTGGGGGAGTAAAGCCTCCATCAACCCCCAATATTCCTCTGCAGTCACACACACAGTCAGACACACACACAGTTAGACACAGACACACACACAGTAAGACACACACACAGCCAGACACAGACACACACAGTCACACACAGACAGTCAGACACACACTCAGTAAGACACACACACAGTCAGACACAGACACACAGTCACACACACACACAGTCAGACACACACAGTCACACACACACACAGTTAGACACAGACACACACACAGTAAGACACACACACAGCCAGACACAGACACACACAGTCACACACAGTCAGACACACACTCAGTAAGACACACACACAGTCAGACACAGACACACACAGTCACACACACAGTCAGACAGACACACAACACGCACACAGTCAGACACAGACACACAACACGCACACAGTCAGACACAGACACACACAGTCACACACACACAGTCAGACACACACACACAGTAAGACACACTGTGCCACTGCTGTGCCACCGGACCCTGCCGGAGCTTACCACCGCCACCGCCGCTGTACGTAGCCGGGCACCGTAGCTGTACGATAATAAGCCATCAGCCAATCAGGCAGCTGCTGGCGTCTGATTGGCCCTGGCATTACCGTACATACACACTGAGCGGCGCAGTTACCTCCGTTCAGGAGATGTACGGTAATGCCTCAGCCAATCAGACACCAGCAGCCTCCTGATCGTACATCTATGGCGCCCGGCGGCTATGTACACAGCGGTGGTGGCAGCGGGAAGCTCCGGAAGACATGGACGGCAGAGGCAGGTGAGTATCATTTTTTTTTCTTGCCTGCCACCGCTCATTTTCGGGGGGGGGCCCTTATATTATGCACGGCGGACCGATGCCGGCATTTTTTTCTTCAGTACCCCGCCTGACCCGGCGTATAAGACGACCCCCGACTTGGGAGGAGAATTTTAGGGGTTAAAAACTCGTCTTATACGCCGGCAAATACGGTACTCATTTATATAAAGTGATAAAAGATGATTTATCAACAAGGCCTCTGATATGAGGCTGACAGGTATGATTATTTTCAGCAGTCTATAACCTGTATGCCCATATTAAAGGTTTAGATAGTTCAAATGTGGTGAAAGATTCCCTTTAAAGGGATCCTGTCACCTCTAGAACGCCTCCTAAGCTAGCAAAACATGTCCCTACAGCATGCTATCACTAATCTCACACTCCTTTTGTCTCCTAAAAGCATCCTGTGAAAGTGCATAAAAACGTTTTAATACTTGCTCATTAGTGATTATAATTAGCAGGGGCTATATTCTTTAGTCACCAGGGGGGGCTGTTTTGCAGCCTCAAGGATCCACCATCTCTCTGTCTGTGTGCTCTACTTGTGCAGGCTTTACCCTCCCCCTCTCTATCACTCACAGTATGCAAATCATTAGTCCTGCCTTCAGCTCCACATCACAGCAGCACAGACAGAGAGAGGGTGGATCCTGTAGCCTGCAAAACAACATGCCCTGGTGACTAAAAAATATAGCCCCTGCTAATTATAATCACTAATGAGTGAGTATTAAAACATTTTTATGCACTCTCACAGGATGCTTTTAGGAGACAAAAGAAGTGTGAGATTAGTGATAGGATGCTGCAGGGACATGTTTTGCTAGCTTATGAGGCGTTTTGGAGGTGACAGGATCTCTTTAAGTTCTGTATCTAAATACCCTGGCCAAGGCAGAGTGGCATACTCTCGCCAAAATCTGTGACACATGCCCCATCATCCACCCTACCTGGGCCCCATGTTAGTATTTAAATATCTATCTGTCCTCTGCTATTCCTTATCTTTCTTAACTTTACAGAAACACAAAAATAAGACATTATCTCACTTGCCATCAAAAAAATAAATAACATTTTTTTGTACCTTAAATGTAACAATTGTTAAATGACTTACCTGTTCTGTTTACTGTTTTTTTTTTTTTTTGGTTGTGACCTATTTTTTTCTTTTTTCCACCTCTCATCACATGCAGGTGATCCCATATGTATATTCCAAATATCTACAATTGTATTAATTTACAATACACTTTGCAAGTATTCAATTTAGAATCCTACCAGGTGAGAAGTATATCTCTTTCTTTCCAGAAAATAATTGAAAATTCTCCAGTCTAGGCATAGACATGTAATATTTATTCCAAATAAAAATCTTTGTAAAGGTTTCCAGCTATGCCACTAATGAAGATGACGTGCTCTGCAGTTATCTGTATAGAAGGTACAGCAAATAAAAGGAAATAATGTCTTCATAGGTGAGTATAACCTTCAGGGATTTTCACTTTCACACAACGGTTTGTCTTTAGATGGCTTTTCTGAGACTAACCTATTGATGACTTATCCTTAGAATAGGTTATCAATATGAAATCAGTGGTGGTCCAATATCCACCACTACCAGGATCACTTGACATTGCCTCTGGCAGTGGCTGGTTGTGGACAATGTATGGAGTGGACACTGTAGTGACAGAAATAGTGAAATAGTGCAGAGGGCACTAACTCCAGTCCTCAAGGCTCACCAACAGTGCATGTGTTCAGGATTTCTGTAGCATTTGACAGTTGGAATTTGCAGGAGATTAAATTACCAAATGTCAGAACTGGAGTTGGGGATCTCTGGGTTAAAGTAGTTTGTAACAACAACTTGGGCTATGTAACTTCAGATATTAGCTGCTTGTGCGGGTATAGGTTTAATATAGATGATCTAGTCTAAGGGCATCCTTTTGACATCCTTAGGATTAATTACCAGTAAATTAGTACCAGTCACCCTATTTGATATAGTCATAGTTTGAGATGTATATCTAAGGCCAATACTTACTTTAAATTTATGGCACCAAAATAACCAGATGTGATAAAGGTATATCCTCTAAACCATTAAGAACATTATGTTTCCTCTATTCTTTATTTATTGCTGTTGATAATGTGGATTCCTGAATCACTTAGAGGCCCTTGGATTATGCTGTAGGTGAGTTGTCAGTACAAGAACAAATGCGTAGAAAATGATTTGAAGTGTTACAATTCACAGCTTTGTTAGAAGACACTTAGGTCATTTGAAATAATCATGTTCTCATCAAATCATATATCATTTTCAACAGAAATCATTAGCTTTTGGCTGACAGAATGCATTCGTGGTAGACAGGTGTCTCTGAACATGCTCATTGTCTGTATTTGTTTAATGATGATTGCCATTGTCAGCGATAATGATAAATACATGGAGTACTGTGAATAACCATTGTAAGTGGACAAATGAAGATACATGTTTTTTTCACTTGGACAAAATATGTATATGATGCCTTACAGACAGATTAATATTGCTGCTTCCTTCCAGCCAGGGTGTCACACTCGTTCATGAAATGTGTGGTATTGTAGCTCGGCCCGGATGAAATGACTTAAGGCTCTGTCTCCCATAACGACCGCTCCAGCGATCCCGACAGCGATAATGACCTGCCGGGATCGCTGGAGCGTCGTTACCTGGTCGCTGGGGAGCTGTCAAACAGGCAGATCTCCCCAGCGATCAGGCCAAGGGAGCCACCTCTCACATCGCTGAAGGCGATGTCAGCGTCCTCCCTGGCAGGGAGAACGCTGGTAACTATGATAAACAGTGGGTATCCAGGCAGCGCGCGCTGCCTAGATACCCGATGTTTACCAGAGTTCTCCCTACTTACAGGCAGCTCTAAGCAGGGAGAACGCTGGTTACCATGGTAAACACCGGGTATCTAGGCAGCGCACGCTGCCTGGATACCCGCTTTTTATCATAGTTACCAGTGTTCTCCCTGCTTAGAGCTGCCTGTAAGCAGGGAGAACGCTGGTAATTATGGTAAACACCGGGAATCTAGGCAGCGCGCACTGCCTTGATACCCGGTGTTTACCATGGATACCAGCCAGTGAGGTCACTGATCGCTGGTTTCTCGCCGTCATACACAGCGATGCGTGATGACCAGCGGGAGACCAACGATCAAAAAATGACCCGCAGCACTTTGCAGCGATCAGCGGCCTCACAGCAGGAGCCTGATCGCTGCAAAGTGTCACACAGAACGACATCGCTGGAGAGATCATTGTAACGTCACAGTTATAACGATCTCTCTATCGATATCGTTATGTGAGACAGGGCCTTTAGACTGAGTTGCTATACCACTAAGTACCCATAGACAATAGTGGTGCTGTTTTATGAATATGTTTTCCATCTGATGAATTTAAAGGGGTATCCCATTTAATAAGTTATTGCATACTACCTAGGGATGAGCAGATAAATTTGAGTGGAACTGAATGCTACTTGAATCTGCATTCACCATAACATGATTTTTTTTTGCCATTTGCTCTCGCGTCGATTCAGCAAAATGAACGCCACTGGGCAGCATTTTTCTGACCCATAAAAGGCCATCAAAGTCTTATCTTACCGCTCACCACCTGTGTATAACCCATCTGGTCCCTACCACAGGAGGATTCTGTGCAATTGCAGGAAAGATCACAATGCCACTATGGCATGACTTCAACATCCCAAGAATGCGGTGAGTTAATGGTGGGCAGTGAAGGGCCGGAGAGGTGAGTGGTAGTGTGAGAATAAGGATTTTTAAAAATATTTTTTACGTTTTGCGTGATCTCGAGAGACCCCACAGCATAATAAGAAACATTTTATTACACAGGGAATAACTTCTCTGTGCATCAAATTTCCAAAATACATCCATGCAAACAGGTGAACTCAAATTTTGCATGATCCATTCATCCCTAATAATTATAGGATATGTTGTAAATGTCTGATAGATATATGTCCCATCTCTAGGAATTGCACTAATCTCAACAATGGGGCCTCATCTCATTCCTTCCAGAATGAAGAAGGGGCTCGCTCAATTCACTTATATGAAAGCTTCGCAAACTGAAATATAAACTGTTGTTTGCTACTTTTGGAATTCTTGTAGAATTTAATATAGAGAGACACAAAATATACCTTTGGTGGCTATGCTATAAGGCTGGCTTCAGACTTGCAGATGCATCTGCAGCGTTTTGCAGATGCATCTGCAAGCATCTGCATGCAGACCGCGGCCCCTATGTTTATAATGGAGCGCACGGCGGTCTGCAGATGCTTGCGGACTGCCGTGCGCTCTCATTGCCCGCCATTAGTGATCTGTGCGCACGCGGATGCCTGCGCACAAATCACACACTCCCGCCCGCACCATGGACGCGACATCTCGCGTCCATGGTGCCGGCGGGTGTGTGTGATTTGTGCGCAGGCATCCGCGTGCGCACAGATCACTAATGGCGGGCAATGAGAGCGCACGGCGGTCCGCAAGCATCTGCAGACCGCCGTGCGCTCCATTATAAACATAGGGGCCGCAGTCTGCATGCAGATGCTTGCAGATGCATCTGCAAAACGCTGCAGATGCATCTGCAAGTCTGAAGGCAACCTAAATCCTTGTAGATCAATAAACTTCAGCACACAGTTGTGAATGCAAAAAGAAAAAAAAAAACCTTTATTGCAAGTTCAATCCATATATAACACCCGAGGCTTTGATCTACAAGGTTCCTCTTGTTTTACTTAAGAGCTCCAAAGGGAATGTAGCCCACCTTCGTGTATTCTCTACTATATGCTATATGTCAGATGGGAATACCCTTTTAAGATATCAAAAAGTTGTCGAAATGAAAGGTAAAATAATGATTAAACGACAAAAAACATTATCCTAAATAGTTCTGCTCCCGATAAGTTGGCTCTACTATAAATGTACCTATGTGCTTTTAGGTGTATGATAAAATGATATCAAATCCAACAAAATGGTCATTTCTCGACAGTTTATCAGTCTAGCTGCATGAAGGTTACAGCGGATATCAAAGGATGCAGAAGGTGAGATGAGATTATACACAGAGCTGATTCTCAGACAACATTTATCCGCTGACAGTTTTCTTGATTCCTGCACATTCCCCACCGCAGAGACACAATGAGCGGCGATGTGGCCCGATTTACATTACTAGAACAAGAAACGGCTGCCTGCTATGTTTCATCGCCTTTTCAAGCAAACACTTTTATTAGAAGGATGGATAAACCTCCAAGGTTTATAAGTAGTTGTAACAACAGAGGCATCAAAATAAATATATATAAAAAAAAACATTTACAGGATTCAAAATGGAAAATAAATCAGCATAGTTATTGGAAGTTGTGTAGCAATACATAAGCCTCTATAATGTACACAAGTAACACTGCTTTTATTGTTGGCAAGTATGAACTTTCCGAGATTTCCGGTGTCTAGAATATCAATCTACGACATCTTTGAACAGCATTAGAACTATACGGTAAGAATTTGGATAACAAAACACAACTTAAAATTATGTTATGTTCAGCAAAGAGCATTAACAAACATATCCTATTGATTTCAGAAAATATTACAAGAAAGCAAGTGTGCCAGGAAGAAGTACACATCAGACTACTTCAAAAAGGCGCGTTCTATTGTAGTAGTATTGATAAAAGCCAAGATACAGGGCCCATCATGAACTCTAGGACTACGGAAGCCATGAGCTAGTAGACATATTAAAAAATACCTTGTTCTGGTATCTGGTACAGCATCAGTGAAGGGTTGGCAATTGCTATCTTGCACTTGCCCATATTACTTTAGCACCTGCTACATGTAGACTACTCTATGGGTAGTAGTTCACACTGCATTGGTGCTTATCCCTTCTAGGATAGTCATCGCAATAACCTGGCAAGCAGAAGGATCTAGAAATTCCTCAATTCCTTGCTTTTATACCCTTTGCAGCATAAAGGGTTTATTTTTTCTATTTATTAATTAGACCATTTATATGTATATTTATTCACACTGTAAAATTGCTTTTAATATTTGATCACCTTCTATTTAAATCTATAGGTCCAAGGAGTCCTACATTAATTCTAGTATCTGAAGAATGGAAATGACTATAAAACTATCCATAGAAAAAGGACCCTTAAGAGCTTTTACATTCATTTTTTTTATCATTTTATTTTATATATAAACTTTCTGAAACACTTTTACATAAATTAACTCCTCTGAGACTAATATTTGATGTACAGTAAATTGTAATTCCTATAAAAATCCATAAACAACTTGCTTCACATAATTTACAAAAAAAAGAAGGAAAAAAACAAAAAACAAAAACAAATTCCTTTGCTCAAACTTGCAGAGAATTCTACTTGCAATATTTTTGTTCAAGGCAAACCATGTCGGCATTGTAAAATCTGTATGTAAAGTCACATGGTAGCATAAGTCACTTGTGCCAAATATTGTCCTTGTCTGGTTTATAAAGCAGCACGGAAAAAGCAGTCGAGTTGTCTATAAACAGTAATTTTGCTCCACATTTCAAAATGAACAATGATATATACCACATCCTATGCAGAGAGAAAGAGAGAGAAATCGAGAAACTACTCTTGGTAAGCAAAGGTCAACATTTCAATAATTTTCAGAAACACTGTACAGATATCCGCTTCGATTCTTTCTTTTTTTCTGTTAGTACAGTGCCTGGATGAACGTAGATAGAGCCTACTGCAAAATTTATAGGCTTTTACTCTCCAGTCCAAGTGCAGTGATATGCATATGTAAACATATTATCTTAAAGCAGATCACCTTTAAGGTCATTCATAAAAACAAAGGGGAGGGTGCCAACAGCATTTTTAATCCCCAGGAAGGCTCTTCTATTCAGAGTCCAGTACAGATTGTGCTACAGAGAGGATATTTGAGCCAATGTAAAGTCTAAGCTCAAATAACTATGCAGCAAAACAGTTTCCGTCTCCCTTTCTAGAGGAAGCACAAGTGTTACGTCTCTTTGGCAGCCTCAGCAAGGCCGTTGTGTTACCTTTTCCCAATCTCGCTTTGTCTGAGAAACTGTATATTGTAAGAGCTGTCTGCTAATTCAGGGTATTGCTCCACAGAGAGTACATAGTACCCATCATATCCTTGTACTTTGCCAGCACTCAGCAGTTGTCTTTTCTCTCCTTCAGTCCATAGTCTAGCACCCTCTTCACCATCTCTTACTCTCTGCTGTTCTCTAGCCCAGGCATGGGAAAGAGCTCTCTGTCTTGCTTGTTCTAGAATCCGAGCCTTCTCTTCATCAAGGGTCATGCCATAACGTACATGCAAGGCCAGGGCACCATACTGCATTTCCACATCAGCAAACCTGCGAGTTCTTCCATTTACCACTGTGGTAGATTGGGAGACTGTTACATTGATGCCATTTTCTAAGGTTTTGCGACCACTGGTCAACCTCAAAGTGGCAAGGTCGCTTTCAGGAGTGGTGGTTTTGATGAAATAGTGGGTGTCTCGCCCTTCTATAGTAAAATGTAGGTTCTCTAGGTAGAAAGCAGAATTTAGGACTGCTGCGACCTTGATGCAGTCCTCGTTTGCAATATTGAGAACATTAGTGATGACCTTGCCTTGATTGACAGCCAGCATGACTCCTTTACCGATCAGTGATTTCACAGTAGCAAACCATAGCCATGATTTCTCCTCTCTGGTTTTATGTCTACTTATCTGAATCTCTGGAATTTTCCCCAGAGATAAGAAAGCCGTTGATTGCCTGGAAACTTGCTGTTGCACTCCAGAAAGTGGCTGAAAGACAAATAGTTAAGTTGTAAATTATTTATTTGCAAGTCATATAAATGCATTACATTTTGGACAAGTTATTTTCTTGTTTTCTTCCTTCACAAGTCACAATAAAGTGTCACTGGGCTGTGTACTTCACTTTTATTTACGGTCAATAGGACTGAGTAATTTGCCTTTTTCCCACCGTGCATTTGCTTTCTTTCTACTTATATTAGAATACTGTTTACAATGCATTGAATATGTTATGGTAATGGGTTCACATTTATCTTTATAAACTTGTATACCAAACATAATTACTGACTTAAAATCACCTTTTAGTAACAAGAAGCAATCTTTACTAAAAACAAATGGACTTGATTCAATACAGTGAATTTTATTTTGAGTACTATTGCATATTTGCATAGATTTAAAATCAATGTTGTCCTGTTCATTATATAGGTAAAGAATAACAATTGTTTTACTTTTTTGGGGGGGGAAATCAATGCTATACGTAAAAATAAGAAACTTTCTTATATTAGATAAATTTACTTCTGCCTTCTCCTCCAGGACTGATATTTCATTCTCTATTCACAGGTAAATGGATATATTTGTAATTAATGATTACAGTAATTTAAAAAGTTACATTGTCCATTAAATGCAAAATAAAACAACTTTCTATTTTTCTTTAGTAAAAAATCTGATTGTTTTGATGCTGCAGACTCTGTGCAACTCTTTTCCATAGTTGACTGTGCTACCTGCTGTCTGCTCTCTTGGGTCTGCCTAGTTTTAATGATACCAAATGGGGTTAGGAAAAGGCTAAGGTTAAGGTCAATGTGAAGGAAAACTACGGTAAATATTTCAACTCTTCATGGAGGAAAGTGATGCTTGGTCTTTACTAACAGTGTAGGTATACAGTACACATGGCAGGGTGGAGGAAGAGGAATTACGTCATATACTCTATTTAAAAGTGTAGAGAAAGGAGAGCACCAAGTTAATAATTCACAAGGGGAAGGGTAGGGGAAGGAAGGGTAAATCACAAACGCCTCACTATAAGTGTCTGTTGTGTCCCACGAATGGGAACAACCTGTTTTGTATATTTCTCTGCATTGAGTATTTCCTCCAATCAGTAATTTTCCTTGTTGTTACCAGGTAGATTAGATTGTGTACTAAGATTGTCCCTATGTCCCTCCCTTAGTTTGTCTCTGTAAAAGGTGATCCGCCCTTCTTCCTCAGTTTAGTTTAGAGAATCCATTGCTGAACACACATGTGTGCAACCCCTGTACAGATTATTAATTTTCACCTGCTGGTACGTTGACCTTAATTCAAGATTATGGAAGAAAACTGCAGCATTTCTCCTGCCTTACTACAGGTCATCATAATGGCCGAGTTCACAGCTGTCTGTTTGCCCCTGATGGTATAAGTACCAGAATACATTTATCTAAGGGACTGGTAATTAGAGCGCTTGGGATTTGCAGTCATCAGAAGGGGACAGGACAGTGTCTGCTAGCAAAACAGAGAAAAGATGAGTGACGAAGTACAGAAATTAATCTGTGCTGATACTTGTCAGATAATGAAGCCAGCAGATGAACACACAGACCTCACACACATCAATAAATAATGCCAGGTACACAGCCATATGATAAAAGGCTAACACTATATTCAAATTACAAACTGCATATCTGGGGAATCTCTAAATGAAAGTCTTAATGAACATTGTATATGAAACTTTGTAAAACCATTAATGTATGTAAAAATCTTTGTTCTCAAGTCAAAATACCCGAAGCTTTTTAGTGCACTCTTTAGTCATGTCTAGATTGACATATCTGTTTTTTGCAGTCAGATGATGGATCATGAGGCTTGGAGATGTAGGGGGATCTAGGGTTCTGACACTCCTGTCCTGGAGGGTACGTTGTTTTTAAATGCATATGTTAAAGTGTTATATATTTGTATGTAAACTCTGTATGTGTAATAATCTGTATGTGTTCACCTAGTGGCTGAGGTCATTACTGCTCCCTGGTCCCTCTAAGTTAGTGAAGTATTTAAAGGGAAGTTGTGCACCCTAATGAGTGAGGCCGTGTCAATAAAATTGTCCTGCAGTGTAGTTTTGCCAGAAGAGTCCCCAAAACAGAAAAAAGGAACAGAGGTTGTGCGCTGCATGAACCTGCGGTGCAGAGCCAACATTTGAATTGACCGGGTCCTCTGGACTTCTCCTGGATTTCCATTCAAGAATTGGGATGTGAGCCCAAGACAAGTGTGAGTGTAATTCTCCCTGCATTGGTACTCGACTTAGGCGGTCCACTGGAATGCAACTGACTCCTCTGGTACTTGTTAGAATGTACTAAAGTATAGACACGGGCAAACAGGTCATCATGGTGCTAACAGTAAAGGAACTTTCTGTAATGGTGGCCCTAAATGTTACTTTGGACAGATCCCTGTTGGTGATATAAGACTGAAGCCAAGAGAGACTACATGAGCTTTCATCGAGTTACTGTGGTGCTAGATGGTGTGGACAAGAGCCTAGAGGTATCAGGATGATGGGAGCAGTCTGCCATAAATTATATAAACACAGATGACCCCAAGAATGTAAGCTCTAAGAGTTGTGCTAGTGTTAATAGAGACTGTTCAAGTAAAACACTGTTGGCAAGATTACTGGACTCTGTACTTGTGTTGCCCTGGGAGGAGTATGAGTGTGACAAGGATTGTTGAGCAGGAGAGCCAGCCAGGGCATGTGCAGCTGATCAAGGGCTGCTCTGCAGCTGAGACCAAGCCTCGCCTATGACTACTGGAGGCTCGCGCCGGCCTCTCAATAGATAAGCAACATTTATGAAGCTGTTGAGTTTGTATCAGGAAATCGACAGATGTTTGCATCTGATCTTAGTGGTTTTCACTATTTTATTGGCATAATTGGCCTATATTATGCATCAACCATGCTCTCCATCTTGCATAAAGATAATGCAAAAAATATCAAAAACTACGGATCTGATAATTTTAACTTAATTTACTAAAATGGCACCCTGGACCTCTGTAGCAGAGCTGAAGTGTATATGATGGTTCTTCTCACAGAATATAGAGTACATATTTTAAGCTTGGCATTTGGACATAATTTTTCTAAGGTTGAACATATCTGTGCCTTGATCATTGTGATAGAAGTAATCTGGCACTATGTGTAACCATTTAATAACCATGCTCATGGTAATCTACCTTAGTGATTGCCACAGATCAAATGCAAGGTGCCAGAGAACAATTATAGTGCCTTCCAGCTTGATTGGATAACTGTGAATAGCACTTTAAAAAATAATTTTAGATATACTGTATACAGCTTTAATACTATCATAAATATACAATACACAAACCATACAGAGTGTGCTATGCTGTGTCGTGTATATGGATTCAGCTTGTATGGAGTTAAAGTTGTCTGAATTAATATATAGTACTAGGGGAATTTTCACATTTGTTTTATTGTCAAAGTTTGATGGATAGTTCCCTCTGTCCCTGTTGCTAGTAGCCTGAAGCTAATGAAAAGCCCAGCAAAGTATTAATGCCAGTCACTTTTTCTCAGTCATTAACACATAATGCATGTATCTGTTCACCAATTAAACTGACTGTCATCTGGAATTCTGCAATTAAATTTAACACCAATATTTCATTTTTCTGACAAGTGAAATTAAAGCCACCACTGTTCCCCACTGGCATTCCGCTTCTATGCTACCCTACATGCCATTTTTCTACTTCCAAACCAAAGTATTACATTAAAATGAATTTGTGTAAATATATTGATCTTTGCTTTTGCTTGAGGATGTAATTTTGGAACAGAAAGGCTACATGTAGCAAGAACTGCTTGTGTATATACATAATATATAAGCATAAAGTAAGCAGCTATTAGGACGGAAAATGAACATCTGATTACCATATTACTTTAAAATACAGAATCTACAACACAGAGCTAAAAGAGGACAAATTCAGATTCAATGAAATTTCAAATTACTTTTATTTTGCATTATTTATAGCTGTAGTTAAGAAATGTGGATGTGAACAACAAGAGCAACATATAAGCTAAAAGAGTACATCAAGCCTTTCAAAAACTTACATTGCGTTTTATATTCTGTATATACAGGAACATCAAGTAATTGGTTGAAAAACCTGGCCTCACTTTTCAGGAGAAAAGTGTTTATCCATCTTCTACATTTATAACATATCCACAAGCCCTGCCATAAATGTACTAGATGCAGTTTCTACCACTGTAACCTGATTGGTTGAAAAACCTGGCCTCACTTTTCAGGATAAAAGTGTTTACCCATCTTCTACATTTATAAAATATCCACAAGCCCTGCCATAAATGTACTAGATGCAGTTTCTACCACTGGAACCTGCATATGACCCCAGTGCTTGTTAAAGTCATTGGACAGGTTCCAAGAATTGGTAAACTTTCTTGCTCATCAGTTTTCAGTGTCATGGGTGGCCTTCACACCTTTCGGGTGGGCTGTCCTCTTAAGTGTCTGTCGCCAAATTGATGCTTTGTCTAAGTGTGTGCACGCCACCGGTAAGAACCACGCTGACAACAAGTCAACGTAGAGCTTAATGACAAACACCTTAATTAAGGGAGGGGTAGCCAGTTTTATACGGCTCCTTAAAGGGATATTAAAGGGGTGTTGCATTTTATTCTGAAGAGAACATTCAATCATATTTCGTGTGTTAGTTAGCAATTCAGTTTAGCCTTGATTAGTACATTCGGTACGGGAACATCTTGACAAGAGCTTCAGCATTGCTACATCTATATCAAAACATTATATAGAATCTGAGACAGAGAAATTCCAGAGGAGGGGAGGAAGAAGAAGAAGAAGAAGAAGCAGAAGAAGAAGAAGAAGAAGAAGAAGAAGAAGAAGAGATAAATAGAGGAAAGTGCGAGGATTTACATAAACATGCTGTTGGAACATTTCTGAATGACTTCAATAAAGTTATATAAATTATTATGGTAACTATTTATTGCCATTACATCAGAACTGTCATACAAGTGAATTTGGAAAGCCGGGCCCTTAATAGCCTGAGAAAGTGTGCGACTGGGCCCTGGGCTCATGGGTTGAAGCACTTTGCAATAACGGGACAGGCATCTATCTTGCATTTATGGAATATCCTAAGGTTATGGTTTCATTAGTGGTGTACCACTAATAGCGGTAGACCATGCAGTAGCATAGGGTCACTTGGATCGACGGTGGCTTGGTTCCTGCACCACGGCTACCACCACCTCCCCCACCCATCTGGCATTGTACTTTCAACTGTATTGGTGATGTCCACACAGTTGAATGCAATGATGGAAGAGGAAGCCATCTGCTCCCTCCTCCATCACTCTCCCTACATCCCTGTGTCGGCACATGGCAATCGATGTTGTGAAATCATCATGTCTTCTCTGCTAAGCACTGGAGAGCTGCAGACCACATATTGCGGACACCGCTGCAGTGGGGAAGAAGAGTTGAGTATTTTTATTTCTTTTTTTTAACTCAATGGGGCTCTGTATACTGTTTGCAGAGCTATATGGCCATTATATAGTTTTCAGGGCTATATGGGGTCAATTATACAGTTTTCAAGGTTATATTTGGGGGCATTATACAGTTTTTAGGGCTATATAGGGGCCATTATACAGTTAGCAGGGCAGGTGTGGGACACTATACAGTTTGCAAGGCTATGTGGGAGCCATTATGCAATTTTCAGGGCTATAGGGCTATATGGGGTTATCATAATACATTTTGCATGGTTATATGGGGGCATTATACAGCTATCAGGGAAAAGTAAGGGACACTATACAATTTGTAGGGATATATGGGTGCCATAATACAGTTTTCAGGGCTATATGGGGGCGATTATACACTTTTCAGGGCTATGTGTTAGTCTTTATACAGTTTGCAGGGCTAAATACTTGAAGACCCACCACTTCCGACAAGCCTACAACATACACTGGACCTGGTCCACTGCACCGTCTCATGTTCGACACTGCCCCCTCCTACTGTTTCCCCAACCGTCAAATGTAGACTGTGAGCCCTCGTGGACAGGGTCCTCTACCCTACTATACTTGTACGATTTGATTGTCCTTACTTAATGCATTTGTCCTCGTCTGCCCCTTCCATATGTAAAGCGCCATGGAATCTACTGGCGCTACTTAAATAATAATAATAACAATAATAATAATATTAATAATAATAATATTGGGACAATTACACAGTTTGCAGAGCTACATGGGGCCATTCTAAAGTTTGCAGGGCTTATATAGGAACAATTATAATGCTTTCAGTGCTATGTATGGGCACTTATACAGTTTTCAGGGCTATATGGGGACCATTTTACTGTTTGCTGGGCTAATGGGTCCATTATATAGTTTGCAAGGAAAAATTAAATAGTACGGTTAACAGAGCACCAGGCAAATCAGAGAGAGAAAGATACACATTATAAATACAGACCTTTATTTAGGTACTAACTTCACAGCGTGTTTCGGCAGCGGTATGCTGCTTTCATCAAGTGATCCTACACAGTTTGCAGGGCTACATGGGGCCATTTTACAGTTTTCAGAGCTATGTGGATGCCATTATACAGCTGGGATGGCTATTTTGGCCATTGTACAATTTGCAAGAATATATGGGGGCTATTACACAGTTTGAAGAGCTATGTGGAAGCCATTATACAAGTTGCAGGGCTATAAAGGGGGTGGTCATAATACAATTTGCACAAGTATGTACACTGTTTGGAGGTCTATGTTTGGGCAATTGTAATGCTTGGAGAATTATGTGGGGGCCATTATACTATTTAGGGGGCTAAAGAGGGCCAATATACTGTGTATGGGCCATTATGCAATGTGGAGCAGCCATCATACTGGAGGGGTGTTAAAGGGAACCAACCACCCCAAATGACCCCCCCCGGACTAATAATATCGGTCCCTACTTGCAGCACATACATGTGCTGCAATGTTTTTTGCTAAAAAAACTCCTTTTTCAAACTTAAGATAATGCTTTAGAAACTTTATACCCAAGTGACGGTTGGGCGTTACTTACATGGGGATAAAGCCGGGTTGCAGCTGCCACTCATTCTCCTCTCTGGCTCGCAGCAGTAACGGCCAGCCCTTTTTGCAGCGTCACAGCCTGGTGCACGGGCTCGCATGCCCGTGCACACGTCATCAGCTACAGCCGGGAAGCGAGCGCGCGCTCTGACTTCCTGCGCTCGGCTGTGGAAGTCAGAGCGCGCGCTCGCTACCCGGCTGTAGCTGATGACGTGTGCACGGGCATGCGAGCCCGTGCACCAGGCTGTGACGCTGCAAAGGGCTGGCCGTTACTGCTGCGAGCCAGAGAGGAGAATGAGTGGCAGCTGCAACCCGGCTTTATCCCCATGTAAGTAACGCCCAACCGTCACTTGGGTATAAAGTTTCTAAAGCATTATCTTAAGTTTGAAAAAGGAGTTTTTTTAGCAAAAAACATTGCAGCACATGTATGTGCTGCAAGTAGGGACCGATATTATTAGTCCGGGGGGTCATTTGGGGTGGTTGGTTCCCTTTAAGGCTATCATACTGTATGGAGGGCCATTATACTGTATGGAGGGCTGTGTATGGCCTATTACAAAGTGTTGGGGTCACTGTGGGGGTATCATACTTTGCAGGGTGGGAGTAATAAAGGGTTATTATAGTGAACGTGTGAAGGATACTGTGTAGAAATTCACTTCGGTGGTATCATACTGTGTTTGGGGGCACTTTTGTTGGCAACAAACTTTATGGGGCCCATGAAAGGGATGTTTTAATTTGTGGGGACACTAAGGGGTTTCAATAGGTGGAAAATTATTTAAGGGCTGCAAAGTTGTGATATATACTCTTTTGTGACCCCATAGAATAATAATTATTTTATTTTATTTATTTTTTAGGGGGAAGGAGGAGCAGTTAAGACTTATGCTATGAGGCCCCATGATTTCTATGTCTGTCCCTGGGTATCCCACCATCACTATAGACTGAAGTGTGACCCCCAACTCACTTAATGGAATATTTTGGTTTTGGAAAACCCCAGTCTCCAGGTGTAGTTTGTTTTTTTTAAAAAAGCTGTCTTTACTCACCCCTCCCGGGTCCAATATTGGGTTGCTTCTGCTCCTACTGTTTTTGCCTGCAGTTCTGAGATGAAGTTGACAGTGTTGCCGATAACGAAGCTCAAGGGCTGTGTCCGAGTTGATGTCACAAGCCACTCATAGCCGCTGAGCTTAGTGATTGGCTGCAGCGCTGTGAACGTGATATCAGTGCTACAGACATTAACAGATATTGGCAGTAGTGATGGAGACTCCATTTTTTTTTAAACAAAATGGAATTTAGAGACAGTACTTCCCAAAAACTGAAAAACCCCTCTACGAGTAGTATAAACATATCAAAAGTAGTAACATGGCATGCACATACAAATCTATAACAAGACTCAAAAATAAAGTATATCGTATGAGATAGATAATATGCAGGATGCAGTTGGGCCCTTAGGGACGTTTGTCCTGTGTTTGCATGTATATAGTGCTGGGCAGCCCGCCGATCTAATAGTGTGGGTGAGACCAATAGGCTGCAGACAAACATTCTGCACCATACTTGCATGTGTGACTGATGCCCTATGGAAATCTTATCATCTGCATATAAAATACCACCAATCATGTTCCCCACGTTGTGGCTGGTTGAGAGTGATTGTTCCATTGGTATTATGCACTTGTGTTGCCTTTATCACTAGGCTATTGTGTTCTGCATGAGTGCAAATGATTTCAGACTTTTAGGTAAGTTTTTTGATTATGTATATGAGACAAATGAACCCGTTCATCCTGACTGTAGAGAACAGAATCATAAAAAGTTTGGAGTCCATTTCATCATTGTGCACTTATGTACTGGGCTAGCGGATGTTCTGTACGACACCCTTAGTTTCATTATTCTCATTGTCTACAGTTTTTAACCATGCAGATACTGTACGCTCACTCTCTGCATTTCTTCTCAGCTTCTGATGACAGGAAAATAAATCTTTTTAATAGACACTCTGGGCATTTGTTAGTTGGCTTGACTGGCTTTCAATTACACACTGGCCGACTTGCTCTGCATTGCACATCCCAAATAAAGTGAAATGATGACAGTTTTGTATTGGATGCCTCATATTTATAATACGATCACTCTACAGTTGGATTTTAGCTTTTTCATGGGGATTAAGTACAGTTCAAAATCTTATTCCAAAACTCGTAGTAGATCTGTCAGATAAATGGACAAATGGTGGAAAGAACAAGGGAGGGTGCATCCGTGGCATATCTGCTGCTGATATGTGCAGATTTGCATGTGTGAAATCCATAGAAGAATACAGTGGCATCCACATGAATGAGATTTTGCCAAGCTTATCTGCAAACATTTTCTGCATGTTGATTGACACGCGGTGCGGATTTTGAATTCCACATGTCAATTCTTTCTGATAATTTTTATTGTGGATCTCACTCTTTGCACTGTATAAACTGTGCTAAATCTGTAAAGGACAGATATTCTTCATGTTCAGGTTAATCTAATCATAGCTAAATGTAGAAAAACCATAATGGAAAAGTCTGTGATCAAGGCAACTGTTGGTTTCCATCATTCTTAGCTAATAACATCATATCAGATTTCCAGTTGCAGATATTTTTGGATAGTGTCATAAGGGTTTGGGCACTTTATATAAGCCTTTACTTTTGGAAATGAGTGTTGGTCTGAGGCATCTAATGTAAATCTACTAAGTACCAGAAAAATTAACTAGACTGGATTTTTCCTTAACTAAGGAAAATAGTATGATTTTGATTCTCCATTGATATAACAGGTGCCTAGTACTGGACCAGGCATTGACATGTGTCTACTTTTACTCTGCATATGATATATAAAGAAGGAACCTTACCGGTACATCGTCCCATTGCTGGCACCTCATAAGTTCATAAGACGGTTCTGATAGATCAACTTTGGGGTGTTGGAAGCCAGGAATGGAATTGTGTAGATAAAACCCGAATGTCATCAGCCAACTGTTGATATCTACAGAAGAAAAAAATTTGCATTAATAACAAAGGAAAAAATCAAATATTACCTAAATTCTCACAATTTACTAGCTATCACTAAATCTCTACATGGTAAAAAAGTAGTTAATTAAAAGAAAGCAGTGACAAGAATGGTCATATACAGTACAGACCAAAAGTTTGGACACACCTTCTCATTCGGAGAGTTTTCTTTATTTTCATGACTATGAAAATTGTAGATTCACACTGAAGGCATCAAAACTATCAATTAACACCTATGGAATTATTTACTTAACAAAAAAGTGTGAAACAACTGAAAATATGTCTTATATTCTAGGTTCTTCAAAGTAGCCCCCTTTTGCTTTGATTACTGCTTTGCACACTCTTGGCATTCTCTTGATGAGCTTCCAGAGGTAGTCACCGGAAATGGTTTTCACTTCACAGGTGTGCCCTGTCAGATTTAATAAGTGGGATTTCTTGCCTTATAAATGGGGCTGTATCCATCAGTTGTGTTGTGCAAAAGTCTGGTGGATACACAGCTGATAGTCCTACTGAATAGACTGTTAGAATTTGTATTATGGAAAGAAAAAAGCAGCAAAGTAAAGAAAAACGAGTGGCCATCATTACTTTAAGGAATGAAGGTCAGTCAGTCCGAAAAATTGGGAAAACTTTGAAAGTATCCCCAAGTGCAGTTGCAAAAACCATCAAGTACTACAAAGAAACTGGCTCACATGAGGACCGCCCCAGGAAAGGAAGACCAAGAGTCACCTCTGCTGCGGAGGATAAGTTCATCCGAGTCACCAGCCTCAGAAATCGAAGGTTAATAGCAGTTCAGATTAGAGACCAGGTCAACGCCACACAGAGTTCAAGCAGCAGACACATCTCTACAACAACTGTTAGGAGAAGACTTTGTGCAGCAGGCCTTCATGGTAAAATAGCTGCTAGGAAACCACTGCTAAGGACAGGCAACAAGCAGAAGAGACTTGTTTGGGCTAAAGAACACAAGGAATGGACATTAGACCAGTGGAAATCAGTGCTTTGGTCTGATGAGTCCAAATTTGAGATCTTTGGTTCCAACCACTGTGTCTTTGTGTGACACAGAAAAGGTGAACGGATGGACTCTACATGCCTGATTCCCACCGTGTAGCATGGAGGAGGAGGTGTGATGGTGTGGGGGTGCTTTGCTGGTGACACTGTTGGGGATTTATTCAAAATTGAAGGCATACTGAACCAGCATGGCTACCACAGCATCTTGCAGCGGTATGCTATTCCATCCGGTTTGCATTTACTTGGACCATTATTTATTTTTCAACAGGACAATGACCCCAAACACACTTCCAGACTGTGTAAGGGCTATTTGACCAACAAGGAGAGTGATGGGGTGCTACGCCAGATGACCTGGCCTCCACAGTCACCAGACCTGAACCCAATCGAGATGGTTTGGGGTGAGCTGGACCGCAGAGTGAAGGCAAAAAGGGCCAACAAGTGCTAAGAATCTCTGGGAACTCCTTCAAGACTGTTGGAAGACCATTTCCGGTGACTACCTCTTGAAGCAGTAATCAAAGCAAAAGGTGAATACTTTGAAGAACCTAGAATATAAGACATATTTTCAGTTGTTTCACACTTTTTTGTTAAGTATATAATTCCACATGTGTTAATTCATAGTTTTGATGCCTTCAGTGTGAATCTACAATTTTCATAGTCATGAGAATAAAGAAAACTCTTTGAATGAGAAAGTGTGTCCAAACTTTGGTCTGTACTGTATGACTGCAATTAGACATGATGTATGATTATCTATAAAAGCATAATTAAAGGTAATTAATTCATCTTTATAAGTATTCCCCATATTTAATTTTCCAGCTGTAGATATTTCTAATTCTGTATGGAGAACATACTAAGGCACAGTGTTAATTAGCCATCGTGTGTGATCATACACATGTCACTTTCTCTCTGTAAATGATTAAGAAAACACATCACCCGTGTCATTTCTTTGACAACGCAATCTACTTTTGGACTCATCAAAAGGAATGGTAAATTGGCATTTCCTACAGGCAGCATACCAGCAGAGGCTCAGGTGGCGCGGACTTGCTGCTGCTTTTCTCATCCACCTAAGGTTAAATAACCTGTGATAAACCTCTAGTCAAAGAAATGGGAAGTTGCTGGTTTCCAATACACCTTTGTCAGGAGGAGGGCATCTCATTTCTATGGTTAATAGAGAGCATTTTCCCTACTGCGGTGTGAATTAAAGGAATTCTTCATGAAGGCAACATTCTAGAAGAGCCGACTGCCAAGTCTCTCAGAAATTCTCATTTATACAGCATTTTATTCAATTATCCTCCCTTCACAGCAATACAGAAAAGGCAAAATCACTTATGGAAGTAACAAAGCTCTGCATAACTTGTGAAGTGGGAAAAAATGAAATGTCAGTAGCTTGTATTAGAACTGTTTTAGTTTAAGGATCAAAGCATCTATAAGAGCGGAGTGCTATATACCGGCACGTCAGCAGGAGCTGTCATCAGGTGCAATGACCTGTTCATTCATCCCATGCCATGCTATGCCATCATGGAAATAATCATCCTATATGGCCTCCAAAACACTATAATAAAATAGAGGAACCTAATATTATTATTCATAAAATTCATCCTCTTTATGCCAAGGGCTAGAACAGAGAATGATGTAGGTATTAGGGTGCTATTCTCCTTCTTGAGAAATAGCCTAGAACTAAATATACCAAAGAATTCTATAGAAGCATGATGGCTACTAATACTGTAGACTCCTGATGTTAAATTGAAGCTTGCTGTGCCATTATGATTTGCATTATAAAAGTAGACAATTATCTGCAAACACATTGTAGCCGTTCCCTAGAAATCTAGGCGATAACCCTCATACATCATTTAAATAGCTGCCTGGGGCAAACTGTCTAAGGGGTTAGATTTGTGCAATCAAATGCCATCAAACTGGCAGTCATTAATCTAGGAGACACCTAAGCCTTATTAGTCTACGGGAAATATATAGGTGCTAATTACAGGTTTTAGAACCGTGCACCAAACTAAGAGCTGTATTTTATTACAGGCTGCCCAAGACCCGCACTTTGATATACCGTATTATACAGAGAGTCCAGGCAATCATAGGCTGACAATCCCAAGTGATAGAGTAAAATACCTCAACAAATATTGAAATGATTGTAGCTCTATTACCAAAGAGTTATGTCACCTTGTGAAATCAATTATTTAATTCCCTTGGATTTATAAAGCTCATTACAAGAAATGTCACCCACAAAAGAGAATGTCTTGTAGTGAGGGAGCTACAGTCTATAATACAGCACTGTATATGGTGTTACAGTAAAGGCTGGCAGAAGCAAAAATATATAATTTTTCACCAACTAAATACTGTATTTTCTTTACCCAGTAAATTACGGTAGATAGACAAAAATGTAGTCAATTTTCTATACATTTAGAACAGCATAGTTAGCAGTAAGCTAGGTCACTGGTTGGCAGCACTGTTACAAATCTGGAGTCCTGGGATCAAATACCACCAATGACAGTATCTACAAGGAGTTTGTATGTTTATGTAGGTTTCCTCCATCACTCAGAAGAGATAAGTAGGGAATTTATATTGTGAGGCACAATGGAGATGGGGACAGTGATAGTAATTTCTGCTAGCGCAGTGAAATATGATGGTGTTATATAGGAAAGCGTAAGAGGAGTGGATTAGGTAAGGCCAAATTCAGACAACTGTTAAACATGGATTGAGTACAGACCATTATATAAGGGTTGGCAACAGGTCTCCTACCCTGAGATCAACAATCTCATGAGTCTGGCGAGTTACAGTCAGGTAGCACATGGTCAGTCTTGGCATGAAAGACCAAACTTGGACTGTGCTTCATGAACATCTGAATTCTGTTTTAGGTTCTTCTTGCATAGGAATATACAAATAGAGTCTGTGGAGCCTCGTTTAGGAGTCTCAACACAGGACTTGCCAGATAGATAATTCCCAGGGGGCAATGCACCTAGGAATTCACTGTGTTGAGCGCTATAGCCGGTTGCCCACAGAGTTTTCTTGGACTGGTCTCCCTGAGATCAGTGATTGTTTCTTGCATAGGAGAAATAGGAATAAGGACCGCGCTCCGCTCCAAGGAATCCAATGATTCAGGTTGTTAGAAATACAGATGGTTGTTTATTATGTGTTTGGGGGCAAGCCCCTTCCTCAGTTAACACCACACAAAATAAGGTGTACACCTAACCAGTCTCACATAACGACGCATCAGCGATCCCGATCCCGATAACAATGTGCAGAGATCGCTGGTGCGTCGTTTACACATCGCTGGTAAGATGTCAAACAGGCATCTTACCAGCGATGTGAAAAATGACAAACTAGCGATCCAGAATTATACAAGGTCGTTGTGAATTTTCTCTCCATAGCGTAGCATTGAGATCGTTGCTCATTATCTTTGTCAAACACAACGATGTAGCGTTCCCAGCGGGAGCACAACGACGCAGGAATGACCCAGAGCAGTGTGTAACGATAACGATCTCACAGCAGGGGCCAGATCATTGGTGCGTGTCACACAGAACGACATTCGCTGTTGTGTCACGGATTTCGTGACGCAACAGCGATCCCAATAGCGATCTCGTTAGCGATCTCTTTATGTGTGACAGGGCCTTTAGTCCTGTACTGGTCTGGTATATAAAGGGACCAGTAAGATCAAAATGAGGCTTACATATTGACGTTATCAAATGTGTATACGTGGCAAGTTAGATCTAAACAATTCTGTGAAAATATGTGGGTATATCCCAAAAAAGCTATAAACGCTCATAGCAAAGATACATCGGATTCAGACATAAAGATAAGTACTGACATGATACATAACTGTTGATTAAAATTGCATAAAATATTTTTATTTATATGTATGTATGCATTTTTTATGAACAATTATGTATCATGTCAGTACTTATTTTTATGTCTGAATCTGATGTATCTTTGCTATGAGCATTTAGGGTGCGTTCACACATTGCGTACTTGCTGCGTATTCTTACACGAATGCTCTTGCAGTTTTTGTAGCCAAAACCAGGAGTGGCTGATTAAAACCAGCAGTGGGTGATTAAATACAGAAGTGGAGCACTTGTTTCTATGAGGCTGGGGTCACACACACAGATATCTGGGCAGATATTGTTCACAGATCTATGGTTGCAGTGAAATCATGGACACATGGTTCCATTTTGTGGCTGTGTACAAATGGAGCAATCTGTCCATGATTTCACTGCAACCAGAGATCTGTGAACTATATCTGCCCAGATATCTGTGTGTGTGACCCAGCCTTAGACTTTTTCTCTGATTGTTTCACTCCTTGTTTTGGCTACAAAAACTGAACAGTACTCGCGTAAAAATAGGCAGCAAATACACAGTGTATGAACACACCCTTATAGCCTTTTTGGGATATACCCACATACTTACACGGAATTGTTTAGATCTAACTTGACACGTATACACATTTGATGACGTCAAAATGTAAGCCTCATTTGATCTTAATGGTACCTATATATACCGGACCAGTACAGGACTAAGGTGTACAACTTATTTTGTGTGGTGTTATCTGAGGGAGGGGCATGACCCTGAAGTGTGTAATAAACCACCATCTGTATTTCTAACAACCTGAATCATTGGATTCCTAGGCTTGACATCTACAGTTGTCACAGTTTTATGAGGGGGTTGTGACGTCTAAGAACCTGAAAGGTGAGCGGTTTCAACAACTTGCTGCACTCACATAATCCTACGGATAAACACTATTGTGCGCCTTTTCCTTTTTAGTTCTTTATTCCTTAGGTTCTTCTTGGGCATTTAGGCTACATTCACACTATGTTTTTGATGCTTGCGGTTTTTGCAGTGATTTGTAGTGCCCCAGGGCATCAAAGCAAAGTCAATGGGTTTTCAGATTTGTCATTCAGACACAACATTTTGTGAGGATCAGTTTATGGGCTCAAAAACGGATCTTCACAAAGAATTAGCATGTCAATTTTGCTTGTGTTTTTCAAATTCGCTTTTTTCACTGACTCCATTGTCTATGAGATGAAAAAAATGCATCCATCAAAAACGCATCAATACCCACTGTGTGATGCGTTTTTGAAAAAGTGGATCCATTTTGCAGCAGAAAGGTGGATCATCAAAAAATGCATCAAAAACTGTGTATGTGAATGTAGTCTTAAGCTCATAGTCTTTCAGGCAGACATGTTCCTAGAGCACCAATCACCCACCAAAAGACTGAAAATGTATGGCTGACTACATCATTCTATGTACAGGATTCTTCATATTATACATTTTAATAGAATGGGATCCAATAAATGAAGTATGCCACTCCTTGTATGTATGTGACGTATTCCTCCATTAGACACTCAAATACATGGAAGGCTCAGAAGAAATGTGAACTGAGATTAATAATCATCAATCTTTCCTTACTGACCACGTCTAGTCAATAATTCGAGATAGTTGGAAACATTGACTATACCACTATTTGACATAATCACATGGATGCCAGTAGTTGTCTTCTTTTACACCAAACAGGGTCATAATGGGCCAACACTTGATCAACATACTTAGTAAATAACAATGCATTAGAAGAACATTAAAGGGGTTCTCCGGTCTAAAATGATAATTCTGCAGTCCTTATGTGACTGCAGACTTATCAATCCTCCCACTGCAGGCGCACGCATCACGCACTGCGATGATTCGCTGTTTCTAAACCGGGAATAGACCGCAGTTAAGCGGTATGCATGTTCCTGGCCACCGTGGCCAGAACCCTCAACTGGTGGGCATGGCCTTGGTCAGTACAACTGTATAGAGCAACACTGCACTCACTAGATGATTGCTCCCAGTAGTTGGACACACCCGCTCCATACACTTATATAGAGCAAGGCTGTGCCCACTAGATGGCTGCTCTCACTAGTTGGACACGCCCATTCCATGCACTTGTATAGCGCAAGGCTGTGCCCACTAGTAGTGTTCTTGCCAGGGACATGCTTACCACATAATTGAGGCCTGTTCCCAGCTTAGAAACTGGTGAATCATTACAGTGCACGATGTGTGCGCTGGGAGGATTGATAAATCTGCAATCACATAAAGTGACTCCAGAATTATCAGTTTTAAACTGGACAAACCCTTAAATATTTAATGCTATATATATCAACACACTTCCACAAACATGTAATAATGCGTTTTTAATAAAATATTGTAGTATCAGATATGCTCTTACCTGTGTAATCCTTGATGTCATAGAGTTTACTGACAGGATTGTTGTTTTTAAACATGTACAAATTAAAGGGGGCTGGATCTTTGCCAATCTTCTTCCATATTTCTATATCCGGTGTTGTCCACCGTCCCGCCAATATATCATAGTCTCTTTGTCCAAAGTGTACTAGCTTTGTAAGAGGATCATACAGACCTCCATGAAATCCTATCACCAGCTGAAAGTCAGGGTTAGAGTCAAAGTATATCTCACCAAAAGCAGTGTACTGGACATGTTTCAACATGAGTCCATTACTGCTGAAGACAGCCAGAGGGGTGCCATTATTATCTGAGGCAATGTAAAATTCTTCACCACTACTTATCTCCATTGCAAAAAGATGTCCTTGGAGGTCGTAATATAGGCATGTGATTTCTGAACTGGAATGGTTATACACATGAGTTATTCTAGAGGGATAATTGAGATCAGCATAAAAAAATTGCAGGTGTTTCCCAAGACTGGTCTTGCTGGATATTCTCCGACCTAGACCATCATAGCGATATATAACAGTCCATCCACTGCCTTTGCTGTACACTCTGGTGAGGAGACCTTTGGAACTGTATTCAAAGATTTCAGTTCCTCTCTGACGGAGGAAGCCATCCTCATCTAAGCGATACTGGACATCACCTAGTCTTGTTATCCGGTCTCTTAAATCATAACGTAGAGGAGTCAATCGTCCACTATTACTGGGGTTCAGCAAATGGAGGTTACCATTAAGATCATAATTGTATCTCCACATAATCTTCTCATTTAGTAAAACAGTTTGAAGTTGGCCATCTCCATCGTACTCATAGGCATATTTAGTAGTATTAGCAAAAGGCCCAATTTTAATCTCCCGTTTTGTAACTCTCCCCATGCTGTCATACTGTACAGTAAGTCTATACATTTCTGACCTCAGGACATCATATCGTACTTCCCTTACTCGCCCATGAGCATCAAAGTGTTTTGTATAAGTCATCACAGCTGTTGAAATAACTTTGATCACTTCATAGTGTAGAACACCAAATTTTCCAAACTGGTCCATCTTCCCAGATACATCATCAAACTGATATAATTCAATGGGCAAAGGGGTTTCGTTGATCACACCCTGCATGCTGGTAACTCTGAAATTATTGTCATAACTGTAGTCAAACCGTGCATTGACCATGCCATCTTCGCTGAAGCGGAATATTTGTCGATCTATCAAGGGTCCAATCTGCCGGTATCGGATGGTGCAAATAAATCCATCTCCTTGAAGGTTTACTGTTTTTAGGACTCCTGCGGTCTCATCATATGTAAAGCTGACTCTTGTGCTATCGTAAAGAACTTCTGAGACCTTTGTTTGCCTCCTGTATTTATACAGAACTCTTCTTCCTGTTCCCAGGAAAGCTGATTGGAGTAGTAGTCCCTCTTCATTGTAATCCATTATAACTGAAGCATTACTTTCTGGCGGGTTGTATATGTTTCGGTAATAACCGATGGAGCGAATAGTTTGCATTGTGTGTCTGGCAACGCTGGGCATTGTGATAGCAGAGAGTCTGTCCAGTAAGTCATACTCAAAAATATATTGCCGTTGACTGTGAAGCAGCAGGACCATCGTCTGCAAACAAAAAAAATATTCTTCATGATGAATTAAATAAACATACAGAATAATAAGTACTGATTTTGTGCAAAATATCATTAGGCTTTTCACTGGAGAAAATAATTCTCTGTTTTAATTGAATCATCCTTGACCCTACATGTTGTTTGCAATTCTCTGCTTAATTTACTGGATGTTTTATTGTATCATTTCCTGCAATTAGTAGCAAGAGATTTATAATGTGTTGGTTGTTTTGATTGTGCCATTCGTTTGTCAAGCAGAAACAGCCAGGAAGCAGATTGTCAATGGTTATGGGCAAGTCATATGTAATAACTGAGGCAGAAGTGATTTTGGCAATGGTGACAGTATTTCAACAGGATGCCGGGAATGCAATGACTGTTTAATTAGACCTAACTAGGTTCACATATATTTTCCTAATGGTGGCATGCTTAACCAAGTATACATCCAAGGAGTCCTCACAGCGTAATTTGTAGAGAAACAAAAATCTTTCACCAGTAAAGCTCTTCCTTACAAGAAGCGCTGCTCGGTACATCTAGAATGAGCGCCATTCACATACATTTCATTTAGTGGGTTGTAAACCTCCCTCCTCCAAACACGGACATCGGGCCAAGCACTATAATGGCTTCTCCTGACCAGAAGCAGGTTGCAGCTGTTTTTTAAATCCTAAACTGTGTTTCACGCTGACTAGAGACAGAGTCATAACTATAGTCCCTCTGTTCATGCAGTCATCGGGTATGTAAGTTCAAGTATAGATTTGAGCTTTTTGCTGCCATCATGCCGATACCTACTGACACGTTCTCCTGCATTTTCATGCCATTTGGAGTGATTAGCCACTTTGCTTCCACCAACAGTTGAGTTTCGCCCATTCTGTTATTTTAATAGTGAGCCTTTTGTGCTGCTTGGGGAATTATGTTAAGTTGTGACAGATTGCAGAGTTTTGGAAACACAAGGACATAGACATAGTGTGTGTTAATGGTTGTCGACAGAATGCGAAAAACTGGTTACCCAAAATATGCTGTACTGCTAAAGTGTTACTTTTATTGCTTTCTGCCTAAAAAAAAGCTACTTTCTTGTTTACTCTATCGCCACTTCAATCGTAATATTCCCTAAATGGCTTTGCAAAAGTCTACTTAAAGTCAAATACTATTAGCATGGCAAATGGGGATAGTTTAATTTCATTTTTTCCACTTAGCCAGGCATATTTTTCTCTGCTGTGCTGCACAAAAGAAGCCCTTCAAGAACAAGCCTGTATAATTTTGATATATAAAAAGAGAAGAATGTGAAATTGCTCTGGGTGTTCTACAATCATGGCATAAAGGATGCATGAAGTACAAGTTTAATAACACTGATATTCCTACTCACACATATATTAGGCGGCCGTCACACGCTACAATATCGAGAGCGATATTGTAAGCGATCACGTGCACGCGCGATCGCTAACAATATCGCTCACATCGCTGGTGAGCTGTCACACAGACAGACTCACCAGAGATGTGGAGCAGCGAGATCGCTGGTAACTATGGTACACATTGGATTACTAGGCGCCGCGCGGTGCTTAGTAACCCGACGTTTACCATAGATACCATCTCCCAGCATAGGCTCTGCCGCTGGGAGATCGTTCATCGTGGTGTCACACACCACGATGAAGCAGACTGAACAAGCAATGATCACTTGATATGAGCTCCGGCTCACCAATCTGCGATGTAACGATCAAGCGATTTTACATAATAAAATCGCTTGATCGCACGCAGCGATGCACAAACGATATCGCTTAAGCGATCAAAAAGCAGATCGCTTAAACGATATCGTTAGCAATATTGAACCGTGTGACGGCCGCCTTAGGCACATTTTTATTTTATTTAACAGTACCACATAACAACAAATGGATGAAATCTTTCAATCGACTTAACTGCAACTAAGGTTGTAGTATTAGCTTCCTAACTGCAACTAAGGTTGTAGTATTAGCTTCCTAACTGCAACTAAGGTTGTAGTATTAGCTTCCTAACTGCAACTAAGGTTGTAGTATTAGCTTCCTAACTGCAACTAAGGTTGTAGTATTAGCTTCCTAACTGCAACTAGGGTTATAGTATTAGCTTCCTAACTGCAACTAAGGTTATAGTATTAGCTTCCTGACTGCAACTAAGGTTATAACATTAGCTTCCTAACTGCAACTAAGGTTATAGTATTAGCTTCCTAACTGCAACTAAGGTTATAGTATTAGCTTCCTGACTGCAACTAAGGTTATAGTATTAGCTTCCTGACTGCAACTAGGGTTATAGTATTAGCTTCCTAACTGCAACTAAGGTTAGAGTATTAGCTTCCTGACTGCAACTAAGGTTATAGTATTAGCTTCCTAACTGCAACTAAGATTATAGTATTAGCTTCCTAACTGCAACTAGGGTTATAGTATTAGCTTTCTAACTGCAAATAAGGTTATAGTATTAGCTTCCTAACTGCAACTAGGGTTATAGTATTAGCTTCCTGAACAATTTATGTGGTAGATATAATTATACAACTAGCAATCATAGAGAAGTTAACTTCCCGAGCTTTACTGCTTTAAAGTTTCACATCTGGGCCAATACACTTGATAAAATATATCAGAACTAACAGAACTAACACAAGAAAGGAAGTGTCCAATGCCACCAATCAGGTCTCTGTTATTTTTTTTAATGGGTGTTTAAAAAATGGCAAAGCTATGACTAACCTATGACTAAGCTATGGATAAGCTATGACTAACCTATGACTAAGCTATGGATAAGCTATGACTAACCTATGAGTAAACGATGGATGAGCTATGACTAACCTATGAGTAAGCTGTGGATAAGCTATGACTAACCTATGAGTAAACGATGGATGAGCTATGACTAACCTATGAGTAATTGCAAAATAAAGGCTGCAGCACACAAAAACTAGATGATTTTAGCCTTTATTGGCTTCCTAAGGCATTGGATTAGCTAATCATCTCATCTCATTTTTGTGTGCTGCAGCCTTTATTTTGCAATTACTTGTCTGGAGATGGTGGTTGATTGCCACCCTAAGGACTGCAAAGCACTGAGCATATGCTAAACAAAGGACCGCTGCTCACTAATTTTTTCTATAACCTATGAGTAAGCTATGGATAAGCTATGACTAACCTATGAGTAAGCTATGGATAAGCTATGACTAACCTATGAGTAAGCTATGGATAAGCTATGACTAATTTATGAGTAAGCTATGGATAAGCTATGACTAACTTATGAGTAAGCTATGACTAACCTATGACTATGCTCAAACGATCTCCTGTAGGGTATGTGAAAAACAAACATGCGGCGCCAATCTCAGCGCATTACAATTATGGCTTTCAGCCACCTTTTACATGAAGTCTTTAAGCACTCACCTATTGGAGTAAAAACATCAAGTATATAGTATCACCAGAAGATGCCTCACACTTCGGAGGTTTGTCCGGGTCTGCTGCTCGCCTTGAATTGGTCCTGTGTTACGTCCATCCTCGGATTCACACAGGTACAAAGGTATACCCCCCATAATACTAATTCTCGAAACTTCTTATCCACAGATGAAATGTATTGAACAAACATGAAATGACATAAAATGACAGACACTATGTGTTTCGGTGGAAACAACCGTCTTCCTCAGTTATCGACTTTAATAATAAAATTCATTTTATAGGAGAGGTAGTTACCCCCCACTTAGTATTCAAATAAGGATTCAAATGAGGGTCCAAATGAGGTGAACCCTCATTTGAATGCCCAGTGGGGGTAACTACCTCTTCTATAACTAAAGTGAATATTATTATTAAAGTAAATACCTGAGGAAGGCGGTTGTTTCTGCTGAAACACATAGTATCTGTCATTTTATATAATTTGATGTTTGTTCAATAAATTTTACCTGTGGATAAGAAGTTCTGAGAATCAATTTTACCGGGAGCACGGCCAGCACAGAATTGGATTATTTCCCTTATAACCTATGACTAAGCTATAGATATGCCATGGGTAAACTATGACTGAGCTACAACTAAGCTATGAGTAAGCTATGACTAAGATAGGACTAAGCTAGGAGTAAACTATGACTAGGCTATGAGTAAATTATGACTAAGCTACAACTAAGCTATGATTAAGCTAGGAATAAACTATGACTAAGCTACAACTAAGCTATGAGTAAGCTATGACAAAGCTAGGACAAAGCTATGACTAGGCTATGAGTAAGCTATGACTAAGCTATGACTAAGCTACAACTAAGCTATGAGTAACCTATGACTAAGCTACAAATAAGCTATGAATAAGCTATGACTAAGCTAGGGCTAAGCTATGACTAGGCTATGAGTAAGCTATGACTAAACTATGACTAAGCTACAACTAAGCTATGACTAAGGGCTGTGTAACAGCTTGAAATGCATCAGAAAGAGATGTTTTGCATTGCACCTTAATCCCACTTTCTAAGTCTTTCAACATGAAAAAGGATGATTCCTTGTAACAAAGTTGGACCACTGTACTTTCATTCTCATTTTCTACAATTCTGCTGCTCCATGTAGTCCACTTGCCTAGTGGGTGAGCTGCCACCAGTCATTTTGAACAATCTCTCCCGTTCTGAAAAAATAATATTGTAAGGAAAAAAGTGGAAGAGAAAAGTAGAGTAGTTTCTCATTGCTACTATAGAAGTAATCTTTTGGATTCATTTTCCAAATGGCGTTGGAAATATTAAAGATGGAAAATGGGATCTATCTGCAGCTTTTCCCCTTTTCTTGTGTAATAATTTAACTGTAAAAAAGTAACTGCCTTAACCCCTTCACCACCCTGTGATTTTTTGTTTTATGTTTTCGTTTTTTGCTCTTCTGCTTCCAAGAGCCATAATTTTTTAATTTTTCTGTCAATATAGACATAAGAGGTCTTGTTTTTTGTGGGATGAGTTGTACTTTCAGGTGAAATCATTTATTTTATCATTTAAAGTACAATAAAATGAGAAAGCAAATTCCAAGTGTGGTGAAATTACAAAAATAAAAAGGGCAATCCCACGTTGGTTTTTTGGGTTTTTTATTCACCATGTTCATTATATGGTAAAACTGACATGACGGTGTGATGCCTCGGGTCAGTATGAGTTTGTAGATACCAAATATGTATGCTTTTATTGTTATCTAAGTGGTGAAAAAAATTCAGAAGTTTGAAAAGAAAGAATTGCACTTTTTGCGCCATGTTCGGCTCCCCGTATCATTCTCATTTTTCGTTATCTGGGGCAGTGTGACGGCTTATTTTTGTGGCTTGAGCTAAAGTTTCTAATTATACCATTTTGGGTGGATGCACTGTTTTGATTGCCCATTTCATTTTATTACAATGTTGCGATGACCAAAATAACATAATTTTGGCGTTTGGAACTTCTTTTCCGTTCCGCAGTTTACAGTTCTGATTAATTGAGTTTATATCTTGATAGATCAGGCATTTCTGAATGCGGCGATACCAAATATGTGTATTTTTTTTGTTTTTTTTAATACTTTTATTTTGAATGGGGGAGAAGGGGGGTGATTTGAACTTTTGTGTTTTTTTTTCATATTTTTAAAAACTTTATTTTTTAATTCATTATTTTACACAGCCCCATGGGGCACCACAGAGCTTGTGCCATGTCCCGATGGCCTGCAGCACATTGGGACATCGCACAAATGATCACTGTGTGCCGTTGGCAGCACTTGCCAACACTCACAGAAAGTGATCCCTGATAGCTTCCAAGGTCACTGCAGGACCCCAAGCTATCAGGTGACTGCTGGAGAGCTTATTGCAGGATTTCCGATCTCAGCGGGGAACGGCACAGTCCCTGCAGCGGCACTTTTGGATCATGCTGTCAGTGACATGATAGCACGATCCAAAGAGTTAACAGCATCCAATCGGGTCACGGATCTGATCAGTGCTGTTAGCCCCACATCTAAACTGATGAGATCAGCTGAGATGTGGGCAATATGATGTGAGATCACCGCCAGAGCTCACATCAAAGTGCGGGAGCCGACCCATGACGACATGCACGTCATGGACCGTGAAAGGGCTATACCAATATTTCGCTGGTTCATAATATTACAAGGGTGGACATACCATTGGAGCAGATTGTGTAGCCATACAAGACCACTACCAGCTCCAAAGCAAGTGGATTTGTGCATTATGAGGAGCCATTAGGTTTCAAATGGCCCATATGTTGTTCTTGCACAAAGGCCCTGTCTTCACTCCTGCAATATTATATCCTTATCTGCAGTGGTGTAACTTGAAACTCATAAGCCCCAATGCAAAGCTCCAATGGGGCCCCAATTATTGCAAATCTATAATAGGTGTAATGTTTTTATTTAGGCCAAAGGAACTTTGGGACCACCTGGGTCCAGGGCCAGGTGCGATTCCAACCCTGCACCTGTTGTAGTTATTCCCCTGCTTATCTCACGTAATATGCAGTTAAGTGAGTTATCGTAAATTAGGAAAGAGTCAAAAAATCCCTCTCTGTTTTTATAAAGAATAGATTTAGTTTTGGAAATGTTTTCTCTCCGCCTTAATGTTAGGTATGTCAAAGAGAAAGGGCTGTAGTTATCTGGACCTTACCTTTTCTAAGTAAGTATAGCTCCACGTCTTGCCATCAGCAAATGACCTTGATACAATCCTGCCCTGTCCATCATATTCGACTCTCTCATTAGTGGCCCCACGTTGAATGCTGGCGATTTGGCCGGTGGATGAATATGTGACGTTCACTGACATGAAGTTGGAGCCTGGAAGCCACAGGGTGGGATGACCTGCGCTATCATAACTAATTTTCAAGGTGAATTTTCGATGGTCATCATAGATCTTCTCTGTCTTCATGGTTCGATCATAGTCAACTGAAAGAAGGTTTCTGCCATTTACCTTTATAAAACAAACGAGAAGGTTCAATAAATCAAAGAGCTGAAGCATCAAGCAGTTATTACTTCACAAACTACCAGCTTTTTGTTTAGACACCATTTACAATGATTGATTTCCTATGCCAGTAAATTAATTTAGAAACTACTTGGTATAAGTGTACGGCATTAGACTAACTGCTGTTTTAAAAGGTTTCATTAAGCGCAGATACTGCCTGGCATTTATTCAACCTCTTCTAAATTGAGGTCTTTGGAATTTAGTCATCTGTTAAAAAAGACTAACGTGCATTAATTGAAAAGTTTCACAAGCACATGTGTCTGCTGCGCAGGTATATATAGGGCACATCCACTGGCAAATATATAGAGATGGCGAAACACAAGCGCCTGAAGATCTAGTAACCGCCGTCTTCATCTAACTTTATTCTCATCAATGACAGGAGACAGAGATAAACTATCCTGGAGCCTAGAATTGTGCTGAGTGAAAAATAACTTGTCACATAGTATTGATGCTGTGATATTACCCAAATATTGTGATTTACAATTAAATGCATAAGCAATTTGTTTTTCTTTGGATGGCACTCTAAACATGAAATGTGTGGGTTTGTTTGTCATCTTTTGCTGGTGAAGGCTGGTTTAATGATTAGATTAGTCTTTCAAGGTCAGCAGTCATATAGCATATTATAATTGCAGTCATTCACTTGTCAGCGCTACTTGTTTATTCTCACAATAGCTAAAACACATATAAGATGATTGCATTTGATGCTGTGCGCTTCCTTTTCCGAAGATTGCTTGGCACATTTAGTAAAAATGTATCATCAGGATAGCATAAAAAACGAGTAAAGACAAAATATAAAGGCTCCTAGAGAGGTGCATGGTTATATTGTACCATTCTATGTCTTACATTTTCCCATTTCTATGAAGGTATTACCCGCTACAAGCATTGCTTGGAGCCATTGGGCATATAACGTTGGCTACTTATGCTCCATCCACTACTAAAGCCCTTTAAAGAAAAATTAATAGTTACAAAGACTACACAGACTGAACCAAGGTGGCAAAAAGATCCTCACAGGGAATCTGTCAGCAGTTTTTTGCAATTTAATTTTAGAGCAGCACAGCATAATGTAGGGGCAGTGATGCTGATTCCAGCATTGTTTCACTTATTGGCTGTGTATCGTTGCTTCAATAAAATCAGTGTTTCATAAGCAGGAGCTTATTACTAGAGGACGGTTGTCTCATACCATATATTACTCCTGCTCTGAGTAATCCCACCCTCATCAATGATTAGCAGCTTTCCTCCAATCTACGGTGTACACAGAAAGCTGCCAATATGGTGTGGGCAGGGTCATATGGGGCTCAACATTCAGAGAATTGGTAGCTGTAGAGAAAACACTAATTTTATCAAAATGACAAAAGCAGACTAGTAAATGTTACAATGCTAGGGTAATGAAAAACTAATGACAGATTCCCTTTAAGGCTCCATACATTTTGGATAAGTGTTGGATAAACATGTCAATTTCAGCAGGACCGGACAACATCTGATGTGTATAGGGCCTGATCCTTTTATTTTTAGGGTGCTGCCAGACACCTCTCTTTCTGTTGAAAACACGAATGAGCGTCTGAATGCTCATGTGTGTATACGGAGCTGGGACAGAATGCTGCATTTGTGTTCAGCCAACAGCGTTGTCATGTGTATATCCAGTTTTAGAGATGTAATGATAAAAAGCAAAATATTCAGTCAGACAACAAAAGGGATCCCTACAATTAATCACCCATTTGCATTGTAAGTGATGAACGGCAGATTGATTGGACCTCCAGCAGTCACTAGAATTGTAGTCCTGGTTCTATTTTCCCCCTCCTTAGAATGACCACAGAGAGCAGATATTTGATGGAGAGCAGTTGACCCTATCCATTATTTCCCCACACTTGTTGACATTATCAGGACTTCACCAATAATGTTAACATTTATCAGCAACAATTTTCGGTCATAGATATGTAGTCTAGCCAGTGGGCTCAAAATGATGGATTATTCTAATTGATGCCTTTTTGCTTGTGCATGAGTATATTGTTTATAGTGTATGACTGCACACATGCAAGACAAAGTAGGGAATTATGAGAATGATATAGGATGAAACGAGAGAGGGTGCAGAGGTACTGTAGCAGAGACATTGAGCTTCTGGTGCCTGAGGAGGCACAAAACTCATCTATGTCATAAGAGGACACAGCTAACAAAAACTGCACATGGAACGTAAGGGACACAGCGTTGTCGTTATACCGCTCTGCATTGTCGTTATGTCGCGTTATACCACACCAATATTAAAACATGTTCTGATCTGGTTAAGAGCCATATAAATGTGATAATGATGTTATTGTTTTGAGAGATATAATTACAACATTTGAATTCACCAAATCGTATGGATTTTACAGGGAAATTTGATTCACAGTACAGTTAGTGTCTGTGAATGAATGTTCCTTACTATGCTGCATGTTTCTTCAGACCCCAGAGTATAATAACCAGAATGTAAAAAATAAAAAAACTATATAACCCTCACCCCATGCTCACCTGTCCCACCATCCACACAGCTTGTTTCCCGGTCCTCAGTGCCTATTCTATATTTCTTCATTCTCTTCAGCCTCTTCTCTCCAGGTCGGTTTTCCAGCTTGACTAAGGCCCCTTTCACATCAGCGTTTTTTTTAAATCGGGCAGATGCGGTGAAAAAAACACATCTGCCGCGATTACCGCATACCGGCTGCACTTGCGGCAAAGTTGCGGCAAGCCCCATACAATGTATAGGCGAGCTTGCGGCAGGTGCGGCAAGTGCGGTTTTGGCACTTGCGGCAGGTGCGGCCGCAAAAAAAACGCGGCCAGCCGTGGTATTTTCGCGGCCGCACCTGCGGCAAGTGCGAAAACGCCTTCGACCTCTCAGCCCCTATCTTCAGGTGGTTTCCAGCTGTGAACTAAGGCCCGTTTCAACATCAGTCGTTTTTTTTAAATCGCGGCAGATGCGGTGAAAAAAACGCATCTGCCGCGATTACCGCATACCGGCTGCACTTGCGGCACAGTTGCGGCAAGCCCCATACAATGTATAGGCGAGCTTGCGGCAGGTGCGGCAAGTGCGGTTTTGGCACTTGCGGCAGGTGCGGCCGCGAAATAAAAACGCGGCCAGCTGCGTTTTTTTCGCGGCCGCACCTGCGGCAAGTGCCAAAACCATACTTGCCGCACCTGCCGCAAGCCCGCCTATACATTGTATGGGGCTTGCCGCAACTGTGCCGCAACCGTGCCGCAAGTGCAGCCGGTATGCGGTAATCGCGGCAGATGCGTTTTTTTCACCGCATCTGCCGCAATTTAAAAAAACGCTGATGTGAAAGGGGCCTAAGCCTAAGATACATGTTGTGACATCATGACATGCTGCAAAGGCACAGCATTCAATAATGTCTGGGCCTAGTCGAGTTGGAAGCCTTGGACTGGAGAGTGAAGAGAATACACATGAGGGAAGGGTAAAAGAAAAGACATGGAGGACTAGACAGCAGGTTGTGGGGACAGCGAGACAGATGAGCGATGAGGTATTAGGATTTTTAGTCATTTGCCAGCACAGTTACACATGCACTTCCTGCTCTTTTCCTGTCTATTTTGAGAACTGTTTTGCACATAGCAAAGTGGGTTACTAGAGTTAGATTGCGGCACATCAGGAATTTTTGCGGCAAGACTGAGTCTAATGCATTCCCTAGGGGACTTGAAAACATGTGCGGCACTTGCAGTTTTGCACTTGCAGCACTGGTGGCAATAGATAAAAAACGTTTTTTTCAACTCACTGCAAGTGCCGCAAGTGCAAAACCGCAAGTGCCGCACATGTCCCAAGTCCCATAGGGAATGCATTAGACCGAATCAATCTTGCCGCAAAAATGCCTGATCTCCCGCAAATGCTGAATACTGCTGAGGTTAAAGTAGCCTTAGGAACTAGTCATATTGGTTACACTTGTGTCGTGGTGGGATGGCTTTTATACTTTCTACATTGTGTTTTTATTCTAGGTGATATTTTTTTGTTAATGTCCACAGTTTACATGTGGATCTACATATATGTTCACAGATTATACAACCAGCTGTCCTGGCCCATGTTTTCGGTTTCACTGTGCAGTGCAATAAAACTGCAGTTGTGGTTGGTCACAATTTTGCTGAATTCACATGTAGCAAATTGTAAAAATCCATATTCTGAGAATGTAATATTTTTTAAAATGGAAGAAAAGTTTAATCTCACTCAAATAAACTTGCGCCTCTCTAGATTTAATGCTTTTATATCTGATACTTTTCACAACTAGGAAAGGCTAAGTTGTTAATGTGTTACTAGTAGAAATGTAATATTCACTTATCATTTCAATTGTAATTAATTAATTCAGACTGGCATTTGATGTTCGCACTGTTTTTTGAGCAGAGTTATAATAAGAGTGGGAAAACATTTCTGCAAGAATTAAAATTTTTGCAAATTGTCACAACAGAATATATTTATACTTAACTTAGTTTTGGATGTTTCCCTTATGTTTAATTGTCATCGATGACAGCTAGTTGTTGCGTTAATTGCACATATTTGTCACGGGAAGGAGAGTAAACTCCGATAAGAATGAACAAACAAATATGCACTTTTCTAAAGAATTTTGTCAGGAGACAATACTTTTTAATGAAATGCCAACTGAACAGAATAATATGATAATTTAATTAGCTAGTGCCAACCTAATCAAGAAAATAAATTGAGATTTAGGCAGCATACAGCTAATCACATATGGGATACATCATTGTAAGGCTGGCTTCACATTTGCGTATGGGAAGGCAGCGTATTGCTGCGTTCCCATACGCAGTCAAACGCATGCGCACTGCGTTCCTATGTTTAACATAGGAACGCATGGTGCCTGCGTTTGCTGCGTTCGGGTGCGGATGCGGACGATATCTGCTGCTTCCGGTGTCCAGCATCCGCACCCGGGACGCAGCATGTTGGGTTTTTTTGTGCGTTTGGGGACCTTGGACAATCAGCAAGCGTCCCCAAGCGCACAAAAAATGCATTGGCTTCAATGGGTCCGCAGTGTCCTCTGCATGACACCGCAGGAGAACGCTGCGGACCCATTGAATAATCTCCCGGTGGCCGCCGGTGATGTCACAGGAGCTCACCGACGGCCACCGGGAGATCAGCTGGAGCCTCTGCTGTCCTCCGCCTCCCGGCCGCTGGTAATGTGCTAGCGATGTCGGCGGGGAGAACAGCTGATCTGAGAGCTGTTTGAATCTTCCCGCGCCGACATCTCCTCTCGGTGTCGGCGCGGGAAGATTCAAACAGCTCTCAGATCAGCTGTTCTCCCCGCCGACACCGTCCCGAAGGTTACCGGCGGCCGGGGGGCGGAGATCTCCGGCGCTGATCTCCGCCCCCTGACAACGCCGATTGGCTGGCAGCCTGCACAATGATGTGTCCGCAGGCGGACATTCTCCGCTGCGGACACATCATTTGGACCCTGCTTTGCACAGCGTATGTGTCTGCATGCCATCAGCATGCAGACACATACGCAAATGTGAAGGCAGCCTAATTGAGATTGGAGACTACTGAAATACATCATTATTTTGCTTACAAATTTTTATTTACTGCCTTGTAAAATAACATTTTCTTAACATAAAAGTAATAATATGAATTTGACTTTTAGCCTTACTCTGAGCTTTCGACCAAACACATTGACTTTTCCTTGGACTTGTTCTTTTCGGAACCTCCACTCCACCAAGTTGTGTCCATTCTCTCCTGGTAAAGTCATATTTCTTTTTGTAACTGTCGGGTTGGCAGGCCCTGCTAGAATATGAGGTTCTGTTTGGAAATGTAAATCCATTCCATTGCCATAGATAATTCTGATGGAACCATCATATCCAACCTGGTAGCTGTTTCTCAATTGGTCTAGAGAATAAAACAAAATGAAATAATAATATATTTTCAAGTATATATAAAATAAGTTGTTTCACATCACAAGCAAATTAATGTACGGAAGACTAATACTTAACTTGAACAATACTACAAATCTTAGGTTATACACAACAAAATGGATGGCAAAGGAATCATGTTGTGTTCTGTGCTTTTTATTTGGCCTTTATTTCTTGACCTCTTAACTGTAAGGGTAACACTAAAGAAAACAGTGAAGCCTTCTGAAATCACTTTTCCTATAATGGGTGACATGCACTTACCTTGAACCATGGTATAAAAGGAATCAATTGAAGATAAATTGGAAATAATGCTGACATCTTCCTCTCTGCTAGACGACTCTATATCTACTGTGATGGCTTTGTCCATTTCTCCATGGAGATTTGTGACAACACCCGTTGGGAATGTTACATTGGTAAGACGACCTTCACTGTTGTAGCTAAAAATCAAGAAATTGGACAATTTAATGTTTACACTGAATGACCCAAACCACATTCAAGAATCAGTGAATTTCAGCTATACAAGACATAGCCTTCAATAGAAACAAACACACATATACAGTATATGCCTGTGAAGGTTGGGCATGAAAAATGTCTATTAGGATGCTGAATGGTCCCTTAAAACAGTTGTACAGTTAGAAATTGTAACTGAATGAGCATAAATTAGTGGATTGTGCAAATTAAGTTGTATTAAGTTGTCGTGAATGAGCCCTCCTATATACACTTGTTCCACAATAACTGTGTAAGGGTGCCTTCACACTTGCGTTTGGAACGCAGCGCACCAAACACAGGCAAACGCTTGCGCACATGCGTTCCTATGTTTAACATGGGAACGCATGTGCCTGCATATGGCTGCGTTTGGCCGCATTTGCGTACAGATGTGCATAATTTATGCGCCCTCCGACCGCACTCCAAACACAGCATGCAGCATTTTTTGTGCGGACGCGGGCGCTTGTTTTATCCGCAAGTGCACAAAAAATGCATGGATCTCAATCGATCTGCAGTGTCCTCCGCATGACAGCGCAGGAGAATGCTGCGGATCTCATTGAAATCTCTCCCGGTGGCCGCCGGGAGATCATGTAGAGCCACAGCTGATCTCCCGCCGGTGTCAGCGGGGAGAAACAGCTGATCTGACAGCTGTTTAAATCTCTCGCGCTGACAAAGAATAGGTGATGTCGGCGCAGAAGATTTGAAGCAGCAATCAGCTGTTTCATATCTCCTGCACCGATATCACCCTATTCGGTGTCAGCGCGGGAGATTTAAACAGCTGTCAGATCAGCTGTATCTCCCCGCTGACACTGGCGGGAGATCAGCTGTGCCGGGAGGAGGAGAGCTCTGCCACTGATCTCCTCCTCCCGCCGCCCCCAGAGACAGCTGATTGGCTGCCCGAGCACCATACTAATGTGAATGCATGCGGAGATTCTCCGCTGCTTTCACATAAGTATGTGCTGCGTTGCACTGCGTTTGCGTCTGCATGCCTCCGCATGCAGACACAAACGCAAGTGTGAAGCCAGCCTAAGTAAACCAGGCTGCTGACACCTTATGAATTAGTAAAACATTCGTTTATCGGGTGAAATGATGATTCAGGTTGCTGAAAAGATAGTTTTTGTCAGCAGTATACTGTCCTATGTAAACAATGCTCACTCTGCAAAGAACACTGGCAGCCTATATACACTGAATGGTCTTTTACAGATCTTGCAGAGCTCATTTGAAGAGAAATCTTTCTGGGTAAAGTCTATAAAAAATGACTGCTAATCAGCAAACAAGTAGCTAGTCAGTGTTAATGTAGTGTTGCTGCTCAGCCAGTGTAAATAGATATTAACTGATATATTTTAAGTCTGAAAAGTACCCTGATCATCAGCTACAAGTCACAACCTTAGCAGGTACTATTTCAGTCCAGTGTTTGCTGTATCAGTACATGATCCCTGTTTGTGAATGCGTTTCAGTAGAAAACCTGCTCATTTCAGTAGCTAAACCAAGTTCCTTCTCTGACCATACATTATCTGTGACACAGAAAAAAGGGTGGCTAAGCTATTGAAAGGGTTGTCCACTATTCAGACAACCCTCCCCACTCCCCATATTTAGCCCCATTAAAAAAGCTTATATCACTGGCTGCCCTCTTCCCGCCTTTGGATGTAGCGGCCAGTTGGACCTCTCACTTTATTTGATTACTATATGTGGGAAGAGAGAAGCTAGTGGTGATTTTACGCAGGGCTTGGGTGATGTCACAACCTTATGTTAGCCTCAGGAACGGAAGTGCTGGCACCATTGTAACTGCGCCAGCACAGGTGGTATGAGCTTTTTTATTTTACTTGGACATATGTAATAAGAGAGGGTTTTCCAAGTAGTTGATAACCTTTTAAGCTAACTAGTAAAATAGACAATCCCTAGACACTGCTTGGTTCAGGTATCTACGCAGGCAAGGCTCTCCTGTGCAGGACACAATACGATAGAAAGCCTGTTTGGACCTGTGACTTGAGTTTAAAGCTTAATTTCAGGGCTCTACTTATTCAGGAAGCATACTAGGAAATGTTAAATCTGTGCCAGTCCCTGTTCCTTTTAGCAGCACCACACTTTTATTGCAAATGATGTGTGACAGTAACAATCCTGTTTTCTTCTAGGGACTTTTGGTGGTGCTAAATCATGGAGCTATGGGGGTTAGTTCTTGTTTAGTTTAGATTAACTTTTCCTGAGATCCCTCTCCTATTTTAACACTGAACCTCTGACATCTATTGCTAGCCAATATATTAAGCTTCCCTGGTCCATAGTTAATTTCCTTGCTTCCATTGTGTTACCTGATTACTCTGTTTTCTGACCTTGGTTTGTATTATGAATATGCACTTGCTTTTCGACTCTGTACCTGACTTAACCTCTTGGTTTGACCAGACATGATGACTGCCCTTGCTGCCAACTTGCAATTTCAATCAACAACTTAACTTGAGAGCCCAGTCAAGAGATCCCTGTGTAAGTCCAGATCCCTGTTCAACGGTGAAAGAGTGAAGGCTAGGATTTGATGAACAAAGTGGCTAGTGCTACCTCTGCCTAAGAAGGCTGCCAGTTATGTAAGTAGTATAATGAACATCTATTCTCAAAACAAATTGTAAATGGTAGAATTCAGACTATGGGATTAAATGTCCAAATTAAACAATATCTCATATCTACGAATGACGTATAAAATATCATCACTGACTATAATGAGAAGATCTCTCAGAAGATTGATGAAAGTCAAATTAATAGGATAGAAAAATATTAAACGTCAGCACCAATACCCACTGTTATCCTAGACCCAGCCATTTGCAATGCAGCAATATCTTCCAAAAAGCCCATTCAATGTCATTAAAAGGTATAATACTATCACTGATGCAGTACTTGGCAGGCACTGCCACAGCTATAAATGAACAAAGTGGACAGAAAAATAAAACGTCTACCAATCGTTAGCCAGGCTTAGATGGAAATCTTTATGCCATAGATGACATGCTGTTCTACCCTGCCCTTTTATTGTGTTTTTATGATACACTTCTCTTAAGGATTCTTTTATTATGGAGCAGCATTCACTCTTTTATTTCCTACACAACGTGCAGTATGAATATGATTAGCTCTAGAATTAATCCTGATGTGGCTTAGAGAAAGAAGGACCAACACAAATAAAAATTGCTAAAGTAATGCTCAAGCTTCTTAAAGTCTTTCACTCATAACGTCCGGTTCTACACAATGAGTGTAGACATTATTCATTTACATGCTGGTTTTAAGCAAGCAGACTATCCTGCCAAGATCTGCCTGGTCAAAGGATATTAATATTGCCTATATTAAAAACCACAGGCATGTACAATTAATTTTTCTCTTTATTCTACTATTTTGTCTGATATTGAAAAGTATGCTAAATTCAAGCAAATATCCTCTTACGAGCCCCAGTTTTTCATTAATGAGATTCTCTGGGTACATGATCATGACAACCCAGCATTAAAATAGGTACTGTATATACTAGAGTATAAGCCAACCCGAATAAAAGCTGAGACCCCTAATTTTACCACAAAAAAACTGTGAAAAATTATTGACTTGAGTATAAGCCTAGAATGGGAAATGCAGCAGCCCCCCATCCCAGTACATAGCCCCCCAGCCTGGTATATCATCCCCCAGCCTGTTATATCGTCCCTCAGCCTGGTACATAGTGCCCATCCTGGAATATCATCCCCCATCCTGGTAGATAGTACCCCAATCCTGGTACATAGCCCTCCCACCCTGGTACATAGACCCACATCCTGGTACATAGCCACCTATCCTGGTACATAGCCCCCAATCCTGGTACATGGCCCCCCTTCCTGGTATATAGCTGCCCATCCTGGTATATCTTCCCCCATCTGGATACATAGCACCAGATCTTGGTAAGTAGCTTCCCATCCTGGTACATAGCCCCCATTCTGGTATATCATCCCCCTCCTGGTACATGGCCCCCCATCATGGTATAAAGCCCCTTCATCCGGATATATGGACCCCCATCCTGGTATATGGACCCCCATCCTGGAGCACACAAAAAATAAACAATTTAACTCACCTCCTCATTGCTCCCATGCAGCACTGCATGTGTCCTCTTGTCTTCTTGTTCTGACATCTGATCATGTGGGCGTCGCACCCAGCGATTACGTCACTATCCTGCGCCGCTCATATGATCAGATGCTGGTACAAGACAGGAGGATGCCGTGGGGCTGCAAAAAAGCGATGGAGAGGTAAATTAATTTGTCTATCACCGGGAAACATGATGCATTGATTATCCACACACATGATTTCCCCTGAGGGCAGCTGCGGCAGGAGATCATGTCGGCACACTCATTAGGCTAATGTAATATGCACCTCTCCCCCAACCACCTCCTAGCGCCAGCTTTAGTGCTGAGAGGAGATGGGCAGGAGGAAACAGTAAATATTACATTAGTCTAATGAGCAGGCCTACGTGACCACCCGCTTCCTCAGCAGCCTGCTCTGGCATGTTGCGGCCTCCGTTCACTGCTCCAAACCCGTCCCCATCTATAACACACCACACTCACTCGTGTATAAGCCAAAGGGGGATTCTTCAGTATAAAAAATTTGCTGAAAAACTTGTCTTATACTCGAGTATATATGGTAATCACAATTGAATTGTGCACTGCACATCAATTTTAGTTTTTTTTTAATATCCGGAATAGCCGCTGATGTGCCATATTTGACAGCATTCACTTCACAATGATGAGATCTTTGCAGCTCCATCAACATTTACATCCAGCCACTGCTGAAGCTAATGATAAGTGATCACTGGGGTCATTCAACTTGATGTTGTTGACCTGTTATAAGGATAAGGGCATCAATATTATATAGCCGGAGAACCATCACAGCTACAACAACGTTCATCTTTCTGTAGTATACAGTAATGAAATTCTGTCAAATCTAGGCTTTCATTAATACAAGATGCTGTGTTAATGTCTGCATTCAAAACAGGATTAATGTTTTACATGGATTCATGCGTTTTTACATAAAACTAGCTGTAGTACTCGGCTACGCCCGGGTTAATAAATAACTGATGCTAGCTATAACAAAATAGAACTGAACATGTCATATTAATGACCTGTAGGAAAATAGAAGCTGAGCTGTGACTGATTGCTATAGGCAGCCTAATAAATCTCCAGCCAACAGTAAACCCACCACCTGGCCAGGCAGTATATGTTACCTCACACATACACATAATAGACAGCTCATGTGACTGACATCTGCCTTAATTTCCTATATGGCACATGTGTTGCACATTGTCTGTTTTGAATCAGATGTTTATGCTTGGAAATTAAAGATAGCACACGTATGAGGCGAGTTGTGTGAGGTGCTTTGTGCACATCTGTGTCTGTCTGTGTGGTGTGTGTGTCCCTGTGGGATGAGTGCATGTGTCCCTATAGGGTGTGTATGTGTGTGTCCCTGTGGGGGGTTCTGTGTTGTGTGTGTCTCTGTTTTGTGTGTCTCTTGGTGGTGTGTGTGTCCCTGTGGGGTTAGTGCATGTGTCCCTATAGGGTGTGTATGTGTGCGTGTCCCTGTGGGGGGGGGGGTCTGTGTTGTGTGTGTGTATCTGTGTTGTGTGTGTCTCTTTGTGGTGTGTGTGTGTCCCTGTGGGGTGAGTGTATGTGTCCCTATAGGGTGTGTATGTGTGTGTGTCCCTGTTGGGGGGGGGTGTCTGTGTGGGGTGTGTGTGTCTCTGTGTTGTGTGTGTCTCTTTGTGGCGTGTGTGTGTCCCTGTAGGGTGAGTACATGTGTACCTATAGGGTGTGTATGTGTGTGTGTCCCTGTGGGGGGGGTGTCTGTGTGGGGTGTGTGTGTCTCTGTGTTGTGTGTGTCTCTTTGTGGTGTGTGTGTGTGTCCCTGTGGGGTGAGTGCATGTGTCCCTATAGGGTGTGTATGTCCCTGTGGGGGGGGGGTCTGTGTGGTGTGTGTGTGTCTCTTTGTGGTGTGTGTGTGTCCCTGTGGGGTGAGTGCATGTGTCCCTATAGGGTGGCTATGTGTGTGTGTCCCTGTGGGGGGATCTATGTGGTGTGTGTGTCTGTGTTGTGTGTGTCTCTTTGTGGTGTGTGTGTGTCCCTGTGGGTGAGTGCATGTGTCACCATAGGGTGTGTGTGTGTCCCCTTGGGGGTGTATGTGTCTCTTTGTGGTGTGTGTGTTGGTTCGGGTGCGTGGTGAGTATCCAATGTTGGGGCTGCACCTTAGAGACTATACACTTGCTGTTACTCTTTGTGTGCGTGTGGTGTGTATACATGTCCCCGTGAGTGGTGAATATCTCATGTTGGGGCCCCACCTTAGTGACTATATGCTGGTATGTGCTGTTAGTCTTTGGCGCTATCATTAATCCCCTCTCATTCACAACTGTCAACTGGTAACTGTCACTTTTTCCCCATTATGTAGATAGGGGCAAAATTGTTTGGTGAATTGGAATGCGCGGGGTTAAAATTTCGCCTCACAACATAGCCTATGATGCTCCCGGGGTCCAGACGTGTGACTGTCCAAAATTTTGTGGCTATAGCTGACAGCTGACGATTTTCCTCCAACACTTTTCCATTCACTTTTTCCCCATTATGTAGATAGGGACAAAATTGTTTGGTGAACTGGAACGCGCAGGGTTAAAATTTCGCCTCACAACAAAGCCTGTGACGCTCCCGGGGTCCAGATGTGTGACTGTGCAAAATTTTGTGGCTGTAGTTGCAACGGTGTAGATGGCAATCACGGATATACACACATACATACACACACACACATGTACACACATTCAGCTTTATATATTAGATGAATGGGCATTTGGGGACATCACAGTTTCATGCGTCTTTATATAAAATGAAAGGACATTTGGGGATATCACATCTCCAAGAGACTCCATTTTGAGGACAATGAACTTTGGACACTTCTGTGAACTCTCTCGCTTTGATTTATTGCTTTCCACAACTCACTTAAAGGGAACCAACCACCCCAAATGACCCCCCCGGACTGTTAATATGTGTCCCTACACCCAACACACACATTTGGGCCAATTGTTTTTGCTAAAAAAACTGTTTAGTAGAAGCTAAGATATAGCTTTATGAAGTTTAATAAATTCAGACGGATGGGTGTTACCTAGCTGGTCCTCGTGCAGTGTTCGTGCCTGTCAACCTCCTCTCCCCCTCCCTTCAGTGAAGCCCTTCTGTGCAAGCCGAAAATGAAAGGGGGCGGGGCTCCGGCATGCCGCGATTTAGTCCCGCCCCTTTCATGACACGGCCAGGCTCTTAGAAGGTGAGAGGGGCGTGCATAATTTACCAGGCAGCAGCAGACAGGCGGGGCATTTTCGGCTTGCACAGAAGGGCTTCACTGAAGGGAGGGGGAGAGGAGGCTGACAGGCACGAACACTGCAGGAGGACAAAGCTAGGTAACACCCATTCGTCTGAATTTATTATTTATTAAACTTCATAAAGCTATATCTTAGCTTCTACTAAACAGTTTTTTTTAGCAAAAACGATTGCCCCAAATGTGTGTGCTGGGTGTAGGGACACATATTAAAAGTCCGGGGGGTCATTTGGGGTGGTTGGTTCCCTTTAAGTATTTTCAGGTCTCCACAGGCTACCATAATCAAGTAAATACTGTAATACTGTAAAGCTCACAAATCAGCTACACAAAACAGTGGGCTTCAATTAGCGCTATAGTGGCCAATGTTAAACAGCATATGTTTTCTTTTTCAAATTCTTATTCAAGTAACAAATAAATAAATGACACACACATACACACACAAGTATGTGCTATATATGTATATATATATATATATATATATATGCATATATACAGTGTTGGCCAAAAGTATTGACACCCCTGCAATTCTGTCAGATAATACTCAGTGTCTTCCTGAAAATGGTTGCAATCACAAATTCTTTGGTATTATTATCTTCATTTAAATTGTCTTCAATGAAAAAACACAAAAGAGAATGAAGCAAAAAGCAAAACATTGATCATTTCACACAAAACTCCAAAAATGGGCCGGATAAAAGTATTGGCACCCTCAGCCTAATACTTGGTTGCACAACCTTTAGTCAAAGTAACTGCGATCAACCGCTTCCAGTAACCATCAATGAGTTTCTTACAATGATCTGCTGGAATTTTAGACCATTCTTCTTTGGCAAACTGCTCCAGGTCCCTGATATTTGAAGGGTGCCTTCTCCAAACTGTCATTTTTAGACCTCTCCACAGGTGTTCTATGGGATTCAGGTCTGGACTCATTGCTGGCCACCTTAGAAGTCTCCAGTGCTTTCTCTCAAACCATTTTCTAGTGCTTTTTGAAGTGTGTTTTGGGTCATTGTCCTGCTGGAAGACCCATGACCTCTGAGGGAGACCCAGCTTTCTCACACTGGGCCCTACATTATGCTGCAAAATTTGTTGGTAGTCTTCAGACTTCATAATGCCATGCACACGGTCAAGCAGTCCAGTGCCAGTGGCAGCAAAGCAACCCCAAAACATCAGGAACCTCCGCCATGTTTGACTGTAGGGACCGTGTTCTTTTCTTTGCATGCCTATTTTTTTTCTCCTGTAAACTCTATGTTGATGCCTTTGCCCAAAAAGAGAGAACATTCTTCCAAAATGTTTTAGGCTTTCTCAGGTAAGTTTTGGCAAACTCCAGCCTGGCTTTTTTATGTCTCGGGTAAGAAGTGGGGTCTTCCTGAGTCTCCTACCATACAGTCCCTTTTCATTCAGACGCCGACGGATAGTACGGGTTGACACTGCTGTACCCTTGGACTGCAGGGCAGCTTGAACTTGTTTGGATGTTAGTCGAGGTTCTTTATCCACCATCCGCACAATCTTGCGTTGAAATCTCTTGTCAATTTTTCTTTTCCGTCCACAACTAGGGAGGTTAGCCACAGTGCCATGGGCTTTAAACTTTTTGATGACACTGCGCACGGTAGACACAGGAACATTCAGGTCTTTGGAGATGGAGTTGTAGCCTTGAAAATTGCTCATGCTTCCTCACAATTTGTTTCTCAAGTCCTCAGACAGTTCTTTGGTCTTCTTTCTTTTCTCCATGCTCAATGTGGTACACACAAGGACACAGGACAGAGATTGAGTCAATTTTAATATTGTCAACTGGCTGCAAGTGTGATTTAGTTATTACCAACACCTGTTAGGTGCCACAGGTAAGTTACAGGTGCTGTTATTTACACAAATTAGAGAAGCATCACATGATTTTTCTAACAGTGCCAATACTTTTGTCCACCCCCTTTTTTATGTTTGGTGTGGAATTAGATCCAATTTGGCTTTAGGACAATTCTTTTTACGTTTTTTTCATTGAAGACAAATTAAATGAAGGCAATAATACCAAAGAATTTGTGATTGTAATCATTTTCAGGAAGAAACTGAGTATTATCTGACAGAATTGCAGGGGTGTCAATACTTTTGACCAACACTGTATATATGTACAAATTTGCACTTCAGTAAGGAAGAGGATGAACTCCAGCACCACCTTTAGGTAGCTCCTCAAAGTCATAGTCGCTTTCTAACAAGCTTTTTAATATGACTAGGGATTTGTGCCAGATCAGAACCCCAAACTACAGATGCTGCGTTTCGGGGTAACTGCCCCTCATCAGTGTAGTGTGTGGGATATTCTGATCTGGCTGTGTGAGTTGGCTAAGACGAGGTCTGCGGAACTTGCTATCTACCTTATGGAGAGGAGTTTTCCTGCAACCATAAGAAGACAGTTAAGTAGGTGGCGCTGGAGTTCATCCACTTCCTTACTGGAGTGCAAATTTGCATATTTCCTAGAGGAGGGCTGTGGCTTTAGTTCTCCTTACCTACTTAACTGTCTTCTTATGATTCCGGGAAAACTCCTCACCATAAGGAAGATAGCAAGTTCCCCAGACCTCGTCTTAGCCCACTCACACAGCCAGATCAGAATATCCCACCCACTACACTAATGAGGGGCAGTTACCCTGTATTGCAACATCTGTAGTTTGGGGTTCTGATCTGGCACAAATCCCTAGTCATATTAAAAAGCTTGTTAGAAAGCGACTATGACTTTGAGGAGCTACCTAAAGGTGGTGCTGGAGTTCATCCACTTCCTTACTGAAGTGTAAATTTGCATATTTCCTAGAGGAGGGATTTGACTTTAAATCTCCTTACCTACCCAACTGTCTTCTTATGGTTGCAGGAAAACTCCTCTCCATAAGGGCCACGTCACACACACAGATATCTGTGCAGATATTGTTCACAGATCTCTGGCTGCAGTGAAATCATGGACACATTGTTACATTTGTACACGGCCACAAATGGGACAATCTGTCCATGATTTCACTGCAGCCAGAGATCTGTGAACAATATCTGCACAATTATCAGTGTGTGTGACGTGGCCCTAAGGTAGATAGCAAGTTCCCCAGACCTATATATATATATATATATTTGGATGTCTTTATGCATTTAAAGGGAGTCTGTCATCACATTCTGTCTATATGCGCTGAGGACAGCCTGCTGTGACAGTTAAAAGAAAAAGAGCAACTGTGCCTCTTTTATGAGGGTTTAATAGTTTACTTAAACTGATGGCTTGTTAACCTGTGATTAACATTACGGACTCAAGCGCACATGAATGTCAGACACGCCCTTTGTTATAACTGACACCTTATAGTGAATGCACAATCTCTATTGAGAGCCTGCTGTGGGCAGGGGCAGCTGTCCAAGCTCTACTACATATCTGAAAATAAATTCTTTAAATGTGTGAAAACGGCTTCAACCAATAATCTGTATGATACATCATTGGATTCAGGGTTTATTTTCCTACATTATGATGCCGTCAGATGAGGAAGTAAAAACCTACTACCAGATTCCCTTTAAGGCTATGTGCCCACTGTGCATTTGTGCTGCTTTTTTTGCGTAATTTCTGCAGCATCCACACTTTAACATTAAAGTCTATGTGATTTTCAAAAGATGTGCACACATGTGCATTTGTGACTGCTGCATTTTTGCTGTAGAAATCGCCTACGTTTTTAACTTGTCAATTAACATGCCCATTTTTGGGCTGCACTTTTCCCGTAGACTTCATTCTCCCAAAAAAGTATCACAAACAGATGGGTAGTCCCACAGTCCATTTGAGAGGCTTATTTCCTGCAATTTCCACAAATGCAAAAATGGTCCAATACTCCCTCTTCCTAGTGATCCTACAGTGATCCCTAGTGATTCTTCCCCTGCACAGGCAGGAGCTGTGTGTGTATCGATCTTCCAGGACCTGCACCATGTGACTCACCATGTGACTCAGCCTGTCACATTGGCAGGCTCTGGTAGGACAATACCCACAGGTCCTACTGATGCCTGGGAGGAAGACATCAATGGGGATCACCGCGGGTTTGCAGGAGAGAGTGAGTCTATGTGTCTGTCTGTGTGTGTGTCTGTGTTTCTCTGTGTGTGTGTGTGTCTGTGTTTTCTGTGTGTGTGTGTGTCTTTCTGGGTCCCCATATTTGTGCTGCATTATTGTGCTGTGTTTGTATGTGTACAAGCGCAGCACAAACGTGATACATTTGTGCTGCTTTTGTTTTTACACAGCCGCGTATGTGTAGCTGACTAATGCAGCATAAAAAAGTATGTCCAGTGGGCACATAGCCTAAACCTTGTGTTAGAATAAAATCAAAGTTGAGTAATGTTATGCTGTTATACCTTTGAGACTCTCACAACATAAACATATTCCTCTCTGTATTTTAATCTAAAATGCAAAAATTTAAATAGAAATGTTTATTATCTTCTCTTGTTCACTGTCTGATACAGGCCAAGCACGCGATGACTGACTCATTAAGAACACTTTCTCTATTGGGAGTTGACTAATAGATGAGTATAGTAAAATCTGTATTTTCATATTGGCTAATTCCTCTGTTTGTAACTCAACCAGGATAAATAGATTATCCTGTGTAAATATGGACAAGCACTTTATAAATGACCTCTTTATGGTGTTATTTATTAAGGCTTTCTGACCAGTTCCCCACTGCCAGGAAATCCAGTAATGGAGTGCCAGAAGATTAAAAAGATGGTGGCAGTCATTGAATGAGGGGTCATAAAGATGTAATAAATTACAATGATGGGTTTTGTGATTTATACCAGTGGTGTGTATACAGCATGATGGGAAATGGCACTTTAATTTTACTTGGTATATTTTCAAACCCTATGTACACTTGTACATCACTTTGATCACTAAACCGTCTAAGAGAAAGAGTAATAATATATAAAGTGACTTTCTGCACCACTATACATGGATGGTCTGATATCACATCTAGGGGTGAGAAGAAAATATTAGCAATGTCCGAACAATGCGATGGGATTATTAGTTGCTATTGGTAAAATAACTATTTTATTTGCAGTTTTTTTGTAATTTAAAAATAAACATAATAACAGATGAAAGATACAGATAGTAAGTGGAAAGAAACAAATAAAAAAACATCTATTTGTATTAGATTAACAAATGCCATCCTCCAAGGGTGTGTGGATATTGTATTCACACAATGATAACCAGGAATAAATAAAATGTGTTGGAGATTAGTCAAATTTAATAAGTAATTACTTTATTTGGCAAAAATAGAAAAGATTTGCATTCAGTAAATCATCAACTTAGCTAAAGATGAAAGATATTGAAGAAAATACGGCACATGGATCTCAACTGCAAAAAAGTAAGATGAAAAGGGAATTTCAAATTTCTTATCTTTTATTTCAAAAGAATATTATGTTTAACTCCTAATTACACATAGCTCAGGTTTTTTTTAAATCCAAGCAGATTTAAAAGAGTGTGCGTCTTATTTCTGGCAGCTCCACCACTCAACTGGGGGAAGAGACCTGAACATTATTGGAGTTGGTCCAGTTTTCTTTCATCCGCCGTGGTCTGGATGCTCACATTGTAATGCACAGAGTGGCTGGCAGCTTCCCTGACCCAAGCATAACAGCTTGAAAAATTATTGTGTAGTTGCCATGGTCAGGTTAGGAGAGCCTCCAGCCACTCCATGCATTATAATGTGAGCATCCTCCGTGTTACACAGCAGTCTGAGCCCGGCATTCCCTCTAGTTTGTTGCCATAAGAAATACTAAGCGAAGAGTTAGATAATGATTACCTGGTGTGATAAAATGGTGTCAACTTCACCAGTCTGTTAACTGAAGTAGCTGTGCCCGGTATTGCAGTTCAGTTCCCTCTGACGTAATGTAGTTCTCTTTTCTATTCCTCTTTAAATAGTAACTAAACTTTTTTAGTTAAGTAACCTCCAGGTATTGTAAAGTTCTGAATTACACTGGAAACTAAGTTTGATGTTTTTTCAATGGCTTGTATCTGAAGCGCTGAGAAGTAGAGTTGGGATACATCATTTTACAATGCCCACTTGGAGGCATTCACTGTAATGATGAGATAAATAAGGCTATGTTCACATGTTGAGTAATCGTCCGTTAGAACGGATCCAGTAGCAAAAAAGAAATGCAAACACAACTCTTTTGTCCATTTTGAAAAACATTGATTTCTGCAGGATCCATTTTTTTTTTAACATGTGAACTTGGGATAACATAGTCACTCCAAACCTTGGCCTCCGTATATCTCAAACAAGAGGGTTAAATGTGATGTGAATCCTGCCTTAAATCACTCTTTATGAGGAAAAGTTACATGTTAAGCTAGGGTTACATTTGGGAGCTTGCATCCGTTGGAAGGATGCATTAAGGCTGGCTTCACATTTGCGTTTGTGTCTGCATGCTGATGGCATGCAGACACAAACGCAGTGAAAAGCAGGGCCTTTTTTTGTCTGCAGCGGAGAATGTCCGCCTGCGGGCACATCACTGTGGAGCCCGGGCAGCCAATCGGCGTTGTCCGGGGGCAGGCAGGAGGCGGAGATCAGTGGGTAGATCTCCTCCTCCCCGCCACCGGTAAGCTCAGGGACGTGTCAGCGGGGAGAAACAGCTGATTTGACAGCTGTTTGAATCTCCCGGGCCGACACCGAGAGGAGATGTCAGCGCGGGAAGATACAAACAGCTGTCAGATCAGCTGTTTCTCCCCGCCGACACCGCTAGGAGATTACCAGCGGCGGGGAGGAGGTGATCATGAGAGGCTCAGCTGATCTCCCGGTGGCCGTCGGTGATCTCCTGTGACATCACCGGTGGCCACCGGGAGAGATTTCAATGGGTCCGCAGCGTTCTCCTGCGCTGTCAAGCGCAAGAACACGGCGGACCCATTGACGCCAATGCATTGTTTCTGCGCTTGGGAAGCTTGCTGATTTCCAAGGTCCCGAGCGCACAAAAATGCAACATGCTGGTCCGGGTGCGGACGCAGACCTGGAGGAGCGATATCTTCCGCATCCGCACCAACGCAGCAAAGCAGGCACTATGCGTTCCAATGTAAACATAGGAACCGCAGTGCACATGCGCTTGACTGCGTATGGGAACGCAGCGTACACTGCCTTTCCATACGCAACTGTGAAGCCAGCCTAAAGGATTCTTTTTTTCCCCTTGCCATTTTCATGGCATTCATGTTCATTTTTAGAAAAATGCGTTAACACATGCGTTAATGCATGGTACATATATGTATCATGCATTAACGCATACATTTCCCATAGACTTCCATGTTAAAAAAGCATGCGTTTTTGCAAAAGCACCAAAAATCGCTGCACACCGCATTTTTTGGTGCACTTGTAAAAACGCATAGCGTCAAATGCATTGCACTTTTGCAATGCATTTTTTGCATTGGAGTCTATGAGTGCGCTAACGCATGCGTTTTTCAAGATTTGCTCATGAAAATAACGCATGCATTTAGCAAATGCATGACGCAAGTCGGATCTTAGCATTAATGCTACTAAATGGATTTCATATTTCCCATAGTGTTTGTCTCTGGCCCCATCACATACTATGAGGCCGAATTCTCATGTCTGTTTATTGATTTATTTTTCACGTATGAGAAAGTCAGATTGATTTTAATAAGTAGATTTATCCGACTTTCATGTGAACGTGCCAACTGACTATAATGGGTGCATGTTCTATGCTCAATAGAGAAAAAAAACAGGTAGAACATGTGTATTAACTCCTTTAACCCCGGATGAGTTTCCACATTCCATTTTTCGTTTTTCCCACCCCTGCTCCCAAGAGTCATACCTTTTATGTTTTCCGTCAATATAGACATATGATGGCTTGTTTTTTGTGGGACAAGAAATCATTTATTTTACAATATAGTGTACAGGAAAATGAGAAAAAATTAAAATGTGGTGAAATAGCAAAAAAAAAGTGCAATTACACGTTTGTTTTTGTGATTTTTTATTCACCATGTTCACTTATTGGTAAAACTGATGCTTTGGGTCAGTACGAGCTTATAGATCCCAAACTCTTACTATTATATAAGTGGTGAAAAAAAATTCTGAAGTTTGTGAAAAAAAGAATTGCACTTTTGTCGCCATTTTCTGCGACCCGTAGCGTCCTCATTTTTTGGGATCCGGGGTTGTTATTTTTTTGGGAACTGGGGCTGCTTATTTTTTGCAGCTTGAGCTGACATTTCTAATGATAACATTTTTGGGTAGATGTGCTGTGTTGGTTGATCGTTGTTGCACTTTATTGCAATATTGTGACGACAAAAAAATAACGGAATTTCGGCGTCAGCACTTTTTTTCCGTTAGCCAGTTTATAGATCTGATTAATTGATTTTATATTTTGATAGATTTCTGAACACGGTGATGCCAAATATATGTATTTTTTTATTTTTTAATAGTTTTATTTGTTTTGTTATATTTTTAAAAACTTTTTTTCTTTATTTAACACTGTCCGATAGGGTGCCACAGTGCTGCACTGTCCGATTGCTTGTGTTATGTAGAGATGAACTGCAGCTCATCTCTATATAGCACAAATGGTCACTTCATGTGGATGCTATCTAAGTGACACATCGAGATCCCACGATCACATCGTGTGATCTCAGATCACAGAGGGGAAAGGTGCAATCCCCACCGCAGGGCTTCCAATCACGCTGTCAGTGAATTCCAGTGCGATTGAAAGGGTTAACACTGCCGATCAGATCACTGATCTGATTGGTGGTGTTAGCCACACATCTTAGCTGATGAAATCAGCTGAGATGTGGGAGGAAAGATGTGAGCTCACCGCCGGAGCTCACATCAAAGACCTCAGTACATCATGAGTCGTAAAGAGGTTGAACAAGGACATTCTTTGTGACTGTTTTTTTCCTATTGCCTGAATTACCAAAATTGATCCTATATTGTGCATCTGTTACCTGTTGTTTAGACTTTAAAGTTATCTGCTGACTGATAAATGGTCAGTCTGCAAAAAATGTAAATTACATGTGGCTGCCCTATTTTCAGATTCCTTTATTAATATACATAAAGGAACATATTTTATTATATTTGATTCAAAGAACATCTTAACTAGAGGTATAAAAAACCTCAAAACAACATTGTACAGAGTGTCTTCGCAGGGCAGAATATAAGGTAACCTTCCCTTGTGTAACGGCAGAGTGCTACTATTTAATTTAATCTAATAAACTCATTAGTAACTAGAGCCACCTGTTTGCTGTTTGCCTTATATTGCATCAATGCCAACTTTTGTGAAGTAAAAGTGAAGAAAACTGAGAAAAAGTAATGAGATGAACACAAATTATATGGTAAGAAACATCAATCTAGCTGCGCAAATTAATCAAAGCTTGCGAGCCATTGAAACAAAAACATAATGACAGCCTTCCAGCTACGAGGCCTACAATTATTTAAAAACTTATTTTTGAGGGATAAATGCTATAAAAAGTGCAAATAACTATCAGCACTTCACACATTGCATTGTTAACTCGTATTTCAGTTTACAATAGTCACTGCACACCAGATTCATCTTCAGTAAATTCAATGACAGTACTGCAAATATTATATTTTCATCCACTATAGCTGTCTGTACAAATAATAAAACATTAGGATCCTGAATAATACCCAAAATAAAGAGAATTTTGTTTACGTACCGTAAATTCTTTTTTCTTTAGTCATCAATGGGAGACCCAGACAATGGGGTTTAGGGCTCTGCCCTCCGGAGGTCACACTAGGTACTACAAGTTTGTAGACACCGCCTCCTCCGCTTATAAACCCCCACCGTAGGAGACATCCTCAGTTTAGTCCATAAGCTGCGAGGAGAAATTAAACCACACCCGAAACATCGGGAAGAATGCCGTGCACAGACGGTTCAACAACCCGGCAAACACTGTCTCAACAGAGAACAGAACAAATGCAAAATATGCAACGGAACAACTGGGTGGGTGCTGGGTCTCCCATTGATGACTAAAGAAAAAAGAATTTACGGTACGTAAACAAAATTCTCTTTTTTCTGGTCGTCATAATGGGAGACCCAGACAATGGGGATGTCCTAAAGCAATACCCCAGGGCGGGAAGAGTTCCTCAACAAGACGGATAACACATGGTTCCCTCTAAAGGTGGGCAACCGCCGCCTGGAGAACCCGCCTGCCCAAACTCGCATCCGCAGAGGCATGGGCATGCACCATATAGTGCTTAGAGAAAGTGTGCAGGCTGGACCAAGTGGCCGCCTGACACACCTGTAGAGCAGAAGCTCGATGTCGCAAGGCCCAAGAGGCACCTACAGCTCTCGTAGAGTGCGCCTTCAAACCCACCGGGAGAGGCAAACCAGAAGACCGGTACGCCTCCTGAATGGGAGCCTTGATCCATCTGGCCAAGGTCGACTTTGAAGCCGCGGCCCCCTTATAGCGACCCATCGTGAGGACAAATAAGGAATCCGAACTCCTAAAGGAGGCGGTCCTGGACACATAAATGCGTACAGCTCTCACGAGATCCAGAGTATGGAGGTCGCGCTCAACCTGATGAACGGGAGCGGGGCAAAATGATGGGAGAACAATCTCCTGGTTTAAGTGGAACGTTGAAACCACCTTCGGCAGAAATTCACGCCGTGGGCGCAACACCACCTTGTCTTGGTGAACCACCAGAAAGGGTGACTTGCACGAAAGTGCAGCCAATTCCGAGACCCGTCTCAGAGACGTAATCGCCACCAGAAAGACCACCTTCTGGACAGACGAGAGAGAGAGATGTCTCTCAGTGGCTCAAACGGCGGTTTCTGCAGTGCCGCCAGGACCATGTTTAGGTCCCAAGGGTCCAGAGGTCGTCTGTAGGGCGGGACCACCCGAGACACTCCCTGCAGAAATTGACGGACCTTCGGGAGGAGCGCCAAGCGCCTGTCAAACAGCACTGAAAGTGCTGATACTTGACCTTTCAGAGAGCCAAGGGATAATCCCAACTCCAACCCCGACTGTAGGAAGGCCAACAATGTCGGAATAGACAAAGGCCACGGAGAGCGGCCACCAGAGGCACACCAGGTAAAAAAGATTTTCCACGTTCTGTGGTATATCTTCCTGGAAACAGGTTTCCTTGCCCGATTCATAGTGGCAACCACTGTAGGAGAGAAACCTCTGGATGTCAGCAGCCAGGCCTCAAGAGCCATGCAGTCAATCTGAGGGCCCTGGAATTGAGGTGGAAGAATGGGCCTTGCGCGAGTAGATCTGCGCGTTCTGGAAGAGCCCACCTGTGTCCGCCTGACAGTTGCCACAGGTCCGGGTACCAAGACCTCCTGGGCCAATCTGGAGCCACTAGAATGGCCACTCTGCATTCTGTCCTGATCTTCCACAGGACCCTGGGAATCAGAGCCAGAGGCGGAAACACATATGGCAGCTGAAAGCTGGACCAGCTCAGGATCAGGGCGTCCGCCCCTAGAGACTGGGGATCCCAAGATCTCGCCATGTATTGGGGCACCTGATGATTCAGCTGTGAGGCCATCAGATCCACGTCCGGAGTGCCCCACCTGCCGCAGATGTCCCGGAAGACGTCTGGATGTAGGGACCACTCTCCGGCGTCCATCCCCTGTCGGCTCAGATAGTCGGCCTCCCAGTTCTCGACCCCTGGGATGTGAACTGCGGAGATCAGGCAGCCGTTTTCCTCCACCCAGAGTAGAATGCGGTGGACTTCGGCGAGGGCCTGAGCACTTCTGGTCCCTCCCTGATGATTTATATAGGCGACGGCCGTCGCATTGTCGGACTGTACCCGAATGGGCTGTCCTGACAGGAACTTCTGAAACGCCAGTAGCGCCAGATAGACCGCCTTGATCTCCAGCACGTTGATCTGCAACGCCGACTCCGACCGAGTCCAGAGGCCTTGAGCTCTGTGGTGCAAGAACACCGCCCCCCAGCCCTTCAGACTGGCGTCGGTGGTCACCACTAACCATGACGGTTTTAGGAAGGACCGGCCCCCTGACAGGTGATGTGGCTGGAGCCACCACTGCAGAGAGTCCCTGGTTGCTTGTGACAGTGTCACCAGCCGATTCAGAGAGATCGTCCTCTTGTCCCATCTGCGAAGAATCTCCAGCTGGAGAGGACGGAGGCGAAACTGTGCGAACGGCACCGCCTCTATCGCCGCTACCATGCGACCCACCAGTCTCATCAATACCCGTAGGGATGACTGTGGAGACAGGAGGACATTCTGCACTCCTGATTGGATCGCAAGCTGTTTGGCTTGAGGTAGGGACACCAGGGCCGAGTCCGTGTGGAAGTCCATGCCCAGATATGTCAATGACTGGGTCGGAACTAGGGTCGACTTTTGAATGTTGATAAGCCACCCGAACTGTTCCAGGGACTTCATGGTCACCTCCAGGCTCACCCGACAAAGGTCTTCCGATGGCGCCCTGACCAACAGGTCGTCCAAATAGGGTATGACGGCGTGTCCCTGCGCATGCAGGAGAGCCATCATGGAGGCCATCACCTTTGTGAACACCCGTGGTGCTGAGGCTAGCCCGAATGGCAGTGCCACAAATTGGAAGTGCTCTTCCCCCACTGCGAATCTCAACCAGCGCTGATGAGCTGGTGCAATGGGGACGTGAAGGTAAGCGTCCCTGATATCGATGGACGCTAGGAAGTCTCCCTGTGACACAGCCGCGATCACTGAGCGCAGGGATTCCATGCGGAACTTCCGAACCAACACGTGTCGGTTGAACAACTTGAGGTCCAACACCGGGCGAAAAGAGCCGTCCTTCTTTGGGACAATAAAGAGGTTGGAGTAAAAACCCCTGAACCTCTCTTCCGTGGGCACAGGGACCACCACTCCGTCTCTGCGGAGTCCCTCCAACACCAGGTGAAAAGCCTGAGCCTTTTCTGGGATGGAACCGACCGATGGAATCGGTGTATTGGTTGTGACGTGAGCTCTATCCTGTAACCTCTTGAGACCACGTCTCGAACCCACTGATCTTGAATGTGAAGAAGCCACTTGTCCTGAAAACGGGACAGGCGGCCCCCCACCTGTGGGGAGGCAGGATGAGAGAGCGAGTCATGTCGAAGCGGGCTTGGGGGTGGCAGCCGCTGCCCCAGCCGGCTTCTTCTGACGACTCTTGGAACGCCACTGAGTAGCAGGCTTGCCCCCTCGGTCTGAGCGAGTGGACGCCGTTGATGACTGTGAACCGGAGCGAAAGGACCACTGCTTAGGGTTCCTTTTCACGGTGTACCGTGGCTTAGGCTTATTCTGCGGGATCTTAGACTCAGCAGAATCCTTTATCAATTTGTCCAGTTCGGTGCCAAAAAGCCTGTCACCAGCGAACGGAAGATTTTGTAAAATCTTCTTAGATGTGGCATCTGAGTCCCAAAGACGCAGCCACAACAGCCTGCGGATCGCAATTGCATTGGCCGAGGCCACAGCAGAGCGAGTGGCAGTTTCCAAAGATGCCGTCCTGGCATAATCCGCATAGGCCCTTGCTCTCTCAGTGAGAGCCAGGACCTCTGGACTGGACCTAGCTAGATCAGTGATACCATCCAAACAGATAGTAATCGCTTGTAGGGTCCAGACCGCGGCAAAATTAGGGGCAAACGAAGACCCCACAGCCTCATAGGAAGACTTGGCGAGTTGCTCGACCTGTCTATCAGTAGCATCCTTCAACGAGGAGCTATCAGAGGCAGAAAACAAGGAGCGCGCAGCAATCCTAGTCATGGAAGCATCCACCTTGGGAGACTGCGACCATTCCTGGAGCGCCTCCTGGGGAAAGGGAAAGCGATTGTCCTTAGTTTTACGGACATAACGCCGCCCAGGATGCAACCTGGGAGCTTTGATCACCCTTCCGAAATTAGTGTGGTCCATGAAGGAGCCACTTGGTCTAGCCTCTGGCCGCAGCCATTGGTATATCTCCTTGGGGTGTACAGTCACCTCCTCAGGAGGAGTGACAAGACGCAATGTCTCATTGATGGAGGACACCAGATCCTCCACCCCATCTGGAGATTCAGACATAGACCCAAGAGTAGAACCCCCATCGTCTTCCTCACCATCAGAGGAACGCTCCTCCTCAGAGAGAGTCTGGAGCTCAGGAGAGGCCTCACGGGCTCGCTTAGGGGGTCTTACAGCAGAAGTAAGAGACACCCGGGGGTAACTAGGAGGAGTAGCTGGGTTCTCCAGTCTCCTATGCAGTGCCTCCAGGGTTTGCGACATGGAGGACATCTGGGACAGCAGAGATTCATTGATCTTATTCTGCGTTTCCCATGGCCCTGGGATCACTTGAACCTCAGGGTATAATCCCGGATTTGCAGACTCAGTAGTAGCAGATCGGGCCTCTGGGCGTCCGCAGTTATTGCAGGACCCCTCAACCAGCGTCCCGTTGCATGTAACACAGGCAATGGAGACCACCGCCGCCTTAGCAGCATGCTTCCCAACTGAGGACATCTCCACAGTGAGGGGAATATAAGCCAAAGTTCACAAACAAACCGGGAATCCCGGTGGCTTACCGACCGCAGTAAAGCGGTAGGAGGAAGCGGTGTGTGTGTGTGACCTCCGCGAGTTCCGGTCTCCCTTGTAAGTGCAGACACGCGCTGCAGCCAGATCCCAGCCGGGAAGTGAGGGAGAAGATGGCCGCCGACAGTGAAGATGTGGGCGGAGCCAGGAACACGCGGGAAGAACACACAACACGCCCAGCGGTGATGTCACCATAAGGGCTGCCTCCTCCTCCTCCAGACTGCCTCAGCAATGGAGGTGCCGGAGCCCGCAGCGCGGGAAAAGAGTGTGAATATCACCACATACACTCTCAGACTGCATGTACACATAAAAACACACGCAGTCTACAGCCTCAGCCCCTGTGAAACACAGGGCGGTCAGCCAGGGAGACCCCAGCACAGGGTCACCGCCAGAACCGCGGACCCGAGGGTAACCGCGCGGTCTGAGTGTCATGACACCACATTGACAGACACTACCCCCAGGCACACAGGAGACACACCAGGTGCCTCAGTGCCGGTCCGGTCTGTAAGCACCTTTAGGGAGGCCTCGGACGGGGGTACAGCACCAGTCCGGAGTGTAAGCACCATTTAGGGAGGCCTCGGACTGGGCTGGCTCCGTCCGGTCTGTAAGCACCATTTAGGGAGGCCTCGGACGGAGCGGAGCTGTGCAAGGCTCCAGGCTCCCCCTTACCAGAGCCTCCATGGAGGGATGGAAAGGAAGGAGCGCGACAGCGTACCGGGAGAACACTGAAGTGTCCAGGCTAAAAGCCCTCCGGTACCTCCACCAGCGTGTTCCGCAGAGGGTGAGCGGGGAGGCTGTCGGGGGTCCCGAGCGGGACCATTTTACCTTGTCTTCATACGCCATCACGTAAGCTGTGAGAATGCAGTGAAGTGCAAGCAAAGCGTGATCTCCGAGCACACTAAGTTTAAAACTGAGGATGTCTCCTACGGTGGGGGTTTATAAGCGGAGGAGGCGGTGTCTACAAACTTGTAGTACCTAGTGTGACCTCCGGAGGGCAGAGCCCTAAACCCCATTGTCTGGGTCTCCCATTATGACGACCAGAAAATAATCTGGATGCTTAATTCACACAAATTCACACAAGCATGCTGCGCTTGACAGCAAGTCTCAGATCACTCGCACCCATACAAGTCTACCAATGCACTGAACTCAGAAATCATCAGAGTGCAGCACGATATATGCAGGGACAGACAATTGAGGAGACGGAGAAATTAATCTCTTTTGCAGGATCAGATCACAGTTGCATGACTCTCTGATCATGCTCGCAGCAGAGCCTGAGTTGAGTGTCACTAGCATATTGCATCCAATGCTCTCACATCTGATGCTATACACTCATCTGACCTCAGCCTAATGTAGAAAGACACTAAAGGATGGTACTGCACTGTGGACCAGTAGGTGCTCCCAATACCATTATGGGGTGCTCTACTGATGCACTCTTACTCGACAAGGAGCAATACTTTAATACTTTTAGGGAATAAAAGAAAATTATATATATATATATACTACCATTCAAAAGTTTGGGGTCATTTAGAAATTTCATTATTTTTGAAAGAAAAGCACTTTTTTTTCAAAGAGGCTAACATTAAATGAATCAGAAATACACTCTATACATTGTTAATGTGGTAAATGACTATTCTAGCTTCAATCGTCTGGTTTTTAATGCAATATCTACAATACATAGGTGTATAGTGGCCCATTTCCAACAACCATCACTTCAGTGTTTTAATGGTACATTTTGTTTGCTAACTGTGCAACAAAGCTAATGGATGTTTCGAAAACCCTTGTACAAGTATGTTAGCACAGCTGAAAAAGGGTGTGGTTGAATAGAGAAGCTATAAAATTGACCTTCCTTTGAGCTAGTTGAGAATCTGGAGCATTACATTTGTTCTATGAAACTCTCAAAATGACCAAAAAAAAGAGAACTTTCAAGTGAAACTCGATAGTCTGTTCTTATTATTAAGAAGGAAGGCTATTCCATGTCAAGAAACTGAAGATGTATGGTGTGTACTACTCCCTTCAGAGGAGAGCACAAACAGGCTCTAACCAGAGTAGAAAGAGAAGTGGGAAGCCCCGCTGAACAACTGAACAACAAGACAAGTACATTAGAGTCTCTAGTATGAGAAATCGACGCCTCACAGCTCCTCTTCTGGCAGCTTCATTAAATAGTACCTGCAAAATGTCAGTGTCAACATCTACAGTGAAGAGGCGACTCTGGGATGCTGGCCTTCATGGCAGAGTGGCAAAGAAAAAGCTATATCTGAGACTTGCTAATAAAAAGAAAAGATTAATATGGGCAAAAGAACACAGGCATTGGACAGAGGAAGATTGGAAAAAAGTTTGATAGACAGACGAATCAAAGTTTGAGGTGTTTGGATCACACAGAAGAACATTTGTGTGATGGAGAACAACTGAAAAGATGCTGGAAGATGCCTGACGCCATCTGTGAAGCATGGTGGAGGTAATGTGATGGTCTTGGGTTGTTTTATTGAGGGTAAAGTGGGAGATTTGTACAAGGTAAAAGGGATTTTGAATAAGGAAGGTTATCACTCCATTTTTCAATGCCATGCCATACCCTGTGGACAGCGCTTGATTGGAGCCAATTTCATCCTACAACAGTACAATGACCCAAAGCACACCTCCAAATTATGCATGAACTATTTAGGGAAGAAGAAGGCAGCTGGTATTCTGCCTGTAATGGATTGGCAGCGCAGTCACCAGATCTCAACCCCACTGAGCTGTTGTGTTGTGGGAGCAGCTTGACCGTATGGTACAAAAAATGTGTCCATCAAGCCAATCCAACTTGTGGCAGGGGCTTCAGGAAGCATGGGGGAAAATTTCTCAAGATTACCTCAGCAAATTAACAGCTAGAATGCCAAAGGTTTGCAATGCTGTAATTACTGCAAAGGGAGCATTCTTTGATGAAAGCAAGGGTTGAAGGAGAAAATTATTATTTCAAATAAAAATCATTAATTCTAACCTTGTCAATGTCTGACTATATTTTCTATTCATATTGCAACTCATTTGATAAATAAAAGTATGAGTTATCATGGAAAACACAAAATTGTCTGGGTGACCCCAAACCTTTGAACACTAGAGTATATGAATATATAATATATAGACACCCTCTGTAACATGACATATGTCTATATCCTTATGCAAAATTTCCTTTATCTGATTTATACAAAATCTTTGACAAAATATCCCACTGTGCCATCATATAAATTGAGGCATTTAAAGACTATATGGGATCATAAAATTATATGTGTATTGTAATACAGATACAGTGTGAGTTGAAAACCTATTAATGAAACTAGGACCAGACTCAGCAATAGGACATGCTTTGTTTTCAGTCATTATTGTCCCCTTTGGCAATGTAGCCCATTAATCCTCCTACAGCAGAAGAGCAGAGCCAATAATGGGCAATGTGGTGGCACAATGACATGTCAGGGTAATGTAATCACTCTTGACTAAGCATTGAACAAGGGATCACTTGAATTTTTAAAGCAGATAGAGTTAAAAGAGCATAATATAATAGCTCTGTAAGGTAACAGATGGTCTGCACAGGTTCAGGGTTTGGATTTAGACCCTTTAAAGCAGTGTTCCATAACTCCAGTCCTCAAGAGCTATCAACAGATTATTTTTTCAGGATTACCTTAGTATCGTCCAGGTAATAATTCACATGTGCAATACTAAGGCTGGGTTCACACTGGCGTTCCCCTCCACAGCGTTCTGCGGAGGGGAACCGCCATGTGAGCGCAGCCAGCGCAAGCCCCTATCTTTATAATGGGAGTGCACGGTGCTGCGCTTGACTGTGCATGACCGTGCGCTCCCACTCACTGCCATATGTGATTTGTACGCAGGAGGACGCCTGCGCACAAATCACACACTCACCTCCGCACCAGGGACGCGACATGTTGCATTCCTGGTGCGGACGAGAGTGTGTGATTTGTGCGCAGGCGTCCGCCTGCGTACAAATCACATATGGCAGTGAATGGGAGCGCACGGTCATGCGCAGTCAAGCGCAGCACTGTGCACTCCCATTATAAAGATATGGGCTTGTGCTGGCTGCGCTCACATGGCGGTTCCCCTCCGCAGAACGCTGCGGAGGGGAACGCCAGTGTGAACCCAGCCTAAGGAAATGCTGAAAACATAATCTGTTGGTGGCTCTTGAGGGCTGGAGTTGGTGAACACTGCTCCAAACCATTCATGGTCACATCTGGTCTTCAAGATCCTCAAATGTTTCTGCATTACCAGGGAGGTGAACAGTTGTACTGTTCTTTGTATTATGTCTGAAAGAACAGTAATGGTAACCTCTGATATCTGCCACAAATCAGAAACATGCATTTTTGGTCGATCTTGAGGACTGGTTGGCCACCTTTGCTTTTACTTAACAAGTAAACCACATTGTGTCACTTTCAGACATAAAACTACTGGCCTTAACTTAAGTCTACAATATATAAAAACTTTATATATTTTATCTAGTAACAAGTCCAAAACCGAACACTAGAGGAAAGTGTTTTCACTCAATAAATGTTTATGCTGCACAGCTAGGCAGCGTGCAGGTGCACTGAGGGTGTGCTCACTTCACTAAGCAAAAGTCAACTGATATCATAATAGAGAGCAAAAAAGGGCACTTAAATTATGGGTGAGTGCACTTTTTTGTTCTCTATGATATCGCTTTATATACAGTATATTATTATAATTATAATTTATATTTATCATTATCATCATTACATCATTGGCACCTTCAACAGTTATGGAAAGATGGACCCATGCTTGTAATATTATTTAAGAGAAAGAAGTGTTAAGATTTTCTTTTAGCTCCTTTTAGTAACACATTGCCAGGATGTGACAGCTTTACAAGGTACAGTAATAGGAAAGTGAATTCAGGGTAGCCAATGTAACTTACAGATATTACATTGCTTCACTTATTACGGCAGCAGGTCAAGGTCACACAAGTCCTTCCTATTATGCCTACATGACAAAGTAGGACAATTACATTGCTGAATGCCTTAGCTAGCCACAAGTTTAATAAGTCCATAGCAAACGGGCATCACAGTCGTCTAAAGAGGACATAGTTATTAGAATAAATAATGTAAAGTCAACTTTTACTGGGCCTGAGCTCTTTGTTGTTGGCTTTCTACAGTTAAGGAATGTCTATAAGGAGTAGACTGAGAAAATGTGTTATTATGTGATATGTTATCGAGAATTTCTGGTATGTATGGACATCGCTGTCCGTTATACAGAATGCTATCTCCTATTGTATTTTCAATAGTTGATGAGATGCAATCCCTATCAATTCACTAAATTAAGGTGTCTTTTATTATGTGTCTAAATCCTGTTATTACTGATCAGATTGTTCTACTTATTTTCATAGATACAATCTGCAGGTATTTATACAGGTTTTCTCATTATATACTTTTAGGATATGTCAAAGTCTGACCAATAATAGTAGGAACTCTATATGAAACTATTGAAATACAGAAATGTTTACACATGGTCATATCATCATTATAGTGGTTTGACATCACCCTCACAGCCTGGTACGTGGAGAAATGTCAGTTTTTAATGCAGAACCAAAGCCAGAAGTGGATCCACCAAGAAAGAGAAGTATATGGTCCTTCCTCTATATATCCCTTCCTCATCAATCCACTTCTGGCTTTGGATAAAAAATACTTAATCAATAACTGCTGTTGTGTATTTCCAATTAGTAGCCTTATTTATCAAAGACTGTTCTTGATGCCTAAGGGTACCTTTACACGCCGCCACTGTGGGTAGCAACAGGCATCGATCACACGTGCATGCGCACGTTTTTAACGGTGGATACCGATCGCTGATGCCACATATACACGCAGCCACTGCGTGCTCCACTGAAGGTATCTGCGTTCCCCGGAAGTACGGCTCCTGTGGCTTACTTCCTGTTGAATACACGCCGCTACCACAAAGGAATATGGGCGTACATATTTGGTGCCACAAGTACATAGGCGTGACAGAGTTGTGTATTACGTGACGCTCGTACGATGATTGGACAACGCAATAGCATCATGATTGGCCAGCCTGCGCAGGAAGGCTGGCTAATACATGACGCCATTGCAATTGTGGACTGTGAATGGATAGCTCTTTAAATATGGCGCCCTGTGCAGGGACAGCCAATGGTAACACAGTAGCCCCCACCAATGATCGCTGATGGGGCGTGGTATCCATGACGCTGTGGCACGCCCCTGGGAATTCGTAGGCCACGCAAATACCTTGCCTGTGCCCCGATTACACGCCACCACCATAGGTATTGTGCCTTCCTGTTTTTGAGCACGGCTCAGCAACAGGTATTCGAAGGAACTGTAGGGCGCAGGGAGGAATTTTCCGATTTACATGCCGCCATTTCGTAGTGATTTCATGGCAACAGGCACAATTGTCCCCAGTGCCCGGCAGTTTCTGCTTTCCTGTGGTGGCGTGTACATGTACCCTAAAGGAACATCAGATTTTCATTTTTCATTTTTATATTGCAGTTTAGGAAATAAAACAGGTCTGATTTACTGATTTGCATAAAAAGGGCAATCTTTTTATTAGAGTTTTAATTGACACGGTCAATCTTAAATAGTCTTCTATGGCACACTGTCTTCTATGTCACAACTATCTTGGCTATTTTGTACATTAATCTGACTTGCAACTATTTAGCATATAAGTAGATATGCAAATTTTTGTAATGTCACTGCATTGTTACTGTTTTACTTCTGAAAATAAAAAGTTTTATGTTTAATATTTTGTTAGTATTTTGTTAATCTCCTTTGGCTTTCAAAACAGTCTGAATACTTCTGGGTATGATCTCCATCAGATTCAAGCAATCCTCCTTCAAAATATGATCCCAAATCTCTTCCACACTTACTCAATGTTGGTGCATACTGATTGAATCACTTTGGTAGATATACAGCTTTTTCTTCAAATCTACCCACAAGTATTCGATTGTGGTGAGGTCTGGAGACTGAGAGGGCCAATCCAGTACCTCTACTTCAATGTCATTTAACCATTTCTTTACCAATCTCAACTTATACTTCGGGTCAATGTCCTGCTGGAACACTATGTCGTCCTTTTCATACCCATAGTACTAGAGTGTATGAACTAACTTGTCTTGGAGGATAATCACATATAGTTCAGCATTGAGACCAACATTTCTGGTAAAGAATTCAATGCCTTTTGGTGTGAAACAACCCCATATCATCTGGCTTCTTCCACCAAGCTTGACAATTTCTTGATCTGTTAACCCCTTTTTCCTTTGTTTCTTTCAGACCATTTTGCGCCTATCAGAGGTTAATGTATTAACTTTCGTCTCATCACTCCAAATCACCTGTTTCCAATCTTCTACTGTCCACTTTCAGGATTTCTATGTAAACTTGATCTGATGCTGCTACAAGTATGACGATATTGAAGTTGAAGCTTGTTAATATTTATTCCAGACTTGTGTAACATGCATCACACGGGGATTTATTGTAATTTTATGTCATCTCACTATTATGAAGTATATGAGCTACCCTCCACTGCCGTGTTTGTTGCGCCAGAACTAATAGACCTTTTGATGAGCCCATTTGATTCAGATATTTTGCCTGGACGTCCATCTATTAGCTTTTGAATGGATGGATGGACTTCATTTCATATTCTTCCAACTTGTATGGCACTCACATGATGCAGTTTCGCAATTTACTTGGCTGAGAGAGCACTATCGATAAGCTAGGAAATGCTGATTTTTCTATTTTTCTCTTCTTGGGAAATCTTTTTCATGATTACTTCCCGATTTCTACCTGTAACCTTTTGCTTCAAAGTTAACCTAAAAAAAACTATTGGAGAATGTGAGAACAGGTTGTAATTTGTAGTATTCAGGAAACTATTTTTTTTTATCAAACACGAGTAGCAAAACAGTACCAATGCGGTAACATAACAAAGATCTGCATAACTAATCACTTGATAAATAGTTGCAAGTCATATTTATGTATGAGATAGCCAAGATGATTGTCTATAAAATGAATGTATATAAAATGAATGTAGTTTCATAGGTGATGGTGAAATATGGAGCCTAAATGTCAAAAGTTCAAAAAGTGTTACCCTTTTGCTTTTTACTGTATTAGGACTATGTTTTATCTCTTTGAGGTGTTGCAAAATATGGCATCTGGTTTCAATTATGAAACATAATAATTCGGGAGAAGGTTAGAGCAAAGACTGTATATTGTTAAGTTCTATAATGATGTGATTATACAAAGAGTTGATTGTTTCCTTGGAAAATGTAGTATTATGTATGAAATGGTCTATGGCTCTGACAAGCATTTTGAGAAGAGAAAAGCAACCTTGCAGTTCAAGATATCAGTCCATGTTCAAGAGCTTTAGACCCAAGCCAGTGAGGGGGTTGTCATCGGCCATTCTGTCGCTATAGCAACTTGTGATTTTTAATGGCAATCTAAAACTCATCTTCGGGAATTTTCATCTAGTTTGGCCTTGTAAAGTATATGCAAACGATGCAAAACAAGCCCTTTATTGTTTAACTATGGAGTTTTACATTTCCTTCATCTGTTATTTCTAAAGCCTCACATTTTTAAGCTATTCACAATATGAAGAATTTCATGATTTCCTTTTAATGTACGGGTACAAGTTTATCCATTCATCACTGATTAGAAAGTTACTTTCTGATGGCACTTTAATGTAACCGATGCAAAAAGAATGTAATATGAGTTCAGGAGACCAATGCCACGGTATACAATTCTAGCATATATTTCAGATATGCCATTAAGAGAAACTGTGCTTGTTCTAGTGTTATTGCATAAGTGATCTGCCTGTACATTATAGGTGATAAGTTCCACTACTTAGCACATTACACTGGTATGATGGTTATAAAAAAAATTCTTTCTTCTACCTAGTGTCACAACCTTTCCTAGAAAAAGAAAAATACATTAGTAGAGTGGTATATACAGAATGAGGTATAACTGTATATGAAGTACTATGAATTGTCAACTACCCATACTATATAATGCATACTCTAAAATATACTGGTATTCTCTCTGAAAGACACAATAGAAATTAGTTGGCTGAATGCAGTGTTTTAAGTAGGACCTGCTGACCGTCTAATGTGTTTGGCAGCCTCCTGGGTCTTCCCTGACACATGATGACAGGGAAGAGAATTGGGCCTTTGGAATTTCACCAGCCCATTCTTTAGGTTTCTGGGATGTTAAGCCAATGCCGAATGTGTCTGGTCTGCTCTTCTTCTCATGAAAACGCACAAAAGCTTGGCTGAACCAAAGGCTTAGGTGTAACAAGGAATAAGGACAAATAGCTGACAGCTGAAACTTCAGCCAACAGTTATCTCACTTAGTCGTCTGCTCTGACCTTCCCTATGTTTTACATTGAAGCTCTGTTTCTATTTACTCGGATTGGCTGCTGTATGTAAGCTCAAGTGCAACAAAAAGTAATTATATAACGAGATAGTTTCTATTACAGCAAGATCAATACATTTTAAACTAAAAGCTGTTAAATCATCAATTAAATAAATGAAGTACTATAATAACAAATCTTAAGGCAAATGACTAGAAATAGGTAAATAGATGTTTTGGCAGCTAAGCAAGTATCGGTGACATGGAGGTTAAGGTTCCATGAAAATTCAGGACCCTTTAGATGGCCTGCTTCCCATATGAGACAACCAGTTTTATGAATCAACTTGTATTCAGGATCTTCAAGTTACGTCTTTGTGATCTGGTATGGGTAGAATTTATTTTACATGAATGAAAAAGAGAAATCCAGCGTCCGGAGAAATTAGGATGTGTGTGTGAGGATGAGTGTGTGAGGATGAGTGTATGTGAGTGAGGATGTGTGTGTATAAGACAGTGTGTGTGTGAGGGTGTGTGTGAGAGTGTGTATGAGGATTTGTGGATGTGTGAGAGTGTGTATGTGTGTGAGAATATATGTATGTGTAGGTTTGTGTGTGAGGGTGTGTGTGAGTGTGTATGTGAGTGTGTAAAAAGAAAGCAAAACAAGATGGGGGGGGCATCACTATAAAAGTAGATCAGGATGGTGGATATACCTAGAAAAGGGGATCAGGATGGGGGATGTCACTACATAAGGGGACCAGGATGCGGGATATCACTACTAAAGGGGATCGGGATGGGGGACATCACTAAAGGGGATCGGGATGGGGGATATCACTAGAAAAGGGGTTTGGGATGGGGGACATCACTAGAAAAGGGGATCAGGATGGGAGACATCACTACTAAAGGGGATCGGGATGGGGGATATCACTAGAAAAGGGGTTTGGGATGGGGGACATCACTAGAAAAAAGGATCAGGATGGGAGACATCACTACTAAAGGGGATCGGAATGGGGATATCACTAGAAAAGGGGATCAGGATGGGGAACATCAGTAGAAAAGGGGATCAGGATGAGGGACATCACTAGAAAAGGGGATCAGGATGGAGGACATCAGTAGAAAAGGACATTACTACAGGATGGGGACATTACCACAAGAAGAGGATCAGGATTTGTACTTTACTACATTGAGCAAAAAATCCTGGTATTACTAAAAATATCACTTAGTCCTACAAGGGATGTGGCCCCCTGCTATAAATGTTTTTCTATATGCGGCCCACCAACCCAGCCGAGTTTGAGACCCCTGCTTTAGATGGCCTGCTTCCCATATGAGACAACCAGTTTTATGAATCAACTTGTATTCAGGATCTTCAAGTTACGTCTTTGTGATCTGGTATGGGTAGAATTTATTTTACATGAATGAAAAAGAGAAATCCAGCGTCCGGAGAAACTTTCTTAAAAAAGTTCCAGTCTTTATTAACACCTTTAAAACAAATCCATTTCAGTAGCAATGGAACCACAGGGGCAGAGATGCCCAATCCCACGCTTTTTGGCGGATAAAGCCTTGGTCAAGGATAATTTATTTTACATGTTATAACTAGTGATGGACAAACCTGAAATGTAAAGTTCGAGGTCTGTACCTAACACCTAGTGTTCAGGCACAGACCCCAAACACGGACTTCCCTGAGAAGTCTTATGTTATTTTTGAGGTTCTGGTTCGGCTGGGGGGGGGGTCGGTAAAAATAAGCAAAATAGTGATTAAACAGCAGCATAATACTGTCAGGATTCCGGGTTTCCATTTAATTTTCTGTGTCTTGCTACCATAAGATGTACTCTTGGACTCTGCTCCTTGGACTATTCCTACCTGCTTCTCAAGACCCTCTGTCTGTTTCCCGGCTCCAGCTCTATTCTGGACTGGCTAATTCTACACCTGCTTCATTTTAGTCAGCTCTGATGATCCTTGCTGCAGCTTACTAGCTGTTTCCTTTTACAACTTTGTTACAGAGTAAAACAGCTTCAGCCTGCCAGCTGTACCCCTACAGTGTGCTTTCCTTCCACGTAAGCCTGTATCAGCTGTAAATGTGTACTCTCTTCCGTGGATTCCAGTTGCAGTGTAGGCTGCAATGTCTAAGACTAAGTCAGGATTTATTGCTATTTACCCACTCTGCAAATGTGAAATATTATTGCTAGAATGTTACAGTATCGATCATGCTGAGCATTGAACTGTGTATGGACTAAGGATTAGTTCCTTTATAGACTATATTGACTTGCTTCACTTGCTCCACGTGTGTTTTGGACTTATTTGAACTTCAATGCATGTTTGCTCACCTGTGTGAATACAGACTTTGAATTCCAGCCTTGTCTCAGTCTCTGTTTAAAGGCCCACATAATCAGTTCTGAAGTTTCCAATAAACTGTTACAACTACTTACTGAGGACTGCAGACTTTTACTTTTGGGCAGCTCATTAAGCTCCGGTTTATTCACTGGACTCTGCCTGCAACAGCCAATCACAGATGCCTACTCTCTGTGACAGCATCTGTGATTGGCTTTTGCACCCCCCCTACCCATTGTGCCAGTGTTTGTGATTGGTACCCCAGGTTGTCTAGTTTTACCTTCAAATCAAAAATACAAATACAGAGCCCACCTTTTTTTAATTTAATTTAAATAATTTTTTTTTTTATTAAATGTGTGGGCTCCACCCTATTTTTATTGTCAGGCAAGGTAAAAAAACAGGCAGCTGGGGGCTGGTACTCTCAGCATGGTATGGCCCCTAGTTATTGGGCCCCCAGACTACAGATTAGCAGCCCTCAGTCACCCCAGAATTTGGCACATTCATTAGAATCAACAATTCCTGGCAGTATACCCAGCTCTTCCTGATGCCCTAGTGCATTGGCATGGGGTGATAGAAGGGGTTAATGGCAGCTGAGTATTTACAGCTGTCATTAAGCCTGGATTGATAATGTTCAGGCTTCTATGAGATCCACACATTATTAATCGTTAGTGATGAGCAACCATAATCATTACGATTCGCTACTCCCACGGAGTATGAGTACGGTATTCGCGATACTCGTTACTCGGAGAGTGTCGCTGGTGCTCTTGAGTGATGTGTTGATCTTTATTGATATGAAAGCTCCCTTCAGTACACAAAGTGAGCTGGCATCTCAGGTAGAGCAGATTGAATATTAGGATCTCTCTGGGGGGCACAACAAGGTGTTTTAGGCATTGAAATCATAAATAAGCCCACCCTCCCGCCCTGTCCCGGAAAGACTCGTGTTATAGCCGGAAGTGTGTGGCCAGACCCTATCACTAATTGACTAACATTAGACCCGCTATTCGGATGAATATGCGAGTATTAAAAACTACTCATTACTAGTATAGCTAGTGCAAATATTTTGCTACTCAATCATCACTATTAATCGTATAAGTAAATTTGTTAAAAAACACAGACATTGAAAAATTCATTTGAAATAAGACACACTGACAACTCTCATGTTCCCATTTATTAACCCCAAACATACCCTCCAACAATAAACCACAGTAATATCCACTCCCCTCTGCTACGTGCGTTGAGCGGAGACATTTAGTGCCTGCTCATGCAGCAGCTCTCTCACACTGACTAAGCCACGGCTGTGACCTCAGGTGAATCCTCTGCCGTCACCACTCACACATCAGCATCTCTGGTGTCTGTGATTGGCTGTTGGAGTAGGAGTGCAGTGAATAATTAGGAAGTTAATGAGCGGTGCCTGCAGCACCGAAGACTTGGTAAGTATAATGCTCCCACTTTTACACCCCTTTTGCAACCCTCCTAGCCACCATTTGTAACTGTCAAGGATGTGGGCTTAAGTTTGGGTCAAGTCCACTCCCGAACCTGGACATCTGTCGTCTGGATCCGCCGAACCCAAACATCTGTGGCCATCTCTAGTTATAACTTGTAACGACATACCTAAAATAATGCTAATTTCTGAGCTGAAGCTGAATTGTTTATGAAAAGTCGTCAATTTAAAAGAATCTTGATGATATCACAAAGAGCATGGCACAAATTGATTTCCACAATAAATAAATGGCTTCACTATGTAAAGGCTATGGAAACACTGAAATAGATTTTTAGAGCGTTTTCTAAACTATATTTTTCCTTTCATCTAACATATATTTACTATGTCTTAGATTTTCTTTTAATAAAATAGAGTGAAAATAATGATAATAGTCAAATCTTCCAATAATTGATTTGTTAAGGGGATTTGCAGTACGGAATTCCATCTTTCCTTTTATTCATAGTAAAGTAAGCAGACAATGAATCACAAAAATCAATTCCATTCCAGTTTATAATGCCATATGTGTATACGTAGCCCCCTGCTATTTGCAATTATGTCATTTTCATGGATGGAGTCACTTTTTCTGCTTTCGAAATCCGATAGAGATAAAGTAGTAAATTATCATTTAAAAAGGTGCCGCTGATTTCTCTTGCTGTTTGACGCCATTATTGAGTCATTATTTTATTGATTAAATACTGTCACGCTAGAAAGAGAACCATTTTGTCTAATTAAGAAGAAAACCTATTTTTTTTAAATATGTATGTTGGTGATACCACAACAATAACTATCCATAGAAAATGAATATAGTGATAAGGATTAATTTATGGCACTATGCCACGCCATATGATAAGCTCTTAGAGAATGGGAAAATGGAAGAGTGTCAATTTAATACTGATAGAATCATGCAGAGTATGTTGAGGATGTGCAGGCTTCTGTGCTTTTCTAGAGAGATTATCCCTATCACTCTTTTCTGTTAAGGCACGGGCCTATCAGCTGACTGTCAAATTTTCTGGGGGCAACGGCTGACTGATGGTCGGGAGGGATGTCTATTATGTATGACTGATTTCAGACTGTCGATTACATTGTTCTCCAGGAGATAAGCCAGCACTGGTGTGTCAACCCGTGACTCTCTCATAGAGAACACAGGAGCAGTGGTCGAATGAGCACTCCTGCGTATGGGAGAGTCATCCAAATGGCTGTCGGCCGAAGCATCATTCAACAACAGACAGCCATTCTAGTCTTTATAGGTGGCTTTAGGGTCTAAGAAACTTTAGGCTATATTGTAGTGTTTTATTTTATTGTATCTGCAGCTTTTGATTTCCCTTTCGACCAAGCGATATCAATGTCACACAAGGACGTCTAGGTGCTGATATTGCTTGCTCGAAAGGGAAGATCAGATCAAAAGCTACAGAAATACAAGGTGAAAAGGAAGAAACACCAGGAACACAGTGGCTTGATACCATCAAGGTAATGGCAGTAAAAGCCCTGGTGGACCTATCTAGGCTTGCACAAGATCGATCTACCTACAGAGCGTTTATCCATCAAGTTGCCATGGTGCAAGAGTGAGCTAAAGGCTCATAAATAAATAAATATTTTATTGTAGTATCCATAATTAAAGGATGTGTTCAGGATTAAAATGCATAGATGTTACAAAAACACTGGTACACCATTCTCCATGTTGTGTGTGGTATTGCAGTTCAGGCCCATAATGATTCAATGGAGATGAATACCAGATACAAGCCCTTAACAAGCTGTGTTTGGAAGATTGCATTCATATTTTTGTAATCCCAGACAAATCCTTTTATTTTTGGAAAAAGGGATTTACACACTAAATACATTTATCACTAATCCACAGGGTAAGTGATAATTGTATGATTGCTGGGGGTGTGACCGAGCAACCCTGATTCCTGATGCAGTCCTAAAGTCCCTGATGTGAAGTTGAGCCATAGTCTGTAAGGATGGCCATTACATTCACTTCTGTGAGGCTGATGGAACAATAATATCTTTCAGTTCCATAACAGCGTATGGTGGCAGACCTAGACACGCACTACTGCTGCATTTACACTAGGGAATTTGGAATCCCCATTCTCAGGATCGCTGGGGGTCTCAGTCCACATACTCCAATTATTATAATGGGACTTTTAGGGTAAATAGGTGATAACTATATTTAATGGTATAAAACCCTATAGAAGCAGAAGGATTATAAAATCATCAAAATAGAGATGCAACCTAGTAAAGGAAAAAGGAATTATAGCTCAGGGAGAGGTGGAATGAGTATGAAAGATAAGTAGGATTCTTGGAAAACTTATGGCCAGTTAAATGAGACAAAACGATGAACGGGCATTCATAGCAACACTCATTCTAGACTATACACACATTTAAACAGGTTAGTAAACACTAACAAAAAGCAAAATGTCATCCCTCAGGTAAGATGATTTTTAAAGGGGATCTGTGACCAGGTTTTTGCTACTTCACCTGAGGGCAGCATTATGTAGGAAAAGAGACCCTGAGTCCAACAATGTATCACTTAATTTACTGGGTGCAGCAAGTTGTGACACAATCAGAGTTCTTACATATAGTAAAAACCAGAGCTCAGAAAGCTAACCCCGCCCACACCTGGCTGTCTACGTACATTGTCTATTGACAATGAGCTGCTTATCACAGGAGAGGGCATGGTTGATCTACCAGTTCTGTGAGTTCCAGACCTCGCTATGATAATCAACTAGTGATAAAACCTTCATTAAAAGTAAACAACAGCACACAGTGTGATAAGTGACACATAGCTAAATTCAGTGTTTTAACCCCTACCCTATGCTGTCTTCAGATAAAACAGCTAAAAACTGCCGACATATTCACTTCAAGCTTGCTTAAAAATCATCGCTATTGGCAGCAAATTGAAAACAGGTGATATGCTGCCAATAACATATGACTATTGGATTAATAATAATTCTGTGTGAATAGATCTTAGAAGCTTCACCGGAATTTGTAAAGACGCCAAAGGTTTTTGCAGGACTGTGTTTTTCATAGTGTTTTTGAAGCACTTTTGGTGATTAAAACTAACTTTGTTAAAAATGCACTGTAGACAATGCACACATGCACATATGTAATCCTCACCACATAAAATGCTGCAAAAATTGCATGAAAGCATAAAAGACGCTGCCAAAATCGAAGTCAAATCACCACAAAAAGCAGTGCTCTTACTAACAAGAGAGAAAAAATATAGCGTGGAACAAGGCCTAAGGCAGGGGAACTTCAGTACTCAAGGGCTGCAAGCAATACATGTTTTCTGGATTTCCTTAGCATTGCACAGGGGTTGGAATCATCACCAGTGCAGGTGATTATACTATCAACTGTGCAATACTATGGAAACTCCATCATTGTTTGCAGCCCTTGAGGACTGGTGTTCCTCACCCCTGGCCTAAGGGATCATTTAGTCAACTTTTTCAGACAATTCAACAAAATCAATTCCATGAAAGAGAAGACTTACTGGTGCGGTGCGCTCAGGATCAGTGAGAATAACACACTGTGCTGAGTATACATTAATGTCTATATGTAAATGTGGTGTCTAATAATAAAGTACAGTAATATTGCTAGAGTAGGTACTCACTCAAAGAAGGTTGTCCATCCAGTTTCATCACTTTTTGTTGCAAGGAGCCCACTGTTTCCATGGTAGGTAAATAATACCAGTTCTTGTCCCTGGGCCGTCATGCTCTTCAGACAACCATTAGTACCAATTGTCAACCAGATTACTTGATTGTCAGGAGCAACTATTCTCACTGGCATGCGGTTCGGATCCCTCCTGATGCGCAGGGTATTTCCATTGCTGTCCGTCACTGCTGTTATGTCATTTTCATTACTGTAGCTGAAGTTATATAAATAATCTCCAGTTATTAAGCTCATTGTAAATTGATGGGTGCCGTTGATATCAAAAATGTAAAGTTCTTGATCATTTGGTGATGCTACTTCATAATAATTGATTGAAGTAAGCACAGGCTTGTTTTTGGAGACAGCACGGATTCTTATATTGCCCAGATCTGCAATGTATAACGTGCCATCTGGGGAGGCAGAGAGGGATGACGGGGCACTTAATTTGGCATCTTTTGCATATCCATCACCATTCTGGTAGCAGTCACAGTTGGCATCATTTTTGCAGTCACACTCTGATGGTATACCAGCGACCAATGAAATCTCCCCATCAGTAGTGACCTGTCGAATCCGATTCACCTTTTTCTCATCAGTTTCTGTAATGTACAACACTCCACTGTAGGAAACTGCGATCGCTGTGGCAGATTCTAGTATTGCTTGAACTGCAAATTTGCCTACTGAGTACTCAACCCTGGAACTTGGCAGTACATTGGTCTCCCTGCAGCAATGCGGACCTGGCGATTTTCAGTGATTTGTAATACTACATTGTTGTCCAGAACATATATAGAGTTGTCCATTGGATTGATAGCCAGATCTGTGGGCCATTCCAATCTTACCTGATGAATGCAAAATAGCAAGGGTTATAAGATGCATTGTTGCAACACAACATGATCTAAAGACCAGTCATTGGTTATGAAAAGGGCTGTCACATCTTCATAAATGACTAAAATTGCAAAGTGCTTGAAAAAAACAAGCAACTTTGTAATTCATCCCATATTAAATATCCTCTTTGTCCTAAAGAAAATAGGGATTTTTAATTTTATTGTGTTCAGCTCATTGCCTAGGTTATTGGCCATCTCTGATTTAGAGCATGCATGCACTGCTTCAGTGTCTCTGCAGCCTTCCAATGCTGCAGAGATGGCAGAGCACATTGTCCAAATGAGCAGCATGGCTATGTTACTGGTCTGAAGTGTCAAACTTCAAAATCAAATCATAACTTGGCAAGATGGAGGCTAGGAGGGAGAGGAGCAGTGTTTTCCTGAAGAAAGGTGAAACAACTCTTTTAAGTATTAAATACCATACCATATACAAAAATTGTTTTCATCTAAGTATCCCATGCATATGGTAAAATATATCAACAATCTTTCACTAGTCATATACTTTGTCTAGAGGGGCCCTATAGCTAAGTTAAGTGTTGGGTTCCTGTGTTCACACTCCACCAAGGGCAAAATCTGAAAGGAGTTTGTATGTTCTCTCAGGGTTTGCATGGGTTTCACTCAATACTCTGGTTTCTTCCCATACTACTGATAAGGAATTTAGATTGTGAGCCCCAATTGGGACAGTGATGATGATGTCTGTAAAAGCTATAAAAGCGAGAAAATTAATTAAATCAATTTTGGTTTCCTGGTTTTAACAGTTTTAGCAGACACTCGTCCTACAACATGCATGACCACACTCTGTATATGATGCTTGGGCTTTCCCTCAATGTCTCTGCATCATCATAGGCAGTTCATGGGCAGACTGTAGTCCACTTTTTCACTGCACATCGGACTTGCTTGAACCAAAAAGTGCTGTGAGCAATTGAACCTCGGGCTGCCCATGTATGTGACATCACTTATAAAACCTACTTTGGGGAAAGGCCCAAACATGGAAAACGTATGTGCATGATGCATGATTGGGCATGTCTCCTTGGGTAACATGACCCATGATGATGTTTTTGTTTTAAAAATAACCTTATAACAATAGACATAAGAAACAGGAATCTCAACATGTCTAACATATCTTACTTCTATACATATATATCATCTTTAAATCACTGATATTCTCAGAAGACAGAATACAGCTCATACCTACTAAATAACAGGTTCTTGGAACAGTAAGAGCGAATATCTAAATATAGAACCTCAGTAAATTCATTAGTATGACTAATATTTTACCTCGCTGATATGCATGCTTGTGTCACAGGTCAGAGGCCGCGCTGAGGTCAGGTCATTTGATCCAAGTAACGTTGATATGATGCCATTTTGATCTACTTTTCTGATGACCTTTCCATCCACAAAGTAGATTAATCCGTTCCTATCCACAGCAATTCCTTTATGTGAGCAGAAAATAGTTCAGGGCCACATATAACACAGATCACTAGTTACAATTCACTGTTTCCTTATCTCTTACTAAATACATTAGTGTGGGGGCTCACAAAGCATTACAGCCTGCGATAAGATGAGGAACGTTTAGAAGGATTGTTATAAGGCAAATGTCACATAAGCTTAGGGAAAAACTGTAGCGATAGTAGTGGCTGACATTATTCATCACTCAGCTTTCTAGGATTGATAATCAGATTTATTGCAAAATTTCTTTACGAAACGTCAGATCCGATTATCTGGATGGGGTTGTCTTGGTGAAAAAAACATAACTTTTTGCAATTTGAATCGAGCTGCATGGGACAGTCATTAAGATAGTGTACACACGATCAGTATTGCGTTTTGGATGCATCTTATTTCTGCTGCATCTAAAATGCTGTGTTCAACAGTACAAGCACAGTGGATGCCATTTCTAGAAATCTCATGCCCACTGTGCTTCCTTTGTAGACAGCGCTATCTGCGTTATAACCTGCAATGCAAGTTGCTGTGCCTCCACATCTCTGCAACATGTTAATTTATTGGTGCGGAGTTGGAAGCGATCTCCAGCGGGTGAATGCAGCGAAAAGCCACCCTGCACCAAACGCAGATCATAGGAACAGGGCGGCTGCGTTCACCCACCGCTTCCCTTAGGTTCAGTCACACTGCGTCTAGGACTCTGCTTCATCTGCACATACCCTAAAACATCAAGAACTATTTTATAAGCACTGTTATCTTCATTTGTTTCTATCAGTAACCAAAAATATTTAGCAAGAAATCTTTCACCCCAAGATCCAGCAATTTCAAGCCATCAACACATTTTTTTAAAGAATGAGTCAATAGGCATACTCATGGGATATATAGGCCTTGTATAATTAGAAAACTGGTAAGAGCTTTAGAAATGGTACACATAACCTAGCTTTCCCTGTTTCAGCGGGAAAACAGCTCAGCTGTTCAGTTTGACATTATATTTCTCTTACAAAATGTCCTCTGTGATCAGAACCATCGAAAATCTCTTCGAGGTCAATTATTTGAGCCACATGCTGACATAAAACAAATTCCTTGTGTGATTCAGAACCAAAAACTTTAATGAACACCAGCGTGAAGAAGTCTCCAGCTCATGTTTTAATAATGGCTGGGATTATGAATCCGCCGCAGTATATACCGTACACTAGGAATAGAGATGTGTTGATATAAGACAGGCATTAGTCTGGGGACCTTGTCTCACACTGGTATTTGACACATTGGTGTAGTACTCATATTTTAGTTCAGATCGCCTCCATCTTCATCATTAATTTTGCCAGCAGTCAGAGCAGCACCACAAAAAACTAAATCTATGTCCTGTCGTATTTCCAGAGCTCTAGAAATTCATTTCATTTTGTACGTTATGGGACCTCTAGGACAGGTAGTACCCCTAACAAATAATAGACAATACAAACATACAAGACCTGATTCATCTTCGTCATTTGCCCTTTTTTTTTTTTAGATATTTTTGCTTTTCTGTCTTGTGGCATTCATTGACATTTTTGTGCACTGAGGGTACCTTTACACGCGGCTACATTTCTAGGGTGGCTACAGGTAACTTACTGGTTGCAGTGAAATCATGGAGAGATTATTCCATTTGTACACAGCAACAAGATAGAACCTTGTCTCCATGATTTCACTGCAACCAGTAAGTTACCTGTAGCCACCCTAGAAATGTAGCCGCGTGTAAAGGTACCCTTAGTCTTTCAAGGTGGCACAAGTGGTTCATAAATTTTGTGCAAATCATAAATGCTCTTTATTTTTGTTTTTAACCTCTTTATAACTTTTCACTGTGAAAGTCACGTCCAGTTAAAATGTTGCACCTGATTTTAGAGCAGTGCTCTGAAATCAGGCAACTGGAGCGACGCCGCCAAATTCCCAAATACACGCCACAATTTGGAGGCAATCTGACAGCGATAACTCCAGGGCGACATATCGCCGTCATGTAGAGGTACCCTAAGAGGTCTGGAACTTGAAGGCTCGCAGCCCTCTCACAACTGAATCCTACTAAAAGTAAAGTTGTCCCGTATGGACATCAGATATCGTGATAAAATATAAAAGATTATGGAACTACTTATGAAATATGAAGATTCCTGACTCTTTTTGCAGATTTATGGTTTTTGGTATAATGTGTAGCAGGCAGGTACTCACCTTTTGGAGTGGTGAGCGTGGCCTCCACAGCCTTTCCCCCTTCTCCGCACTTTGCCTCATCAAAAGGAGTGCACTGTTCCCCTGTGCCAGCAATAACTTCAGCATTCTTGATTAAATCCTTTGCTCCCATAAGTGATTTGGGACGATATATTTTGCGGGTGTTTGCATCAGACACATACAGATCTCCAGTCACAGGGTCAGTAGCCAGGTAATAGCGATGAGCTAAGTTACTACTGTATAAATAAACAATAAAGAGAACATTAGACAATCAAGGAAGGCAAAGAGAGTAAATGACATTTACACAAAGGCAATATATGAATACACAAGGGACCGAGCTTCTTCATCTTCACATAATCATAGAATTTATTCAATTTACCTTAATGACCACCAATACGCCTTTTTATTGGCCTGGGAAATAAAAGTCACCCACTGAAACAGGGAAGAGGATGGCATTCAGAGGGGAAAAGGAGGTGCTGGACAGAGACGTGTGACGCACATCTGACCAAACATTTTCCCCCAGGAAGCATAGTAAAGCTGTTTTTTTTTGGCATTATACAGATCGGCCTGGGGACTTATAGTATTCCAGAGTGTTGTATATAAGGCCATACTGGTGGTGGCCGTAGCTTAGATTATATAAAAAAAAACGATGACTGGTTCACCTTAAACCCGCTAGATACTCCTGTCAATAGTGACAGTGGTATCTAAAGGTTTCACACAGGAAGGAGGCCCCATCTTTAGCGCCATAAGCACCCGAGATCACGACTGCGTGGTTCTGATAATTACCAAAGTTCTCTGCAGTCAATTAATAGTCAAGTGGTCTGCCAGCTATGTCCATGTAAAATGTCGACCTATAATTACCACTAACATAAACTTCAATGTGTCACAAATAAAATAGTCTCAGAATCACTGGATATGTAGAATTCAAGTAATATTACCATATAAAGTGACGTATAAGATTTTAAATATTTCGTCAGGTCATTAAAGGGTTAATATAGCATAATTATTTCATTTTAGCTGTATGTTACAAGCATCAGCTCGGACTATCAAACAGTTAATAAATTATTAAGACATTTCTGTTTGCTGGCTGCATCCACCAACGTAGCCACACTTGTTAATAGTCATTAATACGCCATCCTTCATGCCATCCAATATCATATATATTGTACAGGGTCATCATTACACCGTACACCCACATGGTAAGACATTAAATTGTTACAAGGAACAAGCCTGGTGTCAGCGGGCAGAAATGTGGATCATGTTGTGAATTACAGGTGATGGATCACGTGATTGAAAGTCCGAATCTACAAACTAACAGGATGACCATCACACCTGTGCTGTTAATTTAGTAAACTCATGATCTAAGCCTGTGCGACAGGAGAAATAATGCTGGATAGACACGGATAGAAACCGATACCCACGGGTCCACACATATTGGTATATGTGACGGCTACACATTATTAATAATGGATAGGATTTACAAGTGATGGAGGTGCTGGAGCTTGTATCACATTTTGATGACATGACACAATCTTGACCTTGCTAAAGCAATTTACAGAGATTATGGAATCTGTTCTAATGATATAGTTTTCACTTAAAGACAAGGGATATCTACAAGGCATTTGCCATATGTTTCCCTTGGCAGTCTTTGTAGATATAGTTATACATACAGGGTTTTTAGATACACAACTACATAATATAGAGATGAGTGCTATAGAATTAGACATAGATTCATACAGATTTAGGTGATATAGATAGATAGATAGATAGATAGATAGATAGATAGATTTGATAGATAGATTGAAAATTGGTAGATATAGTAGAAGATAGATAGATAATGAGATAGATAGGAGATAAGGGGCCGTCACACACTACGATTTTGTGAGGGAACTCAATAACGATGTCAGTGGTGCGCGCTCCTGAACAACATCGTTAGTGAGGTGTCACATATATAGATAACGTTCAGGACGCAGCAACGATGTTGCGTGCAAGTATCGTTCACACAACCAGCGAACGATGCTTGTCAATGTTGTGAATAAAGGAGATTGTTATCGCGGTGTCACACTGAACGATGCAAGCAGATTGCATGATCGACATCGTGTGAAATAGATCCGGATCTCATATCTGCGATGAACGATCAGACCACTTATCGCTTGTAAGATCGATGTGTCACACGCAACAATGTCCGTTTGAACGATGGAAAACCCATGATGTTTCAACTACATCGTTAAATATATCGTAGCATGTGACAGCCTCTATAGATAGATAGATAGATAGATAGATAGATAGATAGATTTTTTTTTTTTTTCTGTTTTGTATCTTATGGAGTTGCTGGCTCCTTGCTGCAAATTGCACCCTCATTGACCACAGGTGATCTAGGGTCGAGATGGAGTCTGCCCACTGAGAAGTGGGGGGGTGGACAAGGAGGATAGGGATATCAGCGTAGGACTCATCGGACCTGAAGTCACTTTGTCGCAGTTGATGAGCAAACAGACATTGGCCAATGTGTGTACCAAGAACTTCAGAAATAAAAAGATAAGATTTTGAGTTTTTTGAAAAAAACGTAAGTTTTTAAACTTTTTTCTCAAATATATATAGCTTATTAGCATATGTACATCATTGGTAGTAGCTGAGTGCTGCAGAGTACTTTTTTCTAGATAGATAGATAGATAGATAGATAGATAGATAGATAATATAGAAAAACAGTACAGTCACAAATTTATACTCATCAAATTGGTGCTATAAATCTCAATCCACAGTGTCCGGCTGCAGGTGAAATGGTAGGGGCAGAAAATCAGGCAGCACTCAAAAAAATGGGGTGCAAAATTGGACTTTTATTGTGACAAGAGTGGCTCACCGAAACGTCATGACACTTTTGGCTCAAAAAAAGTCTACTTTTGCACCCCATTTTTTTGAGTGCTGCCTGATTTTCTACAGATGGATAGATAGATAGATGTAAAAAATAGAGCAGCACAAACAGTACCTATGGTGGAACTCCTCCTAGGTCATTTCTGGTATGAGCCATATATCGTAGTTAAAAGGACAGCAGCACATATAAAATAAAGGTGTAAAAGGATGCGAAAAGTTCACAGAACTGAAACGTTGCCACACCAGATGGAAGAATAAAGAAGTCCTTTTGCACCTTTACTTTTTGTGTGCTGCCTTCCTTTTTACTAGAGATAGGTAGATAGATATATAGACAGACTAGATAGATAGATAGATAGATAGATAGATAGATAGATAGATAGATAGATAGATAGATAGAACCCACTATGAGTGTAACATTTCCTTTTTACTGGAAACATTGCAACATTTCAATTATGGGAAAGACTGAACATATAATTTTACATTTTCTCTGCTTTTACTACACTAATTGCAAGGTGCCATTTTTCTACAACTTCCTAATTAGCACCAGCACATACCTGTGATTTGTTACTAGCTCCCGGATATTAGCGGGTATTACAGCTAAATGATATGCTTGGTTTACCTGTTGGAGCTGATTCCTAGGAGTGTGCCATTGCTTTCGTTCATTGTGCATTGAGCGCTGGGTGCAGACCTGCTGCCTCCTGAACAGACAGCTCTCAAATTGCCCTTTTAGTAAACATCAGTGTCACTAATTTGCTAGAACAAACGTTCAAGTGAGCCATTTTCTATGAGTAATTTAACATTGTTCTTTTTTTCTGCTTTGCATTTAATCCTGGTGTGCAATTTTCATTAAAAAATGCATCTTTATTCATGCAGTCCCAGCTAAATACGCCATTAGTTTAAAATAATCAGCGAATACTGGAGATTTTTTTTTAAACAGCTGATGGGGCATGTCAAGCAGGGCACCATCTACATACAGCTTGTTAGGAGCGCTATGAGATCTCGAGGAAGCAATGGCATGCTGTTCCCTTAGGGTGCCAGCTCTCAGATTAGCTTTGGGCATGGTAACCCACATGTCACAGTGGCAGGAAGACAGTTGGTCCTACATTTGCATAATATGAAAAAGCGTTGATAAACAATTACAGCGTCCATTGAATCAGAGGGGAGAAGGTAAAGTTCACAAGGGAATAAGCTAACAGAATAAGTTCATTTCTATAGAAGCAAGAGATAAAAAAAGAAACCTGCTGAGCTGGTGCAAAAAACTCCATAATATCAGTTGTTTTAAAGGAAAAGGTAAAGAGCTAGTCACCATTCTCTTTCCTGAAATGTGACATGAACTATCAAGTTGCAATGAGAATTCAGAAAAATATCCCACTAGCAAGTCTACTGTTGATCCAGCAAGCATTAATAAGACTTCTCGTAAAATTTACATTTCATTTTTTCTCACCCTGCAAAATTGCCGCATTGGTTAGCACCGATGTGTCCTTGAATGCTATGGAGTTGGCAATGGGAAAAAGACAACTGTAGAAAACATCAAAGTAGTTGAAAGTTCTGTGCAGTGGGGGATTTTACGTTAGCCACAAAAGGCGCATGTCTACAAGTGGTTTCATGGGGAAAGATGCCCACCACTCAGGGACAGTATGTATAATGGGCACTTAGTGTACACATAAAATATTTCCAACATGTGAAAATTTTCCCTATGAAGGATATACCATGCCAAGTAATCATCAACAAACTCAAATAAATGTCATATATAGGAAAGATAGGTGCACATAGGCACCAAAAAAGAGAGACTGTATTATGGCCGAACAATGATTATTCTATTAATACAAAATGACAATATAATAAATACAAATAATGTATTAAAATAGGTGCACAGTAAGTGATATGTCATCCAGATGTTATGTACAACCGTGGCTGGTGGCGAACAATCAGTGAAGCGGCGCGGCTTGGTGGGAAATATGAATCCCGCGCCACTGATTGGTCGCCGCGGCTGGCAAAGCTAAGGTTGCTTTCACATCACCGCAACTGCCGCATTTTTCGCATAACGGCCACACTTGCGGTTCACCTGCGGCAAGCCCCATACAATGTCTATGGGGCTTGCGGCAGGTGCAGCAAATGTGGTGTAGTTGCGGTTTTGGCACTTGCCGCAGGTGCGGCCGCAAAAAAAGCACGGTATGACGCGTTTTTTTCGTGCCCGCACCTGCCACAAGTGCTGAAACCGCACTTGCCGCACACTTACCTCAAGCCCCATAGACATTGCCATTATACAGTAATCGCGGCAGTTGCGTTTTTTTCACGGCAACTGCCGCGATCAGCATTTACCGCTGATGTGAAAGGGGTCTAGGAGTGGCGACCAAGTGCGCTGATTGGTTGCTGCAGCTGGCGGCGACCAATCAGCAAAGCGGAGCACGGCTTGGAAGGGTTTTGAATCCTGTGCCGCTGATTGGTCGCTGCTGAAAGCTGCTGGTGCGGGATTCATATTTCCCCCAAGCCGCGCCGCTTCACTGATTGGTCGCCGGCCGCAGAGACCAATCAGTGAAGTGTTTTAAAACACGCGCCAAGTGCGCTGATTGGTCGCCGCGGCTGATTGGGACCAATCAGTGAAGCAGAGCATGGCTTGGCACGCAATTTGAACTGCCGCTCATAGTGTGATGCACTTCACTCCTGTTTACAAGGCTGTCAGTCATAGTGTGATGCACTTCACTCCTGTTTACAAGGCTGTCGGTCATAGTGTGATGCACTTCACTCCTGTTTACAAGGCTGTCAGTCATAGTGTGACACATTTCACTCCTGTTTACAAGGCTGTCGGTCATAGTGTGACGCACTTCACTCCTGTTTACAAAGTCTGCCACTCATAGTGTGACGCACTTCACTCCTGTTTACAAGATCTGTCAGTCATAGTGTGATGCACTTCACTCCTGTTTACAAGGTCTGCCACTTATAGTGTGACGCACGTCACTCCTGTTTACAAGGTCTGTCAGTCATAGTGTGCTGTTCTTCAGTCACATTAACTTCACACGTTGTGTCAGTGACAGTCTGAACTACTTCAGTCACGTTTATTCAATGGGTTTAATTGGTCGTAAGCGCAAATACACCAATGACGATGACAGAAATGCTGCAAAAGAAGCAAGGCGATGACAATGTCGACACCAAGAGACACCACAACAAACTGCTGTGAGACAAGCCCAGAATGCGGCATCTCACAGACATCGTCAGCAACAGGAGACACCGCAACAAACTGCTGCCAGACAAGCCCAAAATGCCGAATCTCATAGACAGTATCAGCTGAATGAATCTCCAGAGGACAGGGCAAACAGTCAACAACATGTTCGCGCCATTCATAAAACACGAGTACTCTACCAACAAAGGCAAGTCCAGGAGAATATTCAATAGACACGATAGACACATAGGTAGATGATAGATAGATATCGTGTATTCATTGCATTATTCTTAAATCTTCATAAATAAACTACATACATATTCTAGAATATCCGATGCGTTAGAATCGAGCCACCATTTCGTACTGTATAATAGCCAAGGTTTATCCTTACCTGTAATATAACGGTGAAGGGCGCCGGTCCAAAGCCTGGATAAACCACCAATGACAAGATGGCAAGAGGACATGCTGCAATCTGCTGATTGGTTTCAGCTATGGGCTCCATTTTTGGTCATGCACACTAGGAATAGGATAGTGCATATGCTGTATAGAACATATGACCGGAAATGCAGCGCAATCCCATCATGTGCAATGAGCTTCTCTGAAGCCGGGGGTGCATACCCCCAGCAACAGAGATGCTGAATGGTGAGTGAAATACACAGCCACAAGATGTTATGCATAGGATGTTATCCCAAAATAACATACTACGTGGGCTGACTAGCTGAGGGAACTAACGCTGTCGCATATAATAAACGATCTTTAGAAATACTTTTTCTAAAGATCTGTATATGTATGCTGCTAGATGCTGGAACTATCAGAAATGGACTTAAGATATGCAACCAGAACTGCTTGTGGTTCTGGGTGCACAGGGGACCTGACAGATTCCATTTACATTGATTGTCCGATTGGTAAAATTGATTAAAAAAGACGGCTTAAAAAAACAACACTCTTCGTACCCATTTCCTTCTGCTCCCAGTCTGATTCTGGTTACTTCTCAGATAGTTTCTAATTCTTACTGCCGCGAAAGTCTGCTACAGTAGACATGCCCAAGAGTCAACTCTTCAACCAGTCACTGCCTTTGTTTCAGCAGGAAGAAGAAACTAACTAGGGGCAGCATGTGAAAGGGGACATTAGGGATCAGTGAGGTAACTACTGATTCTTTTATTTTTTAAACTATTCTTATCTTTAAGTGAAACATGTTTACTTATCAGACAAACCCTCTAAACTTTCTGAGCAATGCTCAGATGAGACGCCACTTGTTTTGTCTCAGTATGACTCTTTTTACCAGTTATACTTTGATTTATAAAGCCGAGTAATTTAATCACATTTCCTTATTATTGACCTTTTGTTTTTCCCTGTGCAATCTTGGAAGTGTTTGAATAGAATATTAAATATTACTAGGCCTTCATATCTTATAAATCGCATTGTAATCATACATTTTACATTAAAGATATTTAAATGCGGCCCCAATATTCCAAGTTTATCTAAAAGGAGTTTTACAAAGAAATGAAAGATCAAACAAAAACAGGAGAAAAAAGCAGCGGATCTTAAATACATTGCTCAGTAAAAACATCAATACGGTGACCAGATATGAGAGCCCTATTAATGAAGTTGAACATGTAAGATTCATAGCTCCTTCTCACTTTAATTTTCTATGCTTGTGCAGTTATAGAACAAATAAAAGTTATCATTTTGCTAAGAACACCGGAAAAATTAGTTCCATTTGTGATGAGTTTACAAATACAAAACTAAAATAAATCTGCATCTCTGTGCGAGCATTAAACATCTGTTCACATAGTACATGTGATTTAGTAAAAATAAATACATTTATAATGAATTAACACATTCTTCATACCAAAAGCAGGAAGCAATAACCCTGCTATTAACGAGGGAAGAGGGGATGAGAAATTTATTTCTAATAAATGTGGGAAGCTGTCAGCATTATGCTCGGTGATAAATAATAAAGTTCAGCTTGTTGGTTGCACTTGCATTTTCTAATACCGGGAAGAGAAATGGTTCAAGAGATTCTAAATAAATCCATTAAATAATATAAAGGAGCGTGAACTGTACAGGAAGTGTATAGCAAGTTATTACCATATTGCTCACTGCAAACTGCTATTCTTCTGAGACTGTCTTGGATTAAGTAAGTCACCTTAGTGACGGGGGAAACAGTCTCGATAGCAATGGATTTTGCAGTAGAGATGTTGTTCCCTTTTTAATATTTTAGCATTTAAACATTAAACTGGGTATAGCCATGGTACATAAAAAACTCAGAAAAACTATGGTCTCAATTCATGAAGCTGTTTCCACCAGAATTCTGTCATAGAACACCTTCGAATATCGAAAAATGTGTGTGCAACTCAGAGTTGTTTTCCAAAAATATGAAACTTTTAATATCTTCATGTCAAACTTTGTCAAAAATGCCAAAAATGCCAAAATGGTAAAGCCCACCCATCTAATTAATCAAAAATTAAGCTTTCAACTAATTTTCTGCTGGATGCATAAAACAGTTGTAAGGTGCCCCTAATTCATTGGATTGCACCTATTAATAAATTAAGGGTACCTTACTCCAGTGGTCCTGCTCATTAAGACTGGCATGCAAAATTCCAGCCTTAATGATTTCGGCCCTATGTGTTCATTTTTTGTTAAATGTCATAGTCGTAGATTTTTTATTTTATCTGCCTAAATTGTCACTGTATTTTCAAATAACTTGATCTCACTAATCAATAAGGCTAGAGACTGGAGATGAGCCAACTGATTGGCAGGACACTGGTGCAGTGTTCACATCAGTATTCTATGGACCTTGGGAGCCCTGCATCTGCCATCTACCAGGTGGAATCACTGGGACATCCTTTTATTTGTAGGCATAGTACAGTATTATCACAGTAGCACAGGTGTGACATTGCTCATGATCTACTAATCAGAAGAGGCACCAGGGATAATGGCAAGAAGGAGGAGTTTCACAGGTTCTCATCCAACAGCTATGGAATACTGATTTGGCTGCTGGATTTATTCTCTACTGGAGACACACATTTATGGCTAATCTATGGTGTAGTATTCTTCTACTATACACTAAAGGGTGGGAGAAATAGCGCAAAATAGGGTCTTAACTGTGTGATAAATGGTCATGTAGGTGTGTGTTGTGCTCACCTTTTTAGGTTGTGCCCAGTCACAACACCTTAAATGCGTATCCGGCTGCTGCACCTCCCAGTAAAAATGATGATCTCCAAAGTAAAAGAAAGGGATTTTTTCGTGCGCTGCCTCCAGACAATAGGCAATCCAAATAGTATCCAAACTGTTCTTTATTACTCTACGCGTTTCGTGAGAACCTCTCACGAAACGCGTAGAGTAATAAAGAACAGTTTGGATACTATTTGGATCGCCTATTGTCTGGAGGCAGCGCACGAAAAAATCCCTTTCTTTTACTTTGGAGATCATGGTGTAGTATTCGAAATGTCATCGTATACAATTATATTTTGGATTTGCTGTTGTATAGAGTATACCTTAAGGGGTTGTTCACTACTACCACAACCCTTCTGATTCCACTTGTTTCCCCAATTGAAATAAAAGACCCTGTACTTGCCTGCTGTTCAGGCACTATTCCCGCGCTGTTGGTAATTGTGGTTCCGGGGCTTCAGGTAACATTGTGATGTCACGTGAGCCCCACTCTCCCCGCCTTTAGACCAAATGAGTTAATCAACAGGAAGTGACACTGTGGATACCACTCACTTCCTGTTGATTGCTCATTGCGTGGCGAGAGAAGTAGGTGGTGATTGGGTGCAGGGCTCACGTGATGTCACAAAGTCATGTCAGTACAGACTACTTTATTTTAACTGGGGGAAACAAGTGGAATCAGAAGGGATAGTCCTAGTAGTGGACAACCAACCCCTTTAAGAGCAAAACTGCCAAGATGAGCAGTCTGCAATATTTCTCATAAAAGAAGTGAAGCACTGAGGAGGATTAATGAAGTTTATTGCAGACTTACTCAGCAGAGGTTGTTATGCTTTTTTTTAGAATTTTAACAAATTTTCCTTTCACTGATGAAGCCAAGATTTACTACCCATGTATCTGTAAAGAATCCATTATGGCAACCTATTCTAGACATTAGCTTGAATCAATATTTGTCCTTTAATCCTTTCCTCCTCTCTCTTCCCATGTAATGCTCAATGGTGATTACCTTATTTCAGCATCTGGGTATACGACTGAGAGAATTAAAATAGAAAGTTTAGAAAAATAAGGCTTAGGAAGTAAAATCACAATATAGGATTGTTGCTAGAACAATAATACAGATCCCTCTAATCTTTTGAGTACTATGGTAAAGTCTCTATACCGGATGGTAAATGTTGCATCTGGAGTAAATAAAATACAGGGTTTACTTTGTGGACCAAGCCGTGCTTGCTTCCTTCACATCATAAAACGGCAGCTCTAAAACCTTTAGCAAAACAGAAAAGGTCAAAGGGGTAAAACCTGGCGCAGCAAGTTTACAGTTTTGTTCCTCTAATGGACATAAAAATGACCAATTATATCAGGTTACTAATCATGCTATGTGAAACTCCATAAAGATGCAAAGTGCTTTGATATTCCCTCGTTTACTGGGATACTTAAGTGCAGCATTATTATTAAGAAATCTTTACAGAAGCACTCAAATCCCTGCTAGGAGCCGGCATGCAGCAAATGCTTATTAAAATTGTTCATTAATAGGCAAAAACAACATGGGGCTTTATTTAAAACAATTAGCAAAATAAGCACATTTTTTAGCATTAAATTGCAGCAAGAATAATCATGTGGAGGTGGAAGTCCAGCGACCATTATTGTTTGCTCAGCTTAGCATGCTTTCTCTTTTGTACAGATTAATTCTAGGTACAGCTAAAGGTCTGTATTGCCTTGTCAAAGCGGAACTATAATATTGCACAACGGACCCACTAAACAGCCTCATAAAGTGCTCTTTAAGGGAACTGAGAAAGTGAAAACTGCCCCCCCCCAAATTCAGAGTAAAAAGTACTAGCACAAAATTAAAGTATGCCCTATGACCTTTTTTGTCTGTACTAAATGGCTAAAGACCCTTTCTATAATCGTTCTATGATCATCCTACTGAGCCTTCATTAGGTTGTTCATACCCGGTTATTGGTGTGTGTAAAAGGCCTTTAGCCATTCAGATAGTTTGCTTTTGTTCTAGTCTTTTTTGTTAGAAACTGAGGAGCTATGGAGTCAAACTTAGTAGGTGCAGATGTGCAATAGTAATATAGTGCAGATCTTACAGGGCAAATTTCTACTTTATAATGGAACTTGTGCTGCTGTAATGTTCCCTTTAATCGTACACAACAATGATTGTTCAAACCAAGGACAGGGGCTTAGTGCTCTATCCCCTCTACTTGTATTGCATTTAAACACCTTTTTCTTTAAAGGGGTTGTCCACTACTCGGACAAACCCTTCTCTATCATCATAGTTCCCCATGTAAAATAATAACAGTTATACTCACCTCCGGTACAGGGACCATTCCAGGGATGGCAGCGCTTGCTCCCTCAGGGCTCGTGTGTCATTTTTATATCACGTAAACCTGCAGCCAATTAGCAAGCACTTTCCTCTTACTTCATTAAGGCTTAACTGGCAATTTTTAATTTTTTGAAAATAAAAAGAAATTTTGTGGCACCGGATTCTACACCTTTGTTCTATTGCTACTGGTGGTTGCCAAGCCACCTTCCGGTTTGCCTGGGAGTCCTGGGAATATTAGGTGGTTGGAGCTAATCCTTCTCTTGAATTTTCATAACTGACAACCAACCAGAGGAAGTCAAAGAGCAGCAGCACGTTCTCAAATCTTCTGGGTGTCACTTTTGTCCATAGGACGTAAAAGGGAGAAGGCTGCTGATTTGCCGTAGGTCTTGTGATATCCAACATTGCTGGAATGGTGCCTGCACTACAGGCAAGTTTAGCTGTTATTATTTTATATGTCTGAACTATGGTGATTGAAAAAGTGTTGTCTGAGTAGTGGCCAACCACTTTAAAGGGAACCGTTAGGAGGTCTGTACCCATATCTATAATCCCAGCCTAACCGTTCATTTATATAGTAGCATCTATAAACAGATCTTTTGAAAAACTATTTCTAAAGATTGTTTAAGATGCCAAATAGGGCTTTGCCTAGTCGAGGGTGTGTTAGTTCCCCCGAGTAGTCGGTGCATTTAGCATGATATCACACCCCTGTGGGTCTGATAAAATGCTCTACTACTACAGCATAATCGGAATCGCTATACAAACTGCGCGTACACATGACTTTGTACATCTCAGCATCGAGCTTCTCTGATTCTGGTGTATGCGTCCTGGCTTCAGAGAGGCTCACTGCGTATGATTGGAAGTCATCCACACTTCCGATCATGTGCACTACTCTAAAGCCGGTTTTATGTGTCCTGGCTTCGGAGAGGCTCACTGCGCATGATTAGAAGTCGTCCATAATTCCGGTCATACACACTACGCGTCTATGCAGCCAGGATGCATACAACCAGCTTCAGAGTAGTGCACATGACCGGAAGTGTGGACGCTTTCTAATCATGCGCACTGAGCCTCTCTGAAGTCGGGACGCATACAACCGTCTTCAGACTAGTGCACATGACCGGAAGTGTGGACGCCTTCTAATCATATGCAGTGAGCCTCTCTGAAGTCGGGACGCATACACCCGGTGTCAGAGAAGTTCAGTGCTGAGATATACAAAGTTGCTGCATGTGGGCGGGAGTGGGCCAAATAGGGAACTAATGCCCCCTCGACTAGTCAAAGCCCTAATTAGCATCTCATAAATGGTCTTTAGAAATACTTTTTCTAAAGACCTGTTTATGTATGCTACAACATGAAGGGACTGTTAGGTAGGAATTATAGTTATGTGCATTGAATTGCTTGTGGTTCTGGGTACCCAGTGGGCCTGACAGGTTCCCTTTAGTTGATACTTCTGGTTTTACAGAAGCAAGAGAATGGCGAAGATTGATGGAAGGAGGTGGGTTAGAAGGTGTATTGTGTTGTTCGGTCACATTTATGGTGCAAAATGTATCTGTCTGGATTCAACAGCCATGTTGTGCTAACAGACTCCCTTTAATTTAAACCATACAAATGCTTTGTCATTCGACAGCCACTTTTATACCATGTAATTATCATAATTAGAGGCAGCACAACTGCCTGTATAAATAGGAGATGTGCTGCTGACAACATTCAAGCTATACTGGAAGTTAAAGAACATATTAATGACTGTTCATGCCAATATAGTTTTCAATGACTAATGTAAAAAGCCCTTTAAATGAGTGCTAATTGGCTTGGTACATTGGTGATTGGTGCTTGTTCAGACAGCAAATCTCCCTAATGGCCCAAAAATATTGGCCTATACACATTAGACTAACATTGGCTGAACCTGCTGATTTTGATGAATTCAGCCAACAGTCTGATATCTATCAGGGTCTACCAATTGTCACCAGATAGATGATGTTGGGGAACATAAGGACCTGGGAAGTTCAATTTCTGAATGCTGATGATTTTGTTCTCTAATAGATAAGCTACTGCCAGAGATGTATCCCAGCAGTCTTCATTGGGAACACAGGAGGGCTCAGCCAGCTAGGTAAGTCTGTGAATGGGAGAGATGAGGGAAAAAGGTATTGGCCAAAAAATCATCGAAATGATGAATTGAATGACAGATATCTTAAGTATATTGAGGGATTACGTAAGAGACCTCACAAACTGAAGGGTTGACATAACAAGCTATTTTTGATATACTGTAAAGTGTCAAAATGAGCCGTGCTCTTTGATGGCCATGGGATTATCTTCAAAATATGACAGAGAAGTTATAGAGAGGAGACCCAGGCCTGGGATTCCATCTAAGAATCACAACCAAGGTCTCAGTAAAAGCAGACGTAGCCCATTTGTGTACAAAACCGTCAGCTCAAATGCTGCTTGAGCCACTATCTTATATATGATACCAGCTGTCTACATGAGACAACCCATTTAATCTTAATGATGACATGATTTGATTAATATTTGAATGTAGCAACTGTACCAATACAGGCAATAAGCTTGAGGAGAAAAAAACTAATTTCATATAATGAACAGACGCTATAGAAGTTACCATTCATCTCTGATCCCAAAATGCAGATGATTACAAAAAAAATTAGTTTTATATGTTTATGTATATTACTATGTAAGGTACATTTGTGCCAATCTCCAGAACGGGGATTCATCTGACTCATCCAGTTGAGTGAAGTGGCCTATGGATGTGGCACCATGTCCAGGATGAGAAAACCCCTTTAAGAGCTTGCACAACATATAATGGAACATGTTTCATATCCCGCTATTCCATGGAAAATTACATGGAAGGATTTAGCCACAAGTCAGATAGAGTGAGGAAATTGCTATATTTTCCTGCAAATATTTTCTTACAGATAACACTATATCTGCCATCTCCTCCTTATCCTCCTATTACCTGCATCACTGCCCCTGTCTATTCACAAACTGCTCGATGCTGTTACTCAGCCCCAAGGGCATGCTTTGCCTCCAACTATTGGGCATGAAATGAGTCCTCCCAAAAGGAGTAGTCATTTATAACTTCGGAATCTCCTGAAACTGTAGCTACAATCATAAGTCCTATACTACGGAGAGGAAAAAGTAGTAAATGACTATTTAATATATCATTCTCTTTGGACCAAAACACAAAATGCAAGTATATACAGAATGTATTACATACAGGACAGTCACTGTGAGGAGAACTGAATATCTAGAGGATCTGTTATTATGTGAGCTAACATAGTGACAATGCATAATTTACCCAAACTCCTACCCATTATCCATCACCATGAATATAACAACACATACGTATATTCAAAGAGTGTGTATATCTTTCAGATAGAGACATAATGATATAGGTGCCCCCATTAGTATGAGAAAAGGTTTTGTAGAATGGATTAATCCAATATTTAAACCTGCAAATGAGTGTCAAAGAGGCTCACAAACCACCACAAATATTACAATTCAGATATACACTAAAAGAATAGGATCTTCAAAGAGGATCAAGTAAATAGGAGTTTGGACCACATAGCAAGTAATATCCACACATATATATCAACCTTCTCCCATATATGCTAAGACAAAGTACCAATGCATATCAAGGTCCAGTGCAAACAAAGGGGCAAACTAATAAGAAATATATTTATTACTTCCCATGATATGTATATAGCATATTAACCCCTGAATCACCAATGAATTTAGGCACCATGTCTCTCGGGAGGGTGGTCACTCCCTAGAGACATGGTGCCAACATAGTAAACACATATTAACCCTTTATTAACCAGGTTAAATACAGCATATGAAGCATCTGTGCTCATATGCCGCACAGATGCTGCATATGCTGTTTAACCCCAAAAAAGACACATAGATGCCCAGCAGCTGGGTGCTTAATAATCATCTTGCACCCCTGACACAGCAGTGTAAGATGATTCATTACTGTACTGGGAAAGCTGTAGTTTAAAACTTGCTGGCTTTGACAGCTGGCGAGTTTAAAGCGATTTGCACAGCCACACTCGTGCGAATATCGCACCGTGTGCTGTATGGGGGTGAGAAAATCTCGCCCCCATACACTTGATTGGCCTTACGCGCGTCAGAATCGCATGCAGTCACAGCATGCTTTGACTGCACTCGCTTCTGAATTCGCAATGCGAGTTAGGTGCGGGGGACTTGCACCAGTGTGCCCTACCTGATAAGGTAACACTGGTTCGAGTGCAAATGCGAGTTTCCCTCGCATTGCACTCGCGCGAGTTCCTCACCCAGTGTGCCTTCAGCCTCAAACAAATAGCAGCATGCACTAGTTTATTCTGTATGTTGTGTCACACTCGGCCATTTAAGTCTACGGGTGTGCAAAAAATAACAGATCCTGTACGGAGTCATCATGTAGAATCCTTTTTTTCTGGATACATTGCGAACCTTTATTATTGGAAATTGTAAATGTTTTGTATATTAATAATAGATACTGCTGTAAAAAATGAATTGCATATTGCATACAGGTGACTAGTGAGAAAAAAATTATCCTAGTTTTCTAAGTGAAACTCTAACAATATTTTATACTCTTGTGTAAACTCGGCCAAAGAATGTGTTTTTAGTAGAGAGGACTTTGCCATACAGTAGTAATGTTATTCATAAGGCAGTCCTTTTTTACCTGCACTCCAGGGATTTCAGTAGTTAAAGGCAGTTTGCACTAACGCAGTTTGTATAAATATATATTTATCATGGTGGACCAACTGTGCTCTTTGCTTACATCCTAATTACATTTCCATTTGCCATACAGCCTATTTGTGACCTTTTTTACCTACCATACCAGGGTCAGGCTCTCAGTTGCAGTGGGGTGAAAAATTGAATGGGGCCCAAAATATGTCAAAGCCGAGAGGCCCGGCCATGAAATAACACTGCAATTATTTGACCCTGAGCATTAGGTTCTGGTGTGACTGCTTTCTTTCAGGGTTGCGTATCATCCAGTATCCAACTTTAGGAACTAGAAGGGACAGCACTGGGTAAGCTACTCTATTGCTTCGACTAACTGGCCATAACCCTTTAATGATTTTGACAAGAGAAATAGTGTACAAATCATCTTTAGGATCAAGTAGCTTGATAAAGGTATGGTATCCATAAAGATGCAATAGTCTTAAATGTCACTAATGAAACATCATCTTCTATGAAGGTTTATGTTTTCTTCTATAAGCATTGACAGTCTAAGCACGAACCAAAGACTTCCACCCTGTATGATGTATATGCAGCCTTTGGTTTAATACCACACAAACAAGTGTTCCTTATAGATTGGATTCAGAAAAGAAAATCTACTGTTTGCTCCCTTCATTTACCGCTTTTCCACATCTCATTCTACTCTCTAAATTGCAATGTCTGTATCTCATCCCTGATAACGACTTTGTATTCCTCTATTGATTTTGTTAGTAAATTTTACTGTGAACTCTTGCATAGCTTGTCAGCGTCATATAACAATTAAATAGCGATAGATAACAGAGGATAGCTCAAACCTCAGAATCTCTCCAAAGGTTTAACTAGCCATGGATGATCAGGATTGCTGTCACTTATTAACATTGCTGCCGAGACCCTATAACTCAGCTGACAGATTGGGAAATGTGTAAAAGAAACCTCTAACTTCAATAACATGCATATTTCCTGGCTGTGTGTCCGCTAATGCAGTGATTTGTTTTTTCTTGAGAGTAATAAACTATAAATCCCACCAAAAACTATGTTTTTGCATTATTAGTAGTTGATACATGTTGTAAAATGGGGTGTAAAATGTGTTATTTGTGTGTCAGTTTAAAGCCTTAGGTTGGAGGATAGTGAGGTTTGGATGTATTTCTGATAGCATGATCATGGGACATATCCCAGCTGTCATCCTTCAGTTAGTTGTGGTATACAATTAGTCCCTAGTGGGTAGCGCTTGGTCATAGGATCCATGTTGATAAATAGGAAGGTTTTCCCATGCTAGTGAGTTGGGGCACAGTTTTAGATTAGAAAAAAATAGAGATGATCAAAAGACCATGCAGACCTTTGGTACAGTAGCCCCATCAGTAGTCAATGGCCACCAACTAGAATTCTAATAATCTCCTTCCACCTGCCAGATTCTCAGGCACTTAATTTGACTGTTAGTCCCAGCCCAACGACTTACTGCAGTGCGACAAACACATAATGTCACTCCGCGCCTAACCAGAAGAGGTGACGAGGATGCCAGCAAATAGGAGACTACCATCAGTTATCTGGTTGACAGCTGCAGAATATCCCTGCTACTTTGTATGAAGCACCCAAAATAAAAGCGACTTGCTTACATCACATACTGGTGAGTGCCATTTCTTCCTTTGATTTTTCAAGCTGCATCATGTACCTGAAATTGAGCAACGCCAATGTGCCGACACACCCGATCTTCTAACAATCCACTGCAGAATATTGATGTGGTTGCAAGACCAGGGTCCAACTAGCTTTGAGCAATATTTTTATTCTACCTATTAAAGTGAATCTGTCAGGGGGCTTTTGCCATTTAATCTGAGGGCAGCATCATGTAGGCTTTGAAGCCATGGTTCCAGTGATGTGTCGCTTATTAGTTTGGGTGCTGTAGTTTCAATTCAATCAGTGTTTTATCGGCAGGGGATTATTACTGCAAGACTATGTCTCACATGCAAACCACTCCAGCTAATCTGTGTAAACCTGCACCCACCACTAATTGGCAACTTTCTCACAATGCACATTGTACACAGGAAGCTGTCAATAAGTGGTGTGGGTGGAGCAACATGCACCAAGCAGCCCAGTAATTGATACATCACTGGAATCAGGCTCTCTGCCCCTATATTATGATGCTCTCAGGTTCTATAGCAAAAACCTGTTGACAGATTCCCTTTAAAATGTATCATATCTATAAGATTATTATTCAGTTTTTCTTACTGAGAGCAATATGGACATCATCACAATGTGGAATATATGGGAAAGAATTGACACAAACAAAACTGAGAGGTCATACAGGGTACATTCTGGGGAGGAACACACACCGAGCCATCTGCTGCCTTGTCATCACAGCACTCCAGCATAAGCCTGCAGCTAATGTACATAATAATGAGAAGGCGGGCAATGGGAAAGTGAATGTCAGTCTTTCCATATACCAATGGCCCTACAGTATGAACAGACTTCGTTATGCAGTGAATATGTCATCTGTTATAATAATGAAGAGCAAAAAATATTAGAAAATCAGAATAAATAATAATAATAAATGTAGCTGAAGGTGGAATTCTTCTGTAAGATGTATTTGGGCCATCAAACAATGTTACTGTTATCAGTTTATATGAAAAGTTGAGTTCTGTTGAAATTGTCTCCTGATCATTTATCACTGTCATTTCAAGCAAAATACACGCAGCTTTTATTATTTCAGATAAAGGGAAATAATTAAATATTGTTTCCGAACAAAGGAAATATATGAACACTGATGTTAATGCAATATTTCACTTGTGTCATATTCACTGCTAAAGAGGATGCTTGAATGTGACTGGAGCAGGTACTATCTTTTCACTTTTCAGAAGGCACTGACTACGAAAAAATCTCATGTAATAAATCGACCACATTTAACACTGTCTGCATCACTCAGTGCTAAAATAAGAATTATTTTTTACATTACCTTATGACTAAGTTATCTCACAGTTTAGGCCAGTGTTCCCCAACTTCGATCCTCAAAAGCCACCAATAGGTCATGTTTTCAGGGTTCTCTTGACATTGTACAGGTGATGATTCCAATACCTGCAAAACTAAGGATATTCTGAAAACAAGCAATGTTGACAGCCCTCAAGACCTGGAGTTTGGGAATACTGGCCTAGACTCTCATGATAGGTTGTAATCTGTGGGATAAGAAAAGTAAAGACTACACTGAAGGTTAGGCTGCTTTCACATAACGAATTTCAGTCATCCCATTGTATCCGTTTCAAAACGGATACAATCGGATCCGAAATCGGACTCCATGTTCCCCTATGGGAATCGGATGGGACTGGATGTGCCACTATTGGCATCCAATTTTGGCACCATCCGATCCCATCCGATTTAATTACGGGCACAAAATTGTAGCCTGCTACGATTTTGTGTCCGTGACTCACATCGGACAGCATCGGATCACTGCTGATCCGAGGCTGTTCCGAGGGCCAACAGCATGGGAGCCTATGGACATCGGATCCGAGTTCACCTCGGATCCGATGTCGTCTCCGTATCCCCTGTCTTTCCCTGCTTCTGCTCCTCCATCTTCTTCCCTCTCCTATGCTATTCTGTGTCCTCGCACCTATCCTGTCCCCTGTCCTCTTCCCTATCCTCTCCCTGTGTGTAAAAAAAATGTAAAAAAAACTCCTCCGGGAGGATACATCACCTGTCACAGGCTCCACCGCTGCAGCACCATCATCAGGGCAGAAGAGCCTGTGATGATGTAAGAGACCCGGTCAGCTGACGAGTCATGTGACCGGATCTGTGACATCATCACAGGTCCTTCAGTCCTGATGGTGCTGCAGCGTTGGAGCCTGTGACAGGTGATGTATCCTCCCGGAGGAGGTTTTTTTTCTTTTTTTGCACACAGGGAGAGAACAGGGAAGAGGACAGGGGACAGGATAGGGATAGAGGAGGATAGAATAGCGAGGGACACAGAATAGAATAGCGGGGAGACAGAGTAGAATAGGAGAGGGAAGAAGATGGAGGAGCAGAAGCAGGGAAAGACAGGGGACTGCAGGATCCACACGGATCCTGTGTAGGATCGGATCAGATGGCTATTTGCCATCCGATTGCAGGGATCCGTGTGGATCCGTGCCTGTCCGTGGGATCCCCCTTCAAAGTCGGATCCCACGGACAGGCACAAAAACGTAATGTGAAACCAGCCTTAGAGGTGAGGATATGTACGTACAATAAACATAGGACAAAGATAAATATCTGAATTTGGTATTAATAATAATCCCCTCTATTATAGGAACAGGATATCATTCAATCTTAATAAGATCCAGGAAACAAATGTGGGAGAAGGAATCTACAGTGGATCCAAAATTACCTATCAGCTCTACGTTTTGAGCGAAAAGTGTTTGAGACAAGCCGATTGGCTATCATAATAATAAATATGCACATCATCTAGTAACAATCTTATTGATATAATATGTACGTTTTTCATTAGATTTTTATGAATCCAATAAAAGAACTTTTAGACAATACCGTGAACATCTCTCATATTTATATAAAAATAAGAAGGTGAAAGTGAGCGCGGGACCCTATAACTATAAATTTATGCCCACTATTAGAATTAGGGTGGTCAAGTAACGCGGAACCCCCTAGTGGTCCCTTGAGCAGCATAACTTAGGGTATCAAAGGGCCCCAGATTGATACCCCCTAGCCAGCTCCAGTGTCTTCCCTACCTTTTCCTACTAAACTGTGAGTGATCAAGTGCTATAATTTATAAACCATCTAGTGATATAGTAACTTGTAATATAGGGCATAATTGATCATCTTACAGTTTGTTATATTTTTATATGTTTTTATGTAGTCTATACTGGATTGCAGAGGAAGAAGCCACATATAGGGACAGATATAACCTTAAAGAAGCTTCTTTTAAGGTGAAGTATAAGAGTGAAAAATACCAAATTTACATAAATATAAGGTCCCTATATAGGAAAGAAAAAGAGCACAGAGGAAGATAGTGACAGAAAGTAAAGACTACATTGAAGGTTAGAGGTGAGGATATGTACGTACAATAAACATAGGACAAAGATAAATATCTGAATTAGGTATTAATAATAATCTCCTCTATTATAGGAACAGGATATCATACAATCTTAATAAGATCCAGGAAACAAATGTGGGAGAAGGAATCTACAGTGGATCCAAAATTACCTATCAGCTCTACGTTTTGAGCGAAAAGTGTTTGAGACAAGCCGATTGGCTATCGGGTCATTCCATGTCAAGTGATCCAAAAATGAATATTTTTTTTCCCTGACGTCCTCAGATTTTTAAAAAATTTTTTCTATCTGAAGAACAACTTTATCTAATTACAAAAAAAAAGTTTTGATTTTTTTTCTTTATCTGTTAATTTTTTACAGATTTTTAAAGTTTTAAAAAAGTGCGAATTTTGGCCTGGTATGGCTTTACATTTTCTATCATATCTCGGGCTAGAAATAAGATAGAGAAACAAAATAAACACCAATCTACTCAGAACTGTCCAGGCTTTCATCAGATATGTCACAAGAGGATATTTGTTAATATTTTACCCATGTGATCGCAAGCGCAAAACTTTAAAACGCATTTCCGAAAAATCGGCGCGCTTTAAATATTTCAAAAACTGCCCATGTGTCTGCTGTGCTCTTAGCCACATCTGTACCAAATTTCAAGTTGGGATCGCAATGGGATCATATTTTAACATATTTTACTAGTAAGAGCGTCAATGGGTCATTCCATATCAAGTGATCTAAATATGAATATTTTTTTTTACCTGACGTCTTTAGATTTTTTTTTTCCTTTATGAAGTACTACTTTAGTTAATTACAAATTAAAAGTTTGGAATTTTTTTCTTCATCAGTTAATTTTTTACAGATTTTTAAAGTTTAAAAAAAGGGTGAATTTTGGCCTGGTATGACTTTACATTTTTTTATCTCAGGCTAGAAATAAGATAATGAAGTGGGAGAGGCGTCATTTTACTCAGAACGGTAACAGCTTTCATTTGAGATGTTACAAGACTATGTTTCTTTATATCAAATTCAAACTATTGACGGGCAATTGTGAAAAAATGACTGATTGTGTTCTTGGTGACTTTTGAATTGACACTATAATAGTTAAATATTTTGCACTTAGGTCCAATGAATGCGTCCATGGGGTCAAGCTGGGACAGAGTCATCACAAATTAGCCTTATTTGCAGATGACCTGCTACTTTACATCTCCCAGCCCCTGGTCTCCATCCCTTCGGTCTTAATGGAGTTTGAACGGTTCGGACAATTGAGCAACTTTAAAGTGAATTGCTCCAAAACCGAGGCACTCAATATTTCTTTGCCTGGAGAATTGGTTTCTCATCTATCTAAACAGTTCCCATTTAAATGGAAAGTAGAAGCCATTAAGTACTTGGGAGTCCTTATACCAAAAGATCTTAAACAAATATTCAATTTAAATTATCAACCCCTTTTGACTAACGCGGAATCGGCATTTACCTCCTATAGACAATTAAAGCTATACTGGTTCGGGAGAATAAACGTAGTCAAGATGGATGTCTTGCCCCGACTCTTATATACTTTTCAGACAGTTCCTGTTCTATTGGATAGAGGTTTCCTCTCCAAAATGCAATCTATGATCCTTAGATTTGTCTGGGGGGGCAACAGGTCCAGATTGTGAATGAATATCCTATCCTTGCCCGAGACCAGAGGAGGGGTTGGACTACCCAACATACGAGCGTACTTTGAGGCTTCCTCTCTTGTTAGAGCTCTAGATTGGCATTATCATGCGTCCTCCAAGAAATGGGTAGGGGTGGAGCAAGAGGGTTTGGGGATTCCGCTGAAACACCTGCTTTGGATTTCCCCTAAAGACTCCACAGACCTAGTACCTTTGACAGACATGACCAGAAACACCTTGAAGGTATGGCACCTAGTGACGAAAACCCTCCGCTTAAACGACAGACTTAGCCCTTTGACTCCCCTTTTTTCCAACCCATCTTTCCCACCCAGATTTGACAGGCAGAGATTTTTATGTTGGCGGATTGTGGATGACACCCGAGTAGGACAGACTCTGTCCAGTGGTGGTTTGCCCCCGATGGCAGAGCTACAACTCAAAGAACCTACGAGACCTCTTAAGTGATTCGAATTTCTCCAATACAGAGCATAATTATATTCAGCTGACCACTCTTGCAGGGTAAGATTGACGCCCAACGTATTGGAGAGGTTATTCCAACTGGAGGCTCCACCGAGGCGCAAAATATCATTTCTATACCAGGCCTTAGGGTCCATGAGAGAGCAGGGCACCCTTTACTTCCAACGTGCTTGGGAGAGGGAATTGGGGTGTAGCATTTCAGAAGCTAATTGGCAGAAATGCTTTATATTTACTCACTCACTAGCTAGCGCTTGTTCTGCACAAGAAAGAAGCTATAAGCTGCTCACTAGATGGTACTTGTGCCCGACGACACTCCGGAACATGTTCCCTGGAACCCCTGATACCTGCTGGCGCTGTGGGGAAGAGAAGGGTACAATGATACACATTTGGTGGAGTTGTGGGGAAATCCGGCGGTTCTGGTCTGAGGTTTTCAATGCATACGCCCGGATAACAGGTAAACAAGCCGAATGCTGCCCAGAATCGGCAATGTTATCCATTTTTCCAGGTCCTATTGGGCTACAGAAGAGGGATATTCTCCGCTTTTGCATCTCGGCTGCTCGTGCTGTGATCCCGAGGTTCTGGAAATCAAGCCGGGCTCCATCTCTACTTGATTGGTTCAAAGAATTGATGGACACATATCGAATGGAGGAGCTCGCAGCTGATGCGTCGGGATCTTGGAACAAATTCTTAGGGATTTGGGTTGAATGGATTCTTTTTCACGACTCTGCAGAATTTAGGAGTATCTTTTCCAGCACAGATAATATGGCTCGACCTCTGGCTGATGGGGAGCCAGTGGGATGAGTACCCTTTCTCCTTCCCATACCTCACCCGTCCCCCCCCCCTCCTTTTTTTCTTTTTTTCTTACGTGGCTTTTCTTTCCCAGTATAACTTTTTCTAATGGTTTTTGTTTCTCTTCTCTCTCTCTCTTCTTTTCTATCTCTCTTTTCTTCCCATCTGATACATTCAGTCTAGGTATTTCCTTTCTACGCCTATACCTTCAGAATTCTAGTGAACATTAGACAGGTATCGAAAACTCTGAGCTGTGAGTAGATCATTAATATTTCGGCCTTCCTTTCCGTACACCAGTCGCTAGACTATTCCAACTAGGCCTCAACGGGTAATGACCCACTTACGTGGTCAACCTGTTAGAAAGGGCCAAGTGATAAAAATCATTCTGCTGGGGCTGCTTGTCCCCTTGACATCAGAACATCTCAAAACCCTGAGAAAGGTTGTATACTTGAGTGTTTGGAATTATATTTAGATTGTAGTATATATTGCACCAGAGATAAGCGCAAAAGTAAATTTGCAGCTTATCTTAAAGTTACTAATAACTTTGTGAATTCTCTTTTTGTATATTTTATATGTCTCAAGATTTTGTTAAAAGATTGAATGTATGTCTTCCATATGTTTTTTCAAAATTTAATAAAAATGAGATTAACCATAGTTAAATATTTTAAAATATGATCCCATCACGATCCCAACTTGAAATTTGGTACAGATGTGGCTAAGAGCATAAAAGACACATGGGCAGTTTTGGAAAATTTTTATTAAAATGTTTTTTTCGGAAATGCGTTTCAAAATGTTGCGTTTGCATTCGCATAGGTAAAAAATTAAAATTAACAAATATACTCTTGTGACATATCTGGTGAAAGCCTGGACAGTTCTGAGTAGAATGGTGTTTATTTTGTTTCTCTATCTTATTTCTAGCCCGAGATAAAAAAATTTAAAGTCGTACCAGGCCAAAATTCACCCTTTTTTTAAACTTTAAAAATCTGTAAAAAATTAACTGATGAAGAAAAAAATTCCAAACTTTTAATTTGTAATTAACTAAAGTAGTACTTCATAAAGGAAAAAAAAAAAAAAAATCTAAAGACGTCAGGTAAAAAAAAATATTCATATTTAGATCACTTGATATGGAATGACCCATTGACGCTATAAATAGTAAAATATGTTAAAATATGATCCCATTGCGATCCCAACTTGAAATTTGGTACAGATGTGGCTAAGAGCAAAGCAGACACATGGGCAGTTTTTGAAATATTTAAAGCGCGCCGATTTTTCGGAAATACGTTTTAAAGTTTTGCGCTTGCGATCACATGGGTAAAATATTAACAAAGATCCTCTTGTGACATATCTGGTGAAAGCTTGTATAGTTCTGAGTAGAATGGTGTTTATTTTGTCTCTCTATCTTATTCCTAGCCTTAGTTATGAGGAGAAACGTAAAGGCAGGCAAAAGCGAAATTCACACTTTTTCCGAACTTTGAAAATCATTTAAAAAAAAAAAAAATTTTTTTTTACATTTTTCTCTTCACATTTTGCATTGTCTGACATGCTATTATCAAATAACAAAATCTCAAAAGAATTAAAAATATAGAGGTAATAATCATTGGTTCACTTGACATGGAATGACCCTATCATAATAATAAATATGCACATCATCTAGTAACAATCTTATTGATATAATATGTACGTTTTTCATTAGATTTTTATGAATCCAATAAAAGAACTTTTAGACAATACCGTGAACATCTCTCATATTTATATAAAAATAAGAAGGTGAAAGTGAGCGCGGGACCCTATAACTATAAATTTAATCTGTGGGATAACCTGACAGCAAGTTTTTGATTACCCAATAGTGCTACCACAGGGAAAATAAAGTGTTAAACAATTAATACTGGCATCAATAGTCTGTGTATTGAGTCCTTCCAGGAATAAGATGCGTTTCATAGTCACAATCCTGAAATAGGGCATATACAGCTTCTCTGAGCTAGAAAGCCATGTTTGATTACAGACGGTGCTTAGCTATAAGTGGAGCAGATAAGTAATGGACACTCTTAATGGATGGGTGCACAAGAACGGTTATAATCCATTTCCAATAAAGTAACACTTGGCGTCCAGCTGATGATTGCAGTAGAAATGTTAGAATTCAAACCAAATCAAAAACAGAAAATAGTGAGTTTTCGTCCTGACATCCGAGCCATTTCTCAGACATACAGATGGCAAAGACATATAGAAGTGGTGGCAATGTATAGAAGTGCTGCTGCAATGCAACTTCTATTGCTAGTGGATGGTACAGAGTCAACAGAAATTGTATAACAGCAGCAGGATTGGGTGTTGCCCAAATCTTCTCATCCCCGAGAATCTGGGGGCACCACATACATCAGATGGTCATCTGATCCCATAATCAATTAAAGGCTTTATCCTAGAAAAATATTAAAATCTGAGAGTCCTCAGTGGTTGATACCTTTTAATGGCTAACTGAGAAGATGGTAACAAATAGCAAGCTTTTGAGACTCTATGGCTTCTTCATCAGGTTTAATAATGACACAACTTCTGGAGACACATATATACAAATGCAGGGTTGGATAATGCAGTAAATTAGAATAGTGATGTGATGCAGAATATAGTGGACAGTCTTGGGGGGGGGGAAGGGCAGCTGGGTCAGTAAAATCACAGTAAAGCGATAAGAGGAATAGATAATTGTATTGTCCTTTGATTAGTGGTTAGTCCAAGACCTTTAAGATTCTTTGCATGAATTTATATCTTTCTACATCAATTGACAAACTTTTTTTAGGTTTTATTCTACAAAGAACATTTATTTTCTTCCTAGAGAATAGATGTTAAAGTTTGATTGTGGGATTTTGGCCCCCTAAACCTTCATAATCATGAGACTTGGGCTCCAATGGCCATGTCCACACAAATCCGCTGTAAGTACTTAGGTTTTTTCAGAGAAGCTTCTCTGAAAAAACCTAAGTATTTAGCGGAGAACCACTAAATACTTACAGCGGAGGTGTGTGGATATGGCCAATGTCTGCTGTATGATGTGCACATGTGTGACCTCAGCTTTATTCAGTGTCTATGGGAGTGGTGATTATATGTGAAACACATAAATGTGAGTAATGCAGGGGTCATGTATGTGCACGACTCCATTCACAACAGTATTTATGACCCCTTTCTCTAGATCAGTGGGGTTACCAGTGTTTTTTATTTGTTAATTGGTGATACACGTTTTTTATAAAATGACCACTATAATCTAATCTGTTTATGGGGTCTTCATAATTAGGCCTGAACACATACTGAGGCCAACGTTTGAGCAAAGGATCTTTTCGTAAAGAATCAGCCCTCCCCAAACTAATGTTTTGAAATAGATGTTGAATTTACTGAATTATAAGCATTTTATAGAACAATTAATTCTTTAAATAAAATTTTAATTTGCAAATCATTTGCCATATTTTTTTCCAAAGTAAGAGAGAAGATTGACATATTGACTGATTCAGTTTTGAAACAGATCTATAAATATGGAGCTCTGTGAAGAGCATGAAAAAACTGCTGACGACGGCCAACAAAAGGTTGAAGGGAAAAAAAGGCATTAAACTTTTCAAGAGAGAAAAAAAAAATATTTTAAATATGGATGCACACTTAAGAGAATAAAAGTGGAGTTTCGATGACTGACAACTATTGTAATACATCCATTAGAACAGTATAAATCTTTTTGAAACCTTCATGGTTGCCGTGGTAACAAGATGTAGGTGTTTATGCAATCTTTATTTAATCCCTTCTGTGATAAGATTCTGCTTTACCACTGGCAAGATATCATGCTCTTTCCCTGTCTTTGAGATGTTGCGGCCATATATTACTGGAAATGCCATTATCACTGTGAGAAAGCTTTAATCTCTTATAGATGCCAATTACAGTCCTAAGTGATGTCAAGACCATTGTTTTGTAATCTTTTACAGGGGCATTTTGGAGCAAATGCAAAAGCAACATGGACACCGTTATGAGATCTACAAAAGCATCTTCATTTTACGATAAAAGTTGTTTTAGTTACTTACATGCAGCAGAGTAATTTTTTATTTAGTGAATAAGGGTTAACATTTACATGTAGAGCACTTTTAAAGTTCATTTTGCATTTAATATCCATGTAACGAACATATATTCTTTAGAAATGTTCTCTTTTATGTGCTTTACTAGTCTTGTAGTGGGTGATATTTAGAATTTTGTCGTCTGCCAGTACCAGCCCCCGCTTATTCAGTGTCTGCTACTTGCAGTTTGGAAGATCTTGTGATTACATCAGGTAGTGTAAGTAGTGTAGTGTACCGAACAGAGGATAATGCACAGTGGTTACAAATTGAAGCTGCACCCAAAGGATTTATGAATGGAAAACAAATCTTAAAGCTACTTCACACGCTACGATATCGTTGAACGATATCGTTAGCTATGTCACGTGACCGCGATGCTTTCTACATCGTTAGTGCTTTGTCACACGCAAGGATATCAGTATTGATCTTAAATTTGGCAACGCGCCAGCTACCTTGAGAAAAACTAGTGAACGATGTTAGAAAGCGGCAGGAATAGGAGAATTGTGAACGACAACGTTCAAAAAGGTTTCTACACTGAACGATGTTGCTTGTTCACAGAACGTTAATTGGACGATGAACGATAGATCTGAGGTCAGGATCTCAAATTTTTGATGAACGATCCAACAATTTGTCATTTCAAGATCATATGTTTACACGCAACGACGCACAAACGACATCGTTTGAACGATCAAAAAAGCGTGACATTTCAACGATATCATTAACAATATTGTAGCGTGTGAAGTGGCCTTTAGTAAATGACCATTTACCACCTATCCATTTCAATTAGTGAAAAATGGTAGATCAGTATGGTTCCAAATCCCACCTATATGCATATGTACAGATGAGAAATCTATATAATGTAAGGATTCAGAAGGAATTTAAACACACTATTCAACTCAATAAAAAAAAAGAATGACCTGTAGAGCCTAAAGGTATTAACCAGTATAAAACTGTTACAGTGGTGTTCAAAAGTCCTGCATAGGCATAGGATAAATTGATTTTTCAAGTTTTAAACGTTTTCTGTCGAATATCTCCGAAGCTAATATGACATATTATATATGGTTTTGTTCAGAATACAATTTTGCATTCTCTCCCTGTAATATTTTTAGCTTTTGAAGCAGTTTTGCCTGAAATTATTGCAACAATATGGGAATTGAAAGCACAACTAAATATTGTACAGCTTCAGATCCAAAATTAGGCAATCACAGATGAGGTTCTTGTGACCAATCATAACCTGGATATGGCAGCCAATCACTTTCCATTACATTGCATCACATCTGCTGCTTTGTTTGTGTGTTTTATCTGTTGGTCTATCTAGTGAATCATACTGTAGAGCTTTATGATGGGAGCCTTCAGACTTTTGTCAGCGGTGGATTGTGTGCGAGTTGTGGTGCTACATGAAGAGGGTTATACTGGCCCCCAGATCGCAAGGAAGGTCGGCTGTAATCAGAGTACAGTTGTAAGGATTTTGCAGAAACATAAGCAGATTGGACTTACCCAGGACAGGCCCAGATCTGGTCGGCCCAGAAAGTCAACTAAAAGGGAGGATAGAGTACTGATAACAACATCCCTTACCAATGGAAAGCTCACCTCTCCCCAACTTCTGCGAGAATGGCAAGAAAAGTGCAATATTGAGGTAGCAACATCAACTGTTAGGAAGAGATGTGTGGAAGCAGGACAGAGGGTGCAAGGCCCGAAAGAAGCCATTGATGACAGCTAAAACAAAGACAAAGGCGAAAACTGTGGGCATTGAAATATTCAAAATGGAGGAAGGAGGAGTGGGAAAAAGGGCTATTTAGTGATGAAAGCACTTTTTGCATTTTAGGAAATGATGGCAAGTCTTATGCGAGAAGGTTTCCACATGAAGAGTACAAGCCAGAGTGTTTGAGCTTCTCTGTGAAGCATCCAATGAAAGTAATGGTCTGGGGCTGTATGGCAGCCAATGGTGTTGTAAGGCTTCATATTGTGGAGGATATGGTTAATGCAAAAAAATACATAGACATCCTTAATAAGAAAATGCTGCCTTCTGCTCAACACCTGTTTTCAGGGGATTATATCTTCCAGGATGATAATGCTCCTTGTCACAGAGCTAAGACAGTAACGGAATGGAAAAAAAATAACAAGGTGGCTACTATTGACTGGCCAGCCCAGGCCCCGGACCTCAATCCAATTGAAAATTTGTGGCACAAGGTATCAATACAGATATCTAAAAAACAGCCAAGGACCAAGAGAGAGTTGATTGAGGCTCTGATACAGGCCTGGAACCACATCATCACTCGTGAACATCTGCAGAAGCTTGTTCACTCAATGCCACAGGGATGCAAGTTGGTGCTCAAGAGCAAAGGCTGGCCAATAAAGTATTAGAAGCTAAAGATGCACTCAAAAGGCCCTTTTCAGGACTCTTAATTAAATAAAAAATAATAAATCTTAAAAAGTAAAATTTAAGTCTGTGTGAACTTGCATTGGAAGATAATGAACTTAGTAACCTGTTCACCATTCTACACACTGTACAGGTGTAGGTATGGTTATGCTGTAAAAAAAATATCAAAAATGTGCATACCATAACAATTTATACACTTGGGACATTCAAAAATGAGTATGGCATACAATGAGGGATTACAAAAACATATATGTTCCACCAGTTTCACTGTAGAGATGCAGAAGTATGAAATATATAGTTTTCTTCACGCCTATGCAGGACTTTTGAACACCACTGTACTATATATTCATGGATAAGTGATAATGGTAGATTGCTAAGGCACCAACAGCTAAGTTCAAAGGGAGAAATTAAGTTCATCTCCATTCCCACCATTGTGTCCATAGGAGACTATGAAGCATAAAGAAATGTTCCAGAAACAAAGCATTCACCTAATGTGAACTGGATATTTTCATGAATTGGTATGAGTCTAAATACTCCCATACATATTAGACTCCCATACATATTAAACTAATGTTGGCCAAACGTGCTGACATCATTGGGCTCGGTTGATGGTCTAACATGTATGGGGGCACTGGCCAACTGAAAGGTGAGAGAGATGTCATTTGAGCATATTAGATTTTGCACTGCCCACCACATTGTTTTCCCAATAATAAACCGCTGGCTGTTGTGTCACCTGTCAGTTTTCTCGTAGAGGAGCAAAGGAGTGCACAGCCGAATGAGCACCCCTGTGTATGGGAGTGTCAACTAGATCACTGCTGGCAAACAGCCATTTATTGTGCCATTTTATATAGTCAGCTTTAGGCTGTAAGCAACTTTAAGCAATATTGTAATGCTTTTGGTTTTATTGTTGTATCTTAGTCTAATTAAAGGAACTATTTAAGAATATCTGTACTGTGTATGGCCATCTTATCAGCTACAATCAATCACCATAACAGGGGAACCCACTTCATCTCCATTTCCACCCACATGCCCATATAAAAGTCTATATGAAGTGAGGGCTTGGCAGACATACTTCCACCCCATATAACTTTCTGTAAATTATAAATAATGTTTAGTAGGGTGACAATTAGTAACCAGACCCTTTTTGTTATATAAATCTCCTATCCATGCAAGTCTATGATCTGTAAAAACCACAGAAAGCACATGGACAACTGCTAATGCTGAGCAAGCACTAAAGTGCTCAGGCATTTGGTACTGAAATCGAGCAGTTCGGCTGACTCGAGTAACAACAATAATGGAAGTCGTTTATTGCTGGGCAGTTTGGCTCTTCACATACCATATAGCCAGATGAAAACAGAGCATTTCCGAATAAGGGTGGACAGATATTTAGTTTTACAGCATCTTGACACATTGATTTTACCTCCAGTGTAAGCCATTCAGAGACTGCAAGCAGCTCTTACTGAAAGGAGGTGGCTCTTTATGGCCAGGTTCACACATACAAATCCATTTTTTAAGCCCTTAGAAAAACGGATCCGTTTTTTAAGGGTGCCAATAGTGTCCCCTGGAGTCCTGGATGTCTTTTGGCAAATTTTGGAACTTACTAATTTTTTCATTGTGCATATGTGTTAACGCAGGTGCCTATATGTGCCATGTGTCAACACATGCGTTTCCCATAGGCCCCACACACACACAGCTAGCAGCGTTTTTGGGCTGCTGCATAAAAACGCATGCGTTTTTTTAAAAAACGCACACACATGCATTAACACATATGCGTTTTTGGACTTTGAAAAAAAAACATCCAAAATGTTCCCAAAAACGGATTTAAGGCAAAAACTGATTTGTATGTGTGAACCTGGCCTATGTCAAATCATTCACGAATGAGACATCTGAGCATCAACAACAATACTCAGCCGAGTATCGAGCATACCCGAGCACCCAGAGGTTCGATCGTGTATCAAAAAGTGGTGAGTTTGCACGTTCAACAATAAGGGCCACTTGAAATGATATAATTCCGTGATTACTTAATGATACGTCTATAGTTATGTTACCGTTATATATTGGCCTATAAGCACAATATTCACCCAGAATGGCGTGTGTAGTAGAGTTGAGCGAGTGTAATCATTACTATTCGCTACTCGGACGGATAGTATTCGTGATACTCGTTACTCGGCGAGTATTGCTGGTGCTCGTGAGTGATGTGTCGATTGTGAACGGTCCGACACATATTGCCAGCTCCCCTTCAGTATACAATGGGAGTCTGCACCTCACTAAGAGCAGATTGAATGTTAGGCTCTCTCTGGGGGGGGGCACAGCAAGGTGTTATAGGCATTGAAAATGATAAATAGCCCACCCTGCTGCCCTGGAAAAACTCATTGTATGGCTGGATCTATGTGGGCAGAGCCTTTCACTAAATGACTAACATTGGACTCGCTATCCGGATGCATATGCGAGTATTGAAAACTACTCATTATGAGTATAGCGAGTGCAAATATTTCCCTACTTGCTGATCACTTGTGTGTAGCTGTACCAGTCTTTCTGCCATGCAGTTAATCACCATGGTTAATACAAGTACACTGAATTATGTTCTTTGTCAAGAAAAGAGAAACTGAGTATCTTTAAAATGCAAAACAACCACACACACTATTCTGTAAATCAAAGTAAAACACGTTCTAAATGCAAGTCTATTGAAGTGGAATTTTAAAATGAACTTTCCCAGTTACTTTGAAGTTTTCTATTTAAATAGATTTCTTAACATTCACATCTCAGAAAGCAGCGACTACTCTCCTCACTCACATACGAGAGCGATTCACTAAGAACGGGACGCGGTGTGCCAAACTGATAACGATCTTTGTAACAGTTCTATCCGCCTCTAGCATGCAGATTTAACTCTGCCATAATCATTATGCGAGAAGTCAAATCCCCTTCTCAATTTTCATTGCTGAAACACTATTTGGCAGACTGTGTTGTAAGAAATTAATGGAAAAAATTAGAGATCCTATCTATAGTCTACTAAGCCTAACAGATGAATGGAGAAATGCACACAGCATCGAGATTTTTTTTATTCTATCAAAGCAGCAAAGGTAATTAAGTTGCAGAAATTTTCATCTGATCTGGATCCCTTTAGAGCAATTGCAAAAAGCATCTTTTTTGATTTTGCTGGCTTAGAAACAACACAGGCAAGGTACGTGGTTTCTAAGGAGCATTATGACGAGCATACAGTATTGTTCCATTTATTATGAGGAGGGAGGACTGTATCAGTAGAAATTTAGAAGACTACGCATTCTGTTCTTTTAATTATTCTGATATAAAAATAACAAAACTCTGATATCCACACTTTCCTGAAACCACAGGTGACTCTTATACAGAATGCTGAAGCAAAGCAAAATATTAGTTCAAGGGTTCGCTCACATCTGCGTAAAACTATGATAAAAAATCAGAGTGTACCCGCACCTCGCACCAATGTTATTCTGTGAGCAGTGCTAATCTAAAATTCATCCTCACCTGTTTTTGGCCGTCGGAAAAAATCGTAGGATGCTGTGTATGGTTATATATAATGAACAAGAGTCGCAATGCAAGTCTATGGGTGGAGCAAAAAATTGGACATCACACAGACCCAACCATATAACATATGATTTTTATGGATACATCGCCATACAGTAGCATTGAGAACTGTAAATAGTTCAGTATATGATTGTAACATAATACTGCTGGGATCTTTATACCTGATCTGAGAGTGGCATCACGTAGGGAAAGAGACCCTGTTTACAACAATGCATTACTTAGCCTATTGAGTCCAGTGGATGCCACACAATCAGTGCTTTTTGATGCAGACTGGAGCCGAGCTCAGAATGCTAACCTCGCACACACCCCTGATTCACAGTTTTCAGTGTATATTATTGACTGTGAGTGGCTAATCAGTGCTGAGGCATGGCTGGACCTGTATTATTGACTGGGAGCGGCTTATCAGTGCTGAGCCATGGCTGGACCAGTTGGCATGCAAGACCTAATCTTCTGCTAATAAAACACTCATGATGTCCTCAGATTGTACAACATGATGTCCTCAGATTAGCAAAACCTGATGACAGATTCCTTTTAACCATAAGAGTCCATGTTAAAAAAGGCAGCTTATTAATGTGAGATGGGCTCACATAATTTGATCAAATGTGTGCATGTGAGTAGCATGGTGAATATATTGTATATAATCCTTGCATAGTGCTCATATATAAACATTTGTATCACAGCCTCAGTGTGTCTGAACCTGCTTATTTATTAACCACTAATATCTAATGTTGGACAATTTGTATGTATATGTTCTTTTTTGTGCGCTGGTGGCTGTGACTACCACCAGAGTCTTGCACCCAATCCACTAATTTTTCCAAAACAATTTTTGTTTGGCTGGAAACACACTGTCCGTGTGATATACGAGTCATTCTGACAAGTGTCGGATCATTAACCCTGAACGACCTCTCCTTATCAGCAACTCCACACTCCCGTCCTCACAGGGAGAGGTCGTTCAAGGATAATGATCTGACACTCATCTGAGTGACTCATAATATCACACGGACAGTGTGTTTCCAGCCTTTGGAGAAAAATATAGCTGAATCAATAGTTCCCCAATTGATATTCCACGAATAATATTGCACGCCCCACTTTTCAATTTTTTATTTGTTAAAAAAGTTCATAATATCCAATAAATTTCATTCCACTTCACGATTGTGTCCCACTTGTTGTTGATTCTTCACAAAAAATTTTTTAATTTATATCTTTATGTTTGAAGCCTGAAATGTGGCAAAAGGTTGAAAAGTTCAAGGGGGCCAAATACTTTCACAAGGCACTGTGTATATATATGCTGTAGCATAGTGTTTGTATATACATATAGGTTACAATATCAGTAACAGCAGCTAGAAAAAAAGGCGCTGTGCCTAGGAGAGGGTGGATGAAGTGCCATGGTGCCTTGGATTAGCTGATTGATGAGAATAACAAAGTAGCATTGTCACCAAGCTGAAATGAATGATTTATCCTAGGGGTAGGCCATCAATATTAAAGAGGCTATCATGGATTTTTATAAAAAAGAAAAAATATGCCTAAGCATTAACAGGCAGGAAACTGCCACCTACCTGCCTGTTGTGCCCGGAGCCGCCGTTCACCCCCACCACAAAGCAGACACAGACCGCTCCTGCCAGGGACAGCATGGTCATGTAAATAGAGCGACAGCTTCTTGTCCATTCTGCTTTGTGGAAGTGGCGGGACAGCCGACCTCATGCTGATCGACAGCCAGCTCCCTGCTACCTGATTGGGGGAGCTGACTGTCAATCAGCATGACATTGGCTATGACACCCATATATGGTGAGGAGAAGCTGCGTCTCTGTAGATATGATGTCAGCAGAAGCTGGGAAATTGCTGACAGTAGTGGTCTAAGACTCCTCTGTGTCGGCGGTGAACGGTGCTGGGTACAACAGGCAGGTAGGTAGCAGCTATCTGCCTGTTAGTACTTAGACACAATTTTGTTTCTTTGCTAAATCCTGGATAACCCATTTAAAGTCCCAGTAATAATGTAGTCCTAATGCATAAGAATATTTTATCCATTCGTACATCAGCAGTGGATGAGAGCACAATGTCAAGGAGTGCTGAAAATATGTTACCTGCAGGCAAGAAAAATGAATATTCGATGGGGCAAATTAGTACGTTTCGTTTTAAGAATATGATGAATCCTAAATTGTAGTTTTGATGAGCTTTCAGAGCATTTTTGATGCATTTTGTTATGGGTTTTTTGTTCATGTGTTTTTCTTGCATTCTCGGATGGAAAAATACTAAAATTGCTGCAAGAATTGACATGCCACAGATTAATTTCTTTACCATATCAGCAAGGGTAAAAAAAAGCAACAAAAAGCACACAAAACCTCATCATTTTCATTGACTTTGCTTTACAAAACTGCACTAAAAAACATCTAAAGTGTGATAAAAGTGGCATAAAAACACAATATGTGCACTGGGCCTAAAACCATGCTATAACTGCATGACAAAGACCCCTAGGAGGCCTCTTTTAGAGAAAATCAGCCTAAAGTATGCTGCTGTCCCCCCCCACACACACACAAACCAGTGATTGACTGCTGTGGTCATGACACATAATTGCACACATGGCAAAAGCAAAGATCGGTGTGGCAGTGACACTATTCCAAAATTTCAAAAGTACACTCACATTATACGGATTAACACTCAAATTATTAGGAAATTGAAGACATTTTTAGACATTGTATACATTTTTCCAGGACTTGACTTAGAATGAATGAATCAATTACATAATGCCAACTCTCCCCGAGTGTTGCCATCTTCTTACAAATGTGTCTTTATTCATCCTGAACCTGCAGTCCCTTATCCCAGAATATAATTTGCTTTTTTTGAACTCTGTTAAGAAAATATAAGTCTAAAAAGTGCACAGAAGCTAAAATGTAAGCCGTACTGTGATTGCTTCTTTTTTATGCAGAGAGATCTAACACAAAAGCTGTGTAGATCTTTGCCTTGGGTGTCAGAATGCAGAGTCTCACAACACAAGGATTAATCCAAATCTGTTATTCAATGTAATAAAAGTGATATATACAAAACTGTCACAAAGATCGCAAAGCAACAATGCTGGGAAAAGCAGCCCAAGAGTACAGTTGGCTTCTATTCAGGGGACTTGTATAGAATATAAAAACATGGGTATACACGATTATTGCAATTAAACAACCTCAATGAGAGTGAGTGTACAGATCATTCATAAAGGGGATTGCCAGTTTTTTTCCCCCCTAATTCTTTGTAACCGTACACCTTGATTTGGACTATATAATAGGAGACAAGGTGCCTAGATTGCAAATGAGAATTCCATTTCCATTACAATATATTTCGATTACTCCTGATTGGAGGGAAAGTCATGACTGTAATAGAAACCCCCATCTACAAAAGCGGGACTGTGTGGGGAACATGTAATTCAGACAATGGGGTCTTTGTTGCTCCTCATGAGCAAAATGTCCAAATTCTGTTGGAGAGGACTCTCTTCAGGTTAGTCGATGTAGTATTGAATTGATAGTACAGTAGTAATGAGCAGATTGCTGTGCACAAACCCAGTCCACAGTCTGTGTTGGTGCTCTCTGGTTATGGACTGGAGCTGTGCAAATTTCCTGAGCTTTCCAGGTTTCTCAATAGTTGATTTTCTGTCCTGGCATGATGTCATCTGTGCGGCGTACTTCTCACAAGTGACATCTCACTAACCCAGTTAATCATAAACTGAACCTGTTAGCTTAGAAGCTCAGCAATTTTGTCCATGGCCAGAGAGAACAGACAGCGGACTAGGGTTGCACAACGCGATCCACTCATCTCTACTGTACAACACAACTTATCCAATTGAAGGACAATATTGTCCGGTACTTATAGTTTCCACATACCTTATACATAGTGCATGCAGTTGAATTTTTGCATAACTATTAACCCTCTAGACACTATGTGTGAATAAATATTATACAGTATATCCTTTCCCTTTGTTTACCTGCATTTAGTTTTTGGTGTGTTAATTAACCATTTACATGAATTATTACTATTTGATAACAGCACACTTGGTATTTTTGTAAACCTGAATGAGTCAAGTTATTCTACAATTAAAAAACGAAGTTTTCATATGAAAACTGCTTTGAGGGAATTTAGGTTTACAATGCAGATTTAAAGGGGTTGTCCACTACTCAGACTACCCTTTCTCATTCCCCATGATTGCCTCCTTTAAAATAACAATGTTTATACTCACCTCCGATGTCAGAGCTACTCCAGCGGCATCGAAACTCACTCTCCAAGGGCTTATGTAAGGTTGTTATCTCACGTGATTCCTGAGCCATATTCCATATCAAACATCAATACAAAGTGAGCTGACAGTTGCAGCTGTGACTTCCTCTTGATGTTCGAATTGTCATTGAGCACCAAGAGAGTGTCAACACCACAGGAGCAACATCGGCATCAGAGGTGAATATAAGTATTATTAGTTTAACAGGAGCAAACATGGTGATTGAGACGTGATCCACTTAAAGAACTCTTTCTTTCTTTCTTTCTTTCTTTCTTTCTTTCTTTCTTTCTTTCTTTCTATCTTTCTCACTCTCTCTCGCACACACACACTATAAGCCATGTTCCAAATTATTATGCAAATTGGTTTTAAGTGTCATAGCGTTTTTTTGTTTTGTTTTTTTCAATGAAACCCACTGATGGTATTGTGTCTCAGGGTTCTTTGGATCACTGAAATCAATCTGACATACCTGTGATAATTAGTTTGGCAGGTGAGCCCAATAAAAGGAAAACTGGATGTTCCAGAATATTGGACGGCCACAGTTTTCAAGTAACATGGGAAAGAAAAAGGATCTCTCTGCTGCCGAAAAGCAACAAATAGTGCAATGCCTTGGAGAAGGGATGAAAACATTAGATATTGCACGTAAACTTAAGCGTGATCATCGTACTGTGAAGAGATTTGTGGCTGATTTTGAGCACAGACATGTTCGTGCAGATAAAGGCAGAATGAGGAAGATTTCTGCCAGGCAAGTTCATCGGATTAAGAGAGCAGCTGCTATAAAGGCCTTACAAACCAGCAAACTGATATTTGAAGCTGCTGGTGCCTCTGGAGTCCCTCGAACCTCAAGGTGTAGGATCCTTCAAAGACTTGCTGTGGTGCATAAACCTACTATTCAGACAACCCTACACAGTGCTTACAAGCAGAAACGGTTGCAGTGGGCCCAGACATATATGAAGACTAATTTTCAAACAGTCTTGTTTACTGATGAGTGCAGAGCAACCCTGGATGGTCCAGATGGATGGAGTAGTGGATGGTTGGTGGACGGCCACCAAGTCCCAACAAGGCTGCGACGTCAGCAGGGAGGTGGAGAAGTCATGTTTTGGGCCGAACTCATTGGGAAACAGCTGGTAGGCCCCTGAAGGGTATGTGCACACGGGGGCGGGTTAGTGTCGGCGGCAGCTGGGCGGGACCCGACAGGAAGCTCCGGAGCCGTCCACCGGCTTCCTGTCGGGTCCGTGCTGCGGGAGACGGGCGGGTGTGCGGCGGTGCACAGCGGGTTAGCGCCGGCGATTCTGCAGCGGCTGGAAGCAGCACATGATTCTGCTTGCAGCCGCTGCAGAACCGGCCGGATTATAGAACATGCTCATTCTTTGCTAACCCGCTGGGAACCCAGCGGGTTAGCAACGGATGAGCATGTGGAAACCGCCGGTGTGTGCACACCGGGTGTCGGTTTCCATAGGTTTATATGTTAACCCAAAAGCCGCTTTTGGATTAACATTGATTTACATAAACCTCATGGAAACCGACCGGCGGTTTCCGCTGCTAAACCTTCCTGTGTGCACATACCCTTAAGGTTCCTGAAGGTGTGAAAATGACCTCTGCAAATTATATAGAGTTTCTGACTGAGAACTTTCTTCCATGGCACAAAAAGCAAAAACCATGCCTTCAGGAGCAAAATCATCTTCATGCATGACAATGCACCATCTCATGCTGCAAAGAATACCTCTGTGTCATTGGCTGCTATGGGCATAAAAGGAGATAAACTCATGGTGTGGCCACCATCTTCCCCTGACCTCAACCCTATAGAGAACCATTGGAGTAATCAAGCAAAAGATCTGTGAGGGTGGGATGCAGTTCACATCAAAACAGCAGCTCTGGGAGGCTAGTCTGACATTATGCAAAGAAATACAGGCAGAAACTCTCTAGAAACTCACAAGTACAATAGATGCAAGAATTGTGAAGATGACATCTAAGAAGGGTTCCTATGTTAACATGTAACTTGGCCTGTTAGGAATCTGTTTTGGTGTTAATTAGCTTTTTAGTTCAGTGAATGTGAACTCCTAATGCTGCAAATTCAACAAATGAGCATTTTCAGTTCTTTCAAACATATCAAATATTTAGAAACTCTACTGTGCCTAATAATTTGGAGCAGTGCATTTAGAGTTTTTTTTTTATTTTGAAGATTACACTATTATCATTGGAAGGTTTCTTCAATAAAATTCGATGCATACTCTAACGGGTGATGACTTTTATTACACTGACTGTCATTCGCACTGAGCATTTAGGAAAATCAGAGAAAAAGAACATTTGCATAATAATTTGGAACATGGTGTACGTATAAACTAGTATGTACACATATTACTATTTATTTGCGGTTAAATCATATTTTAGAGTAGAATTGTATGAACTGGCAATGGCCAACACAGCAGATACATGTCCAAAATGAAATCCATAGTAAAAGTAAAACTTGTCCACCCAAGTGGTTGAAATGTATAAGTTAGCGGATATCATAGAACAATGATATAGAGTCAATGTGGCCAGAAAATGACATCAGGAATATTTTATAATCTATGACACCTGGATTATATTATGACTATAGCACAATATACTGGAAGCCTTCCTGGCAAACAGATATTGAAGAGTTAATGAAATTGAGAGAATAAATAATAGATTTACAGAGATAGGAAAGTTACTATGTATAAAAAAAAGCCTTCTGTCTTACAGAAGCCTGTTTTAGACATAAATAAAAAATCCTCTGATGATGTGTTCCCTTTAAGGTTGAGAATAAATTGGCCCCTATTGTATCACAGCACCTTTTTTATAGTGCTTACTGCAGTCTTCGCTCGGGGAGACTTTGATAAAAACTTCCTTGTTAGGATCACATCTCTGACTAGACAGAGACCACAAGGGCTATGTAACAAAGGCTTTCAGCTGAGACATATGTGGAACAAAGCCATGTCTTCCCATCCTCTTGTACCTGCTAGAAAATTTCCTTTGATCACGTCGCAGCTCCTGTCTCTGTCCAGTTTCGCAGCCAAAACACAGGTCAGAAAACCAGTATGTTTTAATGTAATATTTATTCCTGGGACCTTCAGATAAGAATATTTGAGTTTTTTTTCATTATGTAAAAAACCCTTATAAAATGAAGATATGTGTCTGCCTGGCACACACAATGGCACAATACAACCATGACCATAGAGACATCATGGAGATATATGTTACTCATTTCATGTCCTTACCTGTGCCTAAAATCTTTATTTCTTGGTGAAAGCAAGAAAGAGAAGAAAGTGACAGTAAATCAAGCGCAGTGTAAAGACACACACACGATGATAATGGGGAGATATGAGTGGGGATGATGGGTAACCCAATTTGCATGCTACAAAATTGGAAATTTCATCAAATGAGAGTTTAATTACCGTATATACTCGTGTATAAGCCGATCCGTTTATAAGCCGACCCCCCTACTTTTGCCCCCAAAATCTGGGAAAACCTATTGACTCGTGTTTAAGCCGAGGGTGGACCCCAGCACAGGTATACAGCCCCCAGCAGTGTGGTATACAGGCCTCCCCCAGTGATATACAGGCCTCCCCAGTGGTAGTATACAGCAGCCCCAGCAGCCCCAGTGGTAGTATACAGCAGCCCCAGCAGCCCCAGTGGTAGTATACAGCAGCCCCAGTGGTAGTATACAGGAGCCCCAGTGGTAGTATACAGGAGCCCCAGCAGCCCCAGTGGTAGTATACAGGAGCCCCAGCAGCCCCAGTGGTAGTATACAGGAGCCCCAGCAGCCCCAGTGGTAGTATACAGGAGCCCCAGCAGCCCCAGTGGTAGTATACAGCAGCCCCAGCAGCCTCAGTGGTAGTATACAGGAGCCTCAGCAGCCCCAGTGGTAGTATACAGGAGCCCCAGCAGCCCCAGTGGTAGTATACAGGAGCCCCAGTGGTAGTATACAGGAGCCCCAGCAGCCCCAGTGGTAGTATACAGGAGCCCCAGCAGCCTCAGTAATCCAGGGCCCCCCCCTCGCGCTCTGGAAACCTGTAAAGTAAAATCTTTATACTTATCACTGTCCCCGCCGCCCGCCGCTGCCGACATCACGATCCCCGGCTTCATCCGTCCGTCTTCTTCCGGCTTCCTGTTCGTCGCAGGCAATGACGTCATTGCTTGCGACGAACAGGAAGCCGGAAGAAGACGGACGGATGAAGCCGGGGATCGTGATGTCGACAGCGGCGGGCGGCGGGGACAGTGATAAGTATAAAGATTTTACTTTACAGGTTTCCGGAGCGCGAGGAAGGGGGGCCCTGGATTACTGAGGCTGCTGGGGCTCCTGTATACGCAAGCCGTTACTGACTCGCGTATAAGCCGAGGGGGGTACTTTTCAGCCCAATTTTTGGGCTGAAAAACTCGCTTATACGCGAGTATATACGGTATTTCTTTTTGGAAAATTAACAAATACGTTATAAGGAAGTTACTTTGATTGTTAGTTTTGGAACATTTCTCAGGTTTATGATCTATTGTTAAACTATACATTTTATATAAGCAGTCTTCCATTTTACCAAAAGAGCTCACCCTTTCCCCAATGATCAGAGTAAACCCCCATGCTAAATATACATTCCAAAGTGACATCTTTTTTTTTATGAGAAATACTCTTACAATAAACAATCAAAGATCATCATATACTACATCAATGTTGGGAAAAATACATTTATTTACCTCCTAGGCAGCAGAAATTAAAGGAAAAATATAGTGATCAATTAAAAGTAATATAGACGTGACATGCACAAGCTGTTACATTTTCATCAATGCTTAATTAAAACTATTAATTTACTTTAAGTGCTCCAACCTCAGAGCTAAGAAATAGTATCAATATTGCCCATCACAACTAATCGAAGCTCATCGGTATTTTCATTATTTTATTCATCTGCTCTTCAACGATGATGGCTAAACTCTGATTGGTTGCTAAAGGCAACAGAGACACTTTCTCAGAGCCATTTTTATGCATTAATACCACTACTGGGAAATAAATTACCAAATCTGATTTTTGGATATGAGCGAATATATTACTAGGACCCTGGTTTAGTAGTTAGGCCAGTATTCTGTGGCTGCCGGACAGGAGCCCAACCTGTCGGCATCCCAAGCTCCTCTATTGATTAGCTGGCCTGGCACGATTTTGTCTGTGTGTCACACTGAGCCAGGAAAGGTAATCAAAAGAAATACAAGGGGTAGAAGGTGAGTCGTAAGGCTCACCTGGCTATGGAATAGTGACCTGACCCTGGACACAGTCCTGCAAATCTCTACTGCTTTTGCTTTGCTGTCTGTAGCAACCAATAAAAGTCCAGCTTACATTTTTTCAAAATTGTTAGGCAAATAAAGTTGAGCTCTAATTGGTGGCTATGGGTTACAAGGCTGGTTTATGTTTGTTTTAAAAAATGAGACAAAGTTTTGCTAGTGGCAATGGAGTAAGCTGCTCCTCACTGAAAACATGGATTATGCACATTTCAAGGATCTTCAGTCTTGGGTGAAAATAGCATTTTATCTCTATAAATAAGGTATGTAACAGTCATAATGTGGATTCATTTTGATATTTGTCCCATCCTCATGAGGAGGTGGGTTATGAATTCAACTATCAGTATTATAGGGATTTAGGATTATGCTCTTAGATCTGGCCAGGAAACCAACATGAACAAATGTGGCCTCAATACTGTTTGGTGAATGTTTCCTAGGTGTGAAGGATGAATGGAGCTTTAAGTGGCATATTTAAAGGGGTTGACCATTTTATTTTTAGGCTAACAAATATGTTGGACACACAATTTTGTGGCACTTACTAATATTTAATTATTACAGGTTCTCCTCCTTGTTAGCGCAACCTTCCTCACAGAATGCACAGTTCTTCTGTCCACAAAATGTCTGCAGGTGGAGGAGCATGTGACCCGATCTGTCCATTAGTCTCGACCAATTAAAAAACACATTTTTATGTGCAGTGTTTTACAACTTGAGGAGGCTAGTCACAAGCTTCTTTATCAGGAGCTACTTTGAACAGTCTGTGAGAAAGGAATACTCAAACTCAAATAAACAATTATTAAGTGCCACAAAATCACAAAACACATTTAGTAAAGATAAAATGGCCACCCTTCTATAGCATCAAAGAAAAAGTATATTCAGTGCATTACTCATTATTTATAACTTCATTTTATTACCATGAACATGGGAGTAACTACAACAGGTGCAGGGTTTGCAATCGCATCAAGGCTCTGGAGCCCAGGGGCCCCCAAAAGTCCCTTTGGCCTATATGAAATGACCAATGCTATTAAGAACTTGCAATAATTGGGGGCCCTGTTGGAACTTTTGCATCGGGGCCCATGATCTTCAAGTTAAGCCATTAACCATGGCGTTTTAATGACTGATTTCTTAACATAATCAATTTGATCAATTACATTGATTTCAGGCTGAGGAGTAGCTGACCGTAGTGCACCCAATGATAAAGACTAATTGTTGGAATATACTACCAAAACATGAAATATGATCATAACCTTGTTATTTACTCAAATTTAGTTCATTTTCATTTTATATTTCTATTTGTTTTTGTTATTGATTTTTATCATATACGAAAATTAATGTGCAACAAAAATGTAGAAATGTGAACTTACCTCAGCTCCAATACACTTGTTACGTTCCCCGATGGGAAAATACGGCGGATAAAGTTGAAATCTCCAACATATAAACTTCCATCTATTCCACAGGCTAATGCCACAGGGGCAAGAAGTTTGTTGCCATCTGCCTGGCCATTGCAACTCGGACATGAGATGCTACGTCTTCGGCCATTGCCCATTATACAGCTGATTACAGGTGGCTGCTCAGATATGAACTGGTTTTCTCCATTGCCTTTGTAAAGAATGCCTGTAAGAAATAAATAAAAACAAAAAAAATGAAAAATAATAAGTATAAGGACCAATTCAGGAGTATGCTAATATTTGGTGGAAAACTGTATATCACGTTGGACCTGCTTGTAAAGAAGGTGCAGAACCAAAAAATTCACATAACTAAGGAATAATCTAATGCTGTGCTGTTCCACAATGGTTAAGTGAATTGCATCAGATGTACTGCTGCTCCTTCTACCTGTAAAACAACCCCAATAAAGAGTTCTCTTCTAATGGAGAAGGGTAATAAAAGGTGTCCTACCATGAGTTAGTTTTACAATATTAAAACAGTGCAATGGCATATATTGTAGAGACTAGGGGTTTCCATCACTGTCATGCATGATTGAATTAAATGGTTTTGACATAAATTTAATTAATACTAAGAGGTCGTATAAATGACAAGTGGGAGTAATGTGAATGGATCCTCTATGGAGGATCGTAGAGTTACTGCAGTCGCTCTTCACTATACTAGTGTCAAATTGTGTGTACTGTTATATGGATCCACTAGATAGAACCAGATTAAGAAGATATATGGTGAATGATGACTAAATAAGGAGGGAAGGGGGGGAATATGCAGACAATTTATGAATGCCACATTAAAGCTCTGCAGAACTCAGAGGTTGTATGGTGTGTGATGCAGCAGATCGCTGCATCGCCTTTGTTTATACAGGGACTTGTATTTCAGCAACTTATGCTCTGCATTAAAAACCCAGAAAGGTCACTATGGACTTGTGGTGCAATAAGGGTTAAGGTTGCAACTGCTGAGAAGATGGGTGTGGCTCATACCTGATAATGAGTGTTTGTGTGAGCACATGAAGACAGGTTCATGAATGTCTGAGGGACAGGCAGAATCTGGAAGGGCTATCTCCTGGTGTTTGGTGCAGCCACTGTCCTGGGAAGGCAGCTGCGTTGGTTTGCTTGGAAGTGGCTAACTTGACTTGAAGGACACGGGTTACAAGACCTTGGGGAAGCCTGGATTGTCTCTCTGATCTCAGGATTGCTGGACTTAGAGGTCAGTGAGTGGAGGTTGTGATACCTTCACTGAGACACTATAACGGACTAAGTAAATGCCAGGCAGGCATATCCGCCATGGGACAGACTGGTATGTCACAAATGTTCCATTGATGTATGAACTGTGCACTATATGTAGTTATGAGGTGTGTTAATAAACTGCTGGACTTTATTTTGCTTAAAATTACGCCCGTTTGCCTCAATCCCGCTACCATAGAGTGCTACCAGTGAGCAAATCCCTACAGGTGTCATATTGTCCATTTTTATGAGTTCTATAGCTGGCAACACACATTCAATAACTGTCTCTAATGTCTACTATCCACTCATTTGGAGATTAGTATTAAATCCCAAAAACACTTTAGATAGCTGTCAAACAATCGTTCAGCTGACTGTTCAGCCAACAGCCACCTTGTCCAACTATTGCTTATCTATTAAAGAACAAAAGAATCGGCAATCCAAAATCAGACATACCAGATCATTCTGTTCCCCAACATCATCTGTCGATTAAAGTCACCTTAGATTGTAAGTCAAACTCGCTGATATAGGTGGTTTCAGCCAGCGTTAGTCTAATGTGTATGATGACTTTCAGTCACATATTTGTGCCTCTATACATTAATATTAAGTGTCTGGTTAGTGGACTATGTTGGCTATTTGGTTTCTTGGCCAAACCTTCCCTCATGGAAGATAACTTGAAATTTACTTGGGTAAGTAGGTGAAACTACCCGTGATTACTGTGTGCTTCTGTACCTTCATAAGAGTTCCCGAATTGAGAAGTTTTGGGTTTTCAACCATTAATTAGCACAGATTTTCTCTATTTTTTTAAAGCTTAATTGGAGTCAAGAGTGCATAATTGTCAGAAATTCAGTAACATTTTCAGATTACGGTTGCTGGTAATATCCTTCTGTCAACATATTACTAGCAATTATTTTGTAATCCACATGTAAAGCATGTTAAGAGTAGTTAATATTCAATATGTTTTTCCAAAGGCTCTTCTATACATTCACTGCCTTGTTAAATACATTTGTAATGATAAAGTGCTGTTACACAAATGTATTTTTCAAAAAGTATCAATCTATGAAAATAATGATCCTGTAGGAACATCTATAGGAAAAAGCACTTTGTATAAGAAAGGATGCATGCTTTAAGTATTGTATAATGCAAAAGTAGCTTTTTAAAGTGGTATGTAAAGTAGAGGTAATTTATGCACCCATTCACTACACATACACATGTACATAAAGAGTGAGAGAAAGAGGAAAGATATGCTGTATACACATCACATCATCCAATTAAAATTATTTTTTTTTATTTTAATTTTTTGCATTCCATCTATGACATTTTTTTTCTCTGAGTTATAAACAAAGAAAGGAAAAAGCCTTTCAGAAAATACCCATTTGTGATTAGGGCGTCCTCAGCCTCTATGTGTTAGTTTTACTCGGACTGATCCATAAATGACTTTCCATTTATTTACCCTCTCATTACGATATGAAGGTGATCTGTGGCAGTATATTGATTTGTAGGAACTCACCAATACACAACAATGTAATATACTGGTTCTATTTTTCCTATTGTGCGACCATTTCAGAATCAATACACATCTTAATTACGACAAATATCAGAAATCATAACAAGTCTTGAAATAAGGTTAGGGAGAGAAATGTTCTGTTTTCATATTGCACCTCGGAGAATAATTCTCGGTGAGTTGACGAAACACATCGATCAAAGCCTCCAACAGCCACATTGTTCCGCTCCATGTCAAATGTGCATTGCCTGGTTCTTTATCTCGCAGTGTTGTCTGAGCTTTAATTAAAGTTTTCCTACATCATTAGTGGACGTTCACAGTAAAAGATATTGAGACATTGTAGCAATATACGGTACTATAAATTGATTTCTATAATGGTACAAAAAAAGGGGAATTACTACATATAGTATGGCAAAACTAACAGTGTTATTACTCTGGCTTTTTGTACTTCTGCACTATTAAATTGCCAACATATGTTCCCTGTGTAGACTCAACACCATTCATATTTGATGTGGAGACCGAAGGCTCAGCTCTTTATACCTATATACACATTTATCATTTGTGATGTTTATTTGACATGAACATCAAGAGGGCAAACACCTGACCAAGGGTGACAAAAAGCAACAAATCTAATTATGGGCATTGTATTATTTTCTATGCACGTTTTATCTATCTATCTATACCCAAAAAATATGGGAAAGAATCCAAAGTCAGATGGCAAGATAATGGATTTAAATCAGCTCTTGTGATGTTTCAGTTGACAATAGCACAGCCATTCTAAAGCATGACTTTGCAGTGCTGCCATTTGGTAATCTTCAGATTTCATCATGCCTTGCACACAGTCAAGGCATCCAGTACCAGAGTTAACAAAACAACCTCAAAAAATCATTGAACCTCCAGCATATTTTACTGTAAGTACTGTTATCTTTTTTGTGTAGGCCTTATTCCATTTTTGGTAAACCGTAGAATGATGTGCTTTTGTGATTTTGGCTCAATCACGTTCATTTTGGCAAACTGCAGTCTACCTTTTTAATGTCTCTGTTTGAGCATTGAGTCCTCCTAGGTATCATCCATAGTATTTCATTTCATTCAAATGTTGACGGATATTTTGTGTTAACACTGATGCATCCGGAGTCTGCAGGACAGCATGAGTTTTATTAGGATTTGTTTGGGCTGCTAATCCACTATCCCAACTATCCTGCATTGCAGTCTTTTATCATTTTTTCTCTGCCTGATGTCAGGTGTGATATTCACATTGTCCACACCTGTTACTTGCCACAGGTGAGTGTCACGGGTGGCACGGATGACAGGGTAGAGGCCACGCGCAGACGGTCCCAGCGTTTGGCCAATCAGCCATAAGGTTTGAGGACGGTCCGTCTTTCAGGGGCATTTACCTTCTGTGTAGATAAAGAGAAGGTATGATAAGATCTCCCTATCATGGGAGGACGGCTGGGAAGGTCTTGTGCTCGGTCTGGTTTCTACACCAGTATTCTGGGTCTCTAGGACCCAGCAGGTTCTTCCCTCCTTTATAAGGAGTTTCATTGCCCTCCCTCGGTGCAGGTGATATTTCCTTGTGGACTCATTATCCTTGCTCCAAGCAGAAGCTGAGATTGTGGAGGTTGCTGTGCTCTGCTGCAAGATAAGTGTTTTCTTTCCCCATTGTCTGTTTTCCTTGTGTTGTCTTTAGTTGTTAGTGGAGGGGTCTAGTGAACCTCCCCATCTGATCCTTAGATAAGGTAGTGCTAGGATCAGAGAGGGACGAGGTTCGTGGTCGGCGACAGTTGAGGAAACTGTATAGGGACGTCAGGGCAGACAGGGTCAGCCCCAGGAAGACTAGGGGTCACCCTCTCCCTCTTGTGCCCATAGCTTTAGGGACTCCTTATCCCCCCCGTCGTTGTCCTACGCTGGGTGTCTCTCCCGCTCCCAGCGTGACATTGAGTTTGCACAAGCCTTAAATGCTTGAAACAAAGTTATTTACTCACAATTTTGGAAAGGTGCCAATAATTTTGTCTGGCTCATTTTGGGGGTTTTTGTGTGAAATTACCATATTTTTCAGGCTATAAGACACACTTTTTTACCCACAAATTTTTTGAGGAAAGTGGGGGATTCGTTTTATAATCTATATGTACTTGGCTGTGAGTGGGGCGGAGGGCTGCGGAGGAGCAGGTCACAGGAAGCAGAAGCCAGGCACATTTGTCTGCTTGTAAAGGAAATTACTATTCACTGCTTCCCACGCCTGTAATCACACCCATTTCTCTTCACCGAAGCTGACACTGAGATGTTGGTGGGATTATGGGCGTAGGTAGCAGTGAATATTCCAGCAGTTGATGTCAGTATAGATTTGTACTTAAAGGGTTAAACCTATGTCTTTCTCATTTACAGATTATACTATAATGGTCTGAGGTGCAAGTCTCACCTCTGGGACCTGCACCTATGTTAAGAATGAGTGTCTCCTGCCCAAAGATCAACATAATGAAGTGGCTGCCACATCTACATGAGAAAAAAGGATAAAGGTGACCTTGCAATTATCTCTATTTTTGTCTGTAGGAATTATGCCAACTTTCAGTATCTCCTAATAATGGAAATAGAGAAAGCCACACCATTTTATTTGCACCAGACTACGTCATCAGGTGGTCGAGGTATGGAAGACCTCTATTCTGATCATAGGTGTGGTTCCCAGAGAGCCCACAGGCTGTCATAAATTATTAATGACATACAGAATCTGTTTCAGTTCAAGGAGCCCCACATTGTATAATCCTATCAATTGGTGCAGTTTGGTAAAGCTCACGCCAATAAATCCAGTATAGGTTTGTGCATGTTAACAAAATAGCAATGTCAACAATGTGTCAAAGGCAGCAGAATAATTAACACCCTCTTTGACTTTTCTTTAAACAATCTGAGATTAAAATGTGATATGACACCATCAGGTTTATGCTTCTGAATCTCAGGGTAGTATATAATAGAGATAGAGACCCCGATGCCACTGGTGTGTCACTGAGCTTCTTGCTTTAATTTTGCTAAAATCAATACCTGCGATTCATCTCAATCATAAACTATGTAATTCAACCTACATTATTAATTGACAACTCCCTGAATATAGAGTGAAAGGACATAAAGCCACCAATCTGTTGCAGGGGTAAGGATACACAGAGCTTGTGAATATAGAGGATGACATATTCATCACAGAGACAAAGATGCAAAATTAATGAGTAGGCAGGTAGCGGCACTCACTCGGACAATGTCCTGTCACCCCCCTCTCTGCACTGTATACCCATGGAATTACAATAAAGAGCAAAGATGTTCGAGTGAGTGCCGCTTACTGCCTACTCATTACTTTCACATGGACTGTCAATTTCCAGCAGAGCACCACCGGATAATGACGCCACCTTTGTGAACAAGTACTGAAAAAATTGCTACAGGTCAGTGCCCAGCTCTACCCCGTTTTGCAAAGATGCAAAATTATTTATCAAAATTATAGCAGGAAGCAAAGGATGGCTAGTAGAGATGAGCGATGTTCGATTCGAAATGTTCGCCAGTCTCAAATTCAACCTGTTTTGGGCGGTGTTAGAGTTATTCGACGAATGCGAACAATTAGCTTCAAATTTAGCAGTTCGAGGTTATGTTTGATAATGCTTCACCAAAAGGACCCTATAAAGTGTTCTGGCGGCAGAGGAAAAGGCTGAAATGGTGGCATGATTGTTTAAAAGCCAGCGGTAAAAAGCCGCCGGCTTTTAAACAATAATTCAGCCCGATCCTCTGCCCCCCGCAGCCTGCCATTCCCATCCTCCGCTCTTCCCGCTGCCTCCCATCCCAATCCTGAGTCAGGACCGGGCGGGAGCGAAGTACCAGGGAACGGGGAGTGAAGGAGCAGGGTGGGGAAGCCGATGGCGGTAAGAAGACTGTCCCACCGGCGTTCCTGCTGTGTTCTGCGCTCCCTGCTCCCTGATGCCCCCTCATCCCCCCCCACCGCCTCTTCACCTGATCCTAAGTTAGGATCAGGCGGGGGGAGCAGCTCCAGGGAGAAGGGAGGGGGCATCAGGGAGCGGGATGCGCGGCACAGACCAGGAAAGCCGGTGGTGAAGTCCTCTTCTCACTGCTGGCTTCCCGCCTGTGTTTTTCACTCCCCGCTCCCGGTGCTGCGCTCCCCCATCCCTGTAGGTGCTCCCCCTGCCAGATACTAATGTTAAAACACTTATTACATTAATTTTCAATAGTGTTCGATGTGTTCGACGGTGTTCGATGAACATTCGACAAACACACATCAAATTCGACGAATCGAATCAAATTCAAACACCAGGGTGGTGGCTCATCTCTTATGGCTAGTAAAGGAAAATTCTACACTTCCTCAACATACAAAGTGTCACCAACTTTTCTGGGTCATGAATTTGAGGAATCAGGGCTGTAATGTTTAAAAAGTGATAACTTTTTTTAGTGACATTTCCCATTAGGAGACATTACTCTTTTACTTGTATGTATTTAATATTGTTATTTTACTATTACCAAACATCCTGTAAGTATATTAAGGGCTATCCCTACATTAATATGCAATAAGCGAATGACTGCGACCAAGTAAACGAATCCCAATAATGACATGCGGCACTATAAATAGCTAATAGTGATGAAATATCCCAGCAAATTTTACATATGAAATGCTGAGCCTGCAAGAACGTTATAGTCCTTATGGAAATTAACAAACACAGCACATGCCTGATGGTGAATTTTTCTTACTTAGGACAGTGAGAAAACATAGACATGGTTATCCATTACCATTGTCCTTCATTGAGCACAGATCAATGAGCACATTTTGGTCCTGCTTATAAAATGGTCAGCTATTATTTTCTATATGCATGTGTCACAATAAATCTCCATTTGTTATAATCCATGTAAACCGCATGTCAGTTTGCACTTTGTACCTGAACATGTTTTATTGATTGTGGATACGAGTTTCAAAGGCAGAACCGGGGGCTAATGGTTACACTCTTTCTTTTTCTGGGATGCTGTTAAAATGATCAGTCTGGTAAAAAGGAAAAAAAAAAAAAAGAAAACGAAACGAAACACAAAGGAAACTCGAGAGAAATGTTCTTCAAAGCTCTTAAAACCCCTCTGAATAAATAGAGCAGTTTCTTTGTTGTAGCGGCCATTATAAAATACAGCCAGAACCGAGTGGTTAAACTCTGAAGACAGAATAGCGAGCATATGCAAATGGGAGATAATATCTCATAAACAATATTCTATTACAATGCTGTCCTGATTAGGAATTGATCAAAAATCCCCCGTGTTTCTTGTGTGATTACATCTCTTGCAACAATCACTAGGCGACATTTTTCCCCCTGGAAACGAGGCGTTGTATAATTTTCATCAGAGAGGTCCTCCAAGCCGGCTATCTGCACTACTGCGTATGATTTATCCTGTCATTAGCTAGAGGAATAGGTCCTTCAGCTTTCTCCTCTAGTATCGCCGACCAGGAGACGAGCAGAGGAATATTTATGACCGTGTATCAGGGTGCCGGCACAAACACCTGTCAGTATCTGCACTCCTCCCTGAAACACATTTCACAGGCTCATCCACCTTGTCATTACAAGTAACCACTTCGTTTATTCAATTAGACACGCGTCACTTTGAAAAGTCACCAGTTGTCAGGAAGCGATGCTTGATATAATTTAAAACTGGGAGATTGGTTCACCTTGTGGCATAAGGCAGGATGATATTTTACTATTCATATGCATCACCATTATTGCGGCAAGCATCGGCATATTCCTCATTCCACTTAGCCCCATTATATGTTATTGCAGCTTTTAAGAAATGCTATTTCCCATCGCTCTTACTCAAAAATAAATGCATCTAGTTTCATGGCATTCAGGTTTTTGAAGGAAATGATTATTTTTTTAACATTTGATGACATTATTTCTATTTTTCTGTTTGGTTTCATGCATACAGTTTGGTAAGTCATATGCATATATCGTAGCACACAGAGAGCCCGATTCATTAATGCATTTGCATCTGTTTTTCATGTAGTTTGTGGTACTTTTTTGCTTGTCTAAGGGCCCTTTCACATCAGCGTTTTTTTAAATTTGCGGCAGATGCGGTGAAAAAACCGCATCTGCCGCAACTGCCGCATAACGGTTCCACTTGCGGCACGGTTGCGGTTTTTTCCATAGGAAGTATAGGGGGACTTGCGGCAGATGCGGCAAGTGCGGTATTGCACTTGCGGCAGGTGCGGCAGAGAAAAAAACCGCAGTAAGCCGCGGTTTTTTTCTCTGCCGCACCTGCCGCAAGTGCAATACCGCACTTGCCGCATCTGCCGCAAGTCCCCCTATACTTCCTATGGAAAAAACCGCAACCGTGCCGCAAGTGGAACCGTTATGCGGCAGTTGCGGCAGATGCGGTTTTTTCACCGCATCTGCCGCAAATTTAAAAAAACGCTGATGTGAAAGGGCCCTAAGTTTTCTTTTTAAATTGCGCCTTTTTTTAAAGTTTATTTTCCTCGGCCCCCAATTTATCAAAACTCGCATTGTTCACGCCATTCACTGGAGTGATACGCTCCTGATTCATTAAGAGGTGGCTCTGTGCGCCTTGACACAAATCTTACTTCAAATCTTACTTTGTGGCATATAGCACACCACAACTTGTCATGAAATAGATGAGATGGTGTCAGATGGCATAGTCGCTTTGATGAATTGGGGCTTACATTCCTGTTCATTCTTATGTTCACCATTGTGTGCAAAGTTTGGGGTTTCCAGATGTCTTTGGCAGAGATGAGCCAACCTTTAGAAGTTTGGGATCGGGCGGTGCAGCCTCATTTTTTGACACATTGTTTGTGACACCGAACTTCACCCAAACCTTAATGTAAGTCAATCATTGGCAGTTCCGCTATCCACCAACATACAGCCAGTTACAAGTAAGTGGTAGGGTGGGGTTTAATTTTTTTCAAAATTAATTTTGGCCACACACTACACCCAAAATTTGTCATTTTGAGCTCAGTGCGAGTCAATCAAACATTGGAAGCAGCTCACACTGGGCCAAGCGCCAACTGTACCCGGCCACAGTGATGCTCACTTCAGTGTTTTGCAAATGTATAGCACCCAAACTCTGAACCTGAATATGTTTACTCAACGTTGGAAAATTCAGTGACCCAAACCAAACCTTGAAAGGTTCACTCATCTCTAGTGTTTGGCTGATTTTTCAAATGGATTTTTAAAAAAGCGCAACATTTTACGCATTTCCCCCTCAGAGTTATTGTAGATATGCCAGATATTTTGCCCCATTTTTGCCCTATTTTATCCACAGTGTGCTACTCTTTGCACTAAATAGTCACAAAACAGGTCTAAAGCAAAAGTAAACATCATTTTTGCCTTTAGCAAAAATTCATGAACCACGTGATCCATTTTGAAGACTTTCACATAAATTACTAGCAAAAATATTCCAAGACAAGAAAAATGATTCAAAGAAGAACTCCGGGTAGAGAAAACTTTTTAGTACAGTCCCTGCCCTCCTACATGATGAAGCAGACCTGGACGCTGCAGTTCTTGGATCTATAGATTGCTTATAAATCAATAAAATCTTACCTGCTCCTCAGCTCTAACCCCCCTAATGGGACAGAGAATTTTAGCTAGTCAGCTTCATGCAGGAGCAGAGAACAGGAGGTATGTCAGGGGCATGGATGCTAGGAGCTACAGGATCATCCTACATTCCAGCCTCCTCACACTTCTGTATGGGGAGGGTGTGTGGCAGTGGGCATGGGTGCTGCCCCATGACCATAATAAAATTCAGCCCCTGATATACCATCCTATGTGTTGTGACAGGGGGTCCAGGCTTGAAACAGCAATCAGGTCACCAAGCAGATACAAATACATGATGTGATCCTCTGCTGTATGATGATGCATATTGTTTACTGTTATTGTGAGGCTGGGAGCAGAGGCAAAGCACTACACTGATCAAATCAGCTCTGCATGGTCTACCCTACCCCATAAGAACATGGTTGCTCCCTGTTCCCTGAAACTTTCCATGGCTCATCATCATCACTCCTCAGTGACAGGCGCAGAAAGGCATCCAGAGCCTACTTCATCTGTTACACATGTTATAGTACACACCTTTATTATCAAGTAATATCTATTATAAGGTAAAAAAAAAATGTTATTTTTATGTTCCCAATCAGAGATTGTCTTATATGATATCAATCTAAATCTAGGAATACATATACAGTATTATGGTTTATTTTTTTATCAATTCATGTGAAGGTACTTTCTGTTCGTGTTATGGTCTTGTACCCAGGCAGTTTTAGGCTTATGTGACACCTCAGGTCCATGTGTACAGAATTGCAACATGCACTACAGATATGCTTATTCAGAAGCTTCGGATTGTGGCAATTAATCCATGCAGTTATGCAACCAAAAAAATGCAAAAATGTGGCATTTCACATGTACCAGGAAAGTGATTCAAACACCTAAAATTTCATGGTAACGCTGCTGCTGCTTATTTTTCCTTGCAAATTTGAACCTACAAAGCATTTTTAATTTAATTTCACTTTAGCAGTGTACGTAGATTCAAAAGTGAAATTACGCTGAGCAGAGCAGTTTAAGTGAACGGAGCATGCTCAGTACACTAAGATCGGATCTGGGAAATTATCCTGTTTTTTTCCCGGATCCGAGCTCCATAGACCCCCATGTTATTTGAATTGGACAGCGTCGGATCCGATGCTGTCCGATTCTGTCCGCTGTGCCCAAAATCAGAGCCGTCTCCAATTTTGGGGATGTGAAAACAACGGACACAATCGGATCCCTGCAGACACAGATGGTTATTATGCACCAATCCGTGCCCTTAGGGATACATGGGGGCCAAATCGGATCTTTGGCTATCTGTTTTACAACGAATAGCCACGGATGCACATTAATCATGATGCGAAAGGGGCCTAAACACCCTAAACCACCCATAGTGGCAAGCTAAAAAAACAAACAAAAAAAAACAGGCGATCACATGTAAAATATTCACTAATGTAAGGATTAATTTCTTGTAAAACACCAAAATTTTGAAAAGAGACGGTGCTAACGCAATAATGAATGAGGCCCTTTTTTGTCTTAAGCCTATTTTGCAACAATCTAATGTAAAAAATTGGTATGTTCTTCTAAAATAATGCAAAATTGTGCCAAAAATAACTGGGGTGAATAAAATCACTATAAGGAGAAACTGGAGTAAAAATGTGCAAAAAATATGTGACTGTTTAAAAAGTCACAATTGATGAATAACCTGATAACATTGGGAAACTCCAAACCCAACCTACAATGGTGAACTTGAAAAACAAAAACAGTTTGCTTGTTAGACTTCAAAAATACGGTAGGTCTAAATCATAAGAATTAAAACAGGACCCGTTGAAGAGTAAGGTCCACGCAAAACGGTCGTCGTGCTCGTTCTCTACCGCCGCCTTGTTGTGTATTAATGCCACAATGTTAATGACGGTGAGTGCTGCTATTTTTTTCCTTTATTTCTTATTTTTCTAAATTAAAAATAGATGGTGCAAATGAAAGTAAAGCAGAAAACACTTAAAGCTAAACAAAAAAAGGGCAAATGCAATAATGAACCAGCTCTTCTGTGTGCTGCTATCTGCATGTAATTCAATATTTTATGGATTATATCTCAAATTTTATACAGCATTTTTCTGTAAAAACCTTTCTGTGAGACACATGGTGTTATAGCATACTTGGTGGCAAGGTCTTCATGGCTGAGAACATACGTAATACATTATGCAACACTGTGTTGCAATTCTTTCAATGTGAATGGTCATTTCACACCTACAATCTTGTGAACTACCTCAACCACTTAAGATTGCTTTAAAAGAAATATTTGGTTTGTCCCTATATCTCAATTACAAATTTAAACAGCATATATATATACTGTATGTGTGAGATATCACTAATTAACACATTCTCTGCATAGATCAAGCCTAGAACCTTTGGTAGATTGCCACATGCAGATTAACCCCACTGACTGCATGCAGACCTGTGACTCTAAAATCTGCAAATCTGGAGCAGAATTCAAGATTGATACTTGGATTTCTCGAAATATGCCGTTCTACTGATTGGGGTGTATCTGATATAAATTAGTGGGACAAATCTGAAACACTTTTTGTTCCTGTTTTGGTATCTCCATGATGTTACTTTTCAGATGCTGGCATGATTTAGTAATTTTCCCATTAGTATATGAACATTGTATTATTTAACTGTACAACACAGACTTCAACTATGGTTATGTAAGTGAGGCCTTAATATAATTTATAATTTGAAGCAGAAATTTTTAGGAGTGTGCTACACAGAAGCCTGTCTAATTTACTTTATTCTTTGTTGGGTGCAGAGAATGGGGCATCAGACTGCGCTGCGCGGGTGTCAGAAGGATGTACCAGAGGAGTTGAAGTCTGTTAGACTGTCCTGAGGAAGTGGGGTGAATACCACGAAATGTGTAGAAATAAAGTCTATTTCTCTTTTACATCTACTTGGACTCCTCTGGTACATTATTCTGACAGGCGAGCTGCGCTGTCTGGCGTAACAATCGCGGTCGCAGGGGTCGCGGGTGCGACCGGGCCCGGGACCATAAGGGGCCCGGGACCATAAGGGGCCCAGGCCGCCCGCAGCCCGCACCCCCCTGCGACCGCCGATCCCAGCGCCGGGCCCCCGCTTCACATGGATGTGCGTCTCCAAGGACGCACATCCATGTGACTTCATGGCCAGTGTGTCAGGAAGGGGAAAGGAGGCAGCGGTGCCGGCCTGCGTTCAAGCAGGCTGGTGTCGGCAGTGTGTGTGGCCACTCCGCGTCCCGGGCTCCGGCAATCTGACTCACTCTGAGGCAGCGGTGAGTGACTACTTGTTCTGTCAGGCCGGGAGCCCGAGAATGGCCATGTCCGCCCCTCCTCCTGTAATGAGGAGCCCGCCGGAATCTCTGCTGCTGGTTGCATACAACCCGGCTCCCGGTTCCCGGGGGCAGCAGTGAGTGCCGGATGTGCAGGAGGTTGGAGCTCATCTGTCTGCGGGTGCTGTGGGGGCTGGGGGCCATCCAGCCGGGGATCAACCACAGCAAGCTGATCACCAGGAGAGACATTGAGGACTGTGCCAGGTCAGACACTGTATTGTGTGCCCCATATACTGTGTGCCCTCTCCATATACTGTGTGTGCCCACCCCATATACTGTACCCCTTATATTGTGTGCCCTACTGCCCTATATACTGTGTGCCCCCTCCCACTATACTGTGTTCCCCCATACTGTGCCCTCCCCATACTTTGCGTGCCCACCACATGTACTGTGCGTGCCCTCCCCATATACTGTACCCCCCTATATTGTGTGCCTCATATACTGTGTGCCCCCTTTCCCATACTGTGCCTCCCCATCTACTAATGCCCTCCCATATAATGTGCCACCCCATATACTGTGCCCCCTTGTTATACTGTGTGCCCCATATACTGTGCCCACCTACCCATACTGTGTGTGCACGCCCACCCCTTATACTGTGTTGAGTGGCTGACTATATGTCTGTGTGGCTGAGGCTGCGTGGCTGGCTGTGTGTGGCAAGCTGTCTGTGTGGCTGGCTGTGGCTGGCTGTGTGTGGCTGTCTGTGTGGCTGTGTCTGTATATGGCTGGGGCTGCATGGCTATGTGGCTGGCTGTGTGTGTCTGACTGTGTATGTGTGTGGCTGGGGCTGTGTGTCTGTGGCTGGTGCCACGTGGCTGGCTGGGGTTGGCTGTGGCTGGAGCTGCATGACTGTGGATGGCTGTGTGTGTCTAGCTGTGTGTGGCTGATGTTCAATGGCTGTGTGGCTTGCTGTGTGTGGCTGTGACTGTGTGGCTGACTGTGTCCTGTGTGTGGCTGGAGCTGTTTGGCTGTGTGTGGCTGACTGTGTCTGGGTGTGACTGGGGCTGCTTGGCTGTGTGTGGATGGTGCCACATGGCTGGCTTGGGTTGGCTGTGGCTGGAGCTGCATGGCTGTGTGTGGCTGATGTTGCATGGCTGTGTGGCTGGCTGTGTGTGGCTGACTGTGTCTTTGTGTGGCTGGGGCTGCTTGGCTGTGTGTGGCTGACTGTATGGCTGTGTGTGTGTGGCTGGTTGGGTGTGTGGCTAGCTGTGGCTGTCTATGTGGCTGGCTGCACCTGTGTGTGGCTGTTTGTGTGTGGCTGGTGGCTGTCTATGTGGCTGTGTGTGGCTGTCTGTGTGTGGCTGTGTGACTGGCTGTGTGGCTGGCTGTGGCTGTGTATGTGTGTGGCTGTGTATGTGTTTGGCTGGCTGCATCTGTGTGTGGCTGTTTGTGTGTGGCTGGTGGCTGTCTGTGTGGCTGTCTGTGTGACTGGCTGTCTGTGTGACTGGCTGTCTGTGTGACTGGCTGTCTGTGGCTGTGTGTGTGTGGCTGTGTATGTGTTTGGCTGGCTGCATCAGTGTGTGCCTGGCTGGTGGCTGTCTATGTGCCTGGCTGTTTGTGTGTGGCTGTTTGTGTGTGGCTGTATGTGTGTCTGGCTGTGTCTGCGTGTGGTTGTCTGTGTGGCTGGTGGCTGTCTATGTGGCTAACTGTGTGCGGCTGTCAAGCTGTGGCTGGCTGTGTGTGTATGTGTGTGTGGCTGGCTTTGTGTGTGTGGCCGGCTGTGTCTGTGTGGCTGGCTGTGGCTCTGTGTGTGGCTGGCTGTGGCTCTGTGTGTGGCCGGCTGTGTCTGTGTGGCTGGCTGTGGCTCTGTGTGTGGCTGGCTGTGGCTCTGTGTGTGGCTGGCTGTGGCTCTGTGTGTCTGAGCACTTGGACCCCACAATCCTGAGAAACAGAGATTTGAAGATTACCATGTAAATGGAGCTGTGGTTGATTCTTCCCTCTGCTGCACCATTCACATGTGGCTCTTCAAATAACGTCTTTAAGAAAGTGATGAGGGCCACAACAGGGTAAAAGCAAAATTTACGTATTGGGGCTGATGGGTGTTATAGTATATGGGCTGGTGGAGCTTGTTTTCCAGGGCTGCTTCTTGGTACCAGTCCGGCCCTGGTGGGGGGGGGGCCCAGGTCTAAATTTCGCACCGGGGCCCACCAGACTCTAGTTACGCCACTGCTGATGCCCCATTCTCTGCATCCAACAAAGGATCATCACTTCGGCGCTTGCAGCAGCCACCAAAGCTGATTACATTGGGTGTGTCTCACACAGTCATAATGGGTGAGTGACTCTGATTTATCTCTTCTTTTAGATCCCTAATTTACTTTATTAGGACTTAACTTCATGGACACAACATATAGTACTGATAACTCTCAGAGAAATAAAAAATGGGGGAACTAAAATATTTCCTGTGTCATCTGGTAATCCTTCTATGCTTTTTCCCACCTAGTACAGTATATTAAAACTGCTTGGTACCTTATTCAATATTTACTGTTTAAACCCAAAGGATTTTGGGGGCTGCATCCAGCCATGCTCAGTTACCAGCCATTAGGCGTGATTGTGATTGAATGGAGCGTCATGGTTACACGTGAGTGCCGCCGCTCTATTCATTGTGGGAATGACAGAGAAAGTCGAGATCTGTACTAAGCCATTTCCATCATTCCCCCAGAAAATCAATTAAGCAGTGGCGTGAATGTGCAACAGTTCAATAATGACCACAATGAGGCGCAACACAGGAACGGGATCACCAATCAAGTCATTAATGGAAACCCATTGGCTGGACCTCCCATCATTCACAAATTCATCATCTATTCTGTAAATATGTAAATCATTTTTTTCATTTATGTTTGTAAAACAATATGAAACTATAACTTGGAGTGACCCAGCTTTGTGACCAGTCTCAGGTTAGATGGAGAACTGTGTGCCTATTTGGCACACCTCTGTGTTACACCATATGGTACCCAAATAATTAATTGATACAGCATGCAAGTAATCAAATTATAAAGTGCCCAAATAATATGGCCTGATAGTTGCAAGAAATGACTTGTAAATTCTATAAACCATGAATTATCACAGGAAAAACGGATAAAAATTGAGTGACAAACCACTAAATAAATAGATTTTTAGGTGAACAGCACAGACCACTTCTAGTCTGTGGTAATAAATGAGGGATTAACATGGGTGCACTTGCCATCATAATATACAACATCCCCATCTCAAAAATATTAAAGGAAGTGTTTACTACTTTTAAAGTCCCTTCCAAAATGGTGTAGTCTGCTATATGACATAAAAAACCTCATTGTCACCTTCCAGACTCTGGACTAAAAGGATTCCAGCCATATCAGCGCCGGGCCATATATGACACTGTTATGTCACAGAGCGCAGTAGTCTATCAGCTGCCGATCATGGGCTGCTTTGCTGACACTCCCCTCAGATATCTGATAGAAGTGAGAGTGAAGCAATTTATCAATTGCTGATTGACTTCAGCACTTAGATTGCATAGCTACGTCATGCAAGCTATACGAGACCCAGCGTCACCAGTGTGGGATGCAAGTATAAGGTGTTTTTATTTTTCATACTACAACATTTAAAAAAGGACTTTACAAGTAGTGAACAACCACTTTAAGTAATAAGGTCCAAATCTGACATGACTGGTAATTTTCTTGATTTGGATGAGGAAGCGTGTTGGAGTCAAATGCTCCTGATTCATGAAGAGGTGCACACCTCTTCATAAATCTAAAATGCCTGATGAGTGGGGTGCGCCTTGGAGACTGGAGTGAGATTTTTGTAAGAGGGAATGCCACAGCTCATCATGAATTAGTTAAATTGTGGCATGACGCCCCAGCCATGCCACATCCCGCCGCCCCAGTTCTGCCATTTTGGTGGGGCTGCAAGAAACTGCTATGAAAACACTAAAAGTTGCAAAATGTTTTGACTTGCCGCAAGTGCTGGATTTGCCGAATCGCGGTAAAAACCGGACTTGCCGCAAGTCCCATAAAGAATGAAAAGGGGCTTGCCGTAAGTCGGCCATTACGCGACAGATGCGGTAAATCTTCTGAATCTGCCGCAAATCAGCAAAAACGCTGATGTGAAAGGGGTCTTAACTGTCACAATAAATACTGTTGCCTTACTCAAAGTCCTAAAACAAACTGTATGTCACCTAATGTTTTTGAGAAGAGGGGTCAATCAGCTCAGAATATGACATTCCTAATTGATAATGCAGCCCATAGAACTGTAGCTTTTCTCCTTGACCTTACCTTCCAATATAACTATCATTTGCAGTTCCATTTTAGTGAACCAGTAAAAAGAAAGTAATTTATCGGACAGTTTTCAATTTTCATAACCATTAGATGTTAGTAAAAAGCCCATTTGACTGCTCATAGCATTGGACTGTTAATGCCATTTTATTGGCGGTCATTATTTTTGAAAGCAGATACAACATAACTCGCGCTCTATTACAAAGCTCTTCTTCCTAATAAATACCACTCTCCTTTATGAAAAGAGCAGTTTTATTAAAGTCTAGACCAGGAATATTGTCTTACCTATGTTATTGTGAAAATCATTGTGTCATGCATACACCAGAAATGTAATAAAAGTCCATTTGCGGCACTGTAGAGGGGTCTGAGTGGAGAGATGTTTGATTGCTTTATAATAGCGGACGTTGTGTTTTGTTATTGTTACATATCTCCCTTCATACTTACAGACTGTAAATTGGGTCGCAGGATATGATTTTTCATTTTTATCGAAACATTGAATTTGTTTCAGCATGGTTAGTCTGGAAGCTTTGTAGACAGGAATACGATGACACAGTGCCGAATGCATAACAATATCTGTATGACAATTCCGCAGCCTTCAATTACTGATAAAACAATGAATGCCATCGCAAAGTAATGACAGTTTGTCTGTTAATATTAACATCTTCCTGAATTTGTTTTAACCTTGTAAGTAATGCGCGCAAATCACAGGCAAATTCTGGTTTCATTTTGGCTTAGGAATCTTTCACTAAGGAAGAGCGTTTACATAGGTGAAAAATATCATGTGATTAAAGGGAAACTGAACATACAATCAAGTCATGAAAATTACAAAAGATTTCTGGGTGGAGCCACTGTCAGAGAAGATCTTAAAAAGGACCCATTAGCAAGATAAAAGTGGACATACCTTGCTTGTGTTTTATTCCTACTGCTCCTGTGAGTCTTTTTCTTTTGAACGTTTTGTTTTTTTAAATCCACCTTTTACGGTAGTTATAGACCTTTTTATTTAGAACTGATATTTTTATAATTTCTAGCGAAGGAGCATAGGTCACAGGGTAATAAAGGAGAGCAGTCTAAAGTCACTCACACAACCGAGAGTGTCCACTGAGCCATGCCCCCTTGGTACAGACCATAAAAATTGCTGCAATTGAATGTCGGTGGACTGGCACAAGGAGAACAAGAGTAAAAGCTGGCTAAAAATTCAAGAATCGCATAGCGTATATAAAAAACGTAGAGTAGGACTGCCCCATCTAAGAATGCCATGACATGGCAGGGTAGAATTGATCAATTGTTTGTCAAATTTCTCAGTTTTAAAGTACAGTTAGAAATCAATATGTGCAAATGCACGTGCTAACCATAGGCAGCGCTGGCTTCCTGGCTGTTTTAAAAAACTGTCTACTCTTGACCTGATGACAGATCCTTTTAAAAGAGTTAGGCTAAGTTCAGACAGAGCGTTTGTGGTTTGTTTTTTATTGATCAGTTTTTATGGTAGTTTCTGCACCAAAAATTCTTCTTCTTCTTGCAAAAAACCATTATAAACACATCATTCATTTGTGCTGCTTTTTTTGCTCCATTTTGCATTTTGCAGGGACCCAGACTTTGAAGCGTGATCACCGAACAATCAAGCGTTTCATGGCAAATAGCCAACAGGGTCGCAAGAAGCGTGTTGGGCAAAAAAGGTGCAAAATAACTGCCCATGAATTGAGGAAAATCAAGCGTGAAGCTGCCAAGATGCCATTTGCCACCAGTTTTGCCATATTTCAGAGCTGCAATGTTACTGGAGTATCAAAAAGCACAAGGTGTGGCCACTTAATAAAAATGATGTGTTTTCCGAGGCTGTTGTACCCCCTGCAGACGATTCCCCTACTGCTCAAAAGAGGTGACGTTTCCAGGCTGAATAGCCCCTTTACTAGGTTTCTGTGGGGAGGGAAAAAACCTAGAATAAAACTGGCCACTCTCATGTCTTCACCAGACAGAGGGGGAATTAAACTGTCTAATGTCAGGGGTATAATTTATCCTGTTTAGCTAGGCATATAGTCGATTGGTTGCGCGGGACTAGCCGACATTCGGACATAGGCTTGGAGAGCGAGTTCTGCAAGCCTTGGGACTTGGATGCTCTATTGCATTCTCCCTTAGCATGTTTGAGCCCAGCTATCTGTAACTCGATGGTATGTCGGGACACAATTGTATCATGGAAGACAATCCGGAAGAAACTGGGACTGCTGTGGAAGGTGTCCAAATATCTGAACCCATGGGCCCACCCGAACATTCGGCTAGGTAGGGAGAACAGACTGTTTAATTGTGGCAGGAGAGGGGGGTGAGGTGACTGAAAGATCTGATATATGAGGATGGAAGGCAATGGATGACGGAAGTGGAAGTGGTGGAGAAATTCGGTCTTAATGTATTTCAGAGCCTGCAATACTCGCAAATAAAGGCGTTCATATTGCGAGACTTGCAGGATGCATCTAGAGAAGTGCGTAAAAATGAATTTGATGAGTTGTTGGAATGTCATGTATCTAGCTTCAATGTGTCAAGGGTTTATGGTATCCTGAGAGAATGGTTGACACCAGTAGGCAAGCAGTCATGTTCGAAAGCTTGAGTGAGACAGATGGGGGACACAGACATAATGGAGAAGATACTGCAGGGCTGGAGTGTATTTAGGAAGAATGTTATTAATGAGAATTGGAGAGGCACTCAGTTCAGACTCATACACAGAGCCATATATGGTTTTAATCTCCAATACCAATCGACTAACCCAGGTCATGATCAGAAATGTCCAAAATGTGGGGCTGAGCACACAGATATGTACCATGGTTTGTGGGCTTGTAGTGCCATATAAAGATTTTGGAAACTGGTCCATCGCTTTAGTGCGAGAGTTGGGGGGGAAGATTGGGACTTGGAACCAATGTCATGGATTTTTCACTATGTAACAGGAGGGGGAGAAGGGGAAGGTAGGAAATCACTCCTACATGACATAGCGATTCTAGCGAAAAAATTTATCCTGAGGCACTGGGTCTCGGTCGAGATCCCATCTTTGAATGAGTTGTTGCATAATATTAAACAGCTGTTACATCTGGAGAAGTTGGAAGCTGAAAGGGACAAAACCAAACCAACGGAACGTTTTTTCAATAAGTGGCGGAAGTTCATTGAACAGAAATGCTCTCGGGATGAGACATAACGGATAATGACACCATTTGTGCAGGCAGAGTGGTACTTCATGAATGATCTTCAGGGCACATTGGGGAGGCTAAAAGTTTAAAACTCTGAAATTAGGTCATCCTAGTCAGATAGGGAGGTGCTACGCAGCTTGGGGGGAGGGATGTAGGTTGTTTTGCAGATGGTTTTTATATTAGGATACATTATGAGGTTATGCTGATCTATGCAATTGTGTTACCACTGTTTACAATGGCACTGAATTTTGTATTTGTCCAGACTTTTCTTTGAAAAGAAATAAAAAATGATTTGATAAATATCTTAAGACTGATTTTTCAAAGGTTTCATGGACTGATGAAATGAGAGTGACTGTTGATGGACCAGATGGATGGGCCAGAGGCTGGATCAGTAAAGGGCAGAGAGCTCCACTCCGACTCAGACGCCAGCAAGGTGGAGGTGGGGTACTGGTATGGGCTGGTATCATCAAAGATGAACTTGTGGGACCTTTTCAGGTTGAGGATGGAGTGAAGCTCAACTCCTGGACCTACTGCCAGTTTCTGGAAGACAACTTCTTCAAGCAGTGGTATAGGAAGAAGTCGGTATCATTCAAGAAAAACATGATTTTCATGCAGGGCAATGCTCCAAATAATGACATGGCCCCCTTGTTCACCTGATCTGAACCCCATAGAAAACCTTTGGTCCCTCATAAAATGTGATATCTATAGAGAGGGAAAACAGTACATCTCTCGGATCAGTGTCTGAGAGGCTGTGGTGCCTGCTGCACGCAATGTTGATCATAAAGAGATCAAGCAACTGACAATCTATGGATGGAAGCTGTTGAATGTCATCATAAAGAAAGGTGGCTATATTGGTCTCTCATTTTTTCGTGTTTAGTTTTTGCATGTCAGAAATGTTTTTTTTTACATATTGTGCAGTTATATTGGTTTACCTGGTGAAAAGAAATACGGTAAGTGAGATGGGAATGTATTTGGTTTTTATTAAGTTGCCTAATAATTCTGCACAGTAATAGTTACCTGCACAAACGGATATCCTCCTAAGATATCCAAATCTACAAAAACCCCACTCCAACTTTCAAAAATATTAAGCTTTGATATTTATGAGTCTTTTGGGTTGATTGAGAACATAGTTATTGATCAATAATAAAAATAATCCTATAAATTACAGCTTGCCTAATAATTCTGCACACAGTTTGGTTTTAAACATATTGTATGGCTCTCACAGAATAAAATATGTGGCGATCATGGCTCTCTCATCCAATAAGGTTCCTGACCCCTGCTCTAGAGTGTGAGAAGAAGGGGCCGAGTGTAAAATCATGCAAACATTAAAAAAACTCCTTACAGATTTTGTACTTGCAGGAATTTGAACCCAGAACCCCAGTGCTGCAAAGCCACAGTGCTAAACACTGAGCCACCATGCTGCTCCAAATGTACTATAATGCATCCAGCAACCTCTAGATCAGGGGTCTCAAACTCGCGGCCAGCGGGCCGCATGCGGCCCCTGGGGCTTCCCTGTGCGGCCCCCAGCACTTTGGACAAAGAACCATGCTGGCGGCGGTCCAGTGCATGGTGCCGCCGCTGTCTCCGCTATAACATTACTTGCGGCCGCTTCACTGTCTCTGCCGCTGGCTCTGCCGCTCTGTAAGCTCAATACAAGCCCTCAGCCAATGAGAGGCCGCTGATGTCACCTGCGGGCTTCTCATTGGCTGACGGTGACTCGCATTGAACTTGCAGAGCGAGCGGCAGAGTGAAGCGGCCGGAAGTAATATTGTAAAGAGGAGACCGCGGCGGCCCCATGCACTGGACCGCCGCCAGCATGGTTCTTTGTCCAAAGTGATGGGGGCCGCACAGGGAAGCCCCAGGGTCCCCATGCACTGGACCAGCATGGTTAGTGTAATAAAAGTGTGTGCCTGTGAGTGTGCGTGTGAGTGCCTGTGAGTGCCTCTGAGTGTGAGTGCCTGTGCCTGTGAGTGCGAGTGCCTGTGAGTGCCTGTGCCTGTGAGTGCCTGTGAGTGCGAGTGCTTGTGAGAGTGAGTGCCTGTGAGTGTCTGTGCCTGTGAGTGCCTGTGAGCGTGAGTGCCTGTGAGCGCCTGTGAGCGTGAGTGCCTGTGAGTGTGAGTGCCTGTGAGCGTGAGTGCCTGTGAGTACCTGTGAGTGCCTGTGAGTGCAAGTGCCTGTGAGTGTGAGTGCCTGTGAGCGTGAGTGCCTGTGAGCGTGAGTGCCTGTGCCTGTGAGTGCCTGTGCCTGTGAGTGCCTGTGAGCGCCTGTGCCTGTGAGCGCCTGTGCCTGTGAGTGCCTGTGAGCATGAGTGACTGTGAGCGCCTGTGCCTGTGAGCGCCTGTGCCTGTGAGCGTCTGTGCGTGTGAGTGCCTGTGAGCGTGAGTGCCTGTGAGCGTGAGTGCCTGTGAGCGTGAGTGCCTGTGAGCGCCTGTGAGTGCCTGTGATCGTGAGTGCCTGTGAGCGTGAGTGCTTGTGTTCGTGAGTGCCTGTGTTCGTGAGTGCCTGTGATCGTGAGTGCCTGTGTGTGTGAGTGCCTGTCTTGAGAGTGCCTCTTGAGTGCCTGTGTGTGAGTGCCTGTCTTGAGAGTGCCTCTTGAGTACCTGTGGGTGTCAGAGTGCCTGTGGGTGTCAGAGTGCCTGTGGGGTGCCTGTGAGTGTGAATGCGTGAGGGTGTCAGAGTGCGCGAGGGTATCAGAGTGCGCGATTTTGTACAGAAGTGTGTGATTATAACAAAAGTCCTTGGCGGTCCGCATTCTTCATCAGGTGGATTTACCTGATGAAGACGGTGGACCGCCGTAGAAACACGTTTTGGTATATTAAAGGTAATTAAGTGTGTGCCTCCTGTGCTCTAGCGCTTCTGTTATAATCACACACTTCTGTACAAATATCATATCCCCATCCTAGGTTTGCAGCAGGAGCAGCTGTGAGGCAAAGTCACCGCTAACAGAATCCAAAGAGCCTGCGGTGACGTAGCTGAGAACGTCACAGGGGCAGGTGATCGGCTCGCTCGAGTCAACTGACTGGAAGAAGGAGCTGCTCGTGGAGGAAACCCCGACCGCTGGAGTCCGGAGCCATCCACTGTGATACGCCGAGGTTGTGCAGGGTTGCAGAACCTTCAAAGGTGAGATGCGAACCCCCCATATCTGTTATTGACGCCCCCACTAGACCACCAGGTACCGCTCATGGGTTGTGCTTTCCCCCCCTTTTGTTCCATGTGAGTGTGAGAGTGTGAGTTAATGTGAGTGTGGGTGAGTTAATGTGTGAGTGGGTGTGATTGTGAGTGAATATGTCTAAGTGTGTAAAAAGAAGGCAGACCAGGTTGGGGATATCACTAAAAAAGGGGTCCAGCATGGGGGACATTACTACACTATGGGGGCCAGGATGGGGACATCACTACAAAAGGGGACCAGCATGGGGGACAGGATGGTGACATCACTACAAAAGGGGATCAGTATGGGGGTCATCATTACAAAAAGGGACCAGCACGGGGGACATTACTACAGAAGGGGATCAGGTTGGGGATATTAGTACAAGAGGGCGACCAGGATGGGGACCAGTATGGGGACATTACAACAAGAAAGGGACCAAGATGCGGACATTACTACAAGAAGGGGATCAGGATTTGGACGTTACTACATTGACCAAAAAATCTGGTATTACTAAAAATGTCAGGGTACCGTCACACCAGGTGACATCGCCCCGTGTATAGTGGCGATTTTGCACCGAAAAATCGGCTCAGAGTGGTCGCCTGGTTTCACAGCACTGCTGTGAAACCAGGCAACCATTCTCAGGCGATGTGTAAGCATCGTCCTGTGTTACATCGCGAATAGCGATGTTACAGGCGATGGGAGCCATAGGCTCCCATGTTACAGGATCCCTGCTGGGGTTTCTAGACACCCCAACAGTGACGTTGCCTGAAACATCGCCAAAGCATCACCGAAGGTATCGCCGCGTCTAAACACACGACGCTGACGGGGTGCCAAAAATGTGCGCGCTCCCGTGTGTCGCCTGCGATATCTCTGGCGATGTCACCTGGTGTGACGGTACCCTTAGTCCTACAAGCAATGCGGCCCCCGATAAAAAAATTTTTCTATGTGTGGCCCACCAACCCAGCCGAGTTTGAGATCCCTGCTCTAGATATAGTGCGGGTTCAGCTCCTGAACCTGCTCCATACACGCTGACTAAACATAAGACATACTATTATGTTCTACTTTGGAAGGAGTTAAAGCAGTTTATAAAGGGTTTAATTCTCATCTTCTTAAATGATTATAATTACGAAGTACTTATAAAAACAAGCAAAATCCTCTCTCCATTTTCAAGACTGCATCAAGTTACGGTATTATTTTTACTGGTTGCTTCTTAGGTTACTGGCCACTGCTGCAGTCTAGCAGTGGTGGCCAAAAATGTACAAGCTCTTTCGTAATAGAGCTCAAAATAATCCATGTAGACTGTTAGGGTATGCGCGCATGGCATGTTTTAGATGAAGGAAGGCATAACTAAAATTAATTTGTGAAGCAAACAACGCTTCATCAATACCCAGTGTTTTTCTTGGAGAGTCTCTTTAATTGTTCTTGTGCTGTCTTTTTTGTAATTCTATAGGTAACATACCGACAGCTGTTACTGAGGAGATTTTATGATGACAGGAGGAGCTAGAAGAGGGAGGAGCTAGAGGCAGAGCTCCGCCCACTTCTTCAGCCATAGCCTCTCATCAGTAAAAGCTGTCATCTCCTATCTCAGTAATGGGAAAGTCTTCACTGAATACAGATTTTACCTCAGAATTGAGAATTTTGATCATTTATGCCTCATCACTAAAAAGCAAGTTTCTCTGATACAATATACTACAAGGTTGCCTAGTTTCATGTGTAGTATTGATTTCTGGAAGAAAAAGTAAAATGATGGTTATACTTTAATCTCCGAGCTCTTTTATTGTTGTGCTTTCTCTCAAAAGCAGATTCCGCAGATTTAAACGTATTATCTGGATAATGAACAATTTTGCATTTCTTTGACTTGACTTTCCAGCTTTTATTGAATCCTAACTCTTAGGCTGGAATCACAATGCTGCTTGAGTGACAAGCGAGTTACTTGCATGAGTCTCGGATCATTCACCCGGGATGGCCTCCCCCTCTTTGGACGGGAGCGGTGGAGCTACATAGAAAAACATACCACTGACAGTATCCTGTCCAAAGAGGCAGGAGACGTTTCGGGTGAATGATCCAAGACTCATGCAAGTAACTCGCATGTCACTCGGACAGTGTGTTTCCAGTCTTAGGGTTTGTGCACACAGCAGATGCTTAAATTACACATTTTTACCATTTTTAATGCTTTTTTAAGTGAATTTATATGTGTTTTACTTGTTGGTGAAAAATGCTGAAGAATTGCTGAAAAAAATTACACTACAGATTTGAAAAACACTTTGATGGTGCAAATCCGCACGGTAAAAATAAGCAGCTTGTGCATGAGATTTCAGAGATCTTATATTTTATGCTGGTACTGTAAAACAATGCTTTTTTCCATGGCAAATTGAAAGGAAAAAACGCAGTGTGTGTGAACAAGCCTTTAGTGGTGGACTCGAAAACTATAGGAGGAGAGGTGAATTACTAAACAAAGTTAGGAAAAAAGCATATATTGTGTCTTCTATAAAGTACTTTAATATTAAGAATGCCTATGACAATCAATTATCTCATCAGCAGAACAGGACAGGGTGTGCTTAGTGTTTCACACCATTACCTGCCAATATATATATACACTACAGGGAAAAATGCCAATTTATAATGACAGTAGAAATCAATTAGAGACTTTCAACTAGTGGATGTCTAATAAAACTAATTTTAAATTGTCATATCCAAAGCTCTAGCTGTCACTAACATGTAGTATAGATTAGATTGTGTTGTGTGTGCAGAGAAAAACAGTTTCAGTAAATACTTGTATTGCTGAGATATCAATTCAGGAAAACCTCATTTATTAACCCTTGTGTTGTGCAGCTCCGCCGCTGTTCATCCTGACTATTTATGAATAAGTGGATAACTGGGTGTTCTCCTTTCTCCTAGAGGTCCGTGCACACTATGGAGATGTGTCCCTACACACTCTGGAAATTAGTCCCTACACACTCTGGAGAGGTGTCCCTACACACTCTGGAAATTAGTCCCTACACACTCTGGAGAGATATCCCTACACACTCTGAAGATGGGTCCCCACACACTCTGGAGATGTGTCAGTACACACTCTGGAGATGTGCCCCTACACACTCTGGAGATGTGTCCCTACAACTTACACACTCTGGAGATGGATCCGCACACACTCTGGAGATGTGTCCCTACAACTTACACACTCTGGAGATGGATCTGCACACACTCTGGAGATGTGTCCCTACAACTTACACACTCTGGAGATGGATCCGCACACACTCTGGAGATGTGTCCCAACACACTCTGGAGATGTGTCCTGACACACTCTGGAGATGTGCCCCTACGCACTCTGGAGATGTGTCCCTACAACTTACACACTCTGGAGATGGGTCCCCACACACTCTGGAGATGTGTCAGTACACACTCTGGAGATGTGCCCCTACACACTCTGGAGATGTGTCCCTACAACTTACACACTCTGGAGATGGATCCGCACACACTCTGGAGATGTGTCCCAACACACTCTGGAGATGTGTCCTGACACACTCTGGAGATGTGACCCCACACACTCTGGGGATGTGCCCCTACACACTCTGGAGATGTGTCCCCACACACTCTGGAGATATGTCCCCACACACTCTGGAGATGTGTCCCGACACACTCTGGAGATGTGACCCACACACTCTGGAGATGTGTCCCGACACACTCTGGAGATGTGACCCCACACACTCTGGGGATGTGCCCCTACACACTCTGGAGATGTGTCCCCACACACTCTGGAGATGTGTCCCCACACACTCTGGAGATGTGTCCCAACACACTCTGGAGATGTGACCCCACACACTCTGAAGATGTTTCCCCACACACTCTGGAGATGTGTCCCTACACACTCTGGAGATGTGTCCCTACAACTTACACACTCTGAAGATGGGTTCCCACACACTCTGGAGATGTGTCCCTACACACTCTGGAGATGTGTTCCTACACACTCTGGAGATGTATGCCTAAACACTCTGGAGATGTGTCCCTACAGACTATGGAGATGTGTTCCTACACACTTTGGAGATGTGTCCCTGCAAATTCTGGAGATGTTTCCCAACGCAGTACGACATTGCCAGCACTTATTGGACACCCCCCTCCAACTGATAACATTCAGCTGTCAATTTATTAATATTTTTATTGGAGGAAGAATAGAAGAATGCCACAGTGCAGAGTCCTAGGAATAAAAAAAACATTTTTATGGGGAATACAAACCTTTGATGGAATATTAGGAGAGCCACCAGATCCTTTTTAAGCTCCATTAGTATAATCTAAAGCACCAATGTTTGTATGCACTTGGGTTTCCTAAATAAATTCTGGAGCATTTTTTCAAGTCTTTGTACAAAATAGTTTGGAAATCACTGCTTGAATGCAAATTTCATGAAGAAATCCATCATTAAAGAAAATAATGGTAATGTTCTATGTGAAGAAATATCTAGGGAAGGGCATGTAGAACTTACCATTCTGGACATCCAATACATGATGTCTATCTAAGGTCCAGCCACCCATATTTGAAGCATCCAACTCGTAGCCTTGCAAAACAGCTGTTCTTTTCTCCCATAGTGTCAGGTCAAGACATGATTCGTATTCGTACCCAACAGACACTGCAACCGAAATTAGAATGAACACAAACTATAAGTAACAGAAATAGCAGGAAACTACGCTTAATGCATGCTATCCATGTTTAACAGTCCCGATTAAACCTTTCAATTATATAATTACCAGCGCTACAGTTACATACATTTATTGTTTAATAACCTATCATTTTACACACTGGAACCCTCTTTATTGAAGTAATGAGACAAATATGAGTCAATGTAACATACTGAGCATGGATCATGGATAATTGGATCATGCATTTGTCCACACCAGTGTTCTATGATCACAATTATAAACTCAATGGTTTCATTCATGCTTTGTAAATTAACATATTATTGTCTATAAAACCCACATATTTATGTATCATACAGCATACCACAAACGTATTAGCCTACTACACAGTTTAATGTAAGATATTATGGATATACTGGCTATATTCATAAACATCATACTCCTGAAAGCAAGAATCATAAGATAAATAAGGCCTAATTAATTTATTACATTTTTTGTCTAGTTTTTGGTGCTCTTCAGTAGTTTTAACGTGTGCCTACATTTTGCCATAAAAAGTCACAAATAAAGATTAAATACCAAAATTTGAAACATTTTTTGTTTTTGCAAAAAAATGCATGATAAAATTGCATCCCTAATGTAAATAAAACTGGAGCCCCTTAGTTATATGTCAGTAGGGGCTTCAGACTTAAGACGTACAGCTTCAGAAACATGTGTCCCAACTAATAAGAGCTGTATCACACATACCTCAGAGGCAGCTGGGAGCACAGCTATTATATTTAAAGAAATATATCTCCTTCTTACTGAACACAAAGAAGGCTAATGCCAGCTCCATTCTCCTCAATGATTACCTGTTTTACACAGGGTGCAGTGTCTGTACATAGTTATAAAGCTGTAAAACTAACAGAGGAGGATGAGGTTGGACATCTCTTTGCCGAGCACAATGGAGGTTAAAATATATTTCTTTATGTACCGCAGCTGTTATCAAAGGTATGTGTGATACAGCTTGTCAGTTGAGACACACATCTTGGGAGCTGTACACCTTCAGTCTGCTGCCCCTACTGATAGATGACTAAGATTTGTTGCAGTTGTAACAATATCGTTTACACCATTTTATCTGATTCTTGGGGATCCCCATATCACATGTGAGCTACTTCATGTTGTCTGAGGTAAGTGTGATACAGCTCTTGTAAGTTGAGACGAGTGTCTTGGGAGCTGTATGTCTTTAGTCTGCAGATTTAGATGGGTTGCAGTTTGAATCATACCATTTGATACTCATATCGTAGATGCTCAAGACAAGTTTTGCCTCTATACAGGTCTCTAGTGTGGCCACACTTAGAATATTGTGTACAATTTTGAACTTTAGTGTATACAAAGGATGTAGTTGAACTGGAGCGAGTGCTGAGAACATTGACCAGGGAAGTAAGGATATTGGTTGAATGTAAAACCATGACAGCTTATAAAATGTGGAGTTACTCAGTTTGGAAAAATGAAGGTATAGGGAGCAATCTAATAACAATGTACAAGTATTTGAAAAGAAAACAGGGATCATTCTAATGCTCTAATGCGCTTCTGCATTAATTACACCCACCGGGGCATAATTACAACGGAGTGACGGCAGACATGGAGCCTTACAGAACACCCACAGTGTCTGCACTATTGATGACACTCTGCTTGTTAACATAGGAGAATATAAGCGATTACAGCAGGACACATTTAGGTCAGACAGGATGATTAGGGATGTACTAGGAAGCTGCAGGGACAAGTAGTGATAGGTTTGGGGTCATAAACTAGGTGACAAGTTCCCTTTAAGAAGGAATTATAACCCTAATATGGACCATTAGCATCTGACTCTTAGGGTTTTGCCTTATTCTGGAACCCAAGTTAGTGATTAGGTTGAATAACATGGAATGATATCTTCTTTCAACATTGTGCAGACTATTTGTAAAGCTGCTTTTTTATACTAGATGCAGAAAACTGATGATGAAGTTGGACATTTACTTTAACATATCTTTAGTACTGTATAATATAATACATATTTAGGATTTTTATTTTAGATAATGAAATTTAAGAGAAAGTCATTTTAATGAAATATGCTAGCACAACTACCATAACACTATCTGCAGGCAAAAATAAATACAGTATAGTTTATGTTTAATAAAACTTCTTGGCTGGAACATCTGTATAGCAAATCCTATACGAGGATAAGTATATATATATTGGTCTGACTACAATGCTCTTTACTATGAATTAGCATATGGTTAACATTTTGTCTCCAAGCTTAAACTGTTTAGTTTGTTTCCAGGGTCTGACTCCGCCAATAACGTAACATTGACAACTAAAATCCCAGATAATATTCTGTACAAACACCTTGAATTTTCTAACACCTTATGTGATGAATTGCAGCTACCCTGCAGTGTTTTTACATATTTCCCCAAGTTAAAGCATGTCATGAGCTGTGCCAGGTTCGTCATCTCTCACTCCTGCTGCTTCTGCCTGGTTAATCTCCATTGCTCCAGGATACAGGTTCATCAGAGCTTCACACCTCAATCATCCGGGACAGCAGTTTGCGCCCTAATGGTAGGAGCTGTGATCCTTAGATTTATAGTCTGACTTGAATAGTTCATCTGTTTCTTCACAACAATATTAATAGGGAGTTTATACGGCTTTTCAGTTTTCTCACCAATACATTGACTCATTAACTATGTGATTACACTATTGCCTGTGATTACAAGACTCACTTGGTACGGCACAGATTTCATCTAACAGCTCGTACCATTCGATTAATGTTGTATGCTACATGGTGATGTGAACCCATCTTCCAGTGGCAGATGGAGGATATACGTACTTGACAAAATCTGAAGACAGACAAATAAGGGTCTGTACCTGCTTAGGCTCCTTTCACATAGGCGTTTCTTCCCAGATTCGGCAGATCCGGACAAAAAAATGCATCTGACGCAAGTGCGGCCACTAGACGGTAGGTGCGGCAAGTGCGGTTGTGGCCGCGAAAAAACGCGTCAGCACCATTTTTTTTTGCGGCCGCACCTTACCGCAAGCCCCATAGACAAGGCATGGGGCTTGCCGCAAGTGCACTGCAAGCTGGGCCGTTAAGCGGCAGATGCGGTAAATCTGCGGCATCTGCTGCATTTTGGCGAAAATGCCAGTGTGAAAGCAGCCTAATATAGTTTTTTAATGTAATGACTATGCAATCAATCTTTTTTTCAACTGGCTAAAACAGTACTAAACCTTTGTTATGTAATGTAATGAAGTAAGATATCCAGCATCACCAGGTAGAAGAGTAAAACATAACTTTTATTAGTAGTATAAAACTTGTATTCTAGGCTATTTTACTACTTACTCTTCAACAATAACAAGAACTAAGATTACCCTAAGTAAGAGTTTAGTCCAAAATGCATAAGAAAATTCCTCGCCTTCATTTTTATGGATGTGTATCCTGATGTCTTTTTTACAATATGCCATTAAATCATTATACTCTCCTACCATTTGATGATGGATAACTTTATTTATCCCCTTTTGATTATGCCCAAAGCCTAGCTTGGTGTCCTCTTCCCGAGTGTCCACCTGAAGACTGCAAGACTGCTAGATGCCCAGCATTCTCTATACTTCTTTGGCAGCAGTGAGATGATCTTAAGTGTTATATTTACAGAAGCAGTGGTACAGCAGAAATGCAAGGCCTCATGGTAAAAATAAATGTGGCCCCCAGTTTGCAACCCAGAACTAGAAGAGACGGATCAGGTGAGTGCTTCCCATTCTACAACATTAAGCCAATTCCACAAGTCTTTGATGCTAATATCAAATTCTCCAAAGAGAAGACTCTTGAACTGGTTTTAAAAGCCAAGGAGATGGAACTAATCACAGCTGGGACCCCCTCTATCCGGGGCAGCTGCATGATTCACCTCAATGGTGTGTTCCAGCAAAGATGAACACCAATGAACAGAAATTACAGTTAGATATGTTTAACAGCCCAAGCTTTAAGTAAGCTATAAACTAACCAGTTATCCACTGGAATGAAAGATTCAGTGACACAGATTTCTCCAAAATTAAATGTCACCGAAATATTTAAACTGCTGCTTAAAAAGAAGATGAATGCATGCACAGCGGCACAGCCAGCCTGCCGCCTTACACGGCCATAAATCAACCTCTTCTTGACAGACTTCCTAAAATAAATATTAATGCATAATTATAATAGAAATACATACCGACGGCTTCAGATAATCCATAGACTTTCTGGTTATAAGCATCTGTCTTATCCCATATGAAGGTGTATGAAAGATTAGGAGAGGCTGGAAACCATTTCTGGAAAAGTCTTCCAACTACTGCCACCATAAGATGAACTTTCATCAGATTGAAGGGTATGACAGAGTGGGACATCGTAATTTTTAGAACTGATTTATATCCTGCCGCCCTTGAACTTAAATAAGAGAGTTTTAAATCCGTCCCCGGGATAGTTGTTTCTTCATGAAGCACCTGATGAAAAAGAAACGATACAATTTCTCATATCAGACTACAGTTTAGCAATATTAATATGTAATACCATATCTAACATAGATAGATAGATAGATAGATAGATAGATAGATAGATAGATAGATAGATAGATAGATATGTGAGTGCTCCTACTTTTTTGGTAAACATACTAAACATACAACCTACAAATCTAGGGTGAGACTGTGGCCCTTGGCATGGTCAATCAGGGCAGTGCAGCTTCCCACCATCTGGTTTTCAAACAATCTCTGCCCTTCTCTACCTACTGTGAAGCCAGAGCTATCAATCAAAAAAGATATGGATGGAGATAGATGGAAAACAAATAGGTGGGATGGTGTACTGAACTGCTCAGCCATGTTTAAGATATATAGCATGCACCTTTTCTTGGTTTGAACAGTGCTTTTGTGATGGGAAACTCTATTAAAGATTAAAAGAAGAGTAAGAAAACTTAACTTTGTGCAACCTCAAGCTGGAATAGCATTTCTCATGTGCCAAGATGTCTCAGGGCTTTTTTATCTGAATCAAGGTAAACCTTTCCAGATGCATGTGTATATATTAGTTTTACCATCACCAGTTGCGTTGTAGCAGGTGTAATGACGGTAAGTATGCCACTCTGCATCATTTTTTATCTAAATTATATAAATGGGAAAAGATCAAGGAAAGACTATGCTCTGGAGCAGATTTAGAATATCAACTACCGTAACTAATGAACCACTCCAGTGTTTTTTTATTACATTGCTGGTGTTGTGCTTTAAATCTAAGTCCTCTACCCCTGTTTTATACTCATCTTCGGTGGCTTCATCTACTATTGCTGCCACTCCGTGGGTCTCTGGGGATTTGTGATCTGTACAGCCACAGTGTAAAAACTCGTTCTGGCTTTCATAGTGATGCATTGGGAGCTTGTCACTTAACTTCTGACTTCTGGCCATTCAGAAGTTACAGTCACAAGATGGCGCCATGGGACTGTAGCAGCATTTGTAAAAGGTGAAGGCACAGAATGGTGAGTATATGACAGTAAGCAAGGGACTTAGATTTAAAGCGCCACTCCAGCACTGAAGAAAACCCCCTGGAATGGTGCTTTAAGAAATGTGTGCTTTGGCTGATTCTCTGTTCAGCAGCCAGTTTTCTAACAAGTTCTATACTGAGGAACATACTACTGTGACTCATCACTGTAAATTATGCCAAATGATTTTAGCTAACTGAACAACTTATCTCCTCTATAAACCTGTCGGTTTTGATGATGTTTCCATGTAATTGATATATGTGTTCGTTATATTATCAAACTAGGCTGGGTTACATATTGCTTTTCTTTTCTTCATGTCGAGGATACATAAAAGGCTCCCACACATTGCTCATACTGTTATCACTGCTCTGTTGCAAAAGGTTTGGCTTTTCCAAATGGGAAACTGACAGACATTTTAACTACAGTTTGATGATTGAAGGTTCTGTGGAGTCATTAGTCATGGAGATTTCAGACTTTTACGTACTCAGATCTGGCAACTAAAGCAATCACCTTTATTTCACTTCGAGCCGCAATGACAGGATTACAATCTATAATAAGATTCTTACACAAAGAAGACTAGTATTTATAGTTGCTAAGCCACCAAGCAATGCTCGCTTGATATCCGTAGCCAAGTGCACAAAATAAGAATTGGGAGGGTTCCCATGGGAGAGCTTTCAAACATTCCTTTTTATTGGAATATTTTGGCAGGAAGAGTGTGCTTTCCTATGTCATTCGCACATTTTATTACCTAGCGTTTTCATTTGTCAGGTTTTCATCTCACTGTCGGATCTTAAATAAAACAGCTGCCTGTAATCTGACGATTCCCCTATACTTGTCTTGTAAAAATCCAGATACATATAAATAGTGATGGCATCCAATTCTGCTACTATCTTTTTGCTTTAGCGAAAAAAAGAAAGCTAAAGCTGATCGTAAAGAGGTGGAATGGCAGAGTTTAGATAATAATACAAAGGTGAATATTAAATATCACTATGACAATGACTTGGAGAAAATGATTTACTATATAGAATTCACTGCATCCTAAAAACAGACTTTAAAGTATCTTTAGAGTTGGTCAAAAATATTAGTGCTCATAGGTGCAATGAGAAAAAGTGGAGGTTCACTTTTGGATACAGTGATTTTTTACTTGCACATCATCCATAGATATTGAATCATTGTAAATGTGCTATCCTTCTTATCAGTTTAACAGAAAATAAAAAAAAGTCTTAGGCTGGGTTCATATAGCGTTGGCCACAACGGTCAGCGGCTCCATTGAGGTTTATGTCCAAACTCTCACAACCCAGCATATGTGTTGACATGGCCATTAACTACAATAATGCAGATGGAGTCCCAGTGTGCTCTATCAGGCATCATTTTTGGCCATAAATACCTATTGGATGGAATATTTAGTCAATTATGTCTTGCTGCCCACCTCAACTAATGATGCACGACAGAGCACACTAAGACTCCATCTGCATCATTATAGGCAATGGACCCGTTTATGTGTACACCTATATCCTGTTTTGCAAACATTCATGTGAACCTAGCTGAAGCTTTTTGCTTGGAGTGATCATTGTCATTCACTGCAAGTGCTGTTTATTAATTTTGGGTCAACAGTTGGGGAAAAAAAAGCTAGTGTAGCGGGGGCTTGTACTATAGTGGCAATATCGGGAAACCAGGAAGCATGTTAGAGAGAAAAAGATCTTTTTATGGTGATTGAGTTATAAACCCAGTATGTAGCATGGTTGCTTGAGTTGAGGGAGAGAGAAAAAGCTTCCACTTTAGCCATTCCTGCCTTGAATTGTCTTGCTTGGCTAATTTGAAGCCAGCTGAGAGCATGTCTTTAAAAAATGTTCACATTATGGTTCTCATCATTACCATGGGGAATGCTAGGGATTATGATGTTGATTTGACATGCCAGGTGCATAGGTCCATAGTGAAAGGACTATAGTGCTGTGTAAATTATTGGGACAAAGCAGTTTTTATAAATTTTTTGTAACAGTTATGTTGAGTTTGTACAACCTTGATAACAAAGTGTAGTTTGACTGGTTTTAGTCAGAAAATAACAGCTAGCTACCCCTCAGCTTCAGTTGAGAGCTTGTTTCTGTGAGGAGTGGTTTAGTGTACTTTTTCTCTCAGTTGATTCGTGCTTGTAAAAATGGATGTTACCCACGGAAGAGGTCTAGAATTATTACTCTTAATGAACATACAAGTCTGACTGTAAGAGAAATCGCTTCCACGTTGGTATTGGAAAATCTACCGTTTCAAGAATAATTCGCACACACATGAAACTGGATCGTTTTCTCCAGAACGAAAAGGGAAATGTGGAAGAAAAAGGAAAACTGACACCAAGAACTGATAAAACACTTATGAGCAATTAGTAAAATTAATGCAAGAAAAACTCGTTTTGTCCCAATTAATTTGCATAGCACTGTATAAGGTTGATGTGCTGTGATGCACTGGATTTGCCTCATATAAAGATAATAATAAAACTGGTTGAGACCAGTTTCGGACCTAATCAACTGTTCTTCTTTTGTCAACTATCTAAGTCAGAAAATAGTAATTCTCCAAGCTAGTTTTCCAAGAACTTTGACATTAAGTTTAGAAGAGGTGTAGATAGTAAGAATACAGTGTAGCATTGCAGAGTTGATTTTCCATGAGATTTTCCCTGGATGTCTGATATTAATGTCTTTAGCCAAGTTCCAGCCATAAAGGTCACTGTTCTCCTGAATTGCAAGGCTCCCCGGCTAGTGACTGGTAAATAACCTTTTTTGTACTATCAATGCAAGTGTGCTCGCCTGATGCCTTTACAGGAAACAAGCCATATTTACTGTTATAGTGCGATTACAATGCATAAGACTACATTACGGCCAAGTATAGCAATCGTGATGGGAATCGCAGTACCCAAAGGCCTACTCAGACAATACCACCCATTATGTGATTAGATGCTACTGGTCAGTAGCCAAGTCTTCTTTTACGTTCAATGCTGGCAGTTCTTTAAACATGCATTAACCCATAGTAATGAAACAACAATTAGCTTTAATCAATCAGCCAAATAATATAGAAGGCTAGGATGGTTGGTTGGTTGCACATTTCTACTTTTCTAATTCACATTCTATACAGGAAGAAAAGGGTATTAGCGCATGGCTATGGCTTGCGATGAGCTGGCACTAGGTTTTACATCTCTGCAGTATCTTTCACTTTGTTGTATTTATGTTGTAAGAACCTTTGAAATAGAAGATAGAGTTTTTATTTTTCCTGTGATCTTTCTACAAAATGGAATAAAAGAATTTGCTCGCAGACAGGGTGCACTTTATGAACAGTCAAGCGTGCTGAGTGCGAGTTTATGTTGACGGGCCTTGGCTTATCATTGGCTGACATCAGTCACATGAGCAGGTTCAGTAATGAGAGCCGGATTTCACTTGTAAACTGTCCCGGTGTATGGCATAGAACTGTCACAGTTTGACTGCTTCTTTTGAAGACAGATCTTATGTCCTGAAAGCAATAACTATAGATGCGGGAATGAAAGCTGTCTCAAGTCTGTGAAAAGTCCAAACAGAAATTACAGCCTTTCAGATTGTTCTTTTACAGTATATTTAAAAGAAGTAAAGACCGTATAAGCAACAAAAAAGGAAAACTGAGAACACAGAAAAGATGAAAGTGTTAGGTACCATCTGTAGTAATATAGCTATTTTGTGTACATAAAGTCATTATAATCTATAATGCTAGGATTCTCTGCTATTATAAAGCTATGTTAAAGCTTGGACTGCCCCACCGGGGCAATTGGCTAATCCATATGTGGTTGATGGCTGCATGTGACTATGGGATGTCAATCAGCTATTTCACAGTGAGAACAATTGTAGTTTTTTTTCTGCAGTTATGGAGCTGCATACAATTTTTTATTCCGTAGACCTTCCAGCAAATGCAGTTATGCATCAAAATGTGGAAGATTGTAATAAAACTTTCTTATTTTGGAAGTAGTGCTCGCCTTTAGATTTTTTCCCCTTTCGTTAAAGATATATATATATATATATATATATATATATATATATATATATATATATATATATATATATATATGTTTACTCAGTACCGGTCTGCTAATAGTGGGAGATCATGTAGATTCTATGGAGCCCTTGAGTTGGGTTGAAGCTTAGCTTTGTCACATGTTATCTGCATTTTGAATGGCAATACAGTTTGAAGAGAATGATGGAACATGGAACGTCAGCTTCCTCTTCTATCATTTGTCCTGTCCATCTGAATTCTGATCTCTCACTTGCTGCAGAAGCCAGAGAAGCAGTGAAATGGGGAAAGGTGAATAGTTTTCTTTTTTTGTATCATTGAGTATTTTATATGGGGATATGGGAGCATTATACTGTGCAAATGGAGGGTAAAGTGGAAAAATTCATTGTGGGGTTATCATACTATGTTTTGATGGCATTTTTGTTGGCATCATACTCTATAGGGGTCATGACATGGCAATTATAGTGAGTTAAAATAAAAAGGCAATTCAATAAGGGTGATGTTACTTTGTTAGCATCGGAATAAATGTTCCTCTCCCTGTCTTTAAAGAGGACCTGTCACCCCCCTGCTGCATGGTAATCTAAATGCAGCACTGAATGCAGCATGTTTCTGCATTCAGGGAAGAAGTCCCCCATGTGTCTGTGTGCTGTGTACCCCAGGATATAGACTTAGAAAAACTTACAGTTAGAAGCCATGGAGGCAGTCCCTGTGGCTGGAGTGAGCTTGATTGACTGGGGCAATTCCCTCCCCCTCTGCCTGTCTGTGCCGCCTCCTGCTGTGCTGTTTATGCTTTGTTCAGACACCAGGGCAGGAATCTGGAGCTGATTTCAGGACAAACGATTTGGATCCGCTCTGAGTGACAGAGAACAGGAGAGGAGGAGGACAGAGCCTGCACAGCAGAAGCAGCACAGAGAGGCAGAGGGGAGGGAATGACCCCCCAGTCAATCGAGCTCACTCCAGCCACAGGGACCGCCTCCATGGCTTCTAACTGTAAGTTTTTCCAAGGCTATATCTAAGGGTACACAGCACGCAGACATATGGGGGACCCTTTCCATGAATGCAGCAGACATGCTGCATTCAGTGCTGAATTTAGATTGCCATGCAGCGGGGGGGGGGGGGGGGTGACAGGTCCTCTACAAAAGTTTGGATAGATCCTGTTTGTGACTTCTCCACCAAATATGATTTCATTTTTTGAGGAGTGGGGGAAGCAAATAGGACTTTATATTTTTCTAGTTTGAGATTTGTACAAGAAAAAATTTTACGACATAGGGATGGTCCGTGTGCTGTCCAATTTGTTCCCCACCCACTGATACATGCATTATATGCAGCCATATGCAGCATGCTGCAATTTTTTCTCAGCCTGAGTAAAAACTTGCCAATGAACATCACTGAATAACATTGGTCCAATTGCAATCCAATTTTTTATCAGGTTCCACTTGCTGTTTTTAATCGGAAGTGGGAGCAAGGCCTAATGATTTAAATCAGTAAAAAAGTAGCTTTATTTAGGCCGTATAATTCTGAAACAGTTTCAAATGCACATTTTTATTTCAAATAAAATAATTCCTTTTATTAGTTCAACGAAGCAAGTTACTTGTAATACGTGTTCTCCATACTAATATAACATGTGGCACTATTGCATAAAACAAGGCACTGCTGTTATGTTATCTGCTGATTAAAAAAGATAATTAGCATATAACAGTAATGCAATTATCTTCAGCGATGACAGCAGCTACCAATTGTTATATTGGTGTGTGCTACATCTGTAACTATGTTTTACTTGCACTGACAGTTATGGATTGTATTAGGAAACACTTTAACAAAGAATCATATGAGACAAATGAATCCCCCGCGCTTTTATATGTTATGGGAGTGACAGCGCTATTCTCCAGATCTAAAAGTTAGACTTCAAATCTGCTCTATTTCCTAAGTATAAATGATGGTATCATACACACTGATTTATTATTTTAAGATGGCCATACTCATTGCTTTGGATCATTTTGCCAACAGCCATCTCAGCTGCTTCTCCTATACAAGGGAGAGCTACTTCGGCCAAGCACTCCTGTAGACTCTAAGAGAAAGCCACCAGTTGACACCTCGGGGGCTGGCTTATCTCCAGGAGAGCAATGCAACCTACAGTCTCAAATCCAACATGTGTATTTGACGTCTCCCCTAACCAGTTGGCCTGCACTCACAAACACAAATAAACTTCGGTTGAAACAGTTGATATTGGTGGGCACAGACAGCAGTTTAATGTATGAGGGTCCCTCCCAACTCTCCACCAGTACATGAATCTATTTAAGGACTGACAATCATTCTCAGACAGATAAGTCGTTGCCGTAGGAGTCTGGATATGACTATCTTATACAGAGCCATATATGAGCCAAGCACTCCTGTTTATGGAGGAGTTGGGAAAGATAGCTGCCAAACAAATGATCAGATGACAGCTACTGAATGTTGATGGAGGGGCATTACATCACCAAGCACAATGCAAAACATCAGATGCAGTTGTGTAAAGCCACCATCACTGAACCCAGGAGCAGTGAAAATATGTTTTGAAGAGGCAAATAAGGCTTTTCTATTTGGTAATCTGATGGGTAAGTGTGGGTTTGGTGAATGTCAGGAGAACAATATTTTTCTGACTGAATTGTGCTAACTGTAAAGCTTGGTGATAGAGGAGGGAAATTGTTGAGGGTTGTTTTTCAGTGTTTGGCCTTGGCTTCTTGGTTTCACTAAGGGGAAATTTTAATGCTTAAACACAATAAGGCTTTTTGGACAATTGTATGATTTCAGCTAATGTATGTTTAAATAATTTGGGAAAGACCCTTTTCTGTTCCAGCATGGCTGGGCCCCACTGCACAAAACAAGGGCTATAAAGCCATGGCTGGGTGAATTTGGCGTAAAAAACTTGAATGGACACACAGAGCCCCAAATTCAATTTATTGGATATGAACAGAGATTGTGAGTTAGGCACCCTAGTCCAACATCAGTGGTCTGACCTGGCAAGTGGTCTTCTGGATAAGTAAGCAAACATTCCCACAAACACTCTACAATGCTGTAGAAAGCCGTCCTAGAAGACTGGAAACTGTTGTAGCTGCACAGGGAGACCCAACTTCATATGAATGCCTATTGATTCAGAATGGCATGTAATAAAGATCCAGTAGGTGTATTGTGTAGGTTTTTCAATCGTTTTGTCCATATAACACATATGCATATATGTATTAACAGATATATTTTGAGCAGGAGTGGCACCTCACCATCCTGTACCTGCTTAATGCCTATAAAACATATGGTTTTAGCAATTAACAGAATGGCCTTGGTGTACCTTTATCTATTTTCAGCCTTGTAACTAGGTAACCATGTAAAAGAGCGTAGTATATATGACAGAGACCTATATACCGCTCTATGGCAAAACGTTTAGAAATAAGAATAATTTAACAGTATGTGAAAATAAATAGAAGTTTCCTAATTTACCAGCATTAATTAAATCAAAACTCATCACCTTGTCAAGGGTATTGCGACTATGCAGTGACAATGCATTGAATTTGAATTGTGAGAAACGTCCTTAACAAAAGAAGAGGTAAGGCTAAATGAAACCTGAAAACAATATGTTAGGGAATTGCTTCTGATAGAAGACACTTATAACTCCTATAAAAAGTCATTCCAGGACATTTTAATACTGTGCTTATTACAGAAGTGTTAAATCCAAGCGTAAAATGGTACCTGTGTTTCAGGAATGATAGGGCTGTCCTCGGGGGATGTTCTGAAGAATGTCGACAAAGGAGATGAACTATGATTGGGTTTGGTCTGATAAACCCACTCAGATCACAACTAGGTATTTCATTCTGTTCCTTTTTCATCACTAGGGTATCCATGACATAAAACACGTTCCATGGGATCCAGACGGTGTGGTATTGTGTGAGGAATGGAGCTCTTTCGAACATAAGTGTAAGCGATGCTCCACCATTAGCAACTAGATCAAACCTGGGAGAAGAAACAGATGGATCTGAGCTTTATTATAATAAAATGGGAACGGTGATGGTAGCAAGCTTCTATTAGTACCAAAAAATCACAATGCTAATGAAAAGAAGCAGAAGCACCAACTTGGCAGATGCATTACTCCTAATGATAGAAAACATTACGTACTAAGACCAAACTGGTCTTCTGGGCCTTAAAAATATTGATTTATTTTCCTGAAGATAACTTTTATTGTATCAACGTGAAAACAGCATCAGACATGTAGTTTGCAGGCCACAATGGTCCAACTTCATTCCATCGCATCTGGCAGAGGGCTCCCAGAACCACAAGCATCTCAACTAATTTTCTAATTTAGTACTTATCTGCTCCTATCATCCTAGTTCTAGCCTAGAGACATAAAAGGATGCGGTGCCATTATCCCCTGGAACTAGCCAGGTTGCAGAATGAATTTGTAAACCTCAAGAATAGACCCACATAAACAAGAGCCTGGGGACAATGAGACAGCCTGAGGGTAGGATTGTGATCATATATTTTAAACCAGGGATAACTCAGTGCTCACTAACAATGCTAAATTGAATACATGTATCAAAATGTGACACATAATTAAATACGGATACAGAATCAATGATGTTGCGGAAGGAAATATCAAATATGTATATAAATGAATGGATAATTTTAAAACCATACGAATATTATGGGACCCAAAGGACTTATCTTTATTGTCATCAGAAGACGGGGCTCTGTATTCATGAATAATTACAGCGTGGATTGAAATATTCTCTAACTCTATCATTTATATGGTATTTTTCTGTGTTGTTTTATGCTGTTAAATCAATGGTGTTAATACATTTATGAACTAATATACTCAGACAGTGCTTTCATTATTTGAAGTGGATATTTACTGGCACAATATCACACTTTTAGCACAGCGGTTAGGTGCTACTTTTAGGTCCATTCACTTTACAGGTGAAGGCTTGAGCCGAGCAGCATCAAATATGCCTCCCTGGGACAGCAATGATTGGCCTAAGGGCTTGTTCACATTATCTTACAGTCTCCAATAGAAAGGCTATTAATATCTGTGCAACTGTAACACCACAGAGTGCACGGATATAATTTGGGAGTGTTGCCTATTGTGAACTTCCACCAGCATACATCGCTGATGCTTAAAAAAGCTGATTTAACAACACTGTTCTATGCAATAAGATATATTAAAAGTCTAAAGGAGGTTGAATATATACATTGTAATGTGGCAACCAGCTGCATTGTAAATGGCGGGTATATATCACAGAGATGTTTGTCCTCTGGGTTGTAAATCTGGAGGTTTCTCTGGGTCTTCTAGTGCCACAAAAATGTAAGATATTCCAGCCATGTTAATAAACAACTTAAGACAGGGGTGTGTCTGCTTTTACACATACCTCCACCCATGGGGGTGTCTCAGATTTTCAAATGGAGTCAGTGTTTGACATGTGGAGACAGATAGCAGCCAGTATGGAGATTGCTGTGCTGTGAAAAGAGCCTCTGTGTGAGGTCCTGGGAGCGTCTGCCCAAACCTCTGAAAGAACGGTTTGAAAACCAAGTGTCTACTGAATGGAGCCAGTGAAGGGAGGCTAACATACTTATGCCTGGAAAGGAAAGGAGAGGTATCTGAACCTATACAGGAGGACTCGTGAGTGAGTGAAACCGACTCTATACCATGTATGAACATTTATGTTGCTGTAAAGCCAAAGGATAGCTTGCATTTATTTGTCATTGTGTAGTTTATGGATGGCTGAATAAACCAGATATACTTTTAAATGGAGAAGCGATTCCTTTTGCTAACCTGAATGGACCAGCAAGCGATCGAGTGACCCCTATTATCGTGAATAAGCTGTCACTATATACAAATATATATATATATATATATATATATATATACATAGAGAGAGAGAGAGCAGACCAAAAGTTTGGACACACCTCATTCAAAGAGTTTTCTTTATTTTCATGACTATGAAAATTGAAGATTCACACTAAAGGCATCAAAACTATGCATTAACACATGTGGAATTATATACTTAACAAAAAAAAGTGTGAAACAACTGAAAATATGTCTTATATTCTAGGTTCTCCAAAGTAGCCACCTTTTGCTTTGATTGCTGCTTTTGCACATTCTTGGCATTGTCTTGATGAGCTTCAAGAGGTAGTCACCGGAAATGGTCTTGCCAACAGTCTTGAAGGAGTTCCCAGAGATGCTTAGCACTTGAGGTCCAGCTCACCTCAAACCATCTCGATTTGGTTAATGTCTGGTGACTGTGGAGGCCAGGTCATCTGGCGTGGCACCCCATCACTCTCCATCTTGGTTAAATAGCCCTTACACAGCCTGGAGGTGTGTTTGGGGTCATTGTCCTGTTGATAAATAAATATGGTCCAACAAAACACAAACCGGATGGAATGGCAAGATGCTGTGGTAGCCATGCTGGTTCAGTATGCCTTCAATTTTGAATAAATTCCCAACAGTGTCACCAGCAAAGCACCCCCACACCATCACACCTCCTCCTCAATGTTTCACGGTGGGAACCAGGCATGTAGAGTCCATCCGTTCACCTTTTCTGCGTCGCACAAAGACGTGGTGGTTGGAACCAAAGATCTCAAATTTGGACTCATCAGACCAAAGCACAGATTTCCACTGGTCTAATGTCCACTCCTTGTGTTCTTTAGACCAAACAAGTCTCTTCTGCTTGTTGCCTGTCCTTAGCAGTGGTTTCCTAGCAGCTATTTTACTATTAAGGCTTGCTGCACAAAGGCTCATCTTAACAGTTGTTCTAGAGATGTGTCTGCTGCTTGAACTCTGTGTGGCATCGACCTGTTCTCTAATCTGAGCTGCTGTTAACCTGCGATTTTTGAGGCTGGTGACTCGGATGAACTTATCCTCAGCAGCAGAGGTGACTCTTGGTCTTCCTTTCCTGGGGCGGTCCTCATGTGAGCCAATTTTTCAGACTGTCTGACCTTCATTTCTTAAAGTTATGATGGCCACTTGTTTTTCTTTACTTAGCTGCTTTTTTCATACCATAATACAAATTCTAACAGTCTATTCAGTAGGACTATTAGCTGTGTATCCACCAGACTTCTGCACAACACAACTGATGGTCCCAACCCCATTTATAAGGCAATGAATCCCACTTATTAAACCTGACAGCGCACACCTGTGAAGTGAAAACCATTTCTGGTGACTACCTCTTGAAGCTCATCAAGAGAATACCAAGAGTGTGCAAAGCAATAATCAAGTCAAAATGTGGCTACTGTGAAGAACCTAGAATATAAGACATATTTTCAGTTGTTTCACACTTTTTTGTTAAGTATATAATTCCACATGTGTTAATTCATAGTTTTGATGCCTTCATAGTGAATCTAGTGAATCTATAATTTTCATAGTCATGAAAATACAGAAAAATCTTTGAATGAGAAGGTGTGTCCAAACTTTTGGTCTGTATGTGTTATAATATTATATATATATAATATATAATATATATATATATATTATATATAACACACATATATACACATAGAAATATATATATTTTACAGGGGGCCCTTTAGCTGGTGAATGGAGCCCTATGGATACATTTACCCACATTTGTCCCTATTCCTTTGTAAACAAAAGACCTGTAGATCTAACTGGTCGACTCAATTAAGCAAATAGTGGCTGGGTATTAGTGGCAGTCGGTAATTCATTACCAAGGAGGTACACTGATACTTGCTGCCCATCTATCCTTTAATCAGCTCTTCTCTGCACCTTTCTTGTCCTTGCATTTTGCAAGCCTTGACTCATCCTACTTTGGTCTAGCCACTGGATTCTTCCCTCATTCTCCTAAATTGCTTTACTTGAACAGCAGGAGTCTATTCAACTTCCATGGTCCATGTTTCTCTCTATTATAATCATATGTTATTACTGTACATTATAGCTAGTCTATAGTGCTTCTCCAGGTCTTTTTTTCCCTGCACAATTTTAACACCATGTAGTTCACTAATGGCACATATCTCTTGTGGTCATTGAACAACTTCTTAGTTAGCAACTGCAAACTGAAATGTGATAGACGCCATGTGTAGATACGGTCCTACTGAGACCTACATACAATCGGAATAACTATTCCAATATTATTACAAATCATTATAGTAAAGTATAAAAAAGTAAAAGTACTGTCATAGGTTCTTACTTGAATAAACATGTTGTATTTAATTATTGGTCCAATCACAATGGCTACCTCAACCCAGTTTTCACATTTGGCGAAATATGGCCTGTTCATTCATTGGGTTTAAGAATTGAAATACATATTATACCAGATAAAATATAAATCCAGCAGTGCTTTCACTTTATGCACTACTTCGTGTATATTGAGATAAGGCACAAGAGAAGAAAGAGAAGAATGCAGTTGTGGGGAATAAACTTTGGCACTACCAAATGAACAATGTGCAGTATAATGGGAAACATTCATGAGCCCATGAAAGGTTTTACTGTTTGGGTAGAAATCTGCTGCTCAGACTAGTAGACATGATTTGATATAGAGTTACTCATTTCTGCATATCGCCTTATATAAAAGATAACACAAACTTTGAAGGTGTCTGACATTGTACGGGCTTCTAATAATTACATAATAAAAAGCTTTCCTGTAAATGAAAGAGCATTGCAATAAAACATGACATTTCCTACTTTTATTATGTGCACTCCTTGTAATTTATGAGCATATGCACTTACATCCCATCTTGGCGTGTGATCGTGTATCCATAGTTCGGGTAATGCAGAAATGACACATTGACTCCAATGAGCGGTGTTCCATCAGCTGTGAGAACCTGGCCTCGAATTACAGATGCAAGGCTGCAAGGAGAGAGAACAGAAGACTTCAGGTTATGTACACACTTGCTTCTGAGATGTGATTCATGGCATAATTCTCCGCTTCGCTACCTCAGGTGGTTCAGTGTAAAGTTCCTGCATCATAAAGCTGCCCAATGGTGAGCACCTCTAGCTGGAGCAGAAAAATACAATAAAATCTTTCTGCTGAAGTAACCTTTTCTAGATTAACCTTTTATCTTCTATTCAGTGCTGAAGGGCCTGAAACATTGTTTCCAGGGATAAAAACCTTACATTATAACCACAATAGCACATTTGCATTTGAAAAAACCTTATAGAATATTCTTGAAACTGCAGGAATTTCTGAAACTTTGAAATATCTCCAAGAAACTTTTTTCTTTATCATTTCGCCAACAGACTTGAACTCCTCTTTTAGTATTCAACATCACTCAGAATCAAAATAGTTGAGTTGACTGGAGTTAACTCTTGCATCTCCTCATTAGGTTGGTGATATATGAGGAACCTCATTCTGTAGAGCTTCTTTATCTACATCTAAAGATTTTAGTCAATCACGAACAGTCGGGTTTACGTTTTCTCAATTAAAAAAAAGGTCTAAATTTATCAAGGAAGTGGAACACCTTGTGTCCTGCAAGTCACAGGCAAAAAGAGGAACAGCTAAAGCAGCGCTATATATACCTCATCCATATATCTTCATCGTAAACCAAAGTAAGTGAAGGGACTCTACACAGGGGTAAGTATGATTGCACAGGTAAGTATAGGGCAATTATGTTGGAATGGTTATGTGGCCGGACTTAAAGGGAACCAACCACCCCAAATGACCCACCCGGACTGTTAATATGTGTCCCTACACCCAGCACACACATTTGGGGCAATCGTTTTTGCTAAAAAAAACTGTTTAGTAGAAGCTAAGATATATGTTTATAAAGTTTAATAAATTGAGCCGAATGGGTGTTAGCGTCATGAAAGGGGGCGGGGCTCCGGCATGCCGCGATTTAGCCCCGTCCCTTTCATGACGCGGCCAGGCTCTTAGGTGCAGAGATGGGCGTGCATAATTTATCAGGCAGCAGTAGACAGGCGGGCATTTTCGGCTTTGCACAGAAGGGCTTCACTGAAGGGAGGCGGGGAGAGGAGGCTGACAGGCACGGAGGACAAAGCTAGGTAACACCCATTAGGCTCAATTTATTAAACTTCATAAAGCTATATCTTAGCTTCTACTAAACAGTTTTTTTAGCAAAAACGATTGCCCCAAATGTGTGTGCTGGGTGTAGGGACACATATTAACAGTCCGGGGGGCTCATTTGGGGTGGTTGGTTCCCTTTAAGTCCCAATAGTGTATGGATGCATAGTAGAGATGAGCGAGTACTAAAATGCTCGGGTGCTCGATGCTCGGGCCGAGCATACCAAGATACTCGTGTACTCGGCCAGAGCACCGAGCCCAATGTAAGTCAATTAGTGACAGGCTCCGCCCACAGACTTCCGGCTATAAAACGAGTATTTCTGGGAAAGGGCGGGATTTTTAAAATCGTAGCAACATACAACACCTTGCTGTGCCCCCCAGAGGGATCCTAACAATCAATCTGCTCTCTGTGAGGTGCCAGCTCACTGTGTGCACTGAAGGGAGCAGTGTATGTGTGTCAGATCGCTTATTATTAGCGAAGAGACCGAGCATCTCGACAGTGCTCGGTGCTCGCCGAGCATCCCAAGTACCGGGATACTCGTGCGAGTAACGAGTAGCGCCGAGCATGCTCGCTAATCACTAGTGCCTAGGTTATAATCGGCATGTGGGTCCATATAGGTTCATCTGCATTTTGGATGGACATTTTTGATTTATTCCATATCTAAGCTTTACTGTGATGTGGTCATAACTCAGCTTAGAGAACTTTAGGAGAAGAAATATAAGAGATACAACCTTTGCCATCAAAACAGGTTTACAGATGGATCCTATGGTAAGTCATTTTACATCCTGCTACACACAGATAATCAAAAAGGCTGTGGAGGTTACTCCTTCTCCTATAACAATTGCTAACTTTATTTTTAGCCAAAATACATGTATTTAAAGGAAACCTAACAGCTAGTGTGTATTGAGAGGCAGCATGTATCAGAACTAATTATATGATTTCTGACATATATGTTCAACTTTGAAATGCTACTGCGTTTCAGAGAAAAACATACTTCAAAAACAGCCGGGAACCAAACTGCAAAGGAGACTATTTAGACAAATGCGTTCCCCAGAGTGATAAGTCTCTTCATAGACACACACATAGGGAAAGACCTGTCACTCAATGGCAGCAGGCAAGGAAAAGTCACTGAGGATCCATCTGATAAGTCGCATGCTGCTCACCTGACAAAATGTCATGTGACTGCCGCACCAAATCAGATCCTACTGATCAGCAGTTGTATCTAAGTAGAAGAACAATGGCACAGGTCCTTTCTGCTGCATACTATGGCCTATTACTAAAGTGCTCTCCACATAAAGTTCCACAAATAGATGTTTAAAAAAATGTTTGTGTGCTAAGATAATCTTATATACGTGTTCCTGCTATGTACTGTGTAATGACCGTGTCTGACTGTACAGGGACATGGTCTGATCATACTACATCTCCTGTGCTGAGATAATCTTATATACGTGTCCCTGCTATGTACTGTGTAATGACCGTATCTGACCGTACAGGGACATGGTCTGATCATACCACATCTCCTGTACTGTGATAATCTTATATATGTGCCCCTGCTATGTACTGTGTAATGACCGTGTCTGACCGTACAGGGACATCGTTTGATGATACCACATCTCCTGTACTGAGATAATCTTATATATGTGTCCCTGCTATGTAATGTGTAATGGATGTGTCTGACTATACAGGGACATGGTCTGATCATATCACATCTCCTGTGCTGAGATAATCTTATATATGTGTCCCTGCTATGTACTGTGTAATGGATGTGTCTGACTATACAGGGACATGGTCTGATCATATCACATCTCCTGTGCTGAGATAATCTTATATATGTGTCCCTGCTATGTACTGTGTAATGGATGTGTCTGACCATACAGACACATAATCTGATCATATCACATCTCCTGTGCTGAGATAATCTTATATATGTGCCCCTGCTATGTACTGTGTAATCGATGTGTCTGACTGTACAGGGACATGGTCTGATCATACCACATCTCCTGTGCTGAGATAATCTTATATATGTGCCCCTGCTATGTACTGTGTAATGACCGTGTCTGACCGTACAGGGACATGGTCTCATCATACCACATCTCCTGTGCTGAGATAATCTTATATATGTGCTCCTGCTATGTACTGTGTAATGACCGTGTCTGACCGTACAGGGACATCGTCTGATGATACCACATCTCCTGTGCTGAGATAATCTTATATATGTGTCCCTGCTATGTAATGTGTAATGGATGTGTCTGACTATACAGGGGCATGGTCTGATCACATCACATCTCCTGTGCTGAGATAATCTTATATATGTGTCCCTGCTATGTACTGTGTAATGGATGTGTCTGACCATACAGAGACATAATCTGATCATATCACATCTCCTGTGCTGAGATAATCTTATATATGTGCCCCTGCTATGTACTGTGTAATGACTGTGTCTGACAGTACAGGGACATGGTCTGATCATACCACATCTCCTGTGCTGAGATATTCTTATATATGTGCCCCTGCTATGTACTGTGTAATGGATGTGTCTGACCATACAGAGACATAATCTGATCATATCACATCTCCTGTACTGAGATAATCTTTATATATGTGTCCCTGCTATGTAATGTGTAATGGATGTGTCTGACCGTACAGGGACATGGTCTGATTATACCACATCTCCTGTGCTGAGATAATCTTATATATGTGTCCGTGCTATGTACTGTGTAATCGATGTGTCTGACTGTACAGGGACATGGTCTGATCATACCACATCTCCTGTGCTGAGATAATGTTATATATGTGCCCCTGCTATGTACTGTGTAATGATCGTGTCTGACCGTACAGGGACATGGTCTCATCATACCACATCTCCTGTGCTGAGATAATCTTATAGATGTGCCCCTGCTATGTACTGGGTAATGACCATGTCTGACCGTACAGGGACATGGTCTGATCATACCACATTTCCTGTGCTGAGATAGGCTAGGATCACACTTGGGAGTAACTGGATGCATTACTGGATCCAGTTTTTCCCCTTGTCTGTTTGGAGGCATTTTACCGGATCAGGTACCTGATCAGGTACCTGATGGTACCTATATGTACCATCAGGTACTGGATCAGGTTCCCATAGGGTCCCATGTTAAAAAACTGATCAGGTTTTGCTAAAAGGCCAAAAAATGTTGCAGACCCAATTCAAACCTGACTTCTCAAAAACTTGATCCAGTAGACAGATTGCACCTTGGCAAACAATTGTTAACATTGGAGTCAATGGGTCAGGTACCTGATCAGATTTTCAGGATGAAAAACTGGATCCAGTAACTGGATTGCAAACTCAAGTGTGACCCTAGCCATAATCTTATATTTGTGTCCCTGCTATGTATTGTGTAATGGCCGTGTCTGACCGTACAGGGACATGCGCTGATCATACCACATCTCCTGTGCAGAGATAATCTTATATATGTGTTGCTGGTATGTATTGTGTGATGGATGTGTCTGACCATACAGGGACATGGTCTGATCATACCACATCTCCTGGGCAGGGGAGGATACAAAAAAGAGCATATAGACATTACAGCACAATATTACAGCATTTTTTTAAAAACAGGAAGAGGCATTTTTTTACCTAACAAAAAAGAATCATCTGTAATCTTGTGATGTGGTATGATCAGCCCATGTTCCTGTACAGTCAAACACAGCAATTACACAGTACATAGCAGATACACATATATAAGATTATCTCAGCATAGGATATGTGGTATGATCAGACAATATCTCTGTACGGTCAGACACAGCCATTACACAGTACATAGCAGGGACACATATATAAGATTATCTCAGCACAGGAGATGTGATATGATCAGACCATGTCCCTGTATAGTCAGACACATCCATTACACAGTACATAGCAGGGACACATATATAAGATTATCTCAGCTCAGGAGATGTGGTATGATCAGCCCACGTTCCTGTACAGTCAAACACAGCCATTACACAGTACATAGCAGAGACACATATATAAGATTATCTCAGCATAGGAGATGTGGTATGATCAGACAATATCTCTGTATGGTCAGACACAGCTATTACACAGTACATAGCAGGGACACATATATAACATTATCTCAGCACAGGAGATGTGATATGATCAGACCATGTCCCTGTATAGTCAGACACATCCATTACACATTACATAGCAGGGACACATATATAAGATTATGGCTAGGGTCACACTTAGAAGGCACAATCCGGTAACCGCATCCATGACTTTATACGTCTTTAAATTTGTGAAAATGCAATCCTCATTCCGGATCTGGATGCATTAATGCATCCGGTTTTAGAATGAGGATTTTTGCAATTTTCAAAACCTGATCTGGTACCGCATTGTACATTTATGTACCTTGTGGTACCGGATCCAGTTCCCATAGGCGCCCATTTAAAAAAAACAGATCCGGTTTTGCAACCGCTGCGATAGACGCAGCCTGCATGATTTTTACTGCAGGCTGCAAAACTAGATCTGGGAGCTGGATTGTCATTTGGGCAATCCGGTTTTCTATTGCAGCCTATGGGCTGCGGATCCGGATCCGGTTTTGAGCATTTTTAATGCTCAAAACCGGATCAGGATGTAAAAAAACAAACGCAAATGTGACCCTAGCCTATCTCAGCACAGGATATGTGGTATGATGAGTCCATGTCCCTGTACGGTCAGACACAGCCATTACACAGTACATAGCAGGAGCATATTTATAAGACTACCTCAGCACAGGAACATTTCTTTAAACATATCAAATTGTGAAAGTTATTATTCCAAGATCTCCATATTGCTATTGTAATCTAAATGTTTTCTACAGAAACCTACCGTATATGGATCCTTAAAATGTCAGCATTTGCAGAGCACAGCTTTTTTGTTATTAATTAGAGAGGCACATGACACTTTTTAATCATTGCTCCCACTGCAGGGAAATAACACTTGAAGTTTATGGCACTTTTGACATATTGGATGCTTCCTCTGACTAATATAAGTAATACACAATATACACATTCGGTAACTTATCATCTTGTACATCGTTTTCTGTATCCCATACAGGCAGAACGGCTAAATGTACAGTACAATACAGTAAATTGTCACCACTGACAACCATCTGCACATGATTAACCCACCAATAAAGAGAAATAGCCGGTCACGTCTTAGGAAGAAGGAAGAGTCTTCCGCACGTTGACAAGTAATGCAGATGTAAGTCTGCAGAATTATTTCTCTCTAAAAGGCCTAATATTATCTAATGAATGGCAAGGTACTAAATGATTAGTCCATTCATTTACAGTAGCTATAAAAGCTCTCACAGACGAATAAACCTTCAAGCTTTCGACATGTCAAATATCTGGCACTTGCATGGAGAAAAGTATTCTTTCCAATTAATTTTGCGGCAATTGGTACATCTGCTGGGAACAGGAAGCGAGAAGATTTAGAGGGGGCAATAAGGAACATTTGTGCAACAACTTTTAATCAACTGCTGTGCCTAACTGCATTAATACTGTTAAATTACCTTAGACCCAGGAGTTCCAGTGTAAATCATCTTCCTTCACTCAGCAGGACACAAGGCACCTGCTCTCAGTTACTGCTTGTATTTCACATCATTACCGCTTCAGTAAAATACCAGTCAGGCGGATTATGAAATCAGAGTTTCATAATGAATGTTTTCCTTGCAATTTGTATTAATAAAATGAAAAAAGCAAAAAAAAAAAACAACTTCGGAAAATAAGTACTTAGGAATATTCAGAGGCCGCTCCATCACGATTCTGAGAGTAGGCATTCGGCATTGCACATATTGGATTTTCACATTCAGAATATATCAGACTGATGTCATTAGCACCTCGCGAAGGTAGAGAGGCCGAAAATGGAATTCAATGTGCTGCAAGGACATCTGGAACTAAATGTGTTGAAATAAACAATAGAAGTAAAATGGGAAGATATTTCCAAGCAGACTTTGAAAAATATGTGTGAAGAACAGATAGATTGAGGAAGACGGGCAGAAATTTGAATAAACAGCTCACAAAACTTCTTAGTGTGCATGAAATTAAGTAGCACCTAAAAAAATCAAAGACGACTGCAGGTGTATAAATAATGCGTCCTCTTGGGACACATTGAGTTGTAATTATTTCTTGGTATAAAAACTCATAATTAGGAGCCGATATGTCATTTTCCAGCACATTGAAAGGAGGTATAGTATACAAGTGGAAAGAGGCATAGTTTGTTTGGATGACAGGGATTTTTCCGTATCTTAAAGTAATGGCTCTTTGTTAGAAAATACTTTCATTTTACGATCAATAGGGTCTGACCTCTTGGGCACAGATCGTTCCTGGGAATCAAGTGGCATCCCTGAGAATATGGTGTTCCAGGCTCTTCCAATTTTACCCTGCACAGTGGCGTTTCTGTCCACCTCATTGTGCAAGAATCTTCAACCTGACCCTTTCAAGTAAATAACACTACCTATAAGTTTGCGAATAGTCAAATGGGTGTGGGACACTTATTAGGAAAAAAATAAGTCAAAGGGGCACAATGCTCCACCAGCCGTGAATTCCCTTCAATTTCAGAATTGTTAGGAGTCCTCACTTTGTGAAATTTTCAAAAATCTTTCAAGAATTGCTTGCTTAAAGGGAACCTGTCACCTCATTCTAACCCCCTGATCTATCACTAGATGTCCCTACACATTCCTAGCTGCTCCCTAACCATCCCTGTCTGCTGTAAATGTGCCCTATAAAGATGGTGAAAAATGACATAACTTACAGGCCGTCGCTCAGTCAGGAGACTGGAAAGGTGTGCTCCAGACTCCATTCTCCCCTCCACACTTCATCAATGCATGTCCCCCTGGGCATCATCATTTGGTCTTGATCTCCTCCTCTTGTTTGAATTTCCCACCCTCTTCTGCTCCCATGATGCACCAGCCAGTACGTCATATCCAGCCCGGTGCATTGTGGGGGCGCCTCACGTGGTAAGGCCTCGGCTTCTGGCGCATGTGTAGTGCGCATATTGAAGCTGGCCTGGTCATGTGGTATATTGTCATGGAGTGGTGACATTATTTTGCTTTTTATGGTGATATTATTTGTGAAATTGATATTGGTATAGTAGACTTGTTCAGTAATATTTATTTGATTTGTTTATTTGATAAATATTTATATGTATTAGTTAGAAAACTTATTTCCATGTTTTTCTGTCAGATGTAAATATTGTATTCGTATTATTTTTTACAGAGGACTAACACAGACACTAAATGCCTTTCCAACTGCACATTTAGTGTCTCCCTCTCCCACATGACCTCCTCGCCCCATCTCCTCTCTGTTGGGGTTCCTCAAGGCTCTGTCCTCGGTCCCCTCCTTTTTTCAATCTATACTCTTGGTCTGGGACAACTCAATGGCCCATGGCTTCCAGTATCACCTGTACGCTGATGACACCCAGATCTACCTCTCTGGCTCAGACGTCACCTCTCTGCTGTCCAGAATCCCGGAGTGTCTATCAGCCATATCCTCCTTCTTCTCCTGTTGCTTCTTAAAACTCAATGTAGACAAAACCGAACTCATCATCTTTCTTCCATCTCACACACCTTCCTTACCAGACTCATCTATAACAATCAAATTACATCACACTTTGCCCTGTACCTGAAGTCCGCTGCCTCGGAGTAACCCTTGACTCTGCCTTGTCCTTCAAACCGCGCATCTAAGCCCTTGCCATCTCCTGCCGCCTCAAACTCAAAAATATTTACAAAATCCGTCCCTTCCTCAACCCCCAAACTGCTAAACTACTAATGCATGCCCTCATCATCTCCCGCCTCGACTACTGCAACCTCCTTCTCTGTGGCCTTCCTGCTAACACTCTTGCACCACTTCAATCTGTCCTTATTTCTGCTGCCCGACTAATCCACCTCTCTCCTCACTATTCCTCCACTTCTCCCCTTTGAAAATCCCTCCACAGGCTCCAAATTCAAACTACTAACATTGACTTATAAAGCCATCCACAATCTGTCCCCCCCCCATATATCTCTGAACTAATCTCCCGATATCATCCAACTCGTAATCTTCAATCCTTCCAAGACCTCCTTCTTTCCTCGACACCTGTATGTTCCTCAACTAACCGCCTGCAAGACTTCGCCTGAGCATCCCCCATCCTCTGGAACTCTGCACCCCATCACTTCCGACTGTCCCCTACACTCGGAACCTTCAAGCGGAACCTGAAAACCCATCTCTTCAGAACAGCCTACAACCTGCAATGACCACAGTGCCGCCTCAATGCCACTGGACCTGGAGCTCCACCACCATCAGCCCTGGCACTCCAGCACCATTAGACCCGGCGCTTCATCACCACCACCCAAGCAGACCCCCTACTGTCTACCTCCCCATTGACCTGTAGAATGTAAGTCCGCAAGGGCAGGGTCCTCTCTCCCCTCTGTATCACTCTGTCACTTTGTTCATTGTACTTTTAACTTGACTGTATGTAACCCTTTCTCATGTACAGCATTATGGAATGAATGGTGCTCTATAAATAAATAATAATCATAATAATAATAATAATAATAATAAAATGCCACTTGGACCCACATATTTGAGCAACATGCTGATGGGGTGGGTCAAGTCCAAATTTGGACCGGTGACCCACAGGACTTTAGTTATACCACTGGTTTCTCATTACTGATTATTGTACCATAACTTTATCTTGAATGGCCATGATTGTCTGTGCTATTTTACAGGTGAAACAACTGTTTCCTTGTAAGATAAAGTGATTGTGCAAGGAAACAGTAAAAAAAAAAATCAGAAGCACTTGGCTGCTGCTGTTTTCCACCACAGTGTGACTGCTGTGTGTGAATGCAGCTTTAGGGCTCACTAATGTTCTCTCATGCGCAAGACTCGACCCAATTACTTTGATGACACTCTGCTCATTTACTGTGATCTGATTTTCTCACATTCGAGAATCAGAGCATGGCTGAGGAGAAGATGGAGAAGGTAATTTCTCCATCTCCCCCACTGCCTGTCTTGGCATACATTGTATCACACTCAGATGATAGTCATAGACTTGGATGGGTACATATCATCTGATCATTGGATGTACTTGTAGCCTGTTGCCATTTTTTCTCATGCTAAATCCGCAATGTAAAAAAAAGTGCACGTTGGCACTGCCCCCTAGTATAACATTGACCAAGTGCTACCCAACAAACGTTGCACGGTGTTCGGCCATGTTATATGCTCGTATGAGCGGGTCCTTATTGGGATAGGTCTTCAATCTTGGATTTGCTGACTTTTACATCAGTTTAGAATCAGTAATCACTGGTCTGATTCAACTTCCAAAAATCTATCTCCTAGTATACTCTCTCCACCACAGAATGGAGACTACAGACTGCCTGATATACGTGATTTCATCCTTCATTATGTAATCTTTACTTGACAAGGGCCACATACTGTCCTGCTGCAACCAGGTGCATTTGCAATCTTTATTGCTTTGCCACTGGCACCGATCGCAATGCATCCCCTGCTGTTAGACTATGAAGAATTAGCTAATGTCTATGTTTTTGTGATTTATTGCAGTTCAATGTGCAATGAAGGGATTAGTTCATTGCATTTACTCACATTATTTTCATTTTTTGCCATTCTCCATAATTGCTTCTCAGCTTAACTTAAATGGTTTAATATTTAAAACTCACAAGTCAGCTAATATATGTACAATTAGAAGACGCTAGTTAATTTACTGACACAGACGCGGGTGACTTTACTCTTATTTAAATGAAGCATAAAGTATCCGAAAATCAATTCCTCACCATGTAACAGGTTTGTGGTATTTCATTTTTAGCACTAATGACAGATTTACCTTTTATTGAAGGGGTTGTCTCCAGGTATGACATGGGTGCTGTCAGGTCCTATGAGGAAGCTGATCCTATCGAAGAAAGACCTGGCAGCCTGCTGGGACGGTGACTGCTGGCTTTGGCTGATAATGTCCTGTGGATCAGGTAGGCCTCGGCAGTACGGCTGATTCTGGCAGGCGCTCTGCAAGCAGCAGTCTGGGTCCATGCAGTCGATTAAGCCATCTGCCAGAAGAAAGCACCTTGATTGAATTCACACTCATCGGGATTATACCGTCCATACTTTATTAACACATTCAGCACTGGTCTATATTCAACTCTATTCTGTTTCTATGAAGCTAGAGAGAGAAGTCATCGTTTGTCAGAGAATTGATGCCAGGGGCGTGCTAAGATACCTTTAAATATGCTATGGAGATACAAGATATGAGGGGATAGGTCAATTTGATGTTACGTCTCTGCCTATTTGAGGCAATGTAACCACACACAGAGATCTGCTGGAGTGTCTGTGTTCTCCCAGAGCTGAATTTAATTAAATTAAGCAGTAGTGTGAGTCCTAGCTCAGAAGCTGACAACATGCCGCTGTAGCACATCTTCCACACTTACACTCGCTAGAATGTGATTTAGATGCTGCAACAGTGCAGAGTTTAATAACCGTTATCAGTACAGTATCAGCCGGCCAGTGTCAGCAAGAGTGATGTAGAGCTGTCATACGCCCGCTAATTTAGCTTAATGTTTCTATTCTAAAACTCAATTTTTGAAATGTGGCTACTCATTCTTTATATTCTTTGCGATGATGAAGATTCCAGAAAAATCTATATAATACGGACTTCTGAAATCATCTCAGTACGCTTCTCAGATGAAATATAAGAAGGCATCTTCTAAGTGCCATCATAAGGTAGCGGCAGAAGATATGTCAGACAAAATAACACCGGCATTTCTCTACCCAGATGGCATGATATCACCAGCTGAATATGCTATACCCAATCCAAGGCTCCAAAGAAGAAGTAATATGAAATCTCTCTCTCTATATTCTCCTAAAGAGTTATAAAGGAGCACTCTATGATTTATTACAAAATAAAGTTCCCGTATTCTCAGGGGTATAATAGGGTATGGTTCCAAGGGAAAAATACTAGCATTTAGTAATTCATCTTTGTTAGTTTATAAAAAGCAAATGTACATCTGGCATGTAGTGTGTGGGTCATAAAAACTGCATGAGATTGACACATTCTGAACTAATCAGCTGGAAATGCATTTTTTACAAGCCTCTCTGCTGACATCAATCAGAGGAAGGATCTCATTTTCACCAGCCAAGATGCAGGGACATACTGTTTGTTATTTTTGTGTGGAGTTTATCAGCAACTTGCCCAAGCGAATGACGGATGGTTATGAATCTGGCTCTATAGAACTGGAGAAAACATTTCTCATTCTGTCTCTGCACGTCAGTAGCCTCTATTATCTAGTATAACCAACAGAAACCACTCGCCCTGGCCAAACTGAGCTCAAGTGAATCTGCTCTGGCTGACTGCTGGTTCATACTCCATTTATTTAACCCCACTGGGATGGATTGAAAGACAAGTGTGCACTGTATTGTGAAAAGGGGATTGTTCACATGAGACTACAGTCAATAAGAACATAGACAATGCAGCATTATGGCTGGATACCGAACTATCATTAGAGGAGATTTACAGATAGAACTTCTTCCTTCTTCACTACCAGCATACTATGGAAAGCACAATGTTTCCAAGCAGTGGACCTTTATTAACAGGGTTCACTTTAATTTATCCACTGAAAGGTGTAAAAAAAGGTGGATCACCCCTCAAAATATACAAAGCCATTATCTACAACCTGTCTGAAGAACATCAGGGTCACTTTGCCATACACACAATATTAGCTAAAATGGAACCTCTTAGGTCCCTTATGCCATCTAAGCCGGCAGCATTGACATTTGCATATCACAATTTCCTTCCTATTCATCCCTCTATAACATCATTCTCTAACATAAAGGTGTGCAAAAAAAGCATTTATTACCACCTTTTTAGTATGAATATTGAGGCTGTGACTAGTTGAAGAGGCATTGTTTCCCCAGACAAGTTGGACCTCTTTCCATGTTATCACACCATTGTTCATATAATAACATGATGTCCATGAGCATCTTGGCCAGCTCCCAGACATCTTGTGCATGTGCATGGTTTATTTAGGCAGCATCAGTGCGCCTTTGATGCTGGGTGTTTGCATCCCGGTGTCAGAGAGGTTCAATGCAGAAGCTTTTCTTTCGATCAAACACTGTGCACCTCTCTGAAGCCAGGATGCGTATGTGGCCCTCTGACATTACTGACATGAGCTGCGTGCATGCGTAAGATTTACAGGAGCTGTCCATGATTCTGTCCCATGGAAATTATGTTATCACACCCCCATAGAAAAATAGTCTGGAAAACAATGCTCCTTCGACTAGTCAAAGGCTGAATTTGATTCCACAAATGGAGGCATTAAATGCTTAGACTGCTTTCTCACTGGCAAATTTACAAATCCGTATCCATCTGGTTTGAAACGAATGGCCACGGATCAGTTATGACCTCCATGCCCTATAGGCATGGATTGGTCCTAAAGTGGCCATCCGTGTGTCTCTGTTTTGTCACGGATGCGTTGGTGTCCGTGTTTTTCAAGTACAAAGACACAGAAACTGCTCCTTTTCTGAGCTTCCTCGATAATCACAGACACCAATGGACAGACACGGAACCGTGGGTGTCCGTATGAAATTATAATGGAGTTCTACGATCTGTTTATAAAAATGGATCCATGAGCAGATACATTTTTCTGTACTGAGCATGCTCAGAAGCAAGGTACAGCTCCTGCCACCCCTATACCTGGTAAGTGATGATGGATCCGTTAAAAAAATGGTCAGCTGACATCCATTGGCATCGATTTGGACAGATCCGTGCGTGTCCATGTGGCTCCATGAAGTTCAAGGATCCATATGGATTTGAAAGCAGCCTTATACAGGGCTGATTAGTAAAGTATTTTGACATGTGAATGTGACTGATGCTGACTTGGAAAGCATAATGGTACCTTTACACGCCGCCACAACAGGATGGATACCAACTGCTACTTCACGTGCACGAGCACGCCCAAACGGTTACAAACGGGAAACGCACCATCTTTACACGCCGCCACAAGGTGCGCTACGCTACGCTACATCTACAGCTAGCTACATCGCCGGGTGTCTCAAGTAGCCATCTGTAGCTCATTTATCTACTATGGGCGTACCTGGTGCAGCAGGGACAGCACATAGGCGTGCTTCAATTGAGGATTACGAGACGTCCGTACGCTGATAGGACAAAGCAATAATACCATGATTGGCCAGGCATCGCAGGAGGCTGATTAATACTTGACGCTCGAGCAATTGTGTAGTGTGACTCGTCAGCTCCTTAAATATGCCGCCCTGTGCGGCGACAACCAATCGCAACGCAGGAGCTTCCTCCAATGATCGCTGAAGGGGGCGCAGAAACCCGGAGCCTGTGTCACGCCCCAGCTACATAGCATGGTGTAGGAACAACCCTTCTGTTCCTTCTTTACACGCCGATACAGCTCGCTACAATCGGCTTTGTTGCCATCTGTTTATGGGCAGTGCACGGGTACAGATGTATCTGTAGCCGGCTGTGTCGTCCCGTCTTCAGACGCCGCTACTACGGGCGATATTGGCGCGACAAGCTACATTTGTAGCCTGTAGCGGGTTGTATCCATCCTGCAGTGGCGGCGTGTAAAGGTACCATAAGGGAACTGACAGGCTATGAACACCTTTGTTTAGAAGGTTTTCATTTGCTTCCTAGATACAAGGCTAAAAGGGATTTCTGGGTTTCAGTGAAATTTCTATAGTGATTCTTGATTCTCCATTGAGAGAATCAGACAAGAGTCTAGTTGGCATGTAGACCATGACCACAGCTCGCTCTATATGGAAACTGACAAGATTTCACCAATCTAGAGTCATTCTGTAAATTTTATCTCCAGCTTGAAAAAAACACTGAACATTAAACAAGTTTCTAAATAGCCTTCATTAAAACACTTTCCATTATTTTGCTGATGTAGAGTGTCTGTGTGACACCACAGCTAATCTAATTCATAGCATTCCTTAACTCCAGCTTGTGCCTCTCTTTCCTGAGTGCTCTCTCTCTCCTCTGAATCAGGAGTCTCTGTCTCCAACAACCCCCTCATATGTGCAGCCTATTCAACTGAACAATGTCCTAGCAGAAAAAGGGGCCCACTTTCTCCTTTAAACCAGCATACTATTAATTGTTTTATTGCATGTAAGAGTCTGAGCTAATACATATCATGGCCTAAAAATTGTTGGATTGTTGGAACATCATAAAGGAATGCTGCTATAATACAGTACTATTTATTAATATGCAGCATATATACTGCTTTTGTATACTTTCTGATTTAAACCCCATAGTACATGTTAAATCAGATGTCACTTATATGGAGCAATTTTGGCCAAGGTGTAGCCTAAAGACCTCCATACATAGTAAAGTTGCCTGAAAACATTAATTTAATCAAAAGGTCAAGCATCTGACTCTTGAATTTCCCCACACATATGATATCAAATAAAAGATTGCCAACTTCTATATGCCATTTTCATTTTTTTTTAAACTTCTGGAATCGCGTAGTGGTTTTCCTCTTTGATCATAAAAAACACGTCCAGTGTATTCATGATAGGGCAGGGTCAGCCAACAGCTGTCTGGTGTGTATGGCCGCCTTAAAGGGAATCTGTCACCAGATTGTGGCTTACATATTGTAGAGCCAGAGACCGTGACTCAAGGGATGTGCCACTTAGTTGGCTGCTTGCTGTAGTTTTGATAAAATTACTGTTTATCATCAGGAGATTATCACTAGTGGACTAGTAAACCTGCTGTAATGCAGTCCTCCATATTCATATGCTTTTTATAACTCTGTCTGCCACTGATTGGCAGCTTTATGACAATGCACAGTGTAAGCAGAAAGCTGCCAATCAGTGGAGTAGGCATGGTTTTATAGAGCTAGGGGGGTAACTACAACTGGTGCAGGGTTGCAATCTGACCCAGACCCTGGAGCCTAAGGGGCAAAAAGACGCTCCCTTTGGCCTATGGAAAAAGACTATTTCAATTATAGATTTGCAATAATTGGGGGCCCCATTGGAGCTTTTGCATTGGGGCCCAGGAGCTCAGCATTCAGAGAGTGAATTTTATACAGTGATTTTATAAAAACTAAGAATGCAAGAAACAGTCAGTGACACATCCCTGGAATTAAGGTCTCTGCCTCTCCATCACGCTGCTCTCATGACAAATTCCCTTTACGGCCAAAATACAGGACTATTTTATATTTATGGCAGAATTGTGTACTATACACAGCGGGAATATTTGGTCAGAGAGGGGAGGTTATTATCAGTGTTTCATTTCATTGAGCGTTTGTTTGATTCTTTAATTTCTATGCTTTTCATAATTCAACATCCTAATGATCTGTACATTTCCCAGCAGAAGGCACTGACTGCAATGTAATCAGAGATTTATAGGATAATCTAAGCTTTGGCCTAGACTTTACAGGTATGTATATAGTGAAGACAATATAAAAAAGAAAAATGCATATATTGATACCCATTCGCAAGGCTCTATTCTCAGTTGAATGTCTCAGCAGGTTTGCCCTCATGATTGTCGAGTGGTGCTTAATGTGGGCCAATAGCACAAGCCGCTTGTTTAAGTAATTGTGTCGAGACACAGCAGTAGGCTTATGGCAGGTCATTGGGTGAATCTCTTGGAAGTTTTGCTGCCCCCTGGAGTTTTGGGAATGGCGGCAATATGTATCATGGAAATACTTTGCTGGAGCAAATTGTGCTTAGGAGATTGGAATTGAAATAAATAAATCCCTTTCCTTACATAGGAATGCCTGTGTGCCGAACACAATCCAATCAGCTGCAGCTTCAAATAGCCAGAGCTGTAATCATGAACGGCACTCAAGGGCTACTTAAATAAGATGCAATATTCCTGTTCGAAAAGCCTTTGAGTGGCATAAATGCCAACGTCTACCGTATAAGCAACAAATGTGGCCGGAGAAAGCACAAAATATTTGAACGCCTCTGGGAAGGAGGTAATAAAAGTACTCTGCTTTTATGGAGTATGTTTATAAAAAGATTATAAGGATGTTGTTCTTTCTAAATAATACATAACTTTACTAAAGATATATGTGCAAATTCTCATGAGTTAAATTATTGACTATTTTAATTAAGAGTGTAATTTCTTGTGATGGGAAAAGGGCAAACATGGAGAACAGAGGTCCATTAGGATTATCAATCATCCTATTGGAATCTTGTCATTAAAGTTGACCTTACACATTAGATGTACGCAGATTGATGGTTGAAATGCATTGATAAACAGTAGTCAGGTGAACAATCGTTACACCGTAAACATATACATTGTAGTCCAATTTGGCCAGCACAATGGCTGTTACTGTCCATACATGTGCAATGACCACAGCCACTAATAAATAATCTTTTAGAGGATGTTCTTTCAAAGAAACTTTGTTGAATGAAACACCTTTTTTCTCTGCGCACCTGCCGCAAGTGCAATACCGCACTTGCCGCATCTGCCGCAAGTCCCCTATACTTCTATGGAAAAACCGCAACCGTGCCGCAAGTGGAACCGTTATGCGGCAAACGCGGCAGATGCGGTTTTTCACCGCATCTGCCCGAATTACGAAAAACGCTGATGTGAAAGGGCCCTTAGGGCCTTTTCACATCAGCGGTAAGCGCTGATCACGGCAGTTGCGGTGAAAAAAACAGCAACTGCCGCGGTTACCACATAACGCCGCACTTGTGGTTCACTTGCGGCAAGCCCATGCAATGTCTATGGGCTTGCTGTAAGTGTGCGGCAAGTGTGGTTTCGGCACTTGCGGCAGATGAGCTGCGAAAAAACGCGGCAGACCGTGTTTTTTCCGCCGCCGCAACTGCCAAAACCGCAACAATACCGCACTTGCCGCACTGCTGCAAGCCCATAGACATTCCATGGGGCTTGCCACAGGTGAACCGCAAGTGCAGCCGTTATGCTGTAACCGCGGCAGTTGCTGTTTTTTCACCGCAACTGCCGCGATCAGGGATTATGCTGATGTGAAAGGGGCCTAACTTAATTTCAAACATTAAGAATTGGTAATTAGTCAGCAGAAAAGCTTATCACTCAAATGTTCTTATGTTTTACCTGAAAAACAATTGTTAAAGTCTAATATCAGTTAGGAAACTTAATGGCTATAACTAAAATATCACAATATAATCTATTCTTACTTGCTGATAGCTGAGAGTTCAAACACTGTGACTTTCTAATCTTTAGAACAGGTCTCTAGATGCCTGAGCACATCTCGAATAAAGTAGAGGTTTGCATTCCCCATCTACACTGTATTTACCTTTTATGGGACTGCAGGAAATAGCCAAGCTCTGTACTCAGCTTTCTCCAGCAGCCCCATCAACAATGAACGGAAAGGAGGCCAAGCATACACATTTCTATTCCATTCTGCAAAACCCAGTTGGCAGGGTTCCAGAGTCATGTTATCAGGATCACTGGAGGTCCCTGTCAGACCACTGTGATGTCTCAACATCTGACCAGTTGTGTGGAGGATAAACTGTTCTTAATTGGGCCAGACATATTGTTCTTCTGTTTGGCAAATCAAGACAAGTTAGTCATTGTTTCATGTCAGACTGATCTGAGCCCTAGTGTCTTTTAATTTGCGTATTGCTTGCAAAATGTTGACTGCCTCAGACCCTCTGATTACATAATTCAGAAGAACATTATGCAACTGGCTGAACTGGCAACCAATGAGAGAGCAGCCATCTTCTGCCAATTCTTTAGGGACACCGTGCCCTTAGGTGAAGGCTGGGGAACATAAAAAGGACCTTGCTTCTGTCACCAGGTTGATATTTTTTACAGGATTTAAGTTTAGGAACTAAGGATCTAGCTGGAGGATCAAAGAACTGCTTGAAGAACCCAGGTTGGGACAATTCAGTCACCTGGGTACATACCTTGCTGTGCTTGGTTAGCTTCCTAAGCTTGCCACTAATTCTTCTCAGTGGGTGCCTGCGAAAAGCAGGATGCTGCTGGCTTGGGTAGTTTTCCCTAGAAGCCCGGAAATCACAGAGATTCTAATCCCTAGCGAGCCAGCGGATAGGTTGAGACTCTGTTGCTTGTACCATCTTATGTTCTTGCTGGCAATGTACAATATGCCTTTGAATGTTGATGATCCAATAGTCTTACCAATGTGTGGTTCACTCACACTGTGCTGTTTGAGTAGTGTTCTGTCCATGGGGAAAGAGTTGTGGACATTTAGAGGGATGAGCCCTGGTGCTTGCGTTCTTTTTTAAAGACAGCCAGGCCAGTGGACGAGGGCACCCACTGTCCCTCGTGTTTCCACAATAATATCTTATGAATAGGAGATAACTTGCAATTTTAGGAATTACTCGTCTTTTGTATTCTGTTTATGTATGGATTACCATAGGTGGGTGAATACATATTACCCAGGCCCAGTTTTGCCTCTAAAGTAAGCAGGATACCACAGGGGCACTAAGGTCGGTCAGATCCAGTGAACTGGCCAGCATCACGAGCATGCTCAAAATGTTAGAGCATGAAACTGACGTGCACTCCTTTACTAGGTAACTCTGAGTCTGCAGGATAGCTAGTAACCTAAGCAAGGAGCTGTACACTCTGGAAGTAAAAATATGTCTGTTCTTGAAAATGGCAAAGACATTTTAATGGAATGAAAACTGCAAAGTTTCAAGACACAGAAAATATCCAGCATGTGTAGGTAAAAAAACTTTGATTTTTATTCCAACATCTTTAAAAACATTGACAACAGAGATAATAAGGCAGTGAAATGGAGTAAACTCTGGGTATCAGTTTACGCGTTTTGAGGCATTAGCCTCTTAGTCATAACTTGATAACATGTGGAGACTCCCGGGTGTAAATTACCGGAAAAGGTCCCGCCTACATATCACATGACAATCCAAACATATAATTGAAATACAAAGTAGATAATAATAGTTACAATATATAATAATTAAAAAACATAATGCTATTCATTTCACATTTGATTTATCAGGGGATTTGTAATAATACAAAATTAGATCTAACTTTTTGCTTAAACCTCTTGGTTTAGACATATCTGCAAACTACCAAAGAATTTTATATTGTAACGAAATGAAAAACCTTTGAAAAGAGACAATTCATAAATAATTGGAGTTCCTATGTAGTATATCGTATACATTGCAATTTGTGTGATATTTCATCTATACTACCGTGTTTCCCCGAAAATAAGGCGCCCCCCGAAAATAAGACGTACTGGAGAGTTTGCTGCCTTGCTTAATATAAGGCATACCAGTATATTGCTGTACTGCATGCCTGCCGATCAGAAGACCGGGGCATGCAGCTCTGAGTCATCCTCCAGCTCCCCGTTATTATGCTGGTGCCCGGCGCTGTATTGGGGGATGATGAGGATTTTTCTGTTTAACAATAAATATGAATTCTTCCTCATGAAAAAATAAGACATCCCCTGAAAATAAGACATGGCGCATCTTTGGGAGCAAAAATTAATGTAAGACAGTGTCTTATTTTCGGGGAAACACGGTATGTACCGTACCACTCGTACATTGAGGCAGTGTATTAATGAGTATCTCAGAGGACTTTGTGAATGGAGAAGCCTTAAAGTCTAAATGTCATTTCACTTAAAAAAACAAAACAATACTGCACTGGTTGTTATTGATGGATCACATAGCAGCTAAGATAATGCTTTTTTTGTTCATATGACTTAATTTGTCAAATTTTTCTGTGTTATTTTAAAAACTGCATTTTATGGCTATGTGGGCATCTGCCAGCACTGTGTGTGTATTTTCACAGCTTCTGAGAAGCAGGCTGATTGTGATCTGTGTGGGGTGCCAGCAAACAAGGGGTTAATAGATATTGTAACTAAGCTGAGTGGAGATACATGACAGATATTTCCTTGCCACAAGCTTCTGAGAAGTTTGCAGTAATCCTGACAATCTGACATTGCTTAGCAACTATGCTGTATGCTGACCTAATCTGATACATTGTTTCCTCATGAATTGCAGTCAGCAATGTAGGCCACAACCCCCTTCCCTTATATGGTTACATGCCTGTACTCACTGTGAAGACTGATCTGCTGATAATAAACATATGTCTGCTTCACACACAATGTAGTGGGGTCACCTTGTGGAAGGCTTATGAATGGTTTTCAACCAGAATTTTCTAATGAAGTGTATTTGAAAGTTTATTAAAATAATTTGCTCTACATTATTATTATTATTATTATTAATTAAAAATTAAATCGCGGTTATGCTTTAAATCCTTCTACTGTGTCACACCATTTCATCAAGGTTCATGTTTGAAAATAGTATATTATTAGGACTCAGCGCAACTACTAGGGTTCACCAAGAGGTAAAGAAAGAGTAAACTTTCTTTACCTCTTCGTGAACCCTAGTAGCTGCGCTGAGTCCTAACAATATATATATATCAAAGTTCAAAAGAATAACACACAAGAGCCTTTACATGGGGCTCTTCAGGGACCTACTAGCAGCAACAGGGGTCCATAAATAGCATATCCAGAGCCATACCCCATATTAAGCCCACTCCAGTGTCACCTAACATTTAACATTGTAACCATGTTGGAAATTTGATTAGCTTTGAATTTTTTGACATCAAAAGGGTCAATAAACTTAGCAGAGTTGGAAAATGGAGACAGAATTTCCTAAATCAGGAGGCTTAACCTAGGAGGCTTAAACAAAAAGATGGATCTAATTTTGTATTATTAAATGCCCCGATAAATAACATGTGAAATAGATAGAATTATGTTTTTTAACCATTATACATTGTAAATATTATTATCTACGTTGTAGTTTAATTATATGTTTGGATTGTCATATGATATGTAGGCGGGACCTTTTCTGATAATGTATGGAGACTCCCAGGCTTAAATTATCAGGTTAGACTAAGAGGGTAATGCCTCGACATGTGTAAACTGAACACTCAGGGTTTACCCTGTCCCACTGCCTTAATATCTCCAATGTCAATATTTTAAAAGATTTTGGAAGAAAAATCAGAGTTTTTTATCTACTCCTGCTGGATATTTTTTATGACTTAGATCTTGCGATTGGGTTTCCCAGTGTATGAAAAGGACAGGTGAGCTTACTGACTTTATTTCTATATATCAAAATTGCAAAGTTACTTATTTTCCCAAGCATTTTGCAATTTTTCCTATTTAAGAATTTGAGACATCCCCTTTAATGAACTATCTTGTTGCCAAGCAACTTTTGAAGTTTCACATCCTCCACAAGGGCATACAATAAGGTAAGTTAGCAGTTTAGTATTCATTCTTCTATCCAAGATAAATTCAGCAGCAAGTCAAAAATTTCCTTTTCTCTTCTGTACTTTGCATTACCCTAAAGTATAAACATCTTTCTTAAATCTATCAGTTCATGGCCCTCCAGACCTGCTGGCGTTCTGAATACATTCTGAACAGTGAAGTCCTAAAAGTCATCGGCATCCACATGGCTTTTATACCATTCATAATCATTCTCGCTGTCCCTGTACAGTGGGTCAAATACAAAGGATCCAAAATAAGAACACATCACTTTGAAAAAAAATGGAGCTTAGAGGCATTTGTTCAAAATGTGTCTATAAGCATCAGTTTTAGACCGCGAAACTGGAAAAAAAAAGGTCACGCAAGTCCCACATCATAGCTTCTATTGAGATTTGAATTTAGCTGAAAAAATAGCAAGTTTCATTTCTGTAAGAATCCATTTCATATAACGATGAGGTGTGCTGACAAAATGTCAGGTACCTATCAAAAGTAAATACATGTAAAAAATAGAGTAGATTTTTCATCTTACCTCCTTCATTGTCCTTACTGTCAGTACACAATGTTTCCATGGCTACATCACATCCTGCTCCTCTCCAACCTGGCTGGCACATACAATGCCATCCATTTTGGTCTAAAGTACATCTTCCGTTGCTGTTACAGAGTCCCGGGCAACCTTCTGCAATGACAAAGAGATAAGGAGAATATCAAGTGATCTGGAAAATCCATGGGTTCTGGCGTCATTGAACAAAACATAAGACACTTACAGGCCTTCATCGACAGCATAAACACTGTAACAGCACATGAAGAGAGCGCAGCATCGCACAAATCATGGTGTCATCGAATTAGAATACGGCATAGTGAGAAGGGCACCAAAAGGCTATCTAGATCATAGATCCTGATGACCAGATAACATGGTGTCTTTCTAATAGTGTTCTCTTTCAAAAAATTGATAATTATTTTTGGTTTCCAGATTGGAACAATTTTTTTGGCAGGAAAAAGAATTTCGGTTTCCAGCGTTAAACAACTGGATAAGACATGATGGTTGACCACAAATTTTGGCAACAGTTTTTAAAAAATTTTGAGAAGTTCAATAATATATAGGGGGTATTAAGCTTAAAAGTATATCAGTCTCTCCATTATCTGGTCTCAGGGTAGAAGGGACTTCATGTGGATTTACAGTGTTTCCATAACTGCATAAAGTACCCACCAGAATAACTGATGACAGTACTTTGTGCCGAGAGTACATTCCTTGTTCACATAAGAAGCAAAAGCCCAGAAATAAAGTGAAGCAGCTTAGCGACTATTCTAACAGACATCGGGGGAAATCAGGCTGCAAACAGAGGGGACAAAAGTGGATAGGATTTTCAACGTAACGTAGGAGCTGTGCGATCTGGTTACTTAGGACGGACAAAATGAAATACCAGAAGGACCACGAGAAAAGACATTGATAAAGACTCAACAAAAACACGGTAGTGACGTGCTTCAAGACATAGAGCAGAAAGTGAGGTTCTCTTTGTGACAGTCTCCCTAGGGCCTTTGCAGTGTTACCTTTATATCCTATCTTGTCTGCTTTTATGAGCAAGAAGGGAAAATTTATGAAACAAATTACAATATTTTAATAGATCTGAGTATTAAAAGGTTTCAAATGTCTTCAAGTCTGACAATACATATTAAAAATTAACATAATAAACGAATGAAAAAATAAGCAACGTTCAACGCTCTTTACACTGAAGAAAATTATAAGAATTATTTTATAAAGAAAGAAAAAATTTAATTGCTGTTCAATTCTGTTTTCTTTTAGAAAAAAATTTCTATGGGAATTTAATTAATGTAGAGGTATAGATAGCATCTGTGAGTACTGTTCCATTCAGTGTATGGATAGTTCGCTATATAAGGATATAACTACCTCAACTACTTGAAACTATGATTGTAGATTGAATAAAACTAATATATATTATGGCTGACATTTTGAACTGGAGGAGGATGTGCCAAATTTGGTATCTTTCAGCTGTTGTGCACCGACACACTTTGATGGTGTAAATTATTATGAATTTGTAGGCCGTGCTCAGTCACACCCTCTCTGGTGGTAAAAATACCAAAAATCTAAATCGTTATATGCAAATATGAGAATTTTGGTACAAACTGTTTTTAAGTTTAAAAACGTAAACGGTAACTGTATTTTTCCAAACTGACTTATATTTGTGGATGTGATATTTTGGGGAAAAAAAGCTTAAAATTAGTCTACAGACAAAAAAATTATTAAATTAAAGGGGTTGTTAGTTAAAGTGACTTTCTACCCTGGGACTGAATAGTAACTATACATTTCTCCTACATGCCTTCCCCAGTTCGTCCCCAGGAACAGAACGTCAATGTGAGTGGAGAAGGCAGAGAGATGAAAATGGAGGGCACCAGGTAGGTTGACTATACATAATAAATGTATAGTCACCTTCAGTCCCATGGTGGACAGTTGCTTTAAGGGTGTTTTCACCTCACCAATAATTTTGAGACTTGTACATGGGACTCTTGCTATATCCTTATGGTACATAAGGAGAGTAATTGGCTTAAGTAGCCAACCTTCTTTAGGCCAGCGGTACCAGAAAAAAAGAAAGGATTTGCTGGGTGCTAAAAGCACACTTCTGTGAGGTTACTTCTGGAGTCACCAGGCTTAGGAAGCCTTACAATAGCTAAAAACTGCATATTATAATTTAAATATGAGGACATGGGCCAAATCTGAATATAAGGGGCAGTTAATAAGAAACATTCAATGAGCAGGAGTTAGAAGACAGGAGATTATTAATGAAAAATTGGGTAAAAAAATTCCAAATACATTGTTGAATGTGGGTATATCTACATACCATCTGGAGTCTGAAAATGAGTAAGTCATACAAGGTATCGGGGGCATTGTACTATGGGTGTAACACGACAGTATGTACAGCTAATGCAATGACAAATAACAAAATGGACGTAATAACACGCTAAATGGATTAAACAAGAAATAAAATAATAGACTGCTGACAATACTCTATTTATTAAATATGTATCATTATATACTGTATATGGCTTAAGGTTACACTGCAAGACTATTGTGAATGAGCCTAGGAATGTTTGTATCCCGATTATCATGCAGTCCAAATAGGCTTACGATCACATGATGAACTGATTAAATCATCCTATGTAAACAGGATGAGCGCTGCCTAAAAAAATGGCAAACTTTGCACACTGTACAATCTATTACAGATCATTTAGTGAACATTAGAAATGCAGTATGCTGAACAAACAAGAAATGATATGGCAGCTGATCAGAAAATAAGTTGCTGATTGGTGGTCGTTTAGCGCTGAGTTCCCATTTGCACTGGAACCTCCGAAAAAAATTCTATCATATTAACTGGATAAAGATAAGAAAACATGTTGTACTATTTTTAAAAAAGACCTGTCACCAAAGCAAGTATGGTGATCTAATTACAGCACTGGATACAGCATGTCTGCAGCATGCAGGCAAGGGGTCCATAAGCACTTGAGCAGCCCTGTACCCCGAGATAATACACTTAGAAAACTTACATGCTACAGCCACTAAGGAGGTGGCTAGGGGCTGCAGCCAAGGGCAGATTCACACCCCCTGCCTGTGTAATCTGCCCACCGCTGCCAATCATTCTCTGCCTGTCTGCAGCATTTAAACAGAGGTTTTTTTCTCTCCCGTGTAGCCCCGCCCCCTGAGGGGCGGAGCTACACGGGAGGGAAAAAAAACCTCTGTTTAAATGCTGCAGACAGGGAAAGAATGATTGGCAGCGGTGGGCAGATTACACAGGCAGGGGGTGTGAATCTGCCCTTGGCTGCAGCCCCTAGCCACCTCCTTAGTGGCTGTAGCATGTAAGTTTTCTAAGTGTATTATCTTGGGGTACAGGGCTGCTCAAGTGCTTATGGACCCCTTGCCTGCATGCTGCAGACATGCTGTATCCAGTGCTGTAATTAGATCACCATGCCTGCTTTGGTGACAGGTCCTCTTTAAATAAAATAAAGGAAACAATGACAAAAACTTGGTGGACCCCAGCATAATCAGTGGGGGCTGTCAAGCCAATAGTATCTGTGATGTGATTAATCAAACACTGCCTTCAATTACGTTGTTCTGTCCTCATGGCGAAGAAGAACAATGGAATTAATGAACGCAAAAGTGAACAGAGGCTAAAAAAACTCGTTAGAAAATACATAACAATAATTATCTAATAAGCCGTCAGTCAAAACTCATTATTTGTGTAACAGGTTATACTGAGGAGACATTAAGGTAGAGCTGCCTTCTGGAAATAATAGTACAAGACTCCATGTGATATGTCTGAAGAAAGACATACAATCAAAAGGACTGCATAATTATGTCGATTGTGAAGACAGTGCCACCATAGTGTCATGAGAACATGACATTATGTTGCTCTATGTTAGACTTCACTGTTGCCAAGAAAAGGTTTTGTAAAGCACTACTCCAGATTTTTGTGTTTTCCAATTTATTACTGGAGTGGTGCTTCTAATCTCAGTTTGCTGACCCTAACCTTCTACACGACATCCACTGTCTTCATCTTCTATCACTGCCGCTCCTGTTGGTATTTGGCAGTCTGTGACCTGCTGATCACTCCAGTGTTTAATGGGAAGCGCCAGAGGTCACTCTTCAATGTAAGTCTATGAGATTCTCCTACAGGCCTCCTTCTGCCTCTCATAGACTTGCATTGAAAACTTTTGGTGTAACTTGTGACTTCGGGCCAGTCAGAAGTTGCAGTCACAAGATTGGGCCTTGGAGCTGGAGTGGCATCAATAAAAGATGAAAAGTGTGAGTATAAGACTGGGAGGGCAAGAGGCTTAGCGCTCCAGTGCTGAAAAAAAATCCTACTGGAATAGTGCTTTAACTTAGATGATTTTGTATCTCTTTATAACTTATTACATCACTAATCAGCCACTAACATATACTTTAGCTATGTATTATGTGTACATAATTTTTCTTTGTTTGTATTTATATCCAGAAAGTATCTATCTATCATAGCTATCAATCAAGCTAGCTATTTGTTTCTATCTCTCTATCTAGTATCTATCACATATCTATCTATCTCTCTATCTAGTATCTATCTATCTATCTATCTATCTATCTATCTATCTATCTATCTATCTCATGTTTATCTATAATATTTAGCTATACAATCTATCTAGCTATCTTGTATCTCTCCTATCTCTCTCTATATTATCTATCAATTTTCTATTGTATATATTATTTCTACCTAATTATGTGTAGTATCTATATACAGTGCTGTGCAAATTAATTGGGACAAAGCATTCTTGTAAGTAAAATGGTAAATTGGGGTTACCAGTCAGTGATTCAAACCATTTTTAACTGCTTTGAACAGGTGAGTGTACAACCTTGAGTAACAAAATGTGGTTTGACTGGTTTTAGTCAGAAAATAACAGCTGGCTGCCCCCTCAGCTTCAGTTGAGAGCTTGTTTCTGTGAGGAGTGGTTTAGTGTACTTTTTCTCTCTGTGTGATTCGTGCCTGCACAAATGGATGTTACTCCACGGAAGAGGTCTAGAATTATTACTCTTAATGAACATACAAGTCTGACTGTAAGAGAAATCGCTTCCACCGTTGGTATTGGAAAATCTACCGTTTCAAGAATAATTCGCACACACAATTAAACTGGATCGTTTTCTCCAAAACGAAAAGGGAAATGTGGAAGAAAAAGGAAAACGACACCAAGAGCTGATAAAAAAACTTCAGAAATAGTAAAATTAATGCAAGAAAAATTTGCTTTGCCCCAATTAATTTGCACAACACTGTATCTCTTTATGTATGCATCTATCTATATTACCTAATTCTATCTATCCCAGTTTATTTTATGTATCTAATATTGATGTATCTATAGTATTTATATATCACTTTATTTATGTTGCTATTTTATCTAATATCTATCTACAACATCTATCTATTCTATTTCTATCTGCAGCAACTATCGATTTATCTCTTTACAGCATCTATCTTTTATCTGTCTCTTTCCTATCATTCAATACATGTAATATCTTGTAGCTCTTTATCTCTACTGTATATACATATACACACATACTAGTTAATAAATGGTTAACATCTAAGATCTCCACTTGATTAAATTTTACTAACAATATGAAACCGGGCCATCCAGTTATTAACAAGGATATTATGTCTCCCTGACTCCAGTCTAATTATTAGCAGCGTTATCTTTGCAAATTGGAGGACATATTTTGCTTAGCAGGCAGATTTTAAGGCAAGGTACTTTGTAAAGTGGAATGTGCCCGTTGCTTTTTATTTCTTCCTTAAAATGTGGATCCTAATTGACTTTTATCCCTGCATAACTTGATACAAAATGTTCTAATGGCTCCGCTTCCTCCTTATAATTAGGACTTTCAGAGATGAGAGGGCTGCTGTCTTATTTAACCTGTTCAGTGGGGGACGTAACATTTGTTGTAGGTCAATGTGACATTAATGGGGAAATTATAGCGCTAACATTTTTAAAGGTGTATTAGTAATACGTTAGATCGTGAAAGTGCTCACCCATGCAACACAATTTTTGGCACAGACTTTTTAGCCTGAATAATATCTAGATATTGGATTGTAAAGAAATATACAGCAACAAAAGACACAATGGCAACATCTGGGGAACATGCACACACAAGTGACACTTAAGTTGGGGAACGAGCGATACAGAGTGTAGAGCATCATTTCAATCTTCTCTCATGGCGGCCATCTTTAATAAATATGTCAAATGCTATTTAAAGACTCAATAATAAAACTGCATCAGCTTCGATTAAAATTGCAGAAGAGGAATTGGATGGAGGTGTCATTACTACTATGAAGTTGTAATTGTTGATATTTTTTAGGTTTTTTTTTTCATACATGGAGTTTTTCTCCTTTAGGTCAACCCATTAATGGGTTTCTCTTTCTTTGTTTTGCTCTCAGTGTTTAAAGATGGCTGCCTTCAACTTGCATTGCAATTTGCCAACGTGACTTTGGTAGCATTGCTTACATATTGTAAAATGTACAAGTAATTATTACCATTAATCAGAACTAAAGGGCAAAGCATGAAACTTATGAAACACTGCTGTGGGCGAGCACCTTCATTAACATCATTAAAAAGTGGATAGCAGAAAGTAAAATATTTTAATCTGAATTTTAATTTATTGAGCGCAACACATGACCTTCATCACCATTCACAAATAAGTAGGTTTAGTAGTAGATTGTTTAGATGATAATGCATTTGTTATTATTGGTATTATCGCTACTTGTATTACTAATGTATATGAATCCTTGCTGGTTACAATGCAATTTTTAGTTTTTGTTTTTTCAGTGCTTCATACTGATGTCACAGCTATTTTTCTTGTTGTCTTACAAATATTATGAGAAAATATTTCATTTGATTTCTACTGATGTACCATACTGATCTACTGATGTAGCAGGAGAACCTATGAACTCATCCACATCATCAACCAAACATCTTTTTGTAAAATGTAATAACTCTGAAGAAGAAAAGTGTCTATTTCATATCTCATATTGTTATTTATTTGTAAAAAATTGCAATAATGAGGCAGAATTATGAAAACCTTCTAAGGTTACATGCACACATTCAGTATTTGGTCACTATATTAGGGTGGTTTTACACTAGTGTTTTAGCCATTTGTGTCTGTATCGGTCGAAATCCTGAAGCATCCTGATCAGGCATGCGTCCTTATACTTTACATGGGGGTCACATGGACATCAGGTGGCATCAGGATTTCGACAGTTCCCACTAGTGCATCATTTTGACCTCCTCCGCGAATGCAGAAAGTTGCATTTGTGCGGCACAGTAAGAATCCTGATGCGTCCGGATGCGGCGTAATGCAGCAAAACTATGTATTGTTACCAATGAGGCCGCATCTCTCTCTTTCTCTCTCTCACTCTGCAGACCCATCATGGTAACATTTACCATTAAAAAGGTCATTTCTAAAACATAATGGATCCAGGATGGATCAGGACAAAAACACATGTAAAAACTGATACAAATGCAGGTTTTTTTTGCTTGATCCTGTGCCTGATCTGGCAAAAAAAACCTGTGGTGGCATGTGTTTTTACATGCGTTGGCGAATGCAGAAGCATGTGTTTTCATCCTGACCAGGACGCAACGCTAGTGTGAAACCGCCCTTACATCGGTATTTGTAAGCCAAAACCAGGAGTGGGTGATAAATACAGAAGTGTTTCTATTATACTTTTCCTCTGATTGTTCCAATCCTGATTTTGGCTTATAAATACTGAGGTCAAAAAACCTTACCAAATACTCAATGTGTGCACGTGGCCTAAAAGGAAAAAAAAACAACCCTTCATAGAACAGCTTTCTTCTTTCCACAGAAGAATACTATAAAAGCTGTGGTTGATAGACATTGCTGTCATATACATGACTCCTATTAGGTCTCCATGTACAAAGTGACCATTGTAGAGTAAAGATTGTTTGACATAGCTTACCTTTTTGGGTCTGTGCACCCTGTCTAAGGCTGGCTTCAGACTTGCAGATGCATCTGCAGCGTTTTGCAGATGCATCTGCAAGCATCTGCATGCAGACCGCGGCCCCTATGTTTATAATGGAGCGCATGGTGGTCTGCAGATGCATGCAGACCGCCGTGCGCTCTCATTGCCCGCCATTAGTGATCTGTACGCACGCGGATGCCTGCGCACAAATCACACACTCCCGCCCGCACCATGGATGTCCCTGGTGCGGGCGGGAGTGTGTGATTTGTGCGCAGGCATCCGCGTGCGCACAGATCATCATGGCGGGCAATAAGAGCGCACGGCGGTGTGCAAGCATCTGCAGACCGCCATGCGCTCCATATAAACATAGGGGCCGCGGTCTCCATGCAGATGCTTGCAGATGCATCTGCAAAACGCTGCAGATGCATCTGCAAGTCTGAAGGCAGCCTAAAGTTCTACTGCATATCTGGCAGGTATACTAGGAAAATCTGCTGATATATTAAAAGGGTTTCAGTTGCATAAAACAGCACAAAAATAGGAAAGCACAGCAGATAGCATTTTCACAATGCCAGTTAAGGGCTGACAAATGCCACTTTGCTTAAACTTTAGCATTTTTAGCAAATCATTCTTATCTATACTGTACTGATGGCTGAAACCCAGTATGATAGTTGAAATTATGTGAATTTGTATGTATACCTACGCTTTGCAAACATTGGCACTTGATTTTTCTTCCTACAGAGTTCTATTGAAAAGTGTGCTCAGCTATGCCTTTCCACACAGGCCGTATACATGTGCCCAACATTCATGGCCTGAGTATGGACCACAATGTCTGAATCGCCCACTGGCTTCCTGACTTGAACTCTAATGCCTCACATATGTCATGGAGGATGTTATGCTCAGACTGTGGATACTAGGTTTGTTAAACCAACCTTAACAAGAGTAGCTGGTTCCACAAGCCAGCTTTTTATTGTGACCAGCCTAAGGCACACCTATGCAATAGTTATCCTGTCTAGTCAGCATCTTGGTATGACACACCTGTTATGTGAATGGATTATCTCAAGGGCTCACTAACTAATTTATACAAATTTGTGAACAATATTTGAGAGAGAAAAAGGCCTTTTGTGAACATAGAAAAATTCTTAGATCTTTGACTTTGGCTCATTAGAAATTCTGAGCAAAAACAAAAGTGTTTAATTTGTATTTATGTTCAGTATATTAATAGAAAATGTGAAAATATATAGTATGCAGTGTAGAAAATATGAATTATTGAGTCATACCCGAACGTTTTGGCACCACTGAAAAATTTCCAGAAAATGAAGTTTATTGCAATTACACGTTTATTTCATTTGATTGCAATGGATAAACACAATAGGATTTAGATCTGGACTCATTGCTGCCACTTCAGAATTCTCCAGCGCTTTGTTTCTATCCATTTCTGGAGAATTCTTGAAGTATCATTGTCCTGCTGGAAGACAATGATCTAGGACTCAAACCCAGCTTTCTACCAAATTATGTCCAATGTGCCTTTTTTGTATAACAAAACACATGTAATTGCTATAATTTTCTAGGAGAAATACTTAATTTTTAAGGTGTAATTTCAAGGGGGTCAACACTTTCGGCCATGACTGTGTATACTGTAAAAATACTTTTATTTATTTTACTGGGAACAATACTCTACATTGTTTCACATAATTCAATAAAAAGCAACAAACGTCATATTACCTCTGAAAAAGGCCATATATTTTAGTTCACTTCAAGGTGCCTATGTTTAATATAGTTAATGAAAGTGTAACATAAATGTATACAAATTGAATGTTTGTCCGAAAGTCTTGGGTAAATACACTGTGTATAGTATAGGACTGTTTCTACATTACACTTGTTTGATAGATTCACTTCCTACATCTTTTTTTAATATCAAGTCTAAGTTAGATAGCCAGATATATCCTAAAGCCGTGGAATAACTGTGAATACTCAGCATGAGCAGTTATGGGGCAAAATAATTGAAATAAATTAAAATTGCAGAAGTTTGTATCCCTTCTAGTGCCAGCAGGATGATTGCATTTATCAGTACCAAAGTCAACACAAAGAAGAACCAAAACTATATAAAACTATTACAAAAAATAAATTAGCAAATGCTATACATGTAATAATGCACACATACAAACAGCATTGGTCAATTGAGGAGAGGAGGGTGGGAGTCATGATATTGAGCTGAGTGTATGACATATAGAAATTGGGGTAAATATTATTGTATATATACTCCAATTTGTTAAGGTTAAACAAGCAGAAAGAATACAGTACCTTTAACTATTTTATCCAAATAGTGAGCTTGTAAAGTTGAGAAGGGGAGAAGAACAAGACAGACATTTCAGGACATTAACTGTTAGCAAAGACATGCAGAATAAAGATCATTGAGGCTAGGAAAGAAAGATTATGCTTAGGTCACAATCATTGGATAAGATTTCCAGACCAACTAATAAACCTGATAATTCCATGTATCAACCTTAGTGACATTTATATCTGCTTCACTTACTGGCCCCCAAGGATTATTAAATATAACAATGATGATTGCCAATGATAACACAGGTCAACAAAAAAAATTTTTTTTTCTGGTGCCCAAAATATTTTAATGAATTTGGGGTATTTTTGGGGTGCTGATTCTGAATATGCTATCAGTTTTGCCAGATTGGCTCAAGTTTTTGAGATTTTTGGTATCTTATTTATAGCACTTGTTCGTAAATGCGACGCATCATCTCATTAATTTCTTTGGATTAGTACTTGAACTGAGCAGTTCTCAATATAGTTTTGTGTTAATTAGTGTTCTAAAAGTTTGTTCATAGCTTGGTTTTTGGCACTAACTTTATGTTGTTGTCTGTTGTCCAGTGAAAAGCATGAACTCATCAAGAAGAAGTTGTCTTAACGATCCAGACTCATTCTGTTACATTTGTGGTGAATATACACTGACAAAACATAGAAGAAACATAACAGACTTCGTTAAAAAAGTAGCAAAAAACGTCTTTTTTGTTACACATTTTACGAAAAATCTCAAAAACTTGAGCCAATCTGGCAAAACTGATGACATATTCAGAATCAGCACCCCAAAGTTACCCTAAATTCAATGAAATATCTTTGGCACCAAAAATGCTGTTGACCAGTGTAATATAGAAGATATGGTACATATACATAAGAAAAAATAATTACTTTAGTTACTGGCATACTTTTACTCAGCTTTAGTTTAATATATTCATAATTACATATAGAAAATATAATGCATATATACCTAGCTAATTAATGCGGTTAAAATAATTGACCTGTTAAATGTATTCTCTCTATGTTGGTGACATGTTAATGATTGAAGCTAGAGTTTAATTCTAAGTGAATGAACCTTCCTCTGTTAGGGTGCGTGCACACGATGAGTATACATAGCGTTTTGGACGCAGCGTCTTGCCGCTGCGTCCAAAACGCTGCTAAGTACAGTACTAGCATAGTGGATGGGATTTCAAGAAATCCCATCCTCACTATGCTTAGCCCGCCCGCAGCATGTTTGGAGCCGCGGTGCAGGTTGCCGACAGTCTGCTCCTCCACAGCATGTTTATGTTATGCTGCGGAGTGGGAAGCGGCTCCCATCGGGTGACTGCAGGGAGACGCTGCCCCGCACCCACCGCACATGGTAAGTACAGAGCGGCTGCGGTCACCCGCGGCTCCCCTCAGATCCAGAGGAGCTGCGTCCAACACGCAGCTCCTCCGGACCGTGAGCATGTACCCTTAATATGACAAAATCCCTGCAGTTCTTTATTCTACAGCAATAATAACTCGGTTCAATTGTCTTATGTTTAGAATAATGTTATTATACAGTATTAAACAGAATGTAGATTTTTTATTTCTAATGATTTCCAAATACATGTATACATGTAAAACCTGAGTCACATCTAATTTTAGGAGGGGGGAATTCGCAACAATGTTACCCAGTATACATATAGATGAGGAAATGAAAATCTGTAACTGCAAAAGTATTTGACAACAGTCCCAATCCTGCTTGAAGAATCCTGTGATCACAGAGGGATGTGGCTGAATCATTGTAATGGTTGATTCACTACTAAAATTTAAGAGGGGCCTGGATGCCTTACTTGAATATATATATATATATATATATATATATATATATATATATATATATATACATATAATCCAAAAAAAGGAAAAAGCAGCACCAAAAAGATATCTTTTTGGTGCTGCTTTTTCCTTTTTTTGGATTGTTTACATGGACACTTGACCGGTGTTGAAAAAGCGCTGCACAAGTCTGGTAATATCTGGTGCTGTTCGTTTTTTTCATATTATATATATATATATATATATATATATATATATATATATATATATATATAATAATTTTAACAGTTATGTATACCAGATCCTGTGATAGGGTGTTAATGCAGGGAACCAGTCTGATTGCTGTATGTGGAGTTGGGAAGGATTTGTTTCCCTAATATGGACCTATTAGTGTTGCCCCATAGGGTTTCTGCTTTCCTCTAGATCAACATGTTAGGATATAGAATGAACTTGATGGACTTAAAGTCTACCTTCAGCCTTAAAAACTATTAAACTGAAACAATACACCCAAAAGTGGGTAATGGGAAGAGTGTGGATTTAGTTGTTATGGGGCGTAATTTGAGGATTTTTCATTATATATGGATAAAGGATGTTTTTCTCAAATAGGTAGTCCATTATTAGGATGTCATTATTTTCAGGAACATATAGAGATAAATCATAGACATCTACGAGCGTTATATTATGGTGCAATACAACTCAACATTCGTAAGCAGCTATAACATATAACTTCATAGGAAGTCTTGAAAGGGGGTCGAAACGTCAACAACAATGCTGCTATAGTGACAACTATGGGCCTATATCTATTTCTCATCTTAAAAAAAAAAAAATTTTGGCACACATATCATAAATACATACAATATTCAATTTATAGCCATTAATAAAAGGAATTATATTAGTATAACTTCTAATTCTGGAATGATTATTCATTGCAAAGAAATTATGTAATGGAACATCTTTGTGCAATGTGGAATACATCTGGCCTTTAAAAATGATGATTTCCTTCCTCTACATAACTGGCAACATCGTCATTAAACTGATTCAAATATCGAAACTATTCAAGATAATATTTTGGGAGGGGATGAGGTGTTGGTAGACATACAAAGATCCCTATGTAGGGCTAAAACTATAAAATGACCAAATATCTAACTCTACATGGAACACCCCTTTCATTGAAATAAATTCCTAAATCCACAGAAATCACCTTCGGATAGAGGTATATTTTTTGTCAGTCTCTATTACACTGATTGCTGCTTTTGTCCTATGTAATAACCGGCATAATCACAGCTGGAAAAATGCAATCTGATTTGACTAGATATTTCAAGTCATGCCTCTTACCAGAGAAAATTATAGAATAGGGAGTGTGGAGAGGCTTAAAAGCTCTCTGATGCAAGCCAGTCTATAGCAAAACAAGCATTCCAATTTACAAGCCCGGAGTATTGAGCCTGATCACAAGAAACTGGCATTTTAGGGAGGAATAATTCTCCCGCACGCTTGCACAAGCCAGCAATTCTTTAGTGCAGACATAGGCAATTATGTAAAATATTGAGCAAAGTTATGTATAGTAGTTTCTAATATGGAAGTGGATGCTCTAGAGACATCGTTCAGGCCACCCTTGTTGTTTCATTTAAATTGAAGAAAATCAGGTTTAAATTGTATCAATTAAAGTAAAGGTCAACAACAAGTTGTGGGTAATTTCATACAGTATATTGGAAACAAAACGACCTGTGAAAATTAGAATAGATGGCAAGTATTTTTTATGTTATATATTTGTGTTTATCAGGGCAAGTTTCACAAAAAGTAAGGTCCCAGGCAAAAGTTTAAATTGGGGCCCTAAATGCTCACATATTGCACCATCACACTCAACCATTTAGGTTACATTTGCATATACGGAGATCAGACTGGTAAATGAGCGCAATTTACAATATAATGTCCTTAGGGGCTTGTTTCCAGCCTCGTTACACAGAATGAGGAAGACTGATGGGCTCAGAACAATCAGAGATAAATCTGTCGCCCACAGTATCTTGTTATCAGTAGCACGTCTGCAGTTTGTACCAGGCAATGTGCTGCCGAGAACAATGATTTTTGTTCCACCGTAAACAAACCAATCACACAATGATGAGCAGCATTTTGATCATCTGTTGGGTGATGTCTATATCTAGGAAATCTCATTTGCGCTGCAGGAATTTATAAATGGGATTTTAGATAATGCAGTATGCGACACAAACACTGTATTATTAGTATACACACATAGCACACATCATGTACATAGGCACACACATATGTATACAAACATATATACACTAAGAAAACACCTGTATACACTGACACACACACAACATATACACTATTGTATACACTGCAGCACATGCCACACAACACACATGTATACACCATACACACATGATGTAATACACACACATATGTATACATACATATATACACTAAGAAACACACCTGTATACACTGAGCACACACACATATGTATACACGTATATGTATACACTAAGCAAACGCCATGTATACACTGATCACACACACATATACATGCACAAACATAGCACACACATTTGTATACACTGAGCACACATATATGGGTTACCGACACACAGCACTCACACATTTATACAGTGAGCACCACTCACATTATACACACAGACAGCAAACATGCATGTAAACAGAGCAAACACATATGCACACATGTATAAACCGAGCACATACACAATTGTATACATGTATGCGCACAAACATAGCACACATGCATGTAAAAGAGCACATACATACATACACATATATTTCATTACAAACACATGATTCATATACACCACCAAGAGTCCATACATTCTAGGCTCAACCCCACACACAGAGACACGGAGACACACACATGCACATTAACTTCATCAGGATGTCTGTGTCATACGGACACCAAGAGGGATCTCTTTGTAAGCACTTATACTCCACTTATACCCTGACCAAGAGATTGGGATTATGAGTAGAAGACTCCTTATATTAACTAAGAATTATCTAAAAATATTTAATTAAAAAAGGTTTTACAAAACTGGAGACTCAGTAACAAAAACATTTTTGTAGGATCATCTAAGTGTACTCTTTAGCAATGAGTGCCTATATACTTTATACCAATGTCTATTTTTGTACAAAAAAGTAAATTTGAATTATTAAGACCCATCCTGCTGTGTACATCTTAATTAATTTCTTGAAAACTTGGGATATATGATGAAGCTTTTTGCTGCACAGTGGGCACATAGCCTAAGGCTGGCTTCACACTGCGGGATGGTTCCGATCCATGGCTGTCCGTGTAAACCGGACAGCCCCAGACGGTTTTTGGCCCCCCCGATAGAAAGTAGCCATCCGGTTTCTATGTGTCCGGGACAATCCGGGAGAATTCAGTATTCTCCCACGGACACAAAAACACTGCTTGCAGCGTTTTTGTGTCCGAGAGGAGAATATCTCCTCTAATTGGCAATTCTGATTCCCGTATTGCCCCGGATTCGCCGGCGCTCCTTAACATGGGAGCCTAGCCTACTTAACCACCAGGACCGAGAGGTTCTGTCGAAACAAGCCTACTGCATTGAATGAGCTGTTTATCAGAACTGGAACTAGCTCCCCTGCCAAGTATAAATTCCTTGATTTCATAGTAGGCTGGCAGCTTGCGTGCGGGTTGAACTCGTATCTGAGAGTATTCGCCCTCCGGTTATGTGTGCTGATCCGATCCGGGGCTGTCAGGTTCACCCTGACAGCCTCGAATCAGATCTGACCCGCAATGTGAAGCCAGCCTTAGCTCTACTAAAAAACAACAGACTGCAGTTTCTGTCAAAATCTAAAGCCTTACAAACAAACAATTGAATTGAGCTAGATATAAAGAAATAAAAAATCATCCCCAAAAAACTTCCAAATAATATAAAAATATCATCTTGATTTGCAAAAAAAATAGTCATAAGAGTAGAAAATTGGCAAGGTTGTGTGGTGATTGTTGAGACTGTATCTGCAAAGTTTATAAGTGCTTGGGGGCTCAGTCAAAATGGCTTATTATACTGCTGTGACTGTCGTACCCATTACTGGCAGAATACAGGCACCACATTGCATCAATATTGGTCAATAGAGTAGTTGATATGAGTTTGGCACATGGAGCGATGTTCCATGTGTAAATAATGCAGCATTCACTAGTATGATCCATTTTTGGGATTTTGCCTACTAAATTCAATGTACACCATATGTACACAATTCATAAATCATCCTATGTTTTACAGATCCACTGCATCCACCGTTATTGCCTGAATTAAAATGCATACATATGCATACAAATGAATTGAACTGTTATAATGCAAATACGCAACAGTAGGCATTAAAGGGTTAAGATAGAAAGTTATATTTGGACCTTTACTATATTTTATTTTGTTATAATGAGACTGAAAAAAGTTTTTTCTTGATTAAAAATGTCCTAAAAGAGGTGGGTGTTAGTCAAATCCAGGCTGATGGCCCCAATCTAATCTTGTGACCCCCTTATTAAATTAAATTATGCACCTTTTTTCTTATAACTCTCGGTCCTAAAAGATTAAATATGTCTTGTATAAATTTTATTCAAATGTATTTATTTTGATAGTTTTCCTCATATAAAATCTTTTTTATTATGATTGGTTACATTTCATGGCATTCAATAAAGTCTTTATATTAATATTGTTGTTGCCCAAATGAAGTATATGTCATGGTTACCGAGAAATAGTTAAGTCGATTAGACAGATAACAGCAATGTCTTGAGGGCCTGGAGAGGCTATACTTGGCATACAACATTGTTATTCTATGCGTCCTTTGCAGGGCATATAATATGTCAGAAAACGCTGGTTTCCTATTATACGATCTGATCGTGGCCTCCTCTAATGACTGCTATTAGCATCCCATTAAAGAGGCACCTAGGTATCATCCTTAGATTATTCATGCGCTAGATTCACAAGATATGATAAAATGGGACTAGTCTCTGAATAAGTATATTAAAACCATTTATTCCAATCAGCTGCTGTTTTAATCAGCAGGAACAGCATGCCCATTGATTTGATGTTCATTAATTGGTACTCACTGCACTATTTTATTACTGATTATCCTGTCATAATGGATTAGAACACTAAAACAATTTGCATTGCTACATATCTATCCCCTTCTAGGAGTTCGTATGGAGACTACGTGTGAGCAAATCCCATTGTAATCACATAATATTCCATTTATAGGGTTCATATTAAGCTCGGCAGGATCACTAATACAGATTTAGCTGGGATAATTACACCTGTTGGTGCACATTAGATGGCTACTTAACTTTTTTTCAATACATTTCCTACAATTTATCATTATTTTTTTTCTACATTGGCCGTCATCCATTTTTCTATTACAATGCAAGTCTTAATGGTGATGTTAGACTGCAATGGACTTGCCAAAGTTTGGCTTGATTCAGCCAAGAGTGCATGTGATCTGAATGGAAACAGGGCTGAAAGCAGACGCCAGGCACATTTAGGAGTGATTTAGCATCTTGCCCAGAAGTAAAGTGGATAGGAATTAGGAGGATTTAGAGATTAAGGGAAAGGAGACATGGTGGAAAGTCATTCCTTGTTTGTCAATCCATTCCATACTGAGTCCTTAAAAACAAATGATCGAGCATGTTGAAATTCATCAAGCCTGATCCTTTTTCCCCCAACATAGGCTTAACAAACAACTTGTGAATATTTGGGTGCAGGGTGGATCACACTAATTCTAGAAAATAATCATTAGTACCAAAGTAACAGAGTTCCAAATATCTTCACACTTTCTACAGTTTAAAAATGTAATCTCAAGACTCCTATGATGAGTGTAAGAAGAGAGACAGTAATCAGAGTTTAAAAATGTAATCTCAAGACCCCTATAATGAGTGTAAGAAGAGAGACAGTAATCAGAGGTGTTAAACACTTGGGCAAACCTGATCCATCTGCATAGCGCAGGAATGAATGGAAATAAATGGGATACTATATATTCCTATAGCTTTCAGGAAATGTACAACTCATATGTAAAGTCGAGCTGTGTAAGGAAGCCTGGAAACTTTTTAAGTGAACCTGACACCTGATTTGGGAGTTTGAAACTAAATGACATGAAACGACATCTGCGCGAGGCTTCTCAGGTTCGTGCCTTTTCACTAGGTTCTTCCCTACTACAGGCAGATCTTAAAACTATTCTGCACATGTGCGAATCGCTAAGGTCACTGCGCCAGTGCACAATGTGCATGCGCAATCCAGAGAAGCCTCTGCGTAGGCACACAATTCAGATGTCATTTAAACAACAAGGCTGTCAAAATGCGAGGAGATGAGGGATGGACGGTGAGGATAGGCGGGACGGACTGAGGTGTGATCAAGCCCATCAAACTGGAAACAGGTAATTATCATACAAGAGGGGAAGTTTTTAAAACTTATTCTTTAGGTGTACAGAAATCAAGGGATAATAGCCATCTTCTTAAAATGCAGCATAGGTGCTGCTGAATGTGGCATTTCACATGCCTAAATCAGGTGACACGCACCCTTTAATAGCCAGTCTGGTGAGATGGTCTCAGGGGAACCATGGCCTTCAATCTATCTCCTATACAGGGATCTTAACTTACCCATGGTACCCTGAGTTATGTCCAAATTGAGTTATGGCCACGATTTAAAGGGTTATCCATTACTACGACAATCCCTTCTGCATCGATTTGTTTCCCCCAGTTAAAATAATAAACCCTGTACCCTCCTCTCATACCGCCTCCATTCCAATGCTGTCTGCAACCACGGCTTGGAGCTCTTGTGACATTGTGACATCACATGAGTCCCACGTCCAGTCACTGCCAACTACCTTCTCCCTGCCTTTGGACATAGAGGCAATCACAGGAAGTGAGCAGCAGCCTTAGCACTCACGTCCTGTTGATAGTTTGGATGCAAGGCATGGAGAAGGAAGCCTGCGCTGATTGAATGTGGGACTCACGTGTCAAAATGTCACAAGATCCCTGAGCTGTGGTTAACGACAGCACTATAATAGAGGCAACACAGGAGGTGACTACAGGGTTTATTAGTTTAACTGGGAGACACAACTCGATTCAAACGGGTTTGTCCTCGCAGTGGACAGCCCTTTTAATGCCTGCTGGTGGAGTGAGCTGGCAGATAAGGGTCATCTAGTTGGGTCAAAACTAGAGGGGGCAAAAGACAACTAAATTAGAAAAAGGACTAAGTCAAAATATAGTCAAAATTAACCCCTTTTATGACCGTTGATGTAACGGTATGTCATGGGTCGGGTCCCAGTGTTTGATGTGAGCTCCGGTGCAGCACTCACATCAAATACCCAACATCTCAGCTGATCACATCTCAGCTGATCTCATCAGCTGAGATGTCAGGCTTCCAGCACCGATTGGATCCGCGATCTAATCAGTGCTGTCAACCCTTTGAATGACAGCAGGATCCAAAACCGTAGCGGCGGGGATCGCACCGTTCCCTGCCGAGATCGGAGATCCCGCAATAAGATCGCGGGATCTCCAGTGCTCACGTGATAGCCTCGGGTCCTGGTGTGAACCTGGAAGCTATCAAGGACCGCTTCCTGTTAGTGGTTGGCAGGTGCTGCCAACCACTGAAAGTGAAACCAAGTGCCATGTCTAGATGTGCTGCAGCTCATCGGACATGGTATATGGGATCGAACCCTGCAGCAGTGAAGCACCCTATGTGGCAGTGTAAAAACAAGAATAATTGAAAAAATAAAGTTTTAAAAAATATGAAAAAACCCGCAAAATGCACACCCCCCTTTCCCATTCAAAATAAAAGTACCGTTTTTAAAAAAAAAATACACACATTTGGTATCGCCGTGTTCAGAAACAACCGATCTATCAATATATAAAATCAATTAATGAGAGCCGTAAACTGCGTATCAGAAAAAACGTCCAAACTTCAAAATTATGTTTTTTTGGTTGTCGCAACATTGCTATAAAATGCAAAAGCAGGTGATCAATACAGTGCATCCACCTAAAAATGGTATCATTAGAAATGTCAGCTCAAGCCACAAAAAATAAGCCATCACAAAGCCCCAGATCCCAAAATATGAGGCTGCTACGGGGCGCGGAACATGGTGCAAAAAATGCAATTCTTTTTTTTCAAACTTCTAAATTTTTTTTCACCACTTAGATAACAGTAAAAGTATACATCTTTGGAATCTAAGAACTCGTACCAACCCAAGGCATCACACAGTCACATCAGTTTTACCATAAAGTGATCATGGCGAATAAAAAACCCAAAAAATAAACGTGTAATTGCACTTTTTTTGCAATTTCACCGTATTTGGATTTTTTTTCCTATTCTCCTGAACACTATATGGTAGAATAAATGATTGCATCTGAAATACAACTTATCCACGAAAAACAAGCCCTCATATGTCTATATTGAAGGAAAAGTAAAAACGTTACGGCTCTTGGAAGCAGGGGAGCAAAGAACTAAAACCAAAAATTGCCGGGTGGTGAAGGGGTTAAAACTAGGAGGATGAAGTCATAATTAATAGGTAATTGGAGGATAAATAGGTTTAATAGTATGTGGACCCGATCATTGTTCACAGAAGAGAAGTTACAACTGATAATAAGTCCTCAGCAGTTTCACACAGATTTCCTGGCTGGGTGGCACCACAAGTCCTACTAACAACCTACTGGGCCACGAATGCATTGACTAGCGCTGACTGGAGTGTAAATTGTGGTGTCTCCAAGCAAACAGAGGCTGAGTAGGAGTGTGTTTAGACATTAATGAAACACACACAACAGCAACAAAGATCCATCTTCTGAGACCTCTGGCACGTTAGTAAGTAGCAGATTTCAATGGCATTCCCAAATCCACATTCCTTCATGATCTTCTTTTTACATAGGATGGAATGGATTATCATACAGGGAATAGAGATGACTTTCCACCACGTGTCCTTCACCACAAACTCTTAGGGTACTGTCACACCTGGCGATGGCACCGCCAATTTCTTAGGCGACGTAGGGGCGTGGCCTATCGGCGCCGATATCGCCCCTGCATCGCCTAATGTAAGAGGGCGATGTTGGCGCTACATATCGCCTTTGAGTGATCACTGGTTTCACATCAAGTGCTCTGAAACCAGGCAAGCAGTCAGGGGCAATGTGTAGACATCATCCCATGTAACAGGGGGACGGCGATCTGACAGATGATGGGAGTCATAGGCTCCCATGTTACAGCATCGCCACTGGGGTTTTTAGACACCCCAGCGGCGATGCCACCTGTAAACATGCGACGGCGACGCTGGCAGGGCGCCAAAAACGTGCGCTCTCCCGCCCGTCGCCATCTCTGGCGAAGTCACCTGGTGTGACGGGCCCCTTAATCCTCCAAATCCCAATCCACCTACTTACTCTTAAACTCACTTTAACTCTCACTACATTCTTTGCCTTTTCTTAAAGGGGTTATCCAAGACTGAGAGATTGATAACTTATTCTAAAGATAAACTATCAATATCAGATTAACAGAGGTCTGAATACAATTTTCCCATCAATTAGCCGTCATAAGCAACAATTTACAGAGCTGGATGGAGCAGCCGAGGTCTGCAGTTCAGCTCCTTCACTTCAGTAAATTCATCTTTGATTGGCATCCCTACATTTAATATTTATATTTATATCAATACATAGATGTTGAGGTACTCCATAGAGACCAATGATTTCTTCTGTGTGAATTCTGCCCTGTGCTCAGTTCTAAATCATAAAGGAACAGAAAAGAGAAATAACTACATCTGTGTGCAAAACTGAAACCTTCTAATGCAAATTCTTCAATTATTTAAACTCATGATGAACCCGAGCTGGAATAAGATCCAGGAACCGTTTTACCATTTTTGGACACAAACAGGATACATGGAATAGATTTTATGGCTTGTACAAACTTAAAACTTTACAGGTGTTCGGATTTTTATTACAATGTAATGGATGCCAAATTCTTCTCGCCGTCTGGTATTTAGGATTTAAAATAAATACATAGAGAGTTATTTATAAACGTATGTAAATGTATATATATATGTACCGTATATCTATAGGGAACAAAATATAAATGCAATACTTTTGTTTTTGCTTCCCTTTAATCATGAGCTAAACTTAAATATTAAGACTATCTAATTAGTATTTTGATATGCCACACCTGTGAGGTGGATGGTGTATCTCACCAAAGTGAAGTGCTTACTAAGGGTGCATACTCACGATCAGGATACACAGAGTTTTGGACACAGCATATTGCCGCTGTGTCCAAAGCGCTGCATTGTACAGCAGCAGCACAGTGGATGGGATTTCTAAAAGTCCCACTCTCATTGTGTTTCTCCCGACCGCAGCGTATTTCAGCTGCGGTGTGGGTTTTCAGACTTCCACATTTCTGCAGCATGTTAATTTCATGCTGCGGAGTCAGAAGAGATAATCACCGGGTGAATGCAGGGAGACACCACCCTACACCCTCTGCATATTGCGAGTACAAGGCGGCTGCGGTCTCCGTGCGCTCACCCACAGATTCCCGCAGGTCCAGAGGCAATACACCCAACACGTAGTGCCTCCAGATCGTGAGCACATACCCTTACACAGATCTATATGAATTTGTGAACAATATTTGACAGAAAAATACCTTTTGTGTACATACAAAAAAAGTGTTAGATCTTTGAGTTCAGCTCATGAAAATATATACTGTCATGTTCTAAAGTATTGCACTCTTGAAATTGTTCCAAAAAAATGGAGTATTAACTGTAGAAAATTATTGCAATTACACATTTTGTTACAGTGAAGGAAATAATTATTGTCTGAAGGTTGCCAATGGGCACCTTGGTTATTCTGAGAGTGACTGGAGAAGTTGCAGTGGTCAGATGAGAAAAATTGAGTTCTTTGGCATTAACTCAACTCAGCCGTGTTTGGAGGAAGAGAAATGCTGCCAATGACCCAAAGAACTCTTTCCCCACAGTCAAGCATGGTGGTGAAAACATTATGTTTTGGGAATGTTTCTCTGCTAAAGGCACAGGACTAGTTCACTGCATCAATGGACAATGAATGGAGCCATGTAAAATAAAATCTTGAGTGACAACCTCCTTCCCTTCACCAGGACATTAAAAATGGGGCAATGCCGGTCTTCCAGCATGAAAATGACTCAAAACATACAGCCAAGGCAACAAAGGAGAGGCTCAAAAACAACACATTAATGTCTCCAAATGGCCAATCTAGAGCCTAAAAATGTAAATATTTACAGATGATCTGCAAAGTGGAATGGACCAAAATTCCTCTGACGTGTGAAAACCTCATTATCAACTACAAAAAACATCTGACTGCTGTGCTTGAAAACAATGGTTTTTTACCACCATGTATTAAGCCTTGATTGCCAAAAGATCAAATACTTATTTCTCTAAGCAAAATGCAAGAAACTTTATATATTTTTGACAATGGGATTTTCTAGATTTTATTTTGGATAATCTATCTCTCATTGTTTGAATTAACCTACCCTTAAAATTATAGACTGTTCATGTCTTTGTTAGTGTGCAAACCTACAAAATCAGCAAGTGATCAAATCATTATTTCCTTATCTGTATATATATGTTTATTTTCTTTGTGTTCATTGGAACAACAACAAAAAACTGGGAAAAAAGGGCAAATTGGACATCATTTAACACAAAATCCCAAAAGTGGGAAGAACAAAATTGTTGTCACCTTTCCAAAATGTGATGCTTGTTGAAATGCACCTGTGGAAAGTAACAGATGTGAGAATATGAATATCATATCTGATAAAAAGGGGAGAAGTTGACTCAATTTGTGCATTGTGTGTCTGAGTGTGCCACACTAAGCAGGAGAACAGAAAGAGGAGAGGAGAATTGCCTGACGACTTGAGAACCAAAATTGTTGAAAAATATCAATCTCAAGGTTCCCAGTCCATCTGCAGAGACTTTGATTTCCTTTGTCCATGGTATCAAACATAATCAAAACATTTTCAAGCCATGCCACTGTTGCTAATCTACCTGAACGTGGGTTGCAGAGAAAAATTGATGAAAGTTTGCAACGCAGGATAGTCTGGACAGTGAATAAGCAGCCCAATCAAGTTCCAAGGAAATTCAAGCTGTCCTCCAAGCTTGGGGAAACATCAATGTCAGCATGAACTATCCGTAGGCACTTCAATGAAATGAAACACTAGGCACTATGGCAGGAAACCCAGGGGACCCCAATGCTGACACGGAGACATAAAAAAGCTAGACTGCAGTTTGCCCCAATATATGTAAACCAAAATCCTTCTGGGAAAGTATCTTGTGGAGCGATGAGAGCAAGAAAGAGCTTTTTGGTAGAGCACTTCAGTATACTGTTAACCAAAAATGGAATGAGGCCTACAATGAAATGAACATAGTATCTACAGTCAAATGTGGTGAAGGTTCAAATATGTTTTGGGGTTGTTTTATCCTTGGCACTGGGTATCTTGACTGTGTGCAAGGTATCATGAAATCTGAAGATTACCAAATGATTTTGGGTCACAATGTAGTGCCCATTGCCAGAAAGCTGGGTTTGTGTCTAGGTCATGGTCTTCCAGCAGGACAATGACCCCAAACGTTCTTCAAGATGCAGCCAGAAATGGATAACAAAACACTGGCAAATTCTGAAGTGACCAGCAATGAGTCCTGATCTAAATCCTATTGAACACCTTTAGAGAGGTCTTAAAATTGCTTTTGGGAGAAGGCATCTTCATATATGAGAGATCTGGAGAAGTTTGCAAAAAAAGTGTGATCCAAAATTCCAGTTGAGAGGTGTAAGAAGTGAATACCGTACTATTTCTGCGAATAGCAAATAGTAACGATTACACTCGCTCATCACTAGTTATAGGAAGTGATTGCAGTAATTTACTTTAAAGGTTGTGCAACCAAATATTAAATTGAGGGTGGCAATCATTTTTGCCCAGCCTATTTTTGTGTAATAAAACATGTGAAATTGCAAATAAATTTCTGGGAGAAATTCTTCATTTTCTGGAACAATTTAAAAAGTGCCAACACTTGTCTTAAAGTCTGCCAACTATCACAATAAAGAAAATTAAAAGAGCTTTTTTGACATCTTATGGGGACCTGTGCACCCCCTATAGCTATGCTAATATACCATAGCATAACTAGGGTCTGAAGGCCCCGATGTGAAATTTAGACCCTCACCTCATGTTGGTCGGATGTATGATCCTTTGCAGCGTTCTTATTCATATAAACACTTACAAATTGCCCCCTCTCCTCCTTTATTATGTATAAATGTACCCTGCATCTATATATGCTCCCATCCTGGTTTTATATGTTCCCCATTGTGGTATCCATCATGATATATAGGTCCCCCATCCAGGTAGATATGGTCCTCATTCATGTATATATATATGTTCCCCATACTGGTAAATATGTGTCCCATCCTGGTATATAGGTCCCTCATCACAGTATATTGGTCCTCCATCCTGGTTTATATGGTATATATAGTCCTCATCCTGGTATACATATCCCCTATCTTGTTAAATATGACTCCATCCTGGTATACATAGTACTCATCCTGGTATGTATGTCTCCCATCCTGATATATATGATCCTCGTCTTGGCATAAATAGTATATATGGCCCCCATACTGGTATATATGTCCCTCATCCTAGTAAACATAGCCCCATCCAGGTATACATGGTCCGCAATCTAGTATATTTGTCCCTATTCTGTACCTAACAAATAATTAAAAACAAAAACATTCTTTTCACTTTTCCTCACCCGGTGTTATCTGTAGTCTGTATGCAGTGGCTGGCATCTGACATCGGAGTATGCGCCATGGCGAATGATGTGACTGTCATGTACCAACCCCTGTCTCGGCACCTCCAAAGTTAGCTGCCAACCACTGTTTGGCCGACAGCGTGTATCGCAGTTCAGAGATTACGGGTTTCTCTGCTGTGATGCATTTCAGCTGGATGTGCATTCTCGGATGCACATCCAGCATAACAAGGCACTAGGATCAGTAGGCTCATGTATCCCTGGACTCAGTTATAACCCCCATGACCTCTATCATTAAGCCCCTGCTTATATACAGCGTATATAGTTACTAGCTACAGTACATTATCTATATATGCAGAGGCAGACACAAAGGGCATACAGCAAAAGAAAAGAGGAAAAAATTCACGGGCAATAGTGCATGGATTCTTTACAAAGGGCATAGTCTGCATATCATTGGGACATGATGTCCATTTTTTGACATTTTGAGTATTTAGCAGCTAATCAAGGCCAAATATGACAGCAGAAAATCTTCTGACATTCAACAATGACAGACACACACGATGCTATAAAATCCCAATATATCAGAACATTTTAAACATTTATATTTACAAATCACTTGCACAAATCAAATGCACATTTCATTATGGTTACACGCAAACACTCTTCACAAACATGACACTTTAACAGTGAAGTCCTCTGGGAGAAATCACCTGAATGACAGTCCTGAGCGCTGCTTGGTGGGTTTTAAATAATAAGACTAAAAAATGAGCAATGTCGCTGTTATTTTCTTACTAGTCATAATGTCTAATTATGCCTCCATGTACTCTGTCACATTATAACATTACCAGGCGCGCTCCAAAACTTCACATTCTGTTCCTCTGCGAGTATAATCTTGTGGCTATATTCCCTGTAATTACCCATGACTCAATAAGTGCATTAGGAGCAGAGTCACTAAGGGGAAATACAAGATGAAGAGTAAAACACACACAGAATAACACACTCTAGAAAAGCACTGTCATAGCGGGAGGGAGGACCCGTGAGGAAACGCCAGACCACATATGTGACTGGAATGTATCACGACTCATGAGAGATTTCCCAGAGATTTCTACCTGGAGAAACACACAAGGAAGCACATATTGTGTTGTAAGCATGTCCTGGGAATCCGGCTCTGACAAAACCTGCCTCAAAGCCATTATCAGCTTGAAACATGCTGTGCTGTCTGGTGATGCTCCGTTATTCCAGATGGTGTGCTAAAATAATGCAACATGCAGGTCGGTAACAATGAGATGGAAACACAAAAGAAAATTGGTTGCTGAAGAGCAGAGTATATCTGACCAGGGAAGTTCCTTGATCTTTTGACAACCATTAGCAATCAAATTATGTAAGATTTTGCGTCAGTCCCAGACTGGGGTACTTAGATTAGTCTAAAGGGCCGTTACATGCTATGATATTGTTAACATATTGTTGGTACGTGACGGCTTTTGTGACACGTCATACGACCAACGCATAAAGTTCGTCTGATCGTTGATCTCAGGTTCATGAACTGGATCATAAATTAATCATTGGTTGTCCGTTCAACCAGTAGCATCGGCGTGTGTGACCCTTGATAACGATGCTGTTTATGACTTCGACTATTCAGAACTGAGGAACATAGTTATTCAAACGACTGCTAATATCATTCGCTTGTTGCTGCGTCGCTCACGATATCTGTATGTGTGACACCTCATCTGCAATCAATGAACATCATTCAAGTAATCCAGGTCAAGTCGGATCGTTGGTCAATCGCTGAGACATTGAAGCGTTTAACGCCGTTACACACAACGATATCGTGAACATATTTATTGCAACGTCACCGGTTTGGTGACATTGCAGCGATGTCAAAACGACATCGTTGTGTGTGACATGTATCAGCGATCAACGATACGTCGTTGATCGTAGATTTATGAGCAGGACCATAAATCTATCGTTGGTCTCCCGCTGGGCGCTCAGCATTGGCTGTGTGACAGCGGGAGACCAACGATCGAGCTCCAGCGCCGCACAGCAAGCGCTGGGATGAGTAACCAGGGTAGACATCAGGTAACTAAGCACCGGTGCTCACGTTCTCGCTGATCCTGATCGCTGGTGAGTCTGTCTGTGTGACAGCTCACCAGCGATCAGTTCACGATGTGGAAGCGATCTACATCGTTGACGGATCGCTGACACATCGAAGTGGCCTTTAGTCTTCTCCAATTAATACCTCAAGATACCAAATACAACTCTCAGGCTAGAGTAATATCTCTACCCAGATTTTACTTTGCACCAAAATGACCAGGAAGGTCATATTATTATTACAGGTTGATACTAGGATCAATACCATAATACTGGCAGTAAAAATGAGAGTTTAAAAGTAGTTCATATTATTATTGGGACGCAACATCAACTATTGTATTTGAGACCGGTTTTCAGAAGGTTGGGGATCCCTGCACTAAACTGAGAATCCTCAAAAAGACTACTGAATGGAAACCACTGCTATGGGGTGCATGAACTAAACAGCAGTTCAGATGCTGGGATATACAACATGTGACATCTTCTTCTATAACACATTGTATCTGTTTTCTTGATGTGAAAATATCTCAGCAAAGACCCCAAATAGAGTCAACTCTGAAAAGATGTAAGCTGCTCTCTAAGTAAATGAAGTGGTTCTTAAAGGTACCCTTCACACGCCTCCATATCGCCGGCGAGATTGGCAATTTCCAAATTCGCGATGTGGAAACACATCGCCTGTGCGTAGTGGCAGTATGACTGGAAGATTCTACGTCGAGAAATCGCTGGGGAGTGTCTCCTGATTGCTCTGCACTGCAGGGAAATCAGGGACATCCACCTGGGATTTCAGCGTATTGTGCCATGTGAGAGGGCGATAGCGACATACACAGCGATCCTGAAATCAATCCCATAGGCGTGCATGGATGGTGTTTTTTAGCGCCGCATCGCAAATGATTGGTGGGTGGGTACTGCGTTTTCCCAAATTTGGGTGGCCATGTCCGAGGCGCCTTATTTGATGACCCGTGCGTTTTTAGCAAGGCCTGACCAATGGGGAACGCAAATTTCGGGCCACCCAAACGCGTGGGTAGGGGGTGGTTTAAACACACTCTAGCACGCCCCTACAGAAACTGTATGGCCACATCGCTGCTACCCAATTTTGGCGTGTGATGCCCGGGGGATGTGTGAAGTGAAAATCGCTTCCGGTCTTCTGCAGGCGATTTTTTTGTAACGCAGGATACTGAAAATCGCACGCGAGATAGTTAAGTGTGACAATTCCACCCCCAATCGAAAAAAGTGCCCGAAACTTGCGCGCTTACATCAAAACACCGGCGATATGGAAGGATATGGCGGCGGTGACGGTACCTTTTTTGGGTAAAAAAAATTGGTTGACTAACTTGAGGATTTATTCTTACGTCAGCAAAAAAAAGATTGGGAAATGTGTGACAACCAACAATCTTATTCATCAAGCTCCCATAGGGATGGTTTCAAAAATCTTTGTTGCTGAAATGTGCACGCTCCCCTTAAAAGTGTTTGCAGATGCTGCTGGGGACTGCATA